>CM052336.1:25823448-25859380 GCA_028455595.1 Lasioglossum vierecki | reverse complement strand
CCAATCAGAGCGCGGCTAGAGCAAACGGAGTCCGACTCAGCGATAGGTCCCGCTTAGCGTGGCGGCGCCATTGGCCGAGCCAGAATCAATCTACTGTAGCCGCGCTCTGATTGGTCCGTGTTTTTTGTTAATAACTCCTAAACAAAGCCGCTGGCGTCATTTTTGTAAAAGAAAATGTCACTTCAAATGACCCAAGGAACCTCCCATTTCCGGGAAGTACACGAATTTTGGGACACCCTGTATGTATAGTGGATCGTGGGGTTTCCAGCCAACGGTGATGTACCATATTAGAGAGGAAAAAATTCCGGTTATCGACACAAGCAATGAGGTCAACCCGAGTTGGCACGTTCCTGGAGATAACGATTTTCATTCCTTTGGTCGAGTTTGATTATCTTCCGGTATCCGGCATCTTCTAGCGAAGGCTTCCGTTTTTCTTTGACGTAGCCCGACCATTCTTTTTGTCAGCTTCATTTGCATTTCATTGATCGACACCAAGCCTGCACACGCCGATCGGTTTTTCTCTTCTACCCTCTCGACTCGGTTCATTGGCTAGGGTTGTATCGTTTTTCCAGTTTACTGCCTCTAATGTTTCACGCCTGTCACATTAGACCAATCAAGACCGCCGACGACGTGAATCTTAACTTTTAATCTTCGATTCGATCCTCTACTAGGTAGGGAGTCACCAGGGAAATTGACTCGAATTGAGGGGAATGTAGTTACTCTATGCCGTAATAACGTGACTACGCTTATATCTGACATATTACCCTGAAAGATAATATTGAAACTATTATTCGATAATAATAGGAGGTAGCTGTAAAATAATTAGTCATAGGGGAGACTGTGGTTAAAAGTTCCAATTTTGAAGAAACATATGAAATGATATAGAAATAGAGTATAAATATTCTCATTGTTACCGAGTAGTTTATTGTTACATTCATTATCTTTTAATATTCTAACCGTAAAATTAAAGTTGTTTTTAAATTTCTCATTTACTTGTCGATGGTTTTTACTTTGTTAAATTGTTTTTACCTTGGGGATAGTTGTTAATAGAGAATAAAATTTGCTAATAATTAAAGAATTAATGAAATATATAATATTGAATTATTGAGGTTTAGGTTAACAAAAATATGCTATGTTTAACAAAACATCAAAACAATATAATAATTGAAACATTATCTTCGGTATGAAATTAATTTGGCATATATTGCATTCAATTCTTTAGCCAAAAAGAAAGTGAAATGTTGTGCAAGTTAAATCTTTTTTTCATGCTTATTAAAGATGATTCTCCTTTTTTTCTGTATCGTTTTGTAGCCTCTTGTCAGTTTTAAATTATTCAGTAATCGAAATGGTTTCAGTAAACTCATAAATCCATAATCTATTTATCGATTTTGGAAAGTACATAATTCAAATCAAAGTCAAAATAGCGATTTCCAAAATTTACAATTTACAATTATTGGGATTGTAAAAATATATTTATGTAGAATTATTTAAAAACTGTGTTTCTTTGGACATATATTATGACAAAAATTCATAAAAGTTTAAATAAAGACAATCCTGTTACTTTTATAAAGTAATATAAGATAGTAATTTTGGATACTAAATCATCTTATGTTAAATAAGATTCAGCATAAATATCGGTATCTTATAGTTCTTATTTTCCAGTGAGTAATTACACGTTCCAATGCTAATAATGAAATATTCATACCTCCAGCGCTTCATTTATTAGATATGTGTGAAAGATGTGTAAGAGAGACTATCTTTTGACGAAATGACACATTTCCAGCAACTTTCAATGACGTCAGACAGGTTGGGTTTCCCTCAAAAGCCTCAACCGGAAAAGTCTGTATATATATATATTGTACACATAATATGAAAATCCGGTTTTCCTCTTTCCGTGACCTATGTACGACCTTCCAGTTAGTGTAAAGAAGCTCAATTTTTATATAAATTCTGTCTTCTTTATTAAACTTTCCCATATGTTTCAAAATTTATAAAATTATATGTAAAAATTGTTTGTATAGTCTATAATGTATAGTATTGTAGTTGTATACATATACTATACTATTATTCTATATTCTACACTAAACTGTAATATACTATTCTATATGTATGTATAATAATCGCCATCTATCTGTACATTTGAACTCTGATTTTCTCTATCTCTAAATCGGGTTCCAGAGAAATCATCGACACAAAATTCCTCGACTCGGTGTTCACAACGATTTTAGATTCGTTAGAGTCAGTAATCGGCGGAATTTTAAAATAATGCACTGTCTTTCACACAAATGGATTTAATTATTTATTATCCATTAAATACAGATGATTTTTACTGTTATCTGCTGTGCATTCAGTGCAGAATTCAATGAGTGCAGTAAAATGGCTCGCCTTTCCTTTGAAATCGGCGTTTTTGGCAGATCACTCGTGTTTTTTAATCGAATGCACTTTATCTTCTAATTAAAATTTTATTTAAATAAAATTCTTGCTCAACTCTGACTGCAAGTACTCTTCTATTTGTTTCAATACTCTTTTCGGGAAAACTCTGTGGATTCGCAGTGCGAAGCCGAGGGTAGGATTAACGCTCACTAGAATCTACAAGTTATTCACTGTCCGTTATCGTCATTGGTGCAGGTCGGCGGATGGATGTGGCAACCGCTGGAAAGTCCGAACACGGAAGAAAACACGAACTGGGAATCCGTCGTCATCGGCGTCGGCGACGAAGGAGCGCCGAGTTGACAGAAGTCGGCAGGTTCGCGAGAAGAAAGCGCGAGCGGAAGAAGGGTGGAACGTGCGATACCCTAGAAAAGAAAAAGAAGAGGAGGAAGAAGAGGTGGGATCGTGCGTATCAAAGTAGAGGGGGAGAGAAGAGTGTGCCTAAAACGATACAACTGACGAAGTAATCCGTAACTTCTCAACAAAGTTGTGTCAACGACGTTTCCATTCATCCTATCCTGTCTATCACTGCCATTGATGCTGCTACTAACCCTCGTGTGTTGCCGCCTTCCCGTTCGCTTCACGGCTAACCGTACGATACTGTCTATATAGTCAGTTTTAGTAGTTCCTCGTGCCGCGTGCCTCGTAAACAAGAAACAGGGAGAGAAGAGTGTGCCTCATCGAATTAAGTCTCGACGCATAAATATATATTACAAATATATATATATATTTTCGTTCCCGCGATTTATATTCTAGCTGTAACACGTGTGTGCGTCTTTTTATACTGTGAACGTCGGTGCCCATCCCGGTTCGGAGTGTGAGTCTTGGAGAAAATCGTGTTGTTTTTTGCGACACCCGTTGGGCATCGGGCGCGCGGATCGTTCGGGTGACCGTTTGCTAGTGAATAGTGGTGCTCTTGTTCGCATCTCGTGCAAGTGAAAGTCAGTGAATCGAATTTTGCCACGACGAAAATATTGGTGGTCGCAAGATGATGCTATCGCAGACGGTGCTGATGATGCTGTTCTCTGTGCTGGCTACGGGAGCACCGCGGTCCTCAACCATTTACGCAGACGACAAAGTGGTGAGTCAATCAGTTTATGATCTTTTCTTTTTTACCGTATTCGGGAATTGCAGACAGGATGATTGACCGACGTTTCTCGCCGCGTAGTGTACATATTAGAGCTCGGACTTCTACCCGGGTACCCGAGTACCCATGAGATACCCGGGTAGAGCAAAACCGGGTATCTCAGGATATAGCCGAGTATCCGGGTACCCGGGTATCTCATAAGACATAAGTCATAAATGATTCCGTGCAATTTAAAACAATAATGAAATTAAAAGAACACGTTGATATATTAATTTAAATTTATTAAAATCGTTCAAGAGAATAAGTAATCGTAATATATCGTCTGTCTTTTCCTATTGAAGCAAACGATTTTTATTTTGCATAAAGATCCGCAGTGTATTCATGAGATACCCGGGCACTCGGGTAATTTTTGTTCACCCGAGTACCCGGGTACCCGAGTAGAATTTATAAGTTGAAAGTTGTTTAAATTTATAATTTAAAAGTTGTGCTGACTTGTGCTACACTAGCACAACTCAGATATGCGATATGAACGTTGTCGGATGACCAGAAAATCGGAAAATGATATACCGTCTTAGCGCGAAGGGCCGCGTACAAGAGTAAAGTGCCCTTTATATCGTTGTGCTGGGGAATTTAAAAGTTATGCTGACTTGTGCTAGGCTAGTACAACTCAGATATATGATTATATGCTGTTTGGGTAACTATTTCTTACTTAAACATTAATTAGTTGTCAAAAACGTTTTTTTACTATAACTTTTTTATTTATAATTTTGTTGAAGTAATACTTGAGCACAATCTTAGCACAACTTAGCACAACTTAGCACAATTGAAAAAATTGAAAAAAATGAAAAGTGGGGGGCTACTCAAAAAATCGTTTTTCTCAATTTTCCATCTTATTTTTCATATTATAGTTATAATATTCGGGCACAACCTAACACAATTCAGCACAATTGTTGAAATTATTTAATTCAACAAGTGGGGGGCTAACTTCTAGGAGGCTAGGAACCCCTGACTTTTTGTTGCACTATGGACCACTAGATTCCAGATTTTATGCATTTTTACAAAAATGAGTAGATGCAGAAATGAGAGATAACGGTGAAAAGATAAAAATATTTTAAGAGTATTATTATATTATTTTTTCCTATATTAAAATTATTAGTAAAAAATATAAATTTATATTTAGCTCCTGTGTCTTGCAACTGATGCACAAACTTTTTATTTTGCATAAAATTACTGGTGAACGATGATGGACGACGATGTTCGGATAAATATGTATAGTCCCACTGTATGCATCTTCCGGTTTGTTTAAATTGCGGACGGAATTTCGGGCGTTCCGATGACTAGACTGTAGATATTTACACAAAGTCGATACTTTGAAACAGTGATTTTCAAACTTTGCCAACTCCCGGAACCCTCAACCCTTTGCGGTCTTACTAGCTTCGGCCATTTCGTTTCAGCTAGTCTGCATTTATTCGACCATATTCGGACAACATCGTGCTGTACTTACAGCCAGCTTCACTACTGTAATAATTTTAGATCTGGAAAACAAAATAACTTGTTTATACTTGTATACTTACACCAATCTATGTATTATTTGTCAATAATGTATAGTACTCTGTTGAGAATGTATTGTTATTACAGCTTATTAAGTCGTTCCATATGAAATGTCCGATTCATAAGAATAACTTTAAGCAAACATAACTTTTTCTTGTAAGTAACTTATTGATCAAACTAAGCGCCATTGTAATCATCATATTTTTTCAACGAATGACGTGCTTTCGTTATATATAGAACAAAATTAATTTAGTTTTTAGTCTGCTACATAAACAGATTCGAAGAAGTTCAGAAAAAACTCGGAAAGGAATTTGTTCATGAAACATGAAGATCACGTTCATTTTTTTAAATGGCACTACATATTTTATAGTACATAATATTAGTATATTATAAATATTTGCTAATAAGAAATAGCTTAATTATTGTCAAGAATGATATTACCAGCGCGACAATAACATTAAAATATTTATAAACAATTGTCGATCGAAAGTAAGGAAAACATTATTATATTATGTATGCTAGTATACTATGACCTTGATATATGACCTTGACAGATAAGTCAATATATTGATCTCTCGAAAAAAATTAACTTACATGTGTCTTATTTTTAAATTTCAAGATGATAATATACTAATCCGTTAAACTCGTCGTACCATAACCAATAATATTATGTACTAAAACGTGTGTAGTGTCATTTAACGAACAAATGTATATTTTGAATATTTCTATTTTTATTTTGCAGCCGACTAAAAGCTAATTAATTTTGTTTCAAACATTTGTTTGTGTGGCTATCGGAATTGCCTGAAAAATTGTGGGTACAGTTACGTGGAACACCTTGTATTATGAGCCTATAGTTTATAATATTATTTATAGACCATTTCATATGCAACCATCGTTCCAATGTAGGAAGTAAGAATCCTAGTAAAATTAATAAATATTTGAATCCTTATTAATTTTACACTATTAAACTATTAATAGTATATACATCGTGAAATTTCCTACAGGATCGTAATACGTATTTAATATTTTATACATGGCTTGCATAGGCATAAGCCTCCGTAAATTAAGTATAATCTCCTATGAGTAGCAATAGCAAACTCTCCTATTGGCATTAAATGGGATTGACAAGTACATATTGAATCATTGAAAATGATCTCATTCGTAGACTGAATCTAGTACTCTTCCTACACTATGTATAGCATACGTATACATACATATGCATTTGGTGCATACTATGTACATACGATGTACACTTTCCAAAACAAATGATAGCAGAAGATGTATCACTGTTCCTTCACTCGATAAACCACGTGCGAACGTATGACGAAGCTCAAACAGATATTCATTAAATTTTATTTCGCTTTTTTTTTACTATCAGTCACGTTTCACTCTTCTTTATGCATCAGCGTCTGCGTGATTTGTTGGATGAGTAGAAAAATGACGTACTGTCTTACAATGATCCGAGCGTGACTTTTTACTGATTCTATAATCAGTGGTTTGCTTCAAAGTTGTATGACGGGTAGAAAAATGACGAAGTACGATGATCCGAACGTAACCTTGAACATGAAAGTTCTCATGACCAGATATTATGAATTTCTGACAAAACTGAGTAAGTGTAATTTAAAACAGTAAAAAAAATCAAAAGAATTTCAAAATACTGCTATATTATCTTTAACCTATTAAACATATTAAGAAGGAAAATCAATTTCTATACACCTCCAGTTTGTTGCAATTTAGCTAGAAAATGTTTATTTTTTATGAAGATTTAGTTATAATCAATCAATCTAAAATCATTGTCTGCAGTTTTTGGAAAATGTTTGTGTTTGCAACCCAACTTTACGTTACAACCTAATCAAACTATCTAATCTATATAACAAAAGTTCCACGTGACCATGTTATTTTCAAATTCTTATTTAAAAGGGCTTCATAAGAGAAACGTTTGAATAGGGATTGAATAATGAATTTTCTAAGTAATAATTTTAATAGAACACTTATCAAACAAATAATGCAGAATATCCTGACTTATTTTATGATGTTGCTAATAACCAGGCAGTTGATGCAACAAAAAATTATAAATAACAAAAAGTCTTGAATACTTAAAAAAATGAAATCCTCAATATTTCAGAATGGTTTCGAGCAAACATAACCGGTTTTTGTAGCTAAAAACATGGTCAGTAATGAAATGCTGATTAATAAGGTAAAATCCCGTTAGTCATCCCACATATAATTTATGCAGAAATAGTTACCGAGTTCCTTCGGATCATTAACTATTCATTATCTGGAATATTGTGCGCTGAAATTTATACGTTGCTCTCGTAAGTGTAGATTTAATATTGGCCGCTGTGCTCCAGCTTCTGGCATACGAGAGAGCGACTTGAAGAGTGTAAACCGGGCATTATTTCATGCGTGTGTCACAAACAGAGCCGGTTCGCAGATGTGTGGCGGGATGACTAAGAACCACGGTCGATTTCGCGTGCAAAAGGCACGTATATTGACTGCGTGCTTTCAGACGTGGCGCCTGCGTCCCGTCGTCACAACCCTCCTTGATGTGATGCCATTCCGTTATTTCCCTGAAAACAATCCTCGCCGTAATCCGTACTTGTTAACCACCAGGATTGAACTTTGACAGCTGGGTCGCCGGGTGGGACAAATAGGATAACTGTACCTATTACTGTGACAGTACCTTTTACTACGGTATTTTTCACACAATCAGATCAAGATACGTAAAAACAAAGATTTTGATATGAATTTTATTAGTACAATACTCATATTTTTATAACATCAGGATTTGAAAAAACACTCTTCATAAAAGTTAGAAATAAGACCATTTTTTTTCTATCTCGATCACCAAAGGATTGTTGCTCACACGATTGTACATTCTTTATATTGCTTTAAATTGAAAAAGAAACAAACAAAGAAAGAATGGAGATTTTAGGAAATATAAAAAGGAAGAAGAAATATAATACGAAACGTGTTATAAATAATTAATAATTGACAGCTGGGTCGCTGGGTGGGACAAATAGGATAACTGTACCTATTACTGTGACTGCACCTTTTACTACGGTATTTTTCACACAATCAGATCAAGATACGTAAAAACAAAGATTTTGCCATGAATTTTATTAGTACAATACTAATATTTTTAGAATATCAGAATTTGGAAAAACACTCTTCATAAAAGATAGAAATAAGACCATTTTACTTCTATCTCGATCACCACAGAATTCTTGCTCACACGATTGTACACATTCTTTATATTGCTTTAAATTGAAAAAGAAACAAACAAAGAAAGAATGGAGATTTTAGGAAATATAAAAAGGAAGAAGAAATATAATACTAAACGTGTTATAAATAATTAATAATTGACAGCTGGGTCGCCGGGTGGGACAAATAGGATAACTGTACCTATTACTGTGACTGCACCTTTTACTACGGTATTTTTTCCCACCATCAGATCAAGATACGTAAAAACAAAGATTTTGCCATGAATTTTATTAGTACAATACTCATATTTTTATAATATCAGGATTTGAAAAAACACTCTTCATAAAAGATAGAAATAAGACCATTTTTCTTCTATCTCGATCACCAAAGGATTGTTGCTCACACGATTGTACATTCTTTATATTGCTTTAAATTGAAAAATAAACAAACAAAGAAAGTTGATACGGGAGGTAACTACGAAGTTAGATGAAGCTTTTCAATGCGTACACCAAATGGACACAGGCGTCGACGTTCTGACTTTTTGAGAAAGTCGTAAAAATTTTTGAAAGAGAAGAAAAGAAGCCACTTTATGATCTGTTCTATGAAACGGAAGGTGCTGTTTGTGATCCTGGAACAGCAGATTAGGATAAGTGCCACAAATATCTGCCTGTTTATCTTAGAATCGTTTGTAAAGCTTTTTTTTCCGCGTGATTCAGTTCCTCTTTCTTTGCATGCTTTTTTCCTTTTTTTGTCTACGTAGATATTTGTCATTATTTCACGGCGGATCTTCATGCAAACTCTTTTCATACGTTATTTGACATGCAGAAGGTTAACTCGTGCAATCACCATGAGAAACAATATTTATAACTAGACTGGTAGATCCTTATGCAAAATAAAAAGTCTGCATCAGTTGCAATAAACAGAAATCGATTAGAAATTTGTTTCTTCCTTTAAAATTCTTCTATAAGTAGGAAATATTGATACTTTACAATTTTTGTAAACGTTATGATGTTTGATATTTCATCTACTTAGTTGTTATAACTATACAAAATCCGCAGTCTACCTTCAACGAATAAAAATAAGATTTGCTGAAAATTTTGGGAACCAAAAGGAGAATTAAAACGAGTTTATGTAACATACAGAGGAAAAATATATTTTGAATAAGATACATTTTACCGAATTTTTTAAAAAGAAAGTCGACCACTGAGAATTGTTTTGTAAACTAAAGTTACTATGAAATACTAAACAGTTCAAATAATTATCTTCATTTGACAGTACTTTATGCAAAATTATGTGAATATTCAACTGTGGACTCGTGTAAAGTAATAAAACTAAAGTGGCATTTGATTTGATACGAGCCTGCGTGGCCGTTAATCTGGAATAGGACACTGAAATTAAAGGGTAATAAATCATAGTGATAAAAATCACAAAATGTAACTGTATCCCGTTTATCTAGGGTCATGGAATAGTTACGATAAGGTAACCGCTGGTGGCAAGGGGTGAAACTTTCGTAGAAGCTCCTCTGCCCACCTCTGTCCTTCTTTCATCAGTGGTGCACTGAATTGTAGAAAACATTCTCTTATCAGGATTAATTAAAAGGAACGTTGTTTAAGTGTTTCAACAGTGATCGCCTGTTCTGTGAATTCTCTGATCTCTCGACTTTTCGCTTACAAGTCATATTTACAGATTTCATATTACTTGTGTATAATTAATGTTCGCAATATTAGTTATAACACGTTGACTATCGCGTTAGCCGTATACGAGTGACAAAATTATTTATCCATATTTGAAAATTAATTTTTGAAGGGTACACCAAATATACTAAAATCAAAAAGTCAAATAAATTTTGTGCACATGCCGTTATTATTAAATTATTATTAGTATTATTATTAATTAGTATTATTAGAGTATTATTAGTATTATTATTATTATTATTAAATAAATATTTAATGTAAAACTATTAATAATACACGGTGCCCCAAAAATGTTGTTCTTCCTTGAAAGGGGCGATTCCCGGTGGTAGTAGAAGTAACTTTTTTAAATGGCGAAAATGTTCTACACGACTTTACTATGGCGTTATTAACATAAAACGCGGAGCAATCAGAGCGCGGTTACCGCGGACGGATTTTGTACTCTGAACATTTTTACAGAAGAAAAAGTTACTTGAAATGTCTTAAAGAATCACCTCTTTCAATGAAGTACAAGATTTTTGGGATACCCTGTATACCCAGAGGCGAATTAAGCCAGCGAGGAGCCTCTAGGAAATGTTACCAAGAGGCTCTTTTTTATATGATAATAAAATAAAACACAACTTTTATAAGCAAAAGAGGCCCGTAAACTTTTTTGGTTTTATCTAATTTTTTAAAATTGTTGGATCGGCAGTGAACGTGTTAGTAAATGATCATTATTGTTCGTCTGAAAATAATAGGTCGATTTTGTAGGATAGCGAGTGGTGACAGAAATTCTTATTTTATTAGCAGTCGGCAATTCATCACTTGGAAGCATGCGAAGATCCGCGTGTAAGCTGCTAATAAATCTTCTAACACCCACACAAACCGCAGATGTTCAATCACTTGTGACTCATATTGTATAATAGCTCTGAGTATAAATCAACAGTTCAAAACATTTCAGAATGGTCATTTAAATATTCCGAATATTCCTCATGTAAATGTTCCTACCTTCCGGCGAGGATAAAAGACACAATGATAGTGAACGTGATAAGATACTATTGTAACTCCAACTAAAACTATTTACTGAAACGAAGAATTCATTCTATAGTGGGTGATCAAATTATTGGAGTCACTTGCAGAAATTTACCGGTTTACATTAAAATAATCAATTTTTAAATAATATCCTAGCTACAACCATACTTTTTTAATTGTTTTATAAAATGTGCTCATTTACAAATTGGAATTATTCATTCGGAGATATTGTATTGACTTATTCATCATAAATGGTGATCAAGTTATTACAACCGCAATATATGTTTTTATATTTATTATACATTTTCTACATTCATACCTACATATTAATTCTATATATTAATGTAGAAAATATAATGTGTAATAAATATTAAAATATATTGTCGTAACTAAAACTAAAAAGTAAAAACTAAATTTAAAAAATGAGTATGTTAAAACGCGAAATGAAATTTATATTTCAATTTACAACTCTTTCTCGAGAAAATAACATTTATATATTTGTGCACTTAATATGCGTTTGGCTAATAACTTGGAAGTTTCGATCCAATACGAATGGCGTAGTAAATCAACATTTGTTGTACATATGAAAAAAGTGGAAACGAGAATGCACACAGTTTTACTAACCCAAGTTTTATTCGGGAAAATATTGAGTTCCGATACGTTCTATTGAAATTTAGTGTAAATACAAGTGTGCTCGACAAATTTTTAATTAGATTTCCTTATAAAAGAAGAAAATTTTGTTCTAGAGTTCGTACTTATTTCCGCATTTAGAATAACGTTCCGCGCATTATGCGGACCGGTTCCAATTAAAAGTTAACCAAATGCCTGTGGACTCGATAACCACTCAAATCCCAGAAAATAAAAATCCATTTAATTTTTTTGACTCATTTTTCCCTATAAAAAATTTGTTCCATTTACTGAAGATTTTAATTGCGCTTCACTAAAATATATTTGAAATATTTTGTAATAATTAATGAGCCTCTCACAAGTTTTAATCAACGGTTATTGAACTGAACTTTCGAGTTTATTTAAATTCATTTAAAAGAAATTTTCCTAATAATTGAACTTATTTGCTCCACTAAAAATCGAGCATCATTTTTTCGCTATTAATATTCTTGAAACTCAAGAAATAAAATAGATTCCTGTAATTAATATTTCAGTTAAATTACACTTTCACAACTCAAAAAATAAAATATTATGTGCTAAAAGTAATACTTTAATTAGTAATTATATTTCGTATTTTACTATTTTTAACTAAATGTAATATTTTAATTAAATTATATTTCCTATTTTTAGATATTATGTTTAAAACTCAAAAGAAGCACAATATTATGTTTTAAAGTTAGGCGCATGATTTAAGATGGTTTTTTGGAATGTGTGTGTGTTTGCTATGGGTTAAAACTGTAAAAGCATTATAATATACCCGAATACTAAAAGGAAGTGGGGGTTCTACTCACATGATCGATGATATCGAGAGTTGCATATGTGAAGCGTAACCCGATTCCAAGTTTAGAGACTCTAGTATGCTTCGTCTAACATTTGGCAGCCAGACATTTCCTTCTAGAAAAATTCATGGAACCGTGTTCGAAACTTCGACAGCCATTTCTGCATCTTCGAAGGCAAATATCGATCTCTAGATTTAATTTTTTGGCGTAGCCATGACTTTTCAGCAACTTTAATTGAACTAGTAAAATTCGTAGACGAAAAAGTAAATTTTATTACGGCTGGTGAACATTTTAAATAGTTTAAGATGAAATAATGAAAAATGAAACATTTTCATAAGCGAATACTGTTAAAAAATAATCTTATTAGAGTATAGTTTTACTGAGTACAATCCTTTTAAATTATAAAATTGTATGTCTATTTGATCCATTTTTGCATTAAATTGTATTAAGAATCGTTAAAGAAAGAATAATATGAAGAAACAAATTTATTTAACATAAATCAGATACTAAAACAACACCTAACATAATTGAAATGTCTCTTAAACTATTAACTTTTCGACATAAGTAGGTTACTACTTTTTTATAACTAATGTCGAGCTGTATCCATTGATGTATTAAAAAATACATCATTCTTATTCAAAGAAATGAAGTTGTCTTTCACAAAAATAAAAAATAATTAAAGGTTATTGTAACAATTAACTTTTGTTAATATCAACCATATAATTACTAGATATTGCATACATACATATCAATGTACATAGATGTGCCCATAATTATGAATGTAGTCTATGTTAAAATTTTAAAAAATGTGGTTATAAGTTATTTCACATCACATTATTTGAAATTAAACTAATTCAATGTCATTTTTACGATATTATCAAAAATGAATCGTTAGATAGTACTTTTTATTTCAACATTATATGGAATTCATGTAGTTATAATATCCTTTTCCTTGAAATATAATTATGGGCACATATACCTACATTGTATATTTTGAGTAATGTATATTCCATTTCTAATTGGTAATTGGTATGTAATTATTTAGGATATATAGTGTAATTAGTTCGGATAATCGAAGTTCTACTGTAAATTTCACAAACTGTTCGAAATCGTCCTGACTCGGAAGACCCCATTTATAGATTAAGGGTTATAACAAATAAACGAGTAAATAAATAACAGTTTCGATACGACTCATCTTTCACATTATCATTTCTTATGTTTTACTTGTTGCAGTAGTAAAGTAATATGTGTACTACGATATGATATAAAGATCGTAAAGTACGATGACCGGGCAAATTTATTACGTAAAAATTATGATAACATTAAATTTACGAGGTGCGCTATCGTTTTATCGCGGGCTATATTTTTCAGCTCCATTCGCCTCGAACAAACGGGAGATTGGCTGAACATAACTACACGGTTGGTGGGACGAATACCTATGTATAGCAGTTGTCATAAAAACAGTGGTGTGCCGGACAGTAGCGCGTTCGGGTATCTAGGTGTCTTAATTCCAAAGCGGCCCTGTCTTGACCTTTATTTTGACCACTTAAGCAAGAGTGCTTCAGGTAGATGGCCAAACACAGGTAGGCAGCTTAATTAAGGTGCCGGTAACAAAGTTCGCGCTTCAGTAGTTTTCACAAACAATTTAGCTGAAACGAAATTATACAAAAGGTACCGTTTACAGAAATCAACCCGCAATAAATATTTTTATGACCGTTGTACCCTTGTCACACTTTATGGTCAAGGTCGTTTTGCCTAACCGACACTTCAAGCACAATGCTGCTAAATCGTGTTGCATTGGGTAATTTGAAATAATTATTTACGAGTATAATTAATATTGTGTTTCAAATAGTTAGACCAGGGTCGTCGGAAAATCATAAATTATACTGTTTTGTCGTCAATATGATGGTGAGTTACAACAAAGTGGATAGCGCGAAAATATTCCTCGTGTTCAAATACCTATGTATACCAATTTTCATAAAACCTTCTCCACGAAAAAATACATATATATTAATCATACTATTAATCATATATATATATATACACACACATCCATTTTTTATATGTATTCATTTAATATATTATGTATTATTTTATATTATGTATTATATATTATATATAATATATTTCATATATTTTTATATATAAATTATAATTTAATTTATTATATAATAATTTATAAAAAATAAATTATAAAAATAAAAAAATAAATAAAAAATAAATTTAAAAAATCAAAAGAATAAGAAAACATAAAATCAACAAAGAAAAAATAGCCACTATGAGCATTACACGACCTAAAAAGGGATTTAAGTATATGCATGTAGATGAGAATAAGAAAGGAATATTGTTTCAACAAATAAATTTTACTAAAATCTTCTTATGCCACTAAATTCTTCTGGTTACTGAAGCATCTAGAAATTAGATTTTTCATCTCCAAATTTAAGGGCTGTTTCACCCTTTAGGCATAAAATATTTTACAACAATCTGTATACAATATCTCTTGTAAGTGAAATTGACTTCAAATTTCCAGAAGTGAAGAATTGACCTTGTCTTTTGTCTCATGGTCCGCCATGTCTCTTTCCCATTTCTACCTTATAGGGACCCGAACATTGTCCAGATTGATCCCGATACTTGATTAATAAAGAGACTGCGAATAAACTTGTGTTAAACGCGTTACTTCTATCATCGATATTACTCGACACAGTGAATTTTTATAATGTCAAAAATACGCGGAATTTTCGTGATTTTCAGCATTCTTACCTTCAAAACGATACAGTTCTGTAAGACTTACTGAAACTATACAATTGTATTATCCTTGAAAGAACCATTCTCTTATCTTTTACTTCAGACCACCCACTGATGAGTTGCAAGGCTATCTGTTTTGTCTAGATTTTTCGGAGGACCTTCACTTTATTGACTACCGCTTCTATAAATACTCATATCTTTTAACAAAACTTTGAATCTTTTGTCTTTCGATGAAGGACAGTGCTTCACAGGTGTACAAATAATAAATAATACTTATTCTTCAGACCTACGACGGACAGTAAAAATTGTACGACTTACGTAAAATTTTGAAATCGACTATTTTCAGACCTTTCGAAACTTTTCAGACTTGTGCATCAGTGCATTGGCCGTTGCGTTCATCGTGGCAACGTGTTGTCGCGTTATAGTTAACGGCCGATAGTGTGAAACAGCCTTAATAGGTGTCGCGAACCTTGGTGCACGCCAGGAGAGAGTGTGGATTTTATCAGGCGGGGCCTTCGGCCTTACTACGAAATCATTAAGCCAGGCATTTATATGCAATCGAGGTCGTTAACTGCAGGAAGCGCCGGCGCGTATACAGAATACTTCGACTGTGTGTCAAGATGTGACACACGCTCCCGTGCCCTCTGCAAACGTGCGTGGTCAGTACGCGCAACATGCATGCCAAACGTATTGTCGCGAAGGATCATATTCGGCCAGTTAATGCCATAGGTGCTCCGTTTGGAAATCTAAGGCCACGTCCACACTGAAACACCCACTACCAACTTACAGCGAGCCACAGTAAAATTCGGACACTTTTAACCTTCTTACGGACGCAGCGGTTCTAGGAGATACATTAATCAGTATTTTACTATGTGATGGCAAGACAGTAATTTGACATTAACCGTAATCCTCTTCACAACTAAAATGTAAGATATATTCGATTGTAAACCATGTGGTCGTTAATGATCTAGCTGTTAATATGGTCACATTAAAATAAACCATAAAGAAAGAAAGAAAGAAAGTCATTTCGGTATTTTAAGATGTAATAAAACCGAATTCCTTTATATCAGCGATGAATTTTAATCAATCTAATATTTTCTTATTTATTCTTTTTGGCAAAAGATCGTCACACAAAAGGGAAAATAACCTGTTCATTGCTTGTATAAAAAAATTGGGCTATATTTATTATAATACCGAAATTACTTTCTTGCCAACCCAATATAATGTATGAATTTTTATATGAAAATTTTGAATAAATTCTGCATAAATATTTTTAGAACGAGGCACAGTTTATACTTTAATTTACATCTAATTAATGTAAAATATAAGTAAATTCATTTTTTAATTATTAGTTGTTCAGAAAGTAAGTTTAATATCATATCATACAATTTGGATTTTTTAAAAGAAGTTAGAGCAATTAGTTACTACAAAACTTACAAAAATTTTACTACCTTCCGGTGCAATGTTCACTACAAATAATTTTCATCTCGCCAATTTTGAAATGTCTGTATTTTTAAAAATTGAGGGGACACTTGGTACTTCATCCTTATTTTCTTGTATGCACTTTGCAATATTCATCTGCTATCGTAAAATTGCATTCATTTAAAACATTTAAAAATAAATTGTGATCATAATTGTTTTTCAACTGGAATAATTTTCATTGAATGCTATTATGTTTCGCTGCAAACACCCAAAAACTCGTTTTCATCGGTTTGTTAGTTGGAAAGGAGTTGGCACTTTATTTTAGATGTTTGAGTATTTTGTGATGTGACTAGAGACTACGATTACACCATGGCATATTTCTGTTATATACCGTCGACTATCTCTATTGCAATTGATTGCGTAAAAAGGATGGACTCGAGCGATAGAAAAAGACACAAGTCGCGGTCATTAGCGTTAGCCCGTAGACAACAAAAGGTTGCGTCAATTTGCGCGCGCCCGCGCACGTGCGGCTCGCAGACGCACACATCTTCGAATGGAATGTACGGTTATGCGTATGCAGCTCGTCTAGACGCTAATCAAGAAAGAGCACGTGTGTGTCGTCAACTCGTTTTGCTCTGCCTTCTTTGACATACGTCGAAAAAAGGTTCGAGAGAGGGTGGCAAGAAAAATGACCACCGACATTAAGTCAGCGGTTTTGAGTTTGGAAACAATTGCTTTCTCACGCGCGGTTTGTCAGTTTGTACGGAATCAATGGCTTTACAATATGTAATATTAATGTGTGTGTTAGAATCGTTAAAAACGGAATAATATGAAGAAACACATTTATTTAACATAAATCACATACTAAAACAACACGTAACGTAATTGAAATATTTCCTAAACTATTAACTTTTCGACATAAGTAGGTTACTATTTTTTATAACTAATGTCGAGCTGCATCCATTGATGTGTTAAAAAATACATCATTCTTATTCAAAGAAATGATGTTGTCTTTCACACTTCCATTCACGAAAAACATTGAAAAGACAGTCTTTGATGGTTAAAAAATAGTTAAAGGTTATTGTAACAATTAAATTTTGTTAATATCAACCATATAATTACTAGATATTGTATACATATCAATGTACATAGTGTGAGCTTAATTTGACCCTTGACTGTGCCTAATAAGAAAAGTGGTACCTTTTAAATTTTCATTACACAAATATAAAATTTAAAATCGTGAATTTTAATTTCTTTGTCGCAATGTCGACCAATGGTGATTTTTAAATATTTTTTTTTATAAATGAGACTTTTATACAAAGAAACTGAAGTCGTTGGATCCAAGTTTGGAAAAGTTATTAGTTTTTAAAGGGTGTCGATTTAATTTCACCCTTGACTGTGTCTAATAAGAGAATACTCGAATCGGTCTACTATTAAAATAATTGAGATGGTCGCGTTAGGTGGTACACCCTGTATAAGATCAAGATGCAGCTGATGGCGAACAGCAAGGCAAAGAATAGTCTCGGATCTCTCTATATTCGATCCGTGCGAAACGACTGGCCTGATGTAATTAGTAACACATGTGGCGCTCGTAGAACTCCATCTATCGATATAGTGTGCCAATCGGGGGAAACTTTGCCAGCGCGTAACGCGACGGAATTTCAGAAACCTATAAGTGATTGAAGCACTTCCTGCACAACACGTGTAGATTCTTACTAAATTAAATCAAGAAGATTACTAGAGATTATTCCTTAAAATGCTATGAAACGTTAAATTACATTAAAAAGATCCTCGACGAAGTCTTTCCATTGAATGTTATTATGGCCCATCTCTGAAGTCTTTCATCTCTCTTTTTTTGCTATAGCTATACAGAAAAACTACTTCCTCTTATCAAGTTTCTTTGTATATCATGAAATATTCACAATATGAAGGACAATTGTCAAGAAATACAGAGAAAACAATAACATCAGTAGACTACGGATGTTTATGGAAAATAAAAATTTTCTTCGTTACTTATAAGATGCAAGAACTATATAAAATTTTCTTCCACCCTTTAACAATTGTAATAAATTAAGCATTACATATGGATCTCCTTAAATTGTTGAAATGTTTTTACTGTTTAAATGACATTCACCCATTTTTGTCATAAATGCATAAAATCCGCAATCTAGTCATCATTGATTTAAATTATCTGCAAATTTTATTTTAAGACAATCCAATTTAAACAATTATTTAAACAATGATTACAAGAAATATATATCTATTACAATTATTATCAGTAGATAAGAATAATTCTTTAATGAATTTTAGTGCTTTCATCCCGATATCTCTTGTGGCTCAAAAGTTATAGTAAAATGTTACAAAATTTTTCGATCCAGCCCACTGTGTTCGGCCATCCACTTCAAATAATTTTAATTTCGTCAATTTAAATGTCCATCGTTTTAAATAGTGGTCCGTGAAGGGGATACATCCTCATTTTTTCAATTTTTTAAATATGCCCCGCTATGAAAACATTGCATTTGTTTAAAACAATTGCAAAATAAATGGTGAAAGAAACATTTTTAATAGATATTCTTACGTTTTTACTATAAGCTCCTAAAAATTCATTTCTATTGGTTTGTTAGTGTTGTAGTCTTATAATTTAGTGAAAAAAGGGTGCCACTTTTTCCTTACACATCTGTAAAATCAAGATACCGAAAAATCCTTGGAGATTCATTCATATATCACTAAAGACTACAGCACATTTTTATTTGAACAAAATCCGAAACATTACTCTAAAAAGTGTCCGATTTCGCATGGAATGACCGAAAATTGTTCAAAATGTTTCTGTTATAGAATAATAGATTGCTGTAACAGTATATTTTAGTCAGTACGAAATACGTATATGTCAAAGTGACTTAAGTATTCCATCGAGTCTACCAATTAAAGTGTAAGACAGGGCAAAAATTATGCAGCGTTCGTGACTGGATTTAAATTGATTATTTAATGAACTATCCAAGTGAATGTTTGTTTAAAGGCACCTACACTGTTTGAATATTTATGCAGCGAATTCGATTTCACAAGAGTTTTCAACCGAAGGAAAGTTCGTTTATTGTAATTTCAACAGATCCTGCAGTTCTGTCTGGATTTAACCCCCCGAAATGATGATGGTAATTACTAACGGTAATTACTCTTGCAGTCAGCCCTCGGAGAAAAAAGGTATCGAGCTTTCGCAGTACAGCTGTTCCCATCAGACGTCTCAATTAACAACGAAGTCTCACATTATGGTCAATCTAAAAACTATTAGGAACTGGTTAGGGTCGTTTCAACTGTTGATCGCGTCAACTTTAATGTGTTGTTAGCCTCGAAATAATTGTACCGAAATATAATATGTTGTTATGAATATTCAATACATACTTTAATACTACGAGACACGTCAAAATGAGGTCTTTCTAATTTTTTAATTCAAGATTATTGAGATTATAAATGTCAAATAAAACAGATTTTTATATGCACTACATAAAAATATTTGGAGAAAATTAAGAACAAATGTTTTTCCAAAACTTCAAGACGATACATGCATTTTTTCCGGAGCTTTCTAATTCGTTTAAACATGTTGAGGTACGAGTAGCATAATAATATAAAAGTGTGGTACTTTGAAAATTTTAATATAAAATCAGCAATTTTTAGCACCTGAATTTTTTTATAAATCGAATGAAATAATTCATTGTCGTGTGTGCTATTACATAGTGTTCACGAATTTTTTTCACAATGTTTTGTTACACAGAAAAGAAAAGATAGAGCACACATAATTCATTAAAACATACTCACCCTATAACTACCGACTTCAAACATGTCACAGAAAGTTTTCTTTGGGTGTCCTATCGCAAGGTTCGATCAAAAATCAATTTGGTGTTTGGGGGCACAGGTGTCTTCATAAAGAGTTTGACAAATACAAATAAATCAGTTGACGAAAACTGATAAACCATCAATACAGTTTCGATTTCTGTTTAGATATTCCGAATATATTGTGCATTTTCATTGCGCGAATTAATGATCGTATTTATTTAAATAAACGGAGCTGAACAGCCATCCAGAAAGTTTCGAACGTAATAACCGGCCAATTAGTCAGTGGCATCGTCCTGAGCAAATGCATTCTCATTCATTGCTCACAGTTCAAGTGAGTTGACCCTTTGTTCACGGTCCTATTAGTTTCTCCGAAGCGGCTTGTTACACTTCCAGGACGTGGGTCCTCGTGAATAATTCTCCTTTGCGGGTGGAGACGTCAACATTTCGCTGCAGTTTCTGTTTAATATCTCCCCCATTTTTTATTTCACATTTTCGCTTGCCTCATGGTCAAGTAAACGGGCGGCTTGAGTTTCCCGCGACTGTCGTCGTTCAAGAGAAACTGCATACGCGAATATTAGGTTCACTCGTAAAGTTTCACTTGCAAGGATAATTTAATAATTCTTCGTATAAACCCATGATGAAACAACCATACTACAAAAACAGGGAATATTCGTTGCCAACAGTTCAATTATTTTAAATGAAAAAAATGATACATATACGGTATCATGCAGGGTCTCCCAAAAATGTTCCATTCGTTAAAAACGTTGGCCAATACTTTTGCGCTGTTTACAGGATTCCCAAAAATGTTGTACTTCCTTGAAAGGGGCGATCCCCGAGTTGATTTGAAGTAACTTTTTCCTTTGCGAAAAATGTTCTTCGCGGCCTTGTTTTAACGGAAAACACGGATCATGTTTTTCGTTAACACAACCTACCACGGCTAAACCTACCACGAGGAGTCAAATGACCCATTTTAGATTATTTACTTGACAGTTATTGAGATTGTAAAGGTTTTTTCATGGGAATTGATCGAACACATTTTTTGACTCCAGTATATGTATAGTAAAATTCGCACAAGATATAAATTTAATTTTATTTTTATAATACCGTACACATTAGTCACTTTTGATGGATGGTAGGTTTGGTTTTAATATCCAAAAAGGAAAAAGTTGCTTTCGGTGACCTGAGTAATAAGCCCATGTAAGGAATTGCAAACATTTTTTGGGAAAGCCAGTATTTCGTTCTGCCTATGCAGTATTTTAAAGGAGTGTTCACGATGCATTGACATAAAGTGTATGTAAAATTGAGGAACTTCGACCTGGAAGGGAGTGAGTAAAGACGTTATAGTTTGCAAAGTCTCCGAAACGATCCTCGGTATATCGATCGAGCGATGGAGATGCAGGCATTGCTGTAGCAAAACTATTGGACACGGTCCTCCGCGAATTTCCATGAAGCGGTATGACGCAATTTTTCAAGCCGAATGGTAACGTCCCGGTGCCGTGGAAAAGTTCAGACCTCGTTCAGTTCCAGCAACGATGGTCGAGTCAGTTTTACATTGCAACCCTGACTGCTGATCTCCATAGAAATACGTTTTCTCCATAGGCGACCGGACATAACGTTTCTACGCGCAGAACTCGCGACCGGGTACGTATTTTTTCCTCGAAATTCATCGAACTAAAAATTCCACCACCGGAAGATCGTGGAATAGCTGTAGTTCGCCTTTTTTAAATATTAAAAACGCCAGTTGAACCGTAAAACGTTTTGAAATTGTAATGGTAAAATATTTGGTCGCGTGATACGAAATGGTGGATTTTTAATTTCTATATTTATGTATTAAATATAACTTCCTGCGGGTATTTAAGTTCTCTTGTACATTTCAATTGAACTTCTTAGAACGTTTCAATTTATTCAAAATTTACTTTAATTCGCTTAAACCCGTTCCATATACTTCTACAGGGTGTTCCAAAAATATACTTCTTCGAAAGAAAACAACTTTTTCCTTAACGAAAATGTTTTCCTCGGTTTTTTAAAAAAAGTTATGGCGCTGGCATTGTCCGAACTGGAATCCGTCCACTGTAGCCGCGCACACTAATTGGCCCGTGTTTCCCGTTGATAACTCCCCACAAAAAAACTGCGGAGAATACTTTCGCGAAGGAAAAAGTTATTTCAAATCACCTCAAGAATTGCCCGTTTCAAGGAAGTATAACGTTTTTGGAATAGCCTGCATACCATTTTTTAAATGCAATCTTGTAACAGCAATATTAGGTTATAAACGTCTGTTAGAAACATTCTGATAAAAACATATCAAGAGTTTCCCATATGATCCAATGTTACATTAATTATATATAATAATTAATATATATATATATTATGTATATTATGTATATAAGAATTTGATATTAAAATATTATAAATTTTATATCAAATTGAGGAATTTTTATAAAAATATATATTTAAAATATATATATTTTACATATATTTTTATAATAATATATATAATAATAAAAAAATAAATAATAAAACAAAACAATAATATTAGAAGTATTACAGCACTAGTAACAGCGTCGGGTCGTAACAATCCGACATTCGTCGAGCGTGAGTTAATTTTCTGGAGCAGCGTGTTTACGTGGATCGTGCGACGGTTAACGTGCTCAATTATTTGAAAATCTACACACCCGTGGCTATCTAATGATCGCGACACATGAATCCTTTTAGACCCCCGCTAATTCCCAGCAGAAATGATGCCCTGTTTGTTCCGTATTGACATTATTTCCTTCCACCCCGGATGATTAACGTGCAACTAGGGTGTTTTTTTGGGGTACTCAGTGACGTCATCTTCCTGCCGCCCTCCATGGCGCCACTAATACACTCGTTCGAAACACGATTGCATCAGAAGGTCGGGGGCATTGACATTTAAGGGATACAGGGATCAACGGAATAGAGGGTATTCCTGAAACGAGCTCCTCACTCAATAACCGTGTGTAATTCAGGGCTCCATAGAGTCCTGGAACTTTTTAATAAGCTTTATTGGAATGTACTTCGTGTGGAACATGCATGTTTTGAAAACATTTTATCTATAGAGTTTGGGCATTATCGAAATAAATTATTTGAAAAATAATCGTTAAGATAATATTATCTTATTTGGCTAGAAATATGATAGTTTATTTGAACAGCTAAATAATTTTTCCAAAACAATTTCATTAATTTCGAGATAAATTCAAATACTTTTTCATTTCATCTCTCGTTCGTACTCTCGAAAATTCTATTTATTTCAATTACGGTATAATAGCACGAGTAATGGCCCTGCAAGACGTCCGTTCAATAGTATGTTTAGAAAAATTGATAAATATAGATGGAAATGATGTGTAGTTGTCAAAACGATCCGTCGTCCCAGGGTTCAAAGAAAATTATCGAGCTTCTTTTAGATACAGCTCATCCATTAAATGTCTCATCCGACTATTTTCGACTCCACAGTTTATTTTGACTCCTCACTGTTCACCGATGAGGCCAGATATTTAGTCATTTTATTAATCCGTTTAAATATGCTACAGTTAAAAATAGACTACGGATTTTTGTGCAATATAAAAAATCTTCCTGGGTTATAACAATTAGAAGTTCAATAAAAAGTTATTATCTCTTTAATATTTTTAATAGGTTGGATATAATGTGACAGTACGTTTAGAATTTTTTAACGTTTTCACTGTTTGATATTTCATCTATTTATAAGAGAGCACTTAATAACTATATAGACTGTGGATTTTTATGAAAAAAATAAATAATTACTGGTTTAATTTCTAGATACAAGAGCTGTACATATATAGATATCAATTTCTGTTCTTAATAATTTTAAGTAATATAGTGTTATATCTGTAATAATGAATTTCTCTGGCCACTTAAATTAGTGTATTTCGAAGTTTCGTGCTCGGAGAAAAATGTCATTCTAATTTTACAGTTTCTCTACGTCACGTGTGGGTTATAGATTATCAACCGACTGCAATTGGAGCATCAGCCTCATCACATGCGGGCGATACTGATGAGTCTCGTTTACGCGTCTTCTCAGCAGGCAACTTATTTTCCGGAGATGCGTACAATTACTGATTATGCCACTCGAATACCGTGCTGCTTCTGAATTGCGACTACACACTCGTATAAAATAATGTTCCTTTAGATATTTCAGCTTTCTCTGTATTTCAATTTCACTGATTGGAACGTTTAAATTTATTTGAGATTATTATACTCTACATTAAGCAACTGAATATTTATCTGCACATTACCATATCTGTTCAACATAAATCACCGAAGTTAAACAGAATGTCCCATCGGATACTCGAGGCAGAAAGTTGATCAGAAATCTAGTTAATTATGGTAAACCAGGGAAGAATGGTTTTCTTTATTTTTGAAGTTCTGGTTTATCCTCCCTTCAAGTCTTCGTATTATCTCGCACAACTTTCTTCCGTACTTTCACCCTACTACTCAATTCTAATTAATGCTTTTAATCGTTTTATTTATTACTTGTTATCGCGTTATCTTGTTTTGTCATTCCTGCATAGCAACTTTGTTTTGTTGTCTTCTGCTTCTCGTGCATTTAGTTGTTCGGTATTTCACAATTTTACACGTTCTGTGTATTTTAATTTCACATTCAGTTTACTTGTAGTTCTTTCCATTCGTCAATGTCCAATCTTCCAATTAATCAACCATCTGCTGCTAGTTCATTTTCACCTAAACCAGACCATTAAGACTCTCTGTTCTGTTGTCTTTGAATCTTTACGCAATCACAAATTTTGTCACCGTTTCGAAATTGTGGATTGTATGCATTTATGGCAAAAATGGGTAAGTGCAATTTGATATAGTAAATAGATTATGTTCTTGTATTATTCTTAACTTATTACAGTTACTTAAAAAAACACACACGTAACAACATCTTACTTGCATAAAAACCCACAGTCTAATGATTTCATTTCAATCTATTTTTCTTACTTGTCCTCTTCTCTCCCGTGTACCTATAATTGGAGGTCTCAGAAGAGCTAATTAGTGTAAATCCCTGAGCAACAGTTCCTGAAAATTGAGATAATTAACACTAAACCTACCGCCCCGGTCAAAATGACCGGTACCAGTTTTATTATTCTACACTTATTGAAATAATAACAATGATTTCATAAGAATTGTTTGTATAAATATCTTTAGTAGATCACTTATTATAATAGGAGCCCCAGACAGTCTAAATAAAATCAATCACGTCATTTTTATAAGGGAACATGCAGCAGATACTTTTAAGGCTTGGTAGGTTTAGATACATAATAGTTTAGATACATGACTAGTGAAGAAAACACGTCTAGAAGAATATAAGTAATATTAACAGATAATATGTAATAAACAATCGTTTATGATCGAAGTTTCTGTTCTTGATGAATGGGCTATTAAAAAATCCTCAGCCATGACCCATAGACTGAAAAATTAGATGAAATTGAATTAAATTAAATTAAAAATTTGAATTGAATTAAATTAAAATTATAAATGAAATAATCGTTTTTTGTTATATATTATTATTATTATATTTATATAAATATCGGGGACCGATATGCAAACTAAAAATTTTCTACTTGAATTGCAACAAAGAACTGAAGTAAAATAGGAATTCTTTTCTTAATTAATATATTTAATAGGTCAAAAATAATGTAACACTATATGACGTTCTCATATTCTTTTCATCTTACTTTCATCTCATCATTTTTACTATCTTTTCCACCTACCCAGTTTCGTCATAAATGTATCAAACACGCTGTATATGTACAATACAGATTTTGTATACATATGTATTTAGTTATTCTACCCGAGTCGACGGTCTCGCGTGTATCAACGTTCGCTGTTAAATTGATCTGAATATGATTGGCCCATGCGGGTTCTTCGACCGCGGAGATCAAGGAAAAAGCTAAGCTCTAAGAAGGTGAAGGCGAGGATTACGATGATGGAGAAGCGCAATTTGTTAAGAGAAGAGTGTCTATAGGAAAGGTCGGACGAGAGTGAAGATAAGAGCCTGTGCTTGGAAACGTTCAATTTATGACGGGCTGCAAAATGCGGTCGTGACATCATGACGATAGTGTCTGTTTATTGTCACTAGCACGTTTAATGACAATTTAAAGCAGTGGATAAGTGAAAAATATTTAACGACAACAATGTATTAGTTTCAACCTAACAGGATGATCAAAAGAATCATGAAATTTTATTAGCCTCCGGTGCACTCTAATTAATGCAAACATTTTGTAATTTTATATTTTGAAATATCCGCAGTTTAATCATCACCGTTATCGTTCCAGCTGTTGGGGAGACAGTTGAAATGGTGAACGATACAGATCGAGTGTAAGACTATTATGTCTCCAGTAGTTAAAGATTATGCAGTTGGGCAATGCACGGTCCTGTTAATATTTACTTAAACTGTGTAGATCTTGCAGTCGTGACATCATGGCGATAGTGTCTGTTTATTGTCACTAGCACGTTTAATGACAATTTAAAGCAGTGGATAAGTGAAAAATATTTAACGACAACAATGTATTAGCTTCAACCTAATAGGATGATCAAAAGAATCATGAAATTTTATTAGCCTCCGGTGCACTCCAATTAATGCAAACATTTTGTAATTTGATATTTTGAAATATCCGCAGTTTAATCATCACGGTTATCGTTCCACCTGTTGGGGAGGCAGTTGAAATGGTAAACGATGCAGATCGAGTGTAATCTTCGAGCTACTATGTCTCCAGTAGATAAAGATTATGCAGTTGCGCAATGCACGGTCCTGTTAATATTTACTTAAACTGTGTAGCTCTTGCAGTAGTTAAACGTTGCAGACGTAAGCGTTTGAACACTTTTCCCTGCAATTGTATATTAGTATAATTCGTCTCTGGTCGTACTTCCGTTCGCCTGTTTCTCTTTGCGCTTTGTTCTCGGTGCTCTTTCCTTTCTGCGCCCTCCACCCACCCTCTTGCCGTTCCTCTCCGTCCCACCTGCACATTCAATCCTCTTCCTCTTTGCATACACAAACGACGGAGCCCGAATACGTACGCGTCAGAGTAGGTCTATCACCCGCGCAAACCTGTACGCGCACATTATTTCGTTGTCCCTTCTTTGTGCCTCGTGTCGCGTTCAGCGTAACAAATATTTACACGCCGGCCGAAACCAAGCCGTGAAGTTGTCACAGCCGGCTTTTCGGGCTCCGGCACAAATTCGTTTAAGTCGCCCTTCGGGGGCTACCTTATGGCACAAGAGGATATGACCTAAGAGGTTTTATGTACTCTGACCGATGCGACGTGCGTGGTACAAACATAGGGTGAGTCGTTTGAAACGATTCACTCAATTAAACTCGGAAATTATTCATGATATCGACAAATATTTCAAACAAAAGTTATACGGTGAACCGCAGTAATATATAATTTATTTATATATAAAAATTCAATATAAATTTCAAATAACATAAAAATTCAATATTAACCTCAAATAATATAAAATTTTGATTCATTTGAAACGAAAGTTATACAGTGAACCGCAGTAATATATAATTTTTTATATATAAAAATTCAATATAAATTTCAAATAATATAAAAATTCAATATTAACCTCAAATAATATAAAATTTTTATTCATTTGAAACGAAAGTTATACAGTGAACCGCAGTAATATATAATTTTTTTATATATAAAAATTCAATATAAATTTCAAATAATATAAAAATTCAATATTAACCTCAAATAATATAAAATTTTATATGAAACATCAATATATAATTTTTTTATATAAAAATTCAAAATAAATTTCAAATAATGTATAAATAGTATAATAATATAATAATATTCAAATAGTTTTTGTCATCAGATCATACGACTTCTTTTTTAATTGATTGATTTCCTTTAATTCTAGGTTTACGGAGCTCCAAAAATACCTATTTCTCATATTCATACTATATTTCTCAAATTTTTGGCCATTTTCCCACTAATATATAGTGAAACGAATTAATATTCGGACGCTTTAAAAATGTACGATAACTTTTCTAATATTGTACTATACGATTTGAACTTTTCTGGAAAGCCAGAGCTAGTTCACTGCAAGACGTGAAAATTTTTTTTTTAAACATTGCAATTGGTTGGAATTACAAAGGAAATAATCAAAGTATTCTTTAAAACTTTTTTATGGGAGCCAATATTGAAAATTTAAAAAATCTATTTTGTAGATCTATGTTAATTATATATATTCTGAAAATTTCAACGTTGCAAGCAGTTACGAAAGTTTAAAGATGGCGAAAATTGCAGTTTGTCACGATTTTCTGTGTACAACTGTAATAAATCTAGAGATTTTTGTATCTTTCAATGTCTGTAGTTTTTTCCGCATCCAGCTATTTTGTTGAAATTTTCAGAACATGTATAATTGACGCAGGTTAAAAAAATTTTAATTGACCTTCATATTCGTCCACAAAGAAAATCATTAACATAGTATCATGCCCCCATCGAAACTATATAAATTTTATTTAAAACATTTTTTGATAGCATTAATAATTTCAGAGCATTAACAATTTCAAATAACACCTTTAGAAAACAACATAGAGTATGGAAATATCGTTTAGCAATCTTGTTTTACATTATAGTCCCAAATGAAATTTTTACTTGACGTTACTAAGAATGGTTTATTAGTTCGCAATTGAAATTGCTGTTGAAGGGTGTATTAAAAAGTCTTTAAACGTTCTTAAATCGTCGGTAGATTTGGATTGTGAGATAGGGAATAGGGAATGGTGTGCGATATGGAAGAATGAGTGTCACAAGATGAATAATGTAAGCCAAGTCCCATTTCTTGACCGCGAGGTCGAAATTGAATATATAGTATATGAAAGCAAACGTAATTTATTGTTTGTACTGTGATACTCGAAGGTTGTCCTAGTTCCAGAAAGATTTGAAGAATTTAGCACGGCACTTTTGGAACGACTGAAACTACAAAAACGGTTTTTTTCCGGCATCTCGACGGCATTCTTCTCCCATCACATTTTCCGTAAAAAAGAATCTCGCAAGGACTCGACGGTAACTCTCCACATAATCCCACGGACTTTCATAATTGCCCCGGAGACATAGTGTCGCAATACCAGGGGGAGATTAGCAAAGGATTTAAGGCGTATCGATTGCAAGTTGTTGTGATTTTATAGAGACGCCTGTATAATCGTCGCCATTTTGGGGTCGCCGATGACTAAGATGTTCCATGGTTTAGGTAGTCTGTTGATGTATCGTAAATTCTTCAATCTCACCGAGTATAAAAATAGTCTGACGTGAAAGAAGGTTGTTTTCACTTTAGCAGCGCCGCTTGCCATTTTTGTAACGCGATTCTTCAAACGATATTAGCGAGTGCACGCCAGTCATCTCGCGCCAAAAGGCTCACAATGGTGAAATGACTACAGTGATTTCTCGGTGAAGGAGACGAGTACGATATATCTGAAAAATTTATTTCCATTACCGGAAACTGAACGATGAAAACATAATAAATAAATAATAATAAAAATATATATAATAATATAATAATAAAATAATAAACATAATAAAGACTAAATTTTTCTGTTTGTAATTATTTTTTTTATGAAACTTTTATCAACATATCCATCACGTTTTTCTGCTTAAAATCAGTCCAAAATTCATATCATTCTCGGCTGACTATACGAATTTAAACGGTTCATTCTAAAGCGATTCGTTGTATAAATCAATAAAGATTTAATCTAACTGCGAACATTCAGGTTCCACTAATCAGTACGGATAATCGAGGCTCCACAGTATCATGGATTAAAGAAACAAGTAGGATTCAAATTGTGTCGTGTTTGGTGTCATTTCAATCGGGAGAGTGACACGAATATGTTGGGAAGCGTTACGTACAGAACAATTAAAAACAAAAAGGTGTCATCGTTCGATTAACCCTTCGAGTTCTGTGCTGGAGTCATTTTCGACCAGGAACATCGAAATTGTCATTTAAGTACACAATTTGAGACAATTAATACTAACTGAATAGTTGTTTCATTGAAGAAATCGGAAAGTGTAATGTGTCTACAAGAGATATCATCAAAAGTAAATTTTTTTAAATTAATAATTGAGGCTGCGTCGGTCCTAAAGAACGGTCTTGAGAATTGCCAATTATAGAGCTATAAAAACCGTACGTTGTCCGAGGGGTTAATATTGTCGGGAGTAAGAAAAAGTGTCCAGACATTTCGGTACCGAAATTTTCACGGATGTATATCGAGATTTTACTGAGCTTTTTAAGGTCCGTATACCATAAATTATCCAACGAAAGATCGCCGCGTTATTAACGAAATATTAATACAGATTTTATACCGAGAACGAAATGTAAGCAACGGGGCGTGCAAAATGTGGGTACAGTTTACAAAGCACAAATTGTGAACAAACACTAGCAGTTTACAATACGTGCGGCTCTGAAAACAGAGCAGGACGTGCAGCAGTTCATTTTAAGACTGCTTAAATGTATAGGGTGAGACATTCAAATCGATTGAATAATTATAAAATCGAAATGTAGAAATTTATGCAAGTAGTGAAAAACAATTAATTTTTATCACGAAAAAATATTCACATTTTTTGGAAATTTGATGGCATTTGGAAAAATGTGTGTTATTTAAAATACGACTTACACAAAAATGTGACGCGATGCATAGGGCACAATTTCTGCAATAACATCAAGATTATTAGTAAAGCTTTTGTTCAGGCCGGATTTATGCACGTAGATAGCAACATGCCCGAGGGATTTTATTTTTTGACAGAGGAAGGTTTTTCAGCAAGCTGCAGCATACAACCGCGCGAAGTTCGAGCATTATAAAAATACTGGCACAAGCGCGTTGAATCTCCCGAATATACAGGATGTCCCAAAAATGTTGAATTATCCTGGAAGGCGATGATTCCTGAGGTTATTTAAAATAACTTGTTCCTTTTCAGTAATGTTAAGTAATATAAGGTGTTATTACGAAAAATACGCTCTCTGCTCTAAGTGCTCTGATTGATTCGCATTTTTCATTAATGCTAAACCTACACGGTACTAAAATCGTTTAAAATGTTTGAGCTTACAAAAATGACAAGGCTTTATTTATTTAATTTAGTTAATTTCCACGTAAGCAACTTCGTAATATCAATAATTGTAAAATGAAAAATATAGAACCGGTCGTTTGATCGGCAATAGTGGTTTAGTGTTAATAATTCCTTAACGAATTCACGGAGAACATTTGTGAAAAAGAAATAGCTGTTTTAAATGACCTCAGCAATAGTTTAGACAATAAAAGACGGTTTTAGGTTCTCAATCGCTGTATTATGCAAAAATATCTTGGACAAAAATGGTCGATTTAAAATTAATCCAGCTATGTTGTTGTAGTATTTTTTAAATATTGTATTTTAAATATTATATTTAATATCATATTTTAAATATTATATTTAATATTATATTTTAAATATTACATATAATATTATATTTTAAATATTACATTTAATATTATATTTTAAATATTAAATTTAATATTATATTTTAAACATTAATTTCTCCAGAATGGGAAATTTAGCGTTCAAATACTTCTCGAATTCACTGTATTTTCGACGTGTAGCAGTCTAATATCTATTTTGAACGTTTAAAAGGAGATACGTCAAATTTTATTGGCGGTCGGTTTGTTTCAATTATGTCGGCGCTACACGTGACAAGTAATGAAAGTAACTGACAGGGAATTATAGCGAGTAAGACATTAATATGGTTGGATCAGCATTTCTGTGAGGCGTGTTTGAAGTTCGATCTGACTTGCTCAATCATCTGTGTATTCGTGTTCTATTTATTACGCGTTCTATCATATGAATATTTGGACGAGTAAGGCAGTCATCTTGTTTTAACCGTCAGGGGGATATTTTTATGTAATCGGTAGAAAACATGAATTTATTTTTGAAAGACAACATTTCCGAATTTGTGTTCCTGAAAGTTTATAATCGGATTCGAAAATATTATTATGTATATACTTATTTATATGTATATTATCTGAAACATTATTGTACGTTTGCATCTTCGACATATACAGGGTGTCCCAAAATTCATGTACTTCCCGGAAATGGGAGGCTCCTTGGGTCATTTGAAGCGACATTTTCCTTTACAAAAATGACGCCAGCAGCTTTGTTTACGAGTTATTAACAAAAAACACAGACCAATCAGAGCGCGGTTACAGCGAACGGAGTTCGACTCAGCGACAGGTCCCGCTTAGCGTGGCGGCGCCATTGGCCGAGCCAGAATCCGTCTGTAGCCGCGCTCTGATTGTTTTTTGTTGATAACTCCTAAACAAAGCCGTTGGTGTCATTTTTGTGAAGGAAAATGTCGCTTCAAATGACCCAAGGAACCTCCCATTTCCGGGAAGTACACGAATTTTGGGACACCCTGTATAGACGGATTCCATCGGTACCATAATCGAGCCAAAATGTATTTTTTCCTATTTATTACAGTCGTTTAACCCCTTGCCTTATAATATCGTATCTGACACGGGATGAAGATTCTAAACACATTTAGACAAAAATGCATCTTAATACTTTCCTTTAAACCTAAATAAAATTCTATTTTGGTTTTGTTAATATATAGGTATTGGAGAACCTATAGGCTTACAATTTATATCAATATTCTCCTCTTTTAGGAAAGTACGATCTACAAAAAAAGCTCTAGTCACTGAAACCGTAAAATAAGTCGTAAGACAAGGGGTTAAAACAACAAACGTCGAAAACAATTGAAAGTTTACAATCAGATTGCTACTAGTTTTTAAATTTACAATAGTTCTTTAGTTTTTTTTGGTACCTTCTTAAAATTCTTTATGAAATCTGGGATGGAAGTTCATTTGGCCAATGGTTTACACGCATCGAGATGGAATTATGGCATCACCGGGATACATTTATGTCGATGGTCTCGTAGGAGATGGATCTTCTTCCAAGAGTAAGCCAGGATTAAGCAAGAAGCTCCGTGTAAGCGGGTAATGAACGTATCTTGGAATGGCTGGCTCTCCAGAGAGAAAATGCACTAAATTCTGTTGCTTCCATGTTCAGAGTAACTGCTGTTCCGCAGGTCAACATTGTTCTCATTTTTTTTCAAGCATCTCTCTAACAACTCGTCGCTGAAAATTATATCTGGGCTTGAATATGTTTTCTTCAACGAGCTTTTCGAAGATGGGACGAAACTAATTGGAATGTTAAATCAGAAGTCATGTTATTGAATAATAGTGCACTAGTTTCTAAAAGTATTTTGGGTGGCCCCTTTGCCGCTGGTGCTATTCATACAGTGTTAATTAAATCCTTAAATTAGCGTATATAAAGTCCTAGGAAATTCGAATTTTTAAAAATAAATAAATTTAATCGTATTTAGGCTAGGGTATGCCTTATTCGAAGGTTGTTCTTTAGAATAGGGAACATATTTGTAAGGCGTGTCAATAGTTTTGCGAATTTCACAAATGTGTAGGTGTAATTTAAATATTACAAGAATTTAAAAAGACTATTATACTATTTTCAACCTGAAAACATATTACGAAAGAAAATTAGTTTTTACTACACTCCAGTTTGTTGCAATTTAGGTAGAAAATCTTTATTTTCTATAAAGATCCGCTGTCTAGCTAATACTATACGATACGACTGTACTTTCAGAGCTATCAATCCAATAGTTTTGCGAATTTCCACATAAAACTCTGAGAGAGTATTCCAGAAGGATGTTACTAACGTAGCATAGCATGAAAGAAAGTCCGGCGTTGGTCATCGGTGACTAAAACGCCGACAAACGCGTCAATGAGCGCGTTAATATGACCATAAAGATATGGAACACGTGGAACCGGTAGCGAATCAACGCGGCTATAAAATGTGGGTGAAACCAGACATTTCCTGAGTCATGATCGACCAATGCACCCGCAATCGTCTGCTGACGCGTCCTTCGCAGTTACGGTTTTTCCTTGTAGAATTCCATCGACGTAAAGACGGAAATTCGTTAGTCACCGCAGACACAATTCGCTTTGTGTCTCTGTTGTCTCTTGGAACGCGGCGTGGGATCCGCAAAGTTTCTATCTCGAAACCGTTGAACTTAGGGAAAGCCAACACTGTTGGGAATTATTCGAATAAAATTTTATCTAAATAACAGCAAAGAATAAATAATTGTTCCACTATTTACGATTCGAGTTGTTATTTATTCATTTGGAGAACTCTTATTCGTTATTTGTCATACATAATATTTGGTTTATAATAAGTATAATGCGGATCTTTATGCGTTTATGGCTTCTCCGAAAATTTTCAAAAATGGGTGGAATATAATAATAGATTTAATTTAGTACAATTTTTATTTTATTGGAATAAAAGACTTTTTTAAAATTTGTCTACAAAATTGAAAATTGCAGAAACATCTGCAGTCTAGTAATAAGGTAGTACCATAATAAAAAATATATTTCTGTAGGTATAACATCAAAATTTAAACGATTTTTTCGAAAAGTGACTAGTATCGAAATGAACTTAATTAGTTTTTCCACATAAATTTAAATAATGCATATTATGCTGTATTGCATTAATATTACATTTAGTCCCTTATTTAGTGTTTCTACTATATCATATGATAACGTGATAACAATAGGATAGGTGGCGTTGCAAACGATACAAATAAGAATGTTTACGATGACTAATAACACTGTCCAACAAATTTAAACCTTTTTCTATGTTTTCATATAACTGTTGAACTTCCGAATCTGGCCTTAATTTTTTCCCTACACGCACAGTTTTTAAAAAACGTGATTGAAAAAAAAACTTATTTTTCAACTTTAAACAAATATTGTGATGTTATTATAAAAGATATTATATTGTTCTTTACAACGTTGCAAAAGTGGTGTCTCCCCATCTTTAATGATACTTTAAACATGTTTAAACATTCATAATCTATTACTATCGGATATCACTGTATTCAGGATAGTCTACAGAATCTTTCGCTGCAAGGAACAATTCAATATCTATTATAATAACATTACAATAATTGTTTAAAGTTTAAAAATAGGTTTTTTTCAAAAACTGTGCTTGTAGGAAAAAAAATTAAATAAAAAACTTTATAAGATCCACCCAACAGTTATATAAAAACATTTTTACAGTTGGACAGTGTAATTTTCATTCCTCATGTTTATTCAGCCATATTCCTATAAATACGCTTAGGATGTGTAAGCCATATTTCTATTCGAAAATGTTAATCAACCTGAAAAATAAAAACACAACTTATTAAAATGAATGAATGGAATGGATGGATTTGTATTCGACTCCACCACCTCAGGAAGCGTTGATCTTACAAAAAGATACGCAGTCTAGTAATGCATTCGGAAAATATATTCCTGAAGTCCCAGATCGAAATTCGAAGCATTAGCGGTACTACGAACAGTTTTATATCTGCGCGTCACGCAGGTAATACTGAAGGTGATCAGGCTTGTGCGAGAACCCGGATTTCTCGGGTTCGGGACGGGTCGGGAAATCTCGGCCGAG
>CM052336.1:25791923-25803786 GCA_028455595.1 Lasioglossum vierecki | reverse complement strand
TTATTAACAAAAAACACGGACCAATCAGAGCGCGGCTACAGCGGATTTGATTCTGGCTCGGCCAATGGCGCCGCCACGCTAAGCGGGACCGTTTGCTCTAGCCGCGCTCTGATTGGTCTGTGTTTTTTGTTAATAACTCCTAAACAAAGCCGCTGGCGTCATTTTTGTAAAGGAAAATGTCGCTTCAAATGACCCAAGGAACCTCCCATTTCCGGGAAGTACACGAATTTTGGGACACCCTGTATAAATTGTGGTGTAAATTATATTACATTTCTGCGTTTAGTGATAGACAAAAAAAAAATTGTCAATTTTAGGTAGTTTTCAAATGGCTCTTTCGTAAAATTTAACTTGCGTTACTTGTCTCCTGAATGAAGCGTGTCGAGAAGACAATACTAAGTCATCGACATAACTATTTTTTTTTTGCCAACACATTTGCTTATTTAATCGAGGATTCGGTGAACCCATGATCCGAACCGACATGATTATTTATACTCAATAAATATTCAATCTGGCACTGTAGCTATATAACCTTTCCATTATCAGAGCATATTCCACTCACTAGTTCGGATAATCGAGGTTCTAGTTTGTCGTGAATTGAACAAGTTTAAATCTGATCCGAATGGTGTTGTGTTTGGTGTCATTTCAATTGACAAAACACATTACATACGAGTTGATAGAAGAGTTTAATCAACAAATAATTGAAAACAAAATAGTTTCACTATGTGTGTCTTTCATCACGAACGTTTAATACTCTTCAATACTTTGACTGTTTGATTAATAATTTTAGCGTTCTTATAATTTCGGGTTTTTCTGTTTCAGCAAAATTATCTTATGAAATTTGGATACCTGCCCCAGTCGGATTTAGAGACCGGAAACCTTAGGACGGACGATCAGCTCAGGGACGCCATTAAGAATTTACAGGTGAGTGAAATGTTTCGTGGAATAGTTTTATACTTCAAAAGATTGGCATCGAGACGTGTGTCGAATAAAAGACACGACTCCTCGCCCGTTGTAAATTAAATGTGCAAGGAATAAATTGTATATGGTAGGCGAAAAGTGTGGAGAGAATACGGTATTCGATGGCGCATTCAAATTTTTCATACCCATTTTTCTCGGCACACTCAACGCATCTTTAATGCTTCATTTGCTGCAATATCTTTTCCGTTTGCTAAAGGAACGAACAAATTGAAATGTCCACGGATATTAAAGAATAATGATTTACGAGTTGCAATAAAAACGCATGATTCTTTTTCAGTTGTTTTTGTTATAAAAGTAGGTAAATGCACTTTGTCGTCCATTTTTGTATATCACATTTCTGATTACAGGTTTTTGTATTTAACAGTTGCAGTAATTAAAACGTTTTTATTCGCACAAATATCATAGAAGGGAAAAGAAAATTTACGTTTCTTTTGTATAACTACATTTATTTGAATGCTTAAATATTGATTTCAGAACAAATGAAATTTTATTTCTTCTGGAAAGAAACACATAACATTCATATTTGTTGACTTTGTTAAAATTTTCATGACGAGTCTGACTCGTTAAGATACATCAAGGGGTTAATAATTAATTTTAAAAGTGTTCGATTATATCCGAATAGTTAGAACGGGGAGTCAGTCTCAATCTGACGACTTTGGGTATGACCAGTATTGAACAAACAGTATAATATAATGTGCTCGAGTTTGTTAATATTTACAGTACTGTAGGGATTAGAAACAGACTATTGTGTCGAATGAAGACTATTGTGATGACTATTGTGATGGAATGTTCATTTACAGAAATCGGATCGGTTAGATCAAACGTCAAATAATCCGTTCGCCAGTGAAATGGCTAAATTGTGATTCCTCGTAAAAAAAAGCGTGGTGCTGCATCGAATACGAGATTAGACTACCGGAAACGTTTGAATGTGACTCTGTCGTTGAGTTTCCATTTCGTTTGGATGATCCTTTCGATCGATCCATTGGGACAATGTAACTTTGACGGCCGGAAAAAGCGGAAATGGTGAAAAAACGAGCACAAATACACAATCGGGAAAAAGCGACGCACCGCTCGTTTGCCGTGAATTTACATGAAAATGGAGCTCGTTAGGAGCAAACGTGCATGTACGTTCAATGATAGTAATACTTTCTCGAACCTCCCTAACGAATTGGCATCAAAATGGAATCTTGGAAAGGGCCCTCTAATTTAGAGGAGAGTTTTCGAAGAAATCTTTGAACGTTAATGGGCCTAGGTATAGTATGTTTGGTTTTAGCGGAACTCTCGAATATCTCGAAAAATATAAATAATACGAAAATATGTTTCAGGTGAAAGTCCTGTTTACATAATTCTGCAAATACTTATTAACGTCCTTTGAAAGGCGTAGTACAATATTTAAACTTAAATCTGTATTTATAATAAATAACAATTAAAAAAAAAATTATTTGCACTTTAGTTAGTATAATAATTCTTCGAGCATCTCGGAAAAGTTCAAGCGTTTTGGTCTACATTAGAAAAAAGAATTCGTTTTTAGAAGATGGTATACATAGACTCTAAAAAATTTGAGTTTATGAATTCAACTGTAGAGCATAGGATTTACATATTCACCAAAAAAAATGTTATTAATTCTTAAAAAAATAATTTAAATGAGAATATCACGAATGTGAAAATATTGTATGTGACATTCGGCGTCCTTCCTTACAACCACAAATATATGTAGAATAAAGATATAGACCTTTAATACTTAAAGTGCGAGACAATGAAAATATTTAAAGAAATTAAAAATATATTGTTGTGTTATCTTAAATAGATTAAAATTATTTAAATGAAAAAAAAGTCTGTGGTTTTTGTATCTTACAGATAATTTTTATTTCGTATAAAAGTCTGCAGGTCCGTGACGTTTCAGTGAAGTTTTAACAATAAATAATAAAAATGTTTTAACAGAAATCGTTTCAATGTTTTCGTAGTTTTCTTTTATTAAACTATGATATCTTACACAATTTCTGTCACAAGTTCTTACGAGGGACCCTACCATTTCGTTGAATTGCTGTGCGGAAATTGGCTTCACATGGCACTTTACCCGAATAAAAGTGTGTCGCGTACGTGGAGAATTTTCAAGATACAAGTATAAATTTTGGAATATAGGGAATAGAAAAACAGTTATCGGTAGATATGACGATAGAAAGTGCCGGTTTATGGTAACTGGGCCGTGCTCGCACTCTATGACCTTCCCGTTACTACTGACATCGAGTCCTTTAGACCTCTGTTACTTTTATAACTCTACGAATTATATCGAATCGCTTTGAGAACGTGTCCTCAGTGGTATAAACATAGGGACAATGTAACAAACCTACTTTTTGAACTCTCTAAACTAGCTTCTCTAAGTGTCCTCTTGCTGATTCACTTATCCAAAACATTTCAATTGCACGATGATCCATTTACGAAATTATCGCTGTTATTGAGAACGAAAGTCTTTCTCAAACATTTCAGCAATTGCATTCTAACCTTGCTAACGCCTTGCTTAAACTGTTAAAATTCTGTTGTGAAATGGGGACAAGCATATTAGCAGCAATTTTACCACTTTTTTTGTTACACATTTCAAATGAAAAATGTTGTACAATCCAAATACTAATAACCTCTTGCATCACAAACGTTTTTTAATATTTCTTTAATATTATTTATTTATTTTCTTATTCTGTACTGGATTCAAAGTATTCTAAAATATCTGAAAACCACATGTTTCGATCGTCATACATAGCTAACAGGTTAAAGAAATAATAATGCGAATGAATCAAGAAAGCCTAAAAAGAATGCAGCAACGTTAAATAAAGATTATTAAAATTTTATGTAATACCAGTAGCAATAACAGTGATAATTATTCTTTACAGTACTCCTTCAGCAGAGTGAAAAACGGTGGAATGAAAAACAGTGTGAAAAAGTAAAGCAAAATTGAGTAAATAATAAAAATAAAGGAAAGGAAAAAGGGATTTATGAAAGCAAATTACAAAAAAATACATTTTGTAATTATGGATCATTTTTTTAATTAGAGATATGGATCATTTTTTAAATTAAAATAGAAATAAAGGAAAGGAAAAAGAGATTTATAAAAGCAAATTACAGAAAAATACATTTTGTAATTATGGATCATTTTTTAAATTAGAGATTTGGAGGCGTTCCTGCAACTGGTAACATCGATGACGCTACAGTAGAATTAATGAAACTTCCCCGATGTGGACTTCCGGATGAACCGGATCCTAGGTTCACAAGAATGAGGCACAAACGTTATACAATCCATGGACAGCAGTGGCAGCATCGGAATCTGACGTGGAGGTCAGTAACAAACATGACGTTTTATAATAATTTTTAAATATTTCGTAGCGCTGGTGTATGACGAACCATTTTTATAAAATTAAATATCTTCGCTTGAGGTGTCTCAATTTTTTGAAATTTTTGCAACAATCCTGGATAATTTAAGTCAGGAATGAACAATGAGATTATATAGAACACATAGTTAGAAACAATGTGGAATCGTGTTGATTGTAGTTTTGTAAATTAGAAATATGTTTAATTAACCTTGTTACTTACTCAAACACAAGTTGAAAATAGATAGCAGTTCCTAATATTAAACTTATCACTTAAGATAAGCGGTTACGTAATCTAAGTAGGTTCAAAAAATCAGTATTGTAGAAGCATATCGTTATAAATGTGAGACTAAAGTGATGTAGCAATTAGTAAAGAGATCGTAATTGTAGCCATCCTGCCTGAAGTTATGCTTACATTGAAGCAACATCGAGCAATAATCAAGCTTCCTCTTTTATTCAGTAAAAATTACTCGATGTTGCTGCAGTGTACACATAGCTTAACAAGTTTGCTTAATAAGGTACAACTACCACAGTAATTAGACGGCGGATTTTACGCATTTTCTAACAAAAAAATGAAAACTTGTAATTTAGAATTGCAAACAAATTATAAAAATTCAAATATACTGTTATATTATTTTCTCAACCTATTAAACATATTAAGAAAAAAAAACAAATTTCTATTGTACTCCAAGTTGTTGCAATTCGGGAAGAAATTATTTTATTAAAAGATCCGCTGTCTAATGATAATGTAAACGTGGCTATTTGTTTCAGGGACTTAAACATTGATTTTTCGATTGCAAAATTCGAAATGAATTCACACTCGTGTATGCTGTCAAGCAGAGCTTTCATGAATATTTTCACTGTCCAACAAATTTCAACTTTTTTCATGTTTTCATGTACCTGTTGCATGGATCTTGTAGAGTTTTTCACGCTGATTTCGAATCTGGCCTTAATTTTCTCCTACACGCACAGTTTTTGAGAAATTTGAAAGAAAGACATATTTGTCGACTTTGAACAAATATTGTGGTGTTATTATATAAGATATTGTATTGTTCTTTGCATCAGAAGTTTAAACATGTTTAAACAATGATAATGCATTACTATTGCACATCACTGGATTCCGGAAAGTCTAGAGAATCTTCTGATGTAAGGAACAATAAAATATCTTTTATCCATCCAACAGTTATATGAAAACATTTTTGTTGTTCAACAGTGTTTTTTGTTGGGCAGGACAGGAGAAATAGAGCATAATTCATTAAACGATACTACCGGATTGTATGAAAAAAGACAAATTTTCTGTGGAGGAACATTTGACCTCCTTATTCTGCTACACCCAGTATCGTAAGATTAAGTTTTGCTCACCGCTCTACCTTCTCCTTCTACGACGCGTTCCGTGTCTATTATGCATGTGTCCGGTACTGGCAGAGACAGGGTAACTTTTTCCCCTCATTTATTAACTCTGGCTACGTATTGACACCTTTTACGGAGTTTATAAAAGAATTAAGAAGAAATTTTCCAATGTGACAAACCAAAAGCACTTCCGTTCGAAACCTGATGTAACATCTCCGCGAGTACATCAGACTTTACCTGCTGCACGTCCCCAATCACCGGCTAAAGACTGCCCCGTTCCATAAGCAGCGGTGTCCTCTGCCAAGACGCAAGAAAACCCACAAAAATGTCCGAGTCGTTAAGCTGCTCAGGTTTTAGCCAATAGTCAGCTAAGCTTTTCCCGGTTCCTATCGAGAACAAAGGATAGCAACTAGGCACGGTAGAGAGTTGGAAGTTTCTGCTCACGTCGCGAATCAGCCCGATTATCACGGTTGGCTGTCCGCGCGGTCTGTAACTGCATCATCCCCGAATGAGACGCGGAAAGGGAGACATCCAAATGCCAAGCAAACGGATCCGCGAGCGCGGATTCGCCATTGGCCGGCGACCAACAATGTCAATGACATTTCCGTGTAGTTAGCGCCGCGTTTCCAGAGAATTTTATTCAACCCGCCTTTCCCCGATCTCCACGCAACGACTGGCAATTAGCAAAGCAGACGCCCTGTGTCTTGAACAGGTAACTGCCACACGTATACGCCGGATTATCAGCTCTTGGAACGACTCACGCTGACACCGGGCTTTCCCGCTTCCGACGATGAATACGCGTCTTGCCTACGTGTTCTCGTTTACGAACCCTTTCCGTCGACGAAAGTTCATTACCGAGGAATACGATGAGTAAAAAGTTTCACTCGCTGGTCGCACACTTAACCCTCATCCACATTACGTGGTACCCGGGTACCTATTTCAAACTCATTCACATAATATTCAATATTTTTCAATTGATATGTCCTTCATCTTTTGTGACATCTCAAGTCTACTTTAGATGAATTAATATCCTTGGAATTAAACAAAAATTTTATACAACATTTCACAAAAAAAAACTCCCAAACCTTTTTTTTCGCATTCGCTATGATGAGGGTACCCGGGTACCACAAGGCTCAAGTAGGCAAATTAGATCCTATACAATTGTGATTTATAGTACAACTATTTCTCAGTACAAATTTTATTGTTTTAAAATACAATCGAACTACACGTCACTACAAGTAATACATTTCTCCACTTTTTGTGTATGCTGCACACATATTGGTCTTTTACAGACTGCACACGCTTTTCTTGTCTTCCTTTGAATTTTCGCTGTTCTGCATAGTGAGGGTGAAATCTTGGCGGAAAAGCTCGATAGTAGCGAAGACATGCCATAAAAAATCTCCAGGTCATGCGGGGCCAGCTATCAGGTATATGCATGAACCTGAGGTACATGGACCCGTCACGGACCAAGGGCCTTCGCTGGGGCCTGGTAGAGACGATGACGCTACAACAGTATGCAGCAACCTATATGGGTACCCAGGTACCTCTTCATGCAGAATTGTATAAAAAATTACTCGTGTGGATGAGAGTTAATGCTCCTCCCCCCTGGTTAACGTGCACTGGTTCTCGGAGCGAAATACTTGTCATTGATACATAGATAGAGTGCAAGGAAACACACGCACACAATTGTTCGGACGGTGGTGCTCACTTAGGTAAGAATTTTCAGTTGGCTCCCTCCCAAGCTCCTGGCATACGTTTTTCTACTAGTTCTGATGTGCTGAATACGAATAACAGTCTCATTTATGCTGGAGATTACAAGTTGCCCAGATATTTGTAACAAAATGTTACTAGCACATTGAATTCTGCGTATAAATGTGCACCTGTCACGCAGTCACAGGTAAAACTGCATCTGCTATAAATGGACAGGTGGGTTCGTCTCTTTCCTTGCACTATCCCCTACAAAACCAAACCTAAACCAAGACAGCACAGTAGTATCTCCGTAAGTGTCATATCGTCGAGTTTGCCGAGCGATAAGTTATACAGGGTGTCCCAAAATTCGTGTACTTCCCGGAAATGGGAGGTTCCTTGGGTCATTTGAAGCGACATTTTCCTTTACAAAAATGACGTCAGCGGCTTTGTTTAGGAGTTACTAACAAAAAACACAGACCAATCAGAGCGCGGCTAGAGCAAACGGAGTCCGACTCAGCGACAGGTCCCGCTTAGCGTGGCGGCGCCATTGGCCGAGCCAGAATCAATCCGCTGTAGCCGCGCTCTGATTGGTCCGTGTTTTTTTGTTAATAACTCCTAAACAAAGCCGCTGGCGTCATTTTTGTAAAGGAAAATGTCGCTTCAAATGACCCAAGGAACCTCCCATTTCCGGGAAGTACACGAATTTTGGGACACCCTGTAGAAGGGGCGCTGCATTCTCTGCAGTGTGCCGAACGTAGAGAAAGATAAATAAACTTCTTATATCGATCGTATTATTGCTAATAACAATTGTTAAATGATCTCGGCGCTACGGTTCGATCGTAAAAAACAAATTTAACTAAACAGTTTTGCTAATTATTTTAAATAATCAACGTTTCTGTCACTAATTTCGACCATTTTCAAGATTAACTTAAAATTGTGCCTGTAAGAAAAAAAAATGAAATAAAAAAACACGAAAACATACAATTTTCAAAAGTATTAACTATTAAATGTTTTAATGTAAGGGAAAAACATATTCACAATTTTTCATTCATTTGCTTGTGTGTGAAGGGTAGAGAAGGATAGCGATTTGAAAAAAAGGTTCGATGCTTCGACTTCCCATTATAATTAGACTGCGGATTTTTATGCATTTCTAACAAATCTGTAAAATATGCATTTGTAAAAAATCTATTAAGAGATGAAAAAGCATTTTTTTTGCAAAAGTGTTTGCATAAAGATCCGCAGTCTAGTTATAATAATATTGTAATTGTTTGCGACCATTTTAAATAGAAAATCGAGACAGATGCGACGGCAAATATTTTCAATATTCGAGTAGCGAAAATTTATGAACAGAAATTTTGTAGGAGTCACAAGGGATCCCAAGATAGCATTGCAGGGTTATTAAATGACGATATAAATATGATGCTTCCACTTATTGATATAGTAAGGCAAGGGGTTTGGAAAAGGTCGTGTGACTCATTCACTAAGAAGGGTCGCAAACTGCCTGAGCCCGATTTGGGTGGAACCACGGACTACACTATAGGCTTGAGGAGTAGCTGAAATAATGGATACGTATTTTGTCAGCTGCGGTTACTCTAGGACTGAGGGTTGAAACCACCCTCCAAAGTTCGATGTCAAAGTTCCAACTCACAATAGATAGGAAAGCATGATTTCATCGATTCCTTTTAAACAATTTGAGTTTCAAATGTACGGTGTGTACAGATCTGTAAAAACAGTTGCCGTAAAATTGTCCCTGACCTTGAATTTCAAAATCAAATTTTCTTTATCTCCACTCAGAATACTAATCATTAAATATGTAATTATTAATAATATAGCTATTTGTGGATTTAAATGGAATTTTACTATTTCGCTACGTTTCTATCCGTCATTTAGATACAGATGAATTTTAAATATAAATATAATTTAACTGAAACGTTGCATTTTTAAATTACATTTGTAAGGTCCACTTAAGGATTGAAGATATACTTTTATACTTATTTATGCTTATACTGTATAAATTAAATACGAAACTTTCGACTTTCTAATAACAATTAGTGAATAAAATCATTTTTGTCTTAACATATTTCTTTAATAATAATAATTTTGTAAACTCCGTACGAGGTTTAGGAAAAGAACATTCAAGAAAAAATTGATGTTTTCGACCATGAAACTCTTTCCCTGTTAAATGGAACCATGAACAGTAACCGGATAATTGAATTTATACTGTGAGCGAGAAAGACGCAGAGGAAGTATTCATTTGCCATACTAATTGGACGGTAAACAGTTTCACAGGAAATATTTAGGCTGGCAACAACTGAAAGTGGCACGCGATAACGCGGATGAATCTGTATATCCGATTAGGCGACAAAAGAGGCGATAGAAAAACTTAATTGAAGGGGAGCAACCCGGGCGCAATTAATTTAATTATCTCCGACCAGTCGGTATTACCGGGATATAAGGAAAGTCAAGGCTGCGAACCTTTCTGGGGCTGAATCGGTTGAATGAAGGAATAAAGAGGATATCGGATAAAAGAAGAGAAGCCACGGCAGTAGAAATTCATTTACTATTGTACGTTTATCGAAGTCTGCAGACGACAAATTAAATATTGGACCAATTAATAGTTTATCAAGCGAATACGAAATGCTTTGTACTGCTCGACTTCGTTCATGTAGAAGATATTTTTCATTTTAACATCAGTTACATCAAGTATATTTATCCGTGAATTAATAACGAATGGATCGTTTATACACTTTCTATTGTTATCCATTGTCTTCCATTGAAAATCGTCACCATGTTATTTCGCTTATAATTCGTTTTATAAATGAAATGAACAAATAGTGGTTTTAAAGTTAAACGGTTCTTTAAACGTATTTCGAAATATACAGAATGAGAAATCTGTAATTTCATCATCTTTATATGATTGGGCATATTTTATAAAAATTTACAGTGTCTTTTATTGCATTAATATTTGCATTCGTAGCAGAAGGAAGTATTACTAACAACACTTACTACTTCGTTAATAATTCCCATTTTACACTATTAGTTAGTAATATTAAAAAATTGCAAAGCAATCAACAAATTATAAATATTATTTTGCTGCAATAATAAAATGGTACATATCTTGTATTAAAGGTATAAGTTAACACTAAATAGAGGTCGTAAACTAAAAATTTCGGCAAAATATAAGAAAATTTTTAATCTCGTAGATCCTCTCAAAATATAAATTATCAACATAGAATCGTTTGAAAGTTAACGTAATATCAATGGTAATCTCTACATAAAAATCATTAATGGTCTTGAAAATTCGAGAAAATGACATTGAAGAGTCAAGAGACTGCGGATTTGATGTATATATATATACAAAAAAACACAATAAAATTGAAAATTCTATTGCACTATTTTCCACTTACTAAAATTGTTTAGAAAAGAAAAATAGTTTATGTACTTCGCTATATCTTGCAATTAGTGTACGTAATTTTTATTTCACATAAAAGTCCGCAGTATGTTCACGACTGTATGTATTTAAAATATTGACGTGTCTCAGAGTAACAAATATTGTTACCGAAAATTGCCATTTCGAATGAATTTAATAAAAATCGTATATCGGCGGGAAAAGTAGAGATCGTCGATATAGTAGTTCCCTGTTATTCTAGTAAATTACCTGTCGTCGGTACATCTGTGATGCCGATCACGTACGACGACGTATCGTGGCGCCCCCGAGAATGCGCATCGCATAATCCAAAGGAAGGAATCCCGGGAAATTTAAGAGCCATTAGTGCCCTCGGAAGTCTCATATAATAGGAATTCACTACGGTGTTCCAGAAAGTGTAAATGAAAGCGGCGTTAAACGGTTTCTGCTTGCCGGGCAGGCGACAAATAAATTTGTATTCGTTTCCGTCACAATAATCGCGGCTGGAGATAAATAATATGGGCTTCGTTAGTATTTAGCCGTTATAATTAGCAAGTGCAAGGGGTGAGCCATCGTTCGCCTTAATTGCGCGCCTTAACGACCGGGCTCACCCGCACGGTATGTCGCACGAAAATTTCGTGGTAATTTCGTCGGGATGTTGAGCGGGATGATAGTCCTCGAGAATTTAAGGCCCTCCGGCGATGAGAATGAGAAGAGTTAATCAAGCTCTGTCAATAAAATAACGCTGTAAAATGATTAGTCCCGTCGGGTGCATCTGCAAGCGTCGTCTCGATCAATATAAAGGAACGCTGTGGAGTAAAAGTTTGCCAATACCTCTGTTCCCTAAATTGATAATTCCCCATCGGGAATTGAGATTATACAAAATTTTCCGCAATTATTACAGCTCGCTAGAAAATAATTTAATTTCTTCTCATTTTTTCAGTTCGGAAAATGTTGAATCGAATCTGATTTTACCATACGTGCTACGAACGTTGATCTGAATGAACATATATTTTTATAATTTACTGTTTTTATTTTACTTTAATAAATTCGTCATGTTTCTTTTCTCAAACATTTTTTT
>CM052336.1:25772457-25791823 GCA_028455595.1 Lasioglossum vierecki | reverse complement strand
TTGAAAAAGTTATTGTTATTGCACCGCAATAGAAATTTGGATTGACGTGTATACACGTCGAACGCAGTTAACTGGTTAAAAATGCTGAAAGTTCAGTTTAGCTAGACCTTTACTTACCTTTACTTGATTGTTTTAATGTAAAAATTGTCAACTTATACACGCTGTTAAGTATACATAATTCGTCGAATTGAGGTGTGAAAATGAATATTTGCATACAAATTTCCGCAGTCTACCGGAAATACTAATTAACGTGCCGGGTGTCGTTCCCGAAGCGGGTTCATTAGCGTCAGTCGGAGAGCGATGAGCTTGCATCGAAGTCTCAGATTGGTTCCAAGGTCATGGATAAAAAAAATTGTCGACAGCTTTTCCTCCCATTGGAGGACGCGTGCTCGAGGCCGGTCTGATAAAACGTTCGAATGATATCTGGCTCGACGAGTTCGAGGATCTTTGAATAAGCTTCTTTTCCATCGAACGCGGCTCGTTAGAAAAATAATCCATAGACTTTTCTGAAGGGTGAATTCTCTCGAGACGAAGCAAGAGATCGATAGGATATCGCGGCTCGTATCTCGCCTTCTTTTCTGGCATTGCCTGTTGTAAGACAGGACAAGGTATCGATCCTGGTTCCCGTTGGAATCCCAATGCCTCTGAATCCTTCGCAGCATAGCGCGCGGTGCTTCATCCAATGGAGCTCTAGCGTCATTCAACGACACTCGAGCGTGCCAGGATTTCGTTGTTGATTGTCAAATGCTTTTTTTCATTGACAGGCGGTTGCAGAAAAATTCAATGTCCCCCTCTGTCGCCGCCTGCCCCTCGCCCCACTTCACCACCTCATGTCAATTCGTCGGAGATTCGCCGCATTCACCGAGACAAATGTTTTATCAAACAATGAAGGTGTTACCAAAATCTAATTTAATAACTAAACTATGGACGGATCCGCACACAATCGCGTTTTTATAAATTGTTTTAGTGGAAGCAAAACGGAAATTTGAATCAATGTTTATTGAATTCTGTGGCTCATTGTGCGAGATCCGGCTATACACATTTGAATGGTGCGTCGAATCTGTCACTTTCCAACTTGCTGCAAATTCGAATATCAATGAACTACTCCACTCATGTTTCTTCTGACCTAGAATATTTCCATTCTTTATGATTTTTTAAAATTTGGTAGATATGAAATTGATATAATACCTCATACAATACTTAAATGTTTAGTAATCGGTTAGATACTGACAAATCTAAGAATGTAATCAATATTTTAAATAATAGTACAGGTGGTCGGTAGGTTTGGTGTTAAGAAAGTGGAGTCACAAATGTTTGGTTTTGCAATTAACATCTGTGTATCGAGCGATTATTGTAACTCCATTCCTACGTCAATTAATTGTCTAGATTTTTACAGGCAAAATTATATTTGGCAGTGATTAACATGTACGCGCACCAAACGTATGTTTTCGTTATTTGTCGCTAAAAATTTCGGTAACAATACACTATTTAGTCTCGTAAGTAAGAGACGTAAACTCTGATGAAGACAACTGCCTCCATTTGTCTTCGTACACTTTTTATTTACGACTCTCACTTGACAAGCGAGTCCGTTTGTCACGTGAGGTCATGAACTTTTTCTGTATTCAGTTGTCCAATCTCAAATTTCGAATTTATGTTTCGTATTGTGTTATACTGAAATTAGAAAATTTTCTCAGAAAGAGAGCCATAAAAATGAAAAAAAATTATTAATCCTAAGAAGGATTTAAACACACAACTTCTGCCATCCTCGCTACCATAGGTGTTGCGATACGACTAACAAGGAGAGTGCAAGGACGTTGTCACACCGATTTAGTTGAGACTCTGTATACTTATAGATCTCGATCTCCCATTTACGAATATTTATCATTATAGACGCTAATACTCAATAATTTTTGAGATATTCATAAACAAAGTTCTTAAGTGGTATACAACGAGACTTCCACCCGGTGGGCTAGGGTTCGATTCTCGTTTGGTGAAAATTTTTTTTTTCATATTTATTTATATTACTTATTCGCTGTGTAACATTGACTTGTCTATATGAGATTGCACATTTATTACAAGTTGAAGAACAAAAGGATTAATAAATTATAAATAAATTTGCTGTGTAACATTAACTTGTTCGTGAGATATTGCACATTTATTTATATACAAGTTAAAGAACAAACGTATTTATAAAATGTAAATAAATAAGCCGAAATTAATTCGTTATATACCTCTAAAATAAATATTCGTTGTATATCTCCTTTACAATAGCAGATTTAAGCAGTAATGTAAGAACTTTGTTTATGAATATCTGAAAAACTATTGAGTGTTAGCGTCTATAATGGTATATATTCGTAAATGGGAGATCGAGATCTATAAGTATACAGAGTCTCAACTAAATCGGTGTGACAACGTCCTTGCACTCTCCTTCTAAGAAATGTGGTATATTCAGATATTTTCTGGATATCATAAAATTACAATTTAATTATCTTCATAAACAATGTAATGTCAAAACACTCGGACATGGACCTGCTTATTTTTGGTATCGATTCACCAGAAAAAGTTCGATTAATATCGACGATCCCATCACTGTGACCTCTTCTTGTAAGTTTGTCAACAGTAATGCCGCATGAGGTGTGATGACCAACGCGTGTCGAATAGCGTCAATCGATCCCGCGGGAGCACACTGGTTACATGCTCTCCCGGTCTAATAGTGATCAAATCGAGATCATAGATTTACGTAACGCGCAGCGAACCTACCATTGATACACCTCTCTGGACAAGGGGTCGTAAAACGGGGATGAAAATCGACACGACCCCATTCAGTTTTCCTCTTTGTCTTATTCGCAACTGCCCCCCATCCTCTTCCCCTCTCAGTTTTTCTCATTCTCCAACTGTCTCGCTCACACTCTACCGGTCTCTCCTTCTCTTCGTCCCTTTTATCCCCGGACCATCACAATAATTCCATTGTTTCTGGCAATTAAGCGACAGGAGACACGAGTCAAAGAGTCCATCGGGCTGCGAAGGGGTTGGAGGGAGCAGGACACCCCCGAGGACCTGGTGCAAAGTAGTTTCGTGTCCAGGACACAGGATCACATCTCTCGATCGAGACACGTGATTGGCCGCTATTGTGCCACCGGTGATCTCCATGATTCCGAACAAAGGAGTCGTCGGTCGGTTGGCTGTCATGCTGTTCCCCCACTGTCTTCCGGTTGGTTTGAGTTATTCGGCGCGAGGATACACAGCCCCACGGAGATTCGGAAACGACGAGATTTCCTATGAAATTTTACTTTGCTCATTCTCTATTTATTTTGCGTTTTCGTTCTTGTTCTCGGTCTCGTGCTCCGGGAGACCTTTCCCCTGTGTCCAGGATGTCCCCGAATTAAACGACCAACCCGCAATGGGATACGTGCTTTTTCTCGTTTTGCGAGAAATATTCATTCTTATTCACTCTCTTGGTTTTTAATACACCGCGATGCGCAACTGCAACACCATTCATGCCCCTAAGACTTTTGCAAGACTTTTTTTCTCATTTTTTCAGTTCAGAAAATGTTGAATCGAATCTGATTTTACCATACGTGCTACGAACGTAGATCTGAAAGAACATGTAGTTTTATAATTTACTGTTTTTATTTTACTTTAATAAATTCGTCATGTTTCTTTTCTCAAACATTTTATTTACAGTATTTGTATGCCCGTTTAGATTTTTTAACAGATTTTTACCAGAGAACAGACTTTCATTTGACTTTAACTAATGTTCGTTTAAACAATTTTATTAAAAATTTTACTTCATTCGGAGTTTCATGAACAGATTTGTAAAAATGACTTCAAAAGTTTATTCAAATTTTTATCGTATCATGTATTATTCAGCTGCATATGTTTTTCATTCATAGTACAGTGCGTGCTTGAAGATAAACGTTAATATTGTACAAAAATATCACATGGTATTTATGTCACCGCAAAAATGAGTAACCACTAATTTTGAAACATTACAAGACATTGTTTCTAGAATTGTACGTAGAGAGAAATGTTACCAACATCAATTATTACTTCTTTAATGATGTAATTCACATTTTACACTACCATTTATTTTAGTTGCAGGACCAAAATATTCTTTTTCACTTACATTCATTTTTAAAACGAATAAAGTATGATTTGATCGAAAATGGACTTTGGAAGGGTATAGCCGGATAAGATGATCAATATTATCCTTGAGCCGCGCTGTATGACCGATAAGTAAATCGATGTATATATATTTTATCTAATATCTCGATCGGGAGGGTAGGTATGGGATAAAAAATCGAAAAGTCAATTTCTGGTCTATTTTCCCTATAGAGTGATGTTTAGAAATTGTGAGAAATATTTAAGATATGTCACTACCCAAATACGTACTCTGCAATCCGTTTCAGATTTTTAAATTAAAAATATTCGGCTTGTAAAAAATCAACAACCCCCAGAATCAGAAAATTGGCTATAGCATTTTATCCATTAACGGTATTATTACTTTCTGCAGCAAGAACGTAGCTGGCAACTATACCTTTCCAACGGTGTACATTCCCTTCTGAAATCTTATAGGTAATAGACAAAACGTGTGCCAACCTTGCAATGGGAAACGTGCTTTTTCTCGTTTTGCGAGAAATATTCATTTTTATTCACTCTCTTGGTTTTTAATTTAAAAAATCAACAACCCCCAGAATCAGAAAAGTTTTTAAAAAGTCAGTGTTTTTTATTTTAAACAATTTTATTAAAAATTTTACTTCATTCGGAGTTTCATGAACAGATTTGTAAAAATGACTTCAAAAGTTTATTCAAATTTTTATCGTATCATGTATTATTCAGCTGCATATGTTTTTCATTCATAGTACAAAAAAAATTAAAAATAAACATTGGTTAGAAAAAAATTAATAGTGTAGGGAGGATAGTGTTTGCGATTGAAGATATCAATTTATTTAATTATAAAAATTTCTTCTAGTCATCTTTTTTTGTAATATTCACATTTTTATCTTTCGAAATTAAAAATTTTAATTAAAAACTGAAAAAATTTTTAGAACTGATCAAAATTTTTAAATTTTTTAAAATCATCACACTGTGATGCGCAACTGCAACACCATCCATGCCCCTAAGACTTTTGCACTTTGGAAGAACAATTCGCGGAAACCAACTACATACTTGATACACCTCGTGAAGTAACTGTGAGACATACATAAGAACATGAATAGAAAATATATTTTAGTAAGAATTTTATCTTTCTTCTACGGCTACTTTGTAGCATAGTCGAATATACGATGACTACAAAAAATGTTGATGGCCCACTTAAAAACTTGAAAAGACGTCTACCGTTCCGTACATCTCTCCCCACGTCGTAAATATTAATATAAACAAGCAAATTACGCTCGCCGTACATTCTACTTTTTCTTGAAAAGTGTCGTTCACTTTTAAGTGCCGCGTTAAAACTTCAACTCGTGGTTTAACATTATTTTCTCGGCACCAAGTAGTTTTTTATATTTTGTTCTTCTTTCCTCTTCTCTTCCTCGTTTTTTTTCGTTTTTTTCTCGCACTCATTTTCTCCTGTCTATAGTCAACCGTTTAATTAATATTGTCGGCAGTATTACTGTTGTCAACAACGATGTTTATCGTTTACGTGTTAAAATAGAGTTCCTGTCGTTCTTGCTATGATATCAATTTATATTAATTAATTAATTATTTATTTATTGATACTGTAAACTATGTTTGGTTTATACAGCATATATTATAACATACATGTAGCATACATTATAGCTTACAGTAGAACTCTTCTAAAAAAAATGGAGTATAGAATGTAATATAAAGTAAAATTAATATAAATAGTAGATGCTAAATCCTAATCTTAAATTTTTTGAGGAAGTTAAAAATAAACATTGGTTAGAAAAGAATTAATAGTGTAGGGAGGATAGTGTTTGCGATTGAAGATATCAATTTATTTAATTATAAAAATTTCTTCTAGTCGTCTTTTTTTGTAATATTCACATTTTTATCTTTCGAAATTAAAAATTTTAACCATTCATGAACAAAAGAGTAATCGATATTCGGAACAAAATATATTTCAAAGTAAATGAATATTTCGAAAAGATATTTTCAAATTAAGAATGTAATTTGTTATTAAAGATGAGAATGATATCATTGTTTATTAACGTTTAGGCAAAAATAAATGTTGATTTCTCCACGACTGGTAAAAAGCATGCTTGAGTGCCATTTCTGAAAAACTTGAACGATATAAAACGGGAAAAATGTGGCCCCTTGCGTACTTTGATCGACGTTTGATCGTCAGCATGATCGATAGCGTGTTAAATTTAAATTACCAAGCCTTTCACGATAGTTTGACAAAGGAATCGAGAATGCGGATACTTGAATGCTGCATCACGATAGCGCTTCTGGTCACACTAACGCCTTCGTGGTTCAATTTTCCACCGAAAAAGATATTTCGATGGTTCTTCGGCCCCCATTTTCCTCAGATTTGGTCGGATGCCAACACTAAAATAGTGCCTAAATATTAGTAACTTTTCCAAAAACTTAGATAAAGTGCGTGACTTTCCAAATGAACTATTCTGGACGTTTCGAAGAAGTTACCGTGTAATTTAATTTTTTTTATAAAAATATGTTGTAGCATCATTTTCATTAGAGAAAGTCTTTTATTCATTGCTAGCACAAGAAATGTCTCTACAAGGTGTCCAAAAATGATGTATTTCCTTGAAAAGGGTGATTCTTATTGGGTCATTTGAAATAACTTTTTTCTTTACGAAAATGTTTCTCGCGGCTTCGTTAAAAGAAAGAGGAGTTATTAACGAAAAACACTGATTTCGGCTCGGCCAATGACAGTGTCTGGCTTAGCGCAGGTGTCGATCTAATTGGTCCATGTTTTTCGTTAATAACTCCTCAATGAAGCCGCGGAAAACATTTTCGCAAAAATGGAAAAAGTCACAACAAATATCTTCATCAATCACTCCATTCAAGGAAATACAACATTTTTGGGACACTCTGTATTGTACTAACTTGCGCGAAGATTTGCAATCTATTGATCAGGTTCGAACCGACTGGTCCATAATTACATTGTACCATTTCAATCAAAAAGCCAATTTGAAAGACAGTTAAATGGCTAAAATATCATCACTCTCGTTGGATTGCAGATTTCATGCATTTATGAAAACACTGAGCGAAATATGAAGTCGTACAAAATAAAAAAGAAATGTTGAAATTTTTGAGAGAAGACATACAATCTTCATCGGATTCTTATTTCTTGAATAGATACAGAAAATGTTTATTTTGCATAAAGATTCTCAGTAATGCTTTTATATTATTCATAAAAACAGACTCTTTCAGAATTTTACGAAATATTTCTGTTTCTTCATTACACTTTTGATAAGACCATTCTTTAATGTATTTAGTAAATAATTGTTATACTAGACTGCGGATGTTTATGCAATTTTCAATTTTTATAAACAAATTTTAAGAGAGCAGTACCAAATAAAATTTGTAGATATAAAATAAATAAAAATCGTATTTTTGAAAGCATTTTTAAAAATTTGTATACGACATAAATGCATAAAAAGAAACTTGCGTATTTTGATAGTAATAAAATGGTAATTTACTGTAATTAAATATAATGTTATACTAGTTGAATAACAACACCCAAAGCAAACTTTTTTTATTAACTTTTTACTTAAAAAATTAAATTGAGTTTTATACACATTATACTTCACGTTGAGCCACGACTGCTAACATTATTAGCAAGCCTTTAAATATATTCTTTTACAGAAGTCAATGAAATGAATCCTAAATTGTTAAATCTAAATTTTGGACCACTACATTTTTTTCAACAAAATGTTTAAATTTGGACAAATAATTGCGTCATTCATAAACGGATGACCCAGTAGCCGACGCGTTGAAAAATGAACTGTCACCTTCGTTTCTCGGGAAAATACTGCAGACAGAGAGCATCGGTGTACGTCATTGGCTGGTTCTAAAACACGGCGAAACTTTTTCCGCTCTCGGATTTCCTGTTTTGGATCTCGCGATCCTTCGATGGATTTCTGAGTGCTGCTTCCGTCAGAGATCGTCGAGAAGGGTTCCCTACCCCTGGAGCGATATTTCTTGTCTCGTCAGGGCGGTTTATCACTTTCTCGCTTTTCACCGGTTGGCCTCTTTTGCTATTCCTCGTGTTACCATGACCGCGATCGATGCTCCTCGAGGAGAAACGAAGTTCTCATAATATCACCGGTCGGAGGATTATGGTCAATTAATATTCGTGTTGATAAATTTTTGCATTGTAAAGGACAACTTTTTTACTTCTCCAATCAATGTAATTTCAATGTTGAAGCTGCTTAAAGCTATTTTCAACTCCTTGCCGTATCATTTTCATAATAATTGCAGTGATTAAAACGTCTTTATCCGGAAAATTGTCGTAGAAGAGAAAAGAAAATTTATATTTTTTGTATGGCTATATTTACGTCAATGCTTACACATTGATTACAAACGAATCAAATTTTATTCCATCTAAAAAGAAAGGCGTAACACTCAGATTTGGTAGACTTTGTTTAAAATCTTCATCACCAATGTGAATCGTTAAAACAGATTTGAATGAGAGTGTACTTTATTTTAATTATTACCATTATGAGTAAACAGTGGACCTTTATGCAAAATAGAAATTTTCTACCTAAATTATGACAAACTGGAATGACATAAAAATATATTTTCGTTCTTAATATTGTATAATAGGTTAAAAATAATATAACAGCTCTTAAGTTGCACCTACTCCGTTTTGTCATACGTACATGAAGTCCGTTGTCCAATTATGAATAATTTATTTAGAAATACACTATGATAATAAAATAATATTCGTAGATGCGGGAGTTGGCATTTGTCATCTTTGTTTCAGTTTTGTGTCATTTTTTAGATTTGTTTGATTAAATTAATTTAATATATCCGTTTCTATTATTCTTGGAGATTTATTCGCTTAGTCTTGTAATACGAGATCTACGGTTCATACGACCACAAAAGATCGCGTATTCTAATTTATACTCTTTGCGGTTGAAGTCCGATGCATGTTCAGCATTGCTATGTTAACTATGTTTAGTTTACTGTTGTGTAACAATTTAAGACTATAAAGATATGGAAACTCATACCTCGTTTAATTAAAATATATGCCGGCTGGACCTATTGGTCCATAAGTTAATATTACTTATTAAAACTTATTATATAACTTGCATAACTTATTATAATGTATATATTATATTTGACCTTACAGATATAGATTTCTGTATTGTCTGTATGAAGCACATGCCAAATAAGTTTAGTCTCTCGAATTCCATCAAATGCAACACCTGAAAAATATTTCACATACGAACATTGTGAAAGTGAATCATTCTTGTGTCAAACCATGACAGAATTAAATATAAATAACTATATAATAAATATAACTAATATATATAACTAATAATAAATATAAATAAATAAACCATAAGAATTAAATACTCAATAAACAAGGACAACAATAAAGATTTACAAGGATCTCAAGGTCGTATTTATTATCACTTCATCGAAACTCATTAAAAATGTTCGCTTTTAACCACGGTTGTGGTTGAAACGATAGACGTGTATTACGAATATAGTGTATGTATCAAGCAATCAGATAAACTTTAAATTTCTTCGGCGCGGTGAAAGTTTCATGGTTCCCCTTTTCCGCCAGCATGATGACTAGCATCCATCTTTGAACGTGTTTATCTTGGCAGTGGTGGTTGTGTGTCTTATTTTCCCCCAAAAGTTCGACCTCCCGTGCCAAGACTCACGAACGGAAATCATTTTCCACCCCTAGGACGGGAGATGCTTTCACGGAAATCGTTTCCACGGTCGGTAAAGCGATAACGGTGCCGGGCATTAAGGATCTCTCGGTATTTCAATCGGCCTTGAAATTTCGATCACCGTTTTCTATCAGCGGAAAAATTAGGAAATTCATCGCGACCTCTGTTTATTTAATCACGATGTCATTATCGTGTCACGCGCAACGAGAACTGGAATTCACTATTCGACATTTTCTGCGTAAAAGGAACATATCTTTGAAACTTTTAAAAGACAAGTTAATTGTTGTTATATATTTCTTATCTTTATTGATTTATTATATTTTTATTATTTCTAGACAGTTCTTTGGAAGAACTTATAAGTACATTGAACTATAACAATAAAAGTTGAATTTACCTATCGCATGCACCAAATAAAAATTTTCTACCAGTACCACGACAAGCTGGGATGAAATAAATATTTAATTTCTTGCTGAATGTGTTTTAACAGGTTCAAACTAATATAATTTCTTATCTTTATTGATTTATTATATTTTTATTATTTCTAGACAGTTCTTTGGAAGAAAGAGTGCTCTCTCCCTCTTGGGATCACGTTTCGAAGAGCCATAGGCGAGTAAGACCCGTAAACGCTTCGGAATCCCGAAGAGTTTCGGGATCCCGAACGGTTTCGAGGCCCCGAAACGTATCGCACTTTCGGGAACCCGACCCGTCTCGGCCGAGATTTCCCGACCCGTCCTGAGCGTCGGGTTTCCCGAGATTTCGGGTTCTCGCACAAGCCTGCACAGCGGTGACGGGTAGTGGAGTGAGTAGGCATGGACAAGAATCAAGTCGTCCAACCTGGGACAACTTGCTAGGGTTTACTGTACATTTTTCTATAAATTTATAGAAATTTTTCAAGTTATTTTACTGTAAAAAATTAGACCTGCCCATTTTTTTTATAATAAATACATAAAATCTGCAGTCTAGTTATCAGTACATAATTCGATGATTTTTATTTAACGATTGGGTAGAACACCAGTTTGAAAATTCGTGTTCAGCGCCGCGTCAACCGTTAATTAAAAATTAACTTGTCAAAGTGAAGAGCGGTACTCTCTACACCATCTGCCCACTGGGGTTTACATTTTCTAGCACTGCTGAAGTATTCTCAAAATTGTTCGACAAACATAACATCAGTTTCAAGCACAGCGAAGTGCATACAGCGCTTGTCGATGCAATGCCTGCACACACAATATACATTCCATGTACTGCAAACATATTACTTGTAACTTTATCAAGCAAAAATGCTTGTAATCTACTTGGTTAGGTTAACTATATCCAAACTTTACTCGACATTAGCCAATTTATTATGCTATGCGCTATTTAATTTTTAACTATGTATAAAATTTCATAGGATGTGAAAGTTATAGTGGCCAGATACAGTTTCGCTGTAAAAAGTATAATGACACCGTTAACGAATAAAAAGTTATAGTCAATTTTCTGAAAACAATGTTTCCGACAAAAAAGATTTTACCGTATAAGATGGAACACCCCTAAAACTCTAAAAAGTAAGTGTGTTGAAATTAAGTCAAAACGCCTTACTGAGTTCAATTCTATTAAAATTTTTATTTTCCAATTTCGCGAATATACATTGTATACACAGAAACTGCTTATTGTTCAAAGTTTCTACTAAAAATATGAAATGTTTGAGAAATATTATCTTTTCTGTATTTTTAAAGTGGTTAACAATTTATGAAAGTCGTAATTATATTATAGTAGTTTCTATATTTCTTTTTAATTTTCTGCTAGATAGCTGTGCTTCTTATCGCTTTTCAAGTTATGCATGTCAAGCTCGTTTATTCTTTAACATCAAAGTCGCATTGCACCATTATATTCACATCGTTTACGATTTTTTGCGTGTTCGTTTCTTTCCCATTCTTCCATATAGTATTCCACTCCTATTGGAATGCTTATGTTACATCTTTCATGGCGTCTTTGCGTGGCAAGGGTGTGGGGATTTCCTTTATTGGTTGGCGCGCAGCTTCCATCTCAGGTTTATCGAAAAAAATTCAAACTGTTTCTTGACGGTTTTGTGCCTATACAATAATAATGCAGTTGCTAGGTGTTCAATAGTATAATAATGTTGGATTAATTCGGTCAGCTAATTAAACCTGTTCACTTTTCTTTTTATCGCCAAAATGACTTCTTTATAGTCACATAAAAAATACAAAATCCCATTTTATACGTGTTTTCTATTATTTCACACATGTAAATGTAGATAGATTAACCCTTTGCACTCAGAACTATTTTAACTGCAAAATCAAAAGTTTCTTCTGACTTCGAATATTTTCATTCCCTATGATTTTTAAAATTTGATGAATATGAAATTAATACAATATTTCATACAATACCTAAATGTTTAGTGATTGGTTGGATACCGACATATCTAATAATGTAAACAATATTTTAAATAATAGTACAGCAATTTTTAGTGACGCCTCAGAGGCGACTCTGGAGTGAAAAGGGTTAAAGGGTAATATATATATAAATGAATATATAAATTCATTATGAATTATTAGTATGTGTATATCAATAATAATTAACATATAAAGTAACTATCACTATATATCAATAAAAATTAATATATCAACCTAGAATATTTCTACGATATTACCAACAATATAATTATTTACCCTTCGATCTATTTTGTCGTCACATGTTTTTCTTGGGCATTTAGTTAGCTCTCTTATTTGGCGTTCGTAAGTGCCCATTGTGTAGTTTAATGTTGACAGGAAAAATACCACGAGGTAAAGAACTTTACGACAGAGAAAATGGCGATGATTGATGCCTTCGTGTTGAAGATAGAGGTTACAGCTGCAATGTGATAAAATCGGTTGTTCGAAAAGTGCTATCGCGGACTGCGACACTAAAAGAGGTAATCACATTGAGGAGAAGCATCGAAATCGATCGACGAAGCTCACGCCTCGAGATGAGCGAAAAAAACTACAACTCTGTTTTACTTCCAATTCCACTGAATCGTGATTGCAATAAAACAGGACCGTCGATTGAATGCAACGAAAGATACAGTTTACACGTTGGTTGTTTTACAACCTCCTTTTGGGAACTTTTGGTTCAACAAATTCAAAGTAGTTTAGTTGATGGAACCAAAACTGGAAATGTAAAATTTATCATGGTTAATTATTATCATTATTATTTCTTTAACCATTCATTATCCTAATGAAAATTAATTTTCTTGTTCTTCTGCTTAATATGTTGCGGTTAAATTTGATTTTTATAGCTGGTAAAAAATAGTCTCACCTATTATATGAATGAAATAAGATACGTAGATAAAGCAGCAAGACTCTATTCAGTCATTTCGAATCTACGATTAACAATCGATTGCGGACCATCATGCATTTATGGCTTCTAGAAATGTTAAAAGAATGCTAGAATACAAAACTCGACATGATTTTATCTGATATTTATTTTAAATATACAAACAACGACTACTACCATCAAAAATAAAATTTTATATGGTTCCACTTTCTTAGCATTATTCTACAAAAACTGAAAATTGCATGAATGTCCTCACTCGAATATTTCCTAGGCCACGGTGTATAATTGACTAATGCAACCGACTTGACATTTACATCACACTCATACTGCTTTTATACAGGGTGTCCCACAAACGTACTTCCTTCGATGGACTGATTCCTGCGGCCATTTGAAGTGACATTTTTCTTTGCGAAAAGGTTATCCGTGACTTTGTTCAGGAGTTATTAACGACAAACATGGATCAATCAGAGCGTGGTTACCTTGACTCGGGCTGAGCCTATGGTTTGCATCATCCGAGCCAGAATGCGTCCACGGGAGGCCTGCTTTGATTGGCCCGCGTTTTTCGCAAAGGGTAAAGTCACTTCTAAATGAAGGAAGTACAGATTTGGGACATTCTGTATAGCCATGCATATTACATATCTCTGTAAGAATGATAGTTGGACTTGTACTTATCGACTGGCACCCCGTATGTAATAAACTAGTTTTCTCCCGCCACGCGTTGCTGTGGCTCAGTATTTTTTAAAAGCATGTTAATACAAAAATTCTAACCAAATATTTCAATTCAAACGCAGATCAATCTACTCGGCTGAATTCCAATACAATGAAAAACTTGCAGAACAAATCACTCCGAATAGGTCAATCTTTCTACTTTGGCAAAGCAATTATTTTCTTTAAATTATACTTTTCTACAAAATATTTTTGAACAAAATATTCCTCGTACAAACGTTGCAATCCCTTTCCACCCCCTTACAGGTCGAATTTTTCAAAATGCCGAAATAGGTGTTTAGGATTATTTGTATCAAAGAGCATTGAGACCAAGTATCAAGAAAATCCGACCACAAATAAAATATTCCTCATACAAAAGTTGCAGCCCCTTTTCACCCCCTTAGTGGTTGAATTTCGAAATATCCTTTCTTATCTCTTGTATAGATCATAAAGGAAACCTCTGTGCAAAATTTCAGCTTTCTAGGGCCAAGGGTTTAGCCTGAGTTTTAATAGGTGACTGAGTCAGTCTGGACTTCGTTTTTATACAGGCTGTTCCAAAATTCGTGTACTTCCCGGAAATGGGAGGTTCCTTAGGTCATTTGAAACAACATTTTCCTTTACAAAAATGACGTCGGCGGCTTTGTTTAGGAGTTATTAACGAAAAACACGGACCAATCAGAGTGCGGCTATAGCGAACGGAGTCCGACTCAGCGACAGGTCCCGCTTAGCGTGGCGGCGCCATTGGCCGAGCCAGAATCGATCCGCTGTAGCCGCGATCTGATTGGTCCTTGTTTTTCGTTAATAACTCCTAAACAAAGCCGCCGACGTCATTTTTGTAAAGGAAAATGTTGCTTCAAATGACCTAAGGAACCTCCCATTTCCGGGAAGTACACGAATTTTGGAACAGCCTGTATATATAGATGGACTTTATACTGTTCAAACACAAAAGAAAGTATCGTGAATGTTGTCGACTATGGCTCTATCTCTTAATAGCAGTGTGTCAAAAACCGCAGAGCTATCAGGACGATAGTCCGATGCTACATTTTAATTTTAATATCCTTTTCTTCCGTGAAAGGAGAGATTTTCATTATCCGAGCCAAAATGCGTCCACGGGAGGCGTGCTCTGATTGGCCCGCGTTTTTCGCAAAGGGTAAAGTTACTTCTAAATGAAGGAAGTACAGATTTGGGACATACTGTATAGCCATGCATATTACATATCTCTGTGAGAATGATAGTTGGACTTGTACTTATTGATCGACACCTTGTATATTATAAATGGACTTTATACTGTTTAAACATAAAAGAAAGTATCGTGAATGTTGCCGACTATGGCTCTCTCTCTCTTAATAGCAGTGTGTCAAGAACCGCAGAGCTATCAGGACGATAGTCCGATGCTACATTTTAATTTTAATATCCCTTTCTTCCGTGAAAGGAGAGATGGCCGAAGGTAGAATATAACCGAGCGTTTCGAGCACATAACTCCTCCGCGTCCGCGAAAGATACACGCGAGTCTACATCATTTGACTTTCCGAGAACGATGCTAGGACGCGATAAATTCCGCTCTTCCTTCCCTCTGTCGTACCTTGTACCTCGTACGGGTTTCAGGGTGTCGCTCCTCCGACGAATGATTTATTAACTTTGCCGCGTGACCCGTCACAAACTGAAAATGTTCAGCCCCACGGTTCCGTATCGGGCAGAACCGACGTCGTTTATTCGCGAACCCTTTCTGCGGCCAGCTAAACCAATTAAAATGAAAATCGTTCGTTTCTCCGGCCAGATACAGCCGTCTTATCTACGTCGCGCTGCGTGATGCGAATGTAAAGACCGTTCCTAACAACAGATGCCACTGTTTCGATTCCACGGGACCGGCAATTTGTCCCTCCGACATTTCTTCCGTAAGGTAAATGTCCCTGTCCGCGACAACCAGTTGCTGCGCTCTAGTTATTAAACATTAAAACACTAAGGGCCTTTATGTAGAACAGTTTTTGTATTTTGTTAATTTTTAAAGTTAAAATAATTAATTAATTGGTTATCGATCGTAATTTATCTTCAGGATATTACAAATTTTTATTCGCGGCGCAAAGGTTCGATGATTTACAACAACAATTAGCCATATTTGTGAGATACTAAACGCTGGATTCGGATTTGAATCTTCAAGTTCGAGAACCACGTTAGCTATCAAAATGTTTTAATACGAGGAAAAGAAAGGAGGTGTTTCGTCCAAGACCCTATACGTTTCTCAAATTGCCTTCGAACATCCCGTGTATAAGGCAGGGTCCGCTAGATAGCATTACTGATGAGTCCTGTAGCGGGTCTAGGACGACGAAACACCTCCTTTCTTTTAAAAACTGATTAAAACATTTTAATAGCTAACGTGGTTCTCGAATCTGAAGATTCAAATCCGAATCCAGCGTTTAGTACCTCACAAATATGGCTAATTGTTGTTGTAAATGATCGAACCTTTGCGCTGCGAATAAAAATTTGTAATATCCTGATTGCAAATTAAACAACCTAATATACCAATATCCTGATTACAACCAGGACGAAACACCTCCTTTCTTTTCCTCGTATTAAAATATTTTAATAGCTAACGTGGTTCTCGAACTTGAAGATTCAAATCCTAATCCAGCGTTTAGTACCTCACAAATATGGCTAATTGTTGTTGTAAATGATCGAACCTTTGCGCCGTGAATAAAATTTTTTAAAATTAACCCTTTGCACTCGGAGCTAATTTAACTCGAAAATCAAACGTTTCTTCTGACATAGAATATTTCCATTCTCTATGATTTTTTAACTATGGTGGATATGAAATTGATATAATACCTCATACAGTATTTAAATGTTTAATAATTGGCTAGATACCGACATATTTAATAATGTAAATAATATTTTAAATAATAGTACAGGAATTTTTAGTGTCGCCTCAGAGGCGCCACTCGAGTGCTAAGGGTTAAGACTTCTTGAGGCACACAAACGCTATTCGGGCACACATTTACACATGAACTGTTAATAATCAATTGCTCGAATGAAAATTACAGAAAAATAATTTCTTTTCGATTAATTCGTTAGTTGGAATTTATTATTGTCTATTTGATCGAATACACTAAACCTACCGAGCCTTGAAAGTAACTGGTACATGGTTCCCTTATAAAAATGACAATGTGCTCTACGAAAGATATTTATGCAATCATTCCTTATGAAATCATTTTTATTATTTCAGTTATTTCAATAATTGTAAAATAAAATAGTGTTAAATCAAATATGATTGGATACACGTCAGATGGTAATGTTGGTTCGATCCCCTACCTATCAAGCTAATCAAGGAATACAGAAGAGATATGTATGTCTCTTTGGATAGAAATGATAAATACAGAAATGCAAAAGAAAATCAATACTCTATCAAACAAAAATGTTTTTGTTTTAAAACTTTCTGTTTCTTCTTTCTTCATCACTGGCAACCATAAATATCTGCAAGGAACAAAGTTTCTTCTGAAAAGTGCCACACCGCAACAGAAATGAAACGTTCGTTAGATTCGTTACTGAAAGTTGCTGCAAGTCACTGTCTGTTGGCAGTGTTGTAGAACTTGGAACTAACTGCAACAAGAACCGACACAGAGTTGCTACTGTAAAGGTGTCAGGAAATTATATGTAAAAGCTGTTACAGCTTGATTCTACATCTTCGATCGGCGAAGATCTGTTGAAAAAGTTTTCTGCAAAACTATATGTTTGACAAATAAACTTCTTACATCGATCGTATCATGAGCACACGTGTTTCACGAGTCTCACGACTCTCAAATTATCATACTTAATCACACATAAGCAAGAGAGTGAAAAATTGTGAATATGTTTTTCCCTTACATTTAAACATTTAATAGTTAATACTAAAGGATTTTAATAATTTATTTATGTCAATTCTCATTGACGTACACAAGACAACTGATAGTTTTCAATATATCAAACGAAAGACAGCAGCATTCAACTCTCACGCACATTCACACGCATTCACACATCTTCACACACACTTACACTCAGAAATGCCGCTGTTTCGATTCTCGATTTCTCGATATTCCTACAATACTTTTGAAAATTGTATGTTTTCGTGTTTTTTTATTTTATTTTTTTTTCTTACAGACGCAATTTTAAGTTAATCTTGAAAATGGTCCAAATCAGTGACCGAAACGTTGATTATTTAAAATAATTAGCAAAACTGCTTAGCTAAGTTTGTTTTTTACGATCGAACCGTAGCGCCGAGATCATTTCACAATTGTTATATGTTTGACAGACTATTTCAAGGAGAATTTTTTTATGATTCTATCGTGTTCTACCCACCGAAAGGAAGAAACTTCTCGCAGGAAATTAGCATGCGAGCAACAGTAATGCCTGTTCCCGTGCATCTCGCGCATAATGGTTTTCAGAAAACGACAGGTGATAAATTTTCCGCTAAAACGAGCGACCGTGAACGCGTCGTGGAATCAACGAGTTCGTTCTAAGTTCTTTGAAAGTCTGCAGTGTAAGTCGTTCATAAAAATGCTCGAGGACAAACGCATTTCAGTGGACGTCGAGAGAACGATAAGTGCGCATCTAACGGCGATATAATTACGAGGAAAAGGTGGATGAACGGGTAGCACGCGTCACATCGTGTCACAGCCAACAACGGGTTTAGGTCTGCGCGGAACGAAACACCGCGGTGCATTATGCTTGCGGTTCCTAGTTCGAGGGCACTCGAGACCAGGTGTAGGTTGAAGGTTTTGAAAGAGGCCCTGTAGCCACGTACAACGAGGCCTCTGTTGCAATTGCACCGGGGTTGCGATGTAGGTCGGTCCTCTTAATAGAGCAAAGAGACGGCCAAGAGGAAAAGTAGGTGGGATGAAGTAAGATTAATTAAGGCGACGCTTAATCCATTGCAATTTCATTTAAAGATTTCCGTTACTTCGCCGGTCCGCTTTATCTTAGCCCTGCGCAGCCTCCGGTACTCGAGATTCCTCATTGGCGAGTGACGTGTCTCGGCGAAAGGATTTTTCCTGGGAAAAGCTACAATCCAGTGACAAATGCTCATTTTATTAAAATACCGACTAGAAATTCCGTTTGAGAGACCATTAGCTCCGCATTAGGCTAGCCTAATTTGGCTGTTAGACCCTAATGCGGCGTGTAACGCGGAATATCAACGACAGTTTAAGAGGCAAGGGTCACCACGTGTGATTACTAGACAGTAACTAGAATCTGACTAGATTTTGTATCGAAACATGGGTTTGCGGGTTGTCGTCTTTTTACCTTATACGAGCATATTTTGAGCTGCACGAGGGTTCATTTGATAGAGGAAGGTTCACTGCACCACGCTGTGCCCCATCATATCAATAAAAAATGTCTATTTGTGACAGAAAAATACATCGGAATCTGCTGGTATTTTCTCGATGTTTGTTCTACTTTGGACTTATTTTTTACAAATAGACATTTTTCACTCATATGATGGGACACAGCGTGGTGCAGTGAACCTTCCTCTATCAAATGAACCCTTGTGC
>CM052336.1:25761077-25772357 GCA_028455595.1 Lasioglossum vierecki | reverse complement strand
TGTTTCGATACAAAATCTAGTAAGATTCTAGTTACTTTCTAGTTATGTCACGTGGTGACCCTTGCCTCTTAATTGGGAAAGTCGTATGAGGCCCGCATAAGGATACCCGTGTTAGGGCCACATTAGGTTTTCCTAAAGACTTTCTTTTCAATACCCACAAATAAATGACACGCATTTTCTATTTAAAAAATAACTGTTTATTGGCAGATGTCATAAATGTTAGGATTTAATTGAAAAAATTCAAAACAAAAATGTTGACAATCAATTTCTAGAATCAGAATTGGGCACTCAGAAGTAACCCATTAATTTTTATTAAGTAAAAAAGAAAACATGATCTGCGATATATGTAAGGTACCAGTTAATATAAATCACCTTATACTGGAATGAAAAAATATGAAAATGAAAGGAAAAATGCTAAACTGCCTGGATCTTTACCCATTCTGTTATGTTCCGAGGAACACATTGTTGGTCTTGCCCAATACATCAAAGATACTAAGATGTACAAAATATTGTAAGAAAATGTACCGTGTTGCTAATGACCTTTGATGTTAAAGCAACATTAAATAAATAAATTAAGTAAAATTAACAAATCTTGAAAAGAAACACAAAAATGTTGTATGCAGAAAAGATTAAGGTCATCGGTGGCAACTTTCTTCGGATGACAGAAAATAAGCACAACACTCTACACTAGCGAGTATATCCGGTTGTATTTATATAGAAAATCAAAACTTCAGACTAAATAAAAGTCTATCTTTCAATTTTTGTAAAGGAACATGTGCCAGTTAATTTTAGGACTCGATAAGTTTAGTGTTAATTAAAAATATTAGAACCCGTCATGTTGACGGGCCCGTAAACCTAGTGATAAGATCAGTTACTGTCGCAGTATTTACAACTAGTGTACACTAAAGCGATGTACACAGACTGTAGAATCATGTTATGGAGTTAACTGAATTTCAACCGAAATGTAAGACTCTTGTTCGAGATTCACATTAAATTCGTGCTTTTATAGACTAATTTGTGTTATCAGATATGACCTTCAAAATGAAAGGGAGTCGCATAAAATTTTTGCTGCTTGCGCGACTCGCCTCGACCAGTGTATCCTCAGCCAATAAAGCTGCAACTGACACGTTTTACTTTTGTCTAATATCGCCATAGCGATACTATCAAAGAAGGTTACAAAACTCTGCTGCTGTGTAGCTGACGGACACGTATTTCTTTTATCGTCAGAGACTCCAGTTTAAGGGGTGAAACCACCCTAACAAAATTGACAGCCATGAAACTACGGCGGAAACTGCTGGAGGTAAAGACACAGCGAAACTGTATGGTCATGCATGATGGTGAAGATAATCTTGCAAAACATTGAAAAATGTAAAAAAAATTATTCACAATTTGCTTTGGATAACGCTAGGGTCTGACTACCGAAAACTGAGCAAATGTTGTTAAGTCGATAAAGATTTGTAGCGATCGGGAAAACTACGGAGCAACCTGTACCATTTTTTGTTTTCGAGCCATCCGTGTATATGTTTACTGCTAATATATACTTAGGCTCTCTGTCCACGGAGCGTAGCGTAATCGTCGCGTAATTGTCTATTTGTATTATGTCCGTATGAGACTCCATCATTTCTCCGTATGTAATTGTGAAGTACACAAGCACATTTTATAATAGCAACTATAGTTTCATATTTACAGCATCGAATAGGTGTCAAAAACACTTGAAATTTTAACATGCCAAATGTGCATTCGATATTTTTTCTTGCGCATTCTATAAAATGCTTGAAATTTAACATCGTCTTCTGCTAATTCTCTTGCAGCTACAAAGATTCTGCAGTTAATATTATTGCGAATGTAAGGGTGCACCCAGAATTTTCTTGTTCTTCTTCTTCTCCGTCGAATATAATTATAAAAAATCAAAGTCTCCTCGTTACTCGACATCTTTGTTTTCTTTTAGTAATAACGTCAAGTTTGGTACACGCTTCGAGTATAGACAATCACGCGACGATTACGCTACGCTCCGTGGACAGAGAGCCTTAATGTTCTTTTGTATTTTAGGAAAATAGAGAATAAAACAATTGGCGGAAAATTTTTAATTGGTGCGTTAAGGGCTTAGGGGAGTAAGAAGGTCGTGATCGCCCTCAAAAGTCCTACTTTTACGTTTACAAGGCGTAAGCATTATTCGCCAGCATGCGCAGCTATATGCATCCGAATAATGCGAATTACGCTGTCGAATATTGCAAACTCGTATACGTGAAAATAGGACTTTTGAGGAGGATCGCTGCCTTTTTTTTATTTCCTTTCTTTGTGACTCGGGACGTGGGGGAAGGCCCTGTCTAAGATTCATTCCCCCACGTCTAATCCGAGGACAACCCCTCATGTTCTTGGCTATTAGGAGGAGGATCGCTGCCTAGATTGATCTTTTATCTAGCGCTTTTGACTACTGAAAAAGCCGCAACTTTGTATTATCAAGAAATGAGAAGGCGCATCTGAAAACGAGTGTCTACCCCCTCTGGAGATGCTCGGGATCTGAGAAGATTGAGATGGTTGTGTTGCTCATTGAAGGGTTTGTTTCGTTGAAGACAGTATTTCTCACAGGAGTTGCACAAAATGAATTTCCTTCGTGGGCTAGTCGTAGCAATGCCATAAAGGGGAGCTCTAAAAGGACTGCCTGGGAAGACTTGCACTTCTCGCATCATCGAAAAATGCTGTCAAGGAGATTCCTACGAAAAGGCTGCGGCCCCACTGCAACGTCTTCTACCCCACATTTTCCGGTTCGCGAAAAATCCCTTATGAAGTTTCTTTCCAGCAAATACCAGGGGGAACGATTTCGCTAAATCTTGAGATCACGGCTGTATTGATCCAGGGAAAACGGATTGTCAAAGGAAAAGCCCGTTTCCATCTGATTTCCATCTTAGAATTCAGGAAATTGAGAAACGAAAAGTCCCACTCCGCGTTTCCGGGGAAAAGTAAATAGAAATAATTCGATTCGCTGATTCTCCTCATTTCTGTTTCCTGCACAGACGCGTATTTCTTATACTAATTTGTGTAGTGCGTTCTGGTGGCCGCGTATATCGAATACTGCTTTCGTGGATCACAAATTGGATCGATTGTGTTATTTTATACAAATTGGTGGTCAAGTTGTTAGAGACACGGTGTGAAAAATATATTTATATTTAATGAGACAACTGCGGTTTTTGCTAATTCATTTGAAATTATTAATTAAAAATTCCTGTTGGCTTCTTTCTGGCTTCTGTATCTTGCAATTTATGCAGACCATTTTTATGTTGCACAAATATCCTCAGTCTATTGATATGAGGCACAGTGTTACCATAATATAAATATGTTGACTTTAAAAAAAAATATCTTCGGTGTACTGAGGGCTTTATTTAAAAATTCTTTATTTCTTTTTTAATATTACATATTATGAATTAAACAAACTGATAACTGTGTATTCTTTTTTTGTGTTTATTATAATAAATACCCATGCAATTGAGGGTCTAAGTAGTCTAGGCTTTGATTATTGGTAATTTACATGTTAACAAGTATTCATCAATATATATAATAATTTAATAATTCACTGAATTCGCTCATTAATGGAAAGAAGAACGTACAAACGATGTTTTATTACTTTCAGCTTATTAAAATTATTAAGAGAGGAAACAATTTCTGTTCAGCTCCAGATTCTCTTTAATGGAGGCACGAAATGTTGCATAAAGATCTGCAATCAAATAATTATAAATGTATTAATTATTTAATTAGTCTTTGGAAATGTTTACATTTTTTCTTTAGTAGCGACAGATCCACACAGGTACAACTGTACACCGTTTTTATTTATATTAACGACGCATACCCTTGTTTCCACACGCTTCGAATATCGGACGTGATTTCTCACTTCATTCAGTGGGTGAAATTCCTGTTGTCATTGTGAATTTATTTGCTGACCCAAACAATGGTATTTATCGTTCGCTTAAACGTTGTGAATAAAATATTAAATTTCGAATCATTCAGGTATGTGTTCACCAAAATACATGTGTTATTATTGCAGCGTGAAATATTTCACGTGCATTATTAAATAGTTTAGCGGAAGAACGAGTAGAAAAGTGCATTTTCTTGTTCGACAAGGTAGGATGGTAGTTAAATGGAGTCATGTTGTGTTTGCCAGTAATAAATCGTAGTAAAACTTTATGAGATCTGGGTTTCATTTTCTAATATAGTATTCCGAAAAGGTATTTCCTGAAAAGGATTAGCAGTAAGATCATTTGAAATAACTTTTTCCTATAGGAAACTGACCTCCGCCGCTTCGTTAAGGAACTATTAGCGAAAAACACGGACCAATAAGAGGGCGGCTACAATGTATTTCGTTAATTACTCTGTAATAATTAAAACGGTCTGTGTTTTTCGTTAATTACTGTGTTACAGAGCCGCAGAGAACATTTTCGCAAAGGAAAAAGTTACTTCAAATCACCGTAGTAATCGCCCCTTTCAAGGAAATACAACATTTTTAAGACATCCTGTAAGCAAAAATCATTTATAAAGTAGTTTTTTATTTAGGAAATTAATTTTCTCTTCACAACAACAATATTAAAATTTATCCTTTACAATACGAAAACTCAAGGTGACTTTTATATGTCTATGCAAGCAAAATAAAAAAAACAATTATTTATATTGTATCACACTACTGAATGCATACAATTTTCGTTGCAACCATTTGTTGATCAAATAGTTCACATGTAACTTAGGTAGCACACGTTTAGCTGAATCATCCTGTAGCAATAAAGTCTACGTCTTCGTATGTCACAATATGTGGAACGTCATAAAAATTTTTACACATTTTCCAGTGTCGTGTAGACGACACTCGAGTTCCCGTTGATGTAACACACTGCTGCGATGCGCCGCAAAAGCGGATGTTAGGACACGCAGCATTTCCTGACGATAAATAATGGGTTTGAAACAATACGATAAATCAGTCTCTGTTAAACGTTTTTCATTGTCCACGCAATTTGTTTCTGCATTCAGAAGTTGGAATATTAACATAGTGACTGGTCATATGTGGGGATGACACTGTTTTTCTACCAAATTGTAGAAATCAATTCTTACTGTCTAATATATCGAAAAGTATTAAATAAGCGTTAAAGGAACAATATGACAAGTTTATTTACCATTTTTGATTTTAAAAAGTACGAAGTAATTGGAACTGAGATGGTCCGGATAACCGAATTGTTTTAAAATTACTTATTAAGTAATTATAAATATACAATTTATGTTAACGAAATGTATTTGTTAGAGTAATCTTTAATTATTTCTTGAATCATCAAAGACTGTCTTTTCGAGATCTATCATTCACTGATTCGGATAATCGCGGCTGCTCGAACAAAATAATTTACGCATCTCGAATTCCCACGAATGTCTGTGTAAAATCCCAATACAAAAAAGTTAATGGTTCTGCTGAGAATATCGTGAAAATTGAAATAGAATATATTGGAGTATATTAATATATTAATATATTGGAGGTACAATAGGAGACAAAAGTACAAGAAATTCGAAATCCATCAATATATTGTCAATGAAAGCCATTGATGAGTATATTTTGCATTAAAAAGCTTTCGTTTAATTAGTTTAACGTATTAAACTAATACGTTTATAAAATATTAATTTAAATATTAGTTTAACGTATTAATTTATTTTTTAATCAAATTTTAAAAAATTACAAGTGACTTTTGCGAATGTAACTGTTTAGTGAATACTGGTAAATTTTGAACATAATTAATTACACAATTTTTACTATATATATTTTTAAATACGGTTTGAAGTGGAATTTTATGAATTCTCCATCAGAAGACGTGTTAAAATGTGCAAACTTTAAGTTGCTATAAATATTAAACGGTGCAGTGAATCGAACCCAAACTTTGGTAATTGCATTAATTTAGTAAGTATTATATCTTGTCAAATTTTCAAAAATTTTGTTGCGTTTTTATATATCTTCAGAACATCCTTAAATAAATGCAAATCCGTGTCTATACGAACACGGCACTGTGCGCTTTCGGAAATCAGTGAAACGGGAGCTGCGAGTGTCATACATTGGGCAGCAGCACACTATTCGAAATTGTGGTGGCTTTTAATGGTTGCGTGTTGTGGCTCGCATATGGTCGACGCCCGTTTCGTTCCCTTTTGATAAGGAACAATTATAGGCGATAGTCAGAGAGACGCCCCTCACAGGACGCCCGTTCTAATATACCGGGTGTCTCAAGTGGTCGACGTGTACCATCGAACTGAAAACAATAGGCTCTCTTATTCACCCCTGCTGTTGGCCGGGCTCTTTGTGCCAAAAAAACGGGCTAAATTCACCGTTGCGCGTTGCACCGAGGCTTACGCACGCCGATGAAGCTCGAGGATAGCGCGGATCATTTCCTTCGATCTATTGAGCTCCTTACCGAGCTTTTCTTTATTTAATTGATCACGCTATGTCGCGTGTTGAAGGGGCAGTCTCGTTTAAACTCTGCAGAATTTAATAATTTTCACGAATTTTTTTCAGAGTGATGCTACATTTTACGCCATAATGTTTTTTAGTAATTGATTTCGATGATCTTTCGTGATATAAAACAATTTTTTATGCAGTTTTTTTATACTCGTTTCTTGGTTGTATCTTGTCCACAATAAATGAATTGTTTAAAAATCCCACAGTGAACTAAAGCAAACAAATCAAATGATTCTTAATCATAATGTTCAGAGTATCGCTCGTACAAAAATTAATTATTTATTTTGAAAATTGGTAAGATTCATTCGTTTTTGATAATTTTGTGATTTAAAAAATAGGATAAATTCAACATAAATAACTTGTTAAAATCAGTCTTTGTAAAATTAGTACTTTTATAAAAGTTTTTATTAAGAGTAAACATACATGTATATGTATATGTGTAATTAAATGTCTTTCTCATTCTGCAGAATGTAAAGTGAATTCAAATGTGAAAAGTGTAGATGTTTATTTAAATATTTAGATGTGTTTAAATTAACTTGTGCCTAATTAAATAAGCCTGCATGAATTTGCAGAATAATGCAGAATCTATTAATCATGTCCTGCCATTGGAAAAAGTTTCGAATTATTATTTTTTCTCTGTTTTATGAATTAACTATTTCCTAATGCCTTGTGATATTACATACACAATTTTCTGTCTTCTCATGCTTACTTATTATTTTAGCATAGTTATACAATATAATTATTATAATTTATTAGGAAAATGGTAACAAATACTGCCCCCCTACTTTATAAATTACTTATACTTGATTACTATGAATCTTTGAAGTAAGATGAAATACTTGCGAGCTTTTATAACGATTTAGTTTTAGAGAAGTAGTGAATTGAATTCGATCGATAATAGATTTACTTGACCGACTAGTCTATTGATTGAATCTCTATTCGTGGTAGTATTTATGCAGTAGCAGAATTTGCATAGACCAGCTCTTCACGTGCAGTCATTTCACTGTGGAACGGTATCTTTTGGACATATGGTTTCGAAAATTTGCATTTGTTCCACGTAAAATGTAGAATAAAAAAGAGCTGGACTAATTGAAAAACTCGAAGCACGAATCGGATTTTTGTTTGATAGACAACATAGTTGATGGAAAGTCATATACAAGCTAAAACAATTAAACGAATATAAATAAAAAGAAGAGAGAGAAACTGTATGAATAAATCATAATATACAAAGATCTATTATTTATTTATAAACTTTCGAAAATTTTCTTACTGGAAAGAATTTTTGTTTCGTTATTTCTTAAAATTTTGATAATTACTATAGTACACCTAAATAAATAAATTTCTGTCTTTAAATGCTACTATAGAGAAATGAAAATTTATTAAGTAAAACGCAGTTGAAATGAAATTTTCAGCTTTATTGCAAAGAAGAAAGTAATGTTTTAGTTCACTTCTACGACTAGGTGTTATAATTAATTAGACAAGTTCAAAATCATATAATATAATGTTTGAATACATTGATGTGATTGAATACAGACAATGAATTACGTTTGTCCAAATATTACTTCTACAGAATTTTTATGTTATAAATTTTAGTATCATTTCGCAGTTAATTTGTACGTTTAAACTGATCGTGCAAACAGTGTCATCGCCCTACAAAATTGAACTGGAGCACCACATACTTAACCCCAGCCCAATAATAAATTGTGACAATTTATTTGACATAGAATAGCAACTCGATGAAAACTTTTAATTTGGGAACTGCACCTTTCCGAGGGCAATTCGCAACCCGGTTGCCAAATTCGAGAACTTTGACACAATTGGAGACACAAGATAAAGTGGTAAGCCATGGAATACGAGGTCAACTGAAAACGTTACTCGGATAGCCGAAGTTCTACCAAATTCCCTTTGAATTGTGACTTCACTCTGATTTCCAATGAATAAATTGTCAGTACAGTAATGTTTCGCTATATGTGAAAAACATCTGTACGCGATATTTGTGAAAAATTTATCCCCACTATCTCAGACTGTACGTACTGAGAACCTGGATGATCGTTGAGAATTCTAATGTATCAGTGAGACGATACTAATTCAATGACAGGACTTTATTGCTGTTAATTATTGCCTTATGAAACTTTTCTCAATATATTTGTGATATTTTTCTGACTAAAATGAGACCAAACAGTATATGGTTTGAAGTATATTTGCTTGTTCAATCGACGATTCAGTACAGCCTCGACTATCCGAACTGATTTCTTCATTCCCTGAATGCATGTTTCGTACGTAAATAGTTCGATCTAAAGCAATTCATGATAACACGATTTGTTACACGAAATAGTAGGTAATAATTATATCATTAGTGACCATAAAAATATATCCAATTTATTTCTTATATAAATATTTCTAGAAATTTCTTCAATATTATTTGTAATCTATTTAAATATTAATTCATTAAAAATTTACAGAATTTTATACTTTTTAATTTCTAGAATTACTCCCACATTAATTATATTTTATCCATAAAAATGAAATTATATTTGAAAAAACAAAAATAATATAATTTAAAAATTATATTTTTAAATTATTATTTATATTTGATGTCCCAGAAATGTTGCACTTTCATGACAGAGTTCCTGAGGTCAGTTGAAGTAATTTTTCCTTTGCGAAAATGTTCTCCGGAGCTTTGTTAACGAGTTATTGAAGAAAAACGCAGACCAATCAGAGAGCGCCTACAGCAGGCGGATTCCGGTTTGGCCAATCGCAACGCTGCGCTCAGCCGGGCCAGTCGTCGCTATAGGTGCGCTCTGATTGGTCCACGTTTTCTGTTAATAACTCCTCAATGAATTCATAGAGAACATTTTTGCAAAGGAAAATGTTGCTTCAAATGACGTCATAAATCACTCCATTCAAGGAAATACTACAATTTTTGGGTCACCGTTTATAATATAGAAGTTTATGACATAATTCCTAGGTACTGTATAGTGTTTACACGAAATGGAAATTTATTTTTTGAATTTGTTTAATCGGTTGAAAATAATAAGACAGTATTTATTCATTCATAATTATTTTATTCATCATTTTTTTTTGTCATGAGAACATCAAATCTGCTGTCTACTAATAGATCAAACATTCCATGAAAAAAGTCATTAAGAATTTGATAAAGAAACATCTAGACGTATGCGTTTTGGATACGACTCCTCATATTTTCTCTTTATGTCTTATGTAAAAGGTGCGAATGCATTGCGAATGAGAAAAATCTCGGGTTTCTTCCCTCCGGTCCGTAAATTGTTAATGATTTAAGGATAATCAGAACCTCTGCTGGTGGCTGTTCCATGAATAGCATATTAGGTGCCGAAGCCATGCATATCCTGTTAAAATTATGCTAGCATAATTCTTCCAAGTGCGGAGTAAAGACCAAAAGAAAGTGGAATGCCGAGAATAATTCTGCTTGCGAAAGTTCTACAACATTAATACTACTTTTTCCGCCACGCTTAAGAGAAAACGAATAACGAGGAACATTTTAAGTAATTTAAACAGAATCACACACTCGACGAAGTTCGCAACCTGTTAAACAATGTTTGGAAAAATCATACCACGAATTTCTAACTACCATCAGCAGCGGAAGTAAAAGTTTCTACGCGTAGAATGTACATTTCATATGAGAAAGTTAAAATTAAAATGTGTTGTTAAAATTAACATAATTTTATCCAATGAAATTTTCTACTTATAATTCTTTTTTAACCGAATCATGCCTTAAAATCATGTACATTATATTTAATCATATTTTCTAACTTTCATTAGAATCAAAAATAATTTTGCAAAATTATACAGTATGATATTAAAATATTATGCAGATATTAAAATATAATTACAATAATATGATTGAAATATTAATAAGCATGCAATGCACATATATTTATCCTTCACATAACCGCAAATAATTTATTTAACTAAATAACACGATTGCTTCCAAACTGTATTAAAAATGAGTGTCAATGAGATTTAGTATAATGTGTTTCACTATTTCTTAATACCGCTATTAATTTGGAAAATAAATGTTAATAAAAATTTGCTGGATATTGTTCTGTAACTTAAAATTAATTAATATTTAATGACTGAAAATTTATATACACCAAAGCTGCATATAACAATACAAAAGTCATGTCTATTGTGCACCATTATAAACTTCGCTTATACAATACAACTAATTGAAAAGTAAAACTGTTGTCGGGTGAAATTGTTAAAAAAACAGAAGACAATAGTAGTTTCAATTATTTACCGAAATTACTGATTTAAATTCTGAAGCTGAAAAGGCTGATACAAAAGGTTTAAACAATATATTGTCCTCAAAAAATGTCCTCCAATCGATGTTTTCTCCACCTTTTCCGCCGAATTGCGAGAACAATAATAAATCAGGGAGGAGGAGAAGAGAATATAATTACAACAAAATGTAATTATAAGAATTTTCCATTTCTGGCACCATGTTAATTAAAAACATATCAAGGTACAAATAAAAACTCAAGGATATCCTTTCTGTTGCTTTTAATGACTTCGTTCGAGCATTGGGAAGGAAGGTCGATTTCATGTTTAATTTCACTTAGTGTACAATGAAGTATAAGAACTACATGCTGATTATTATGGTTGCCAAAAATATTACGATTTATAAAAATGTTCAAAAATAGATGATGCATTTTCTTATAATGAATACTACATGAAACTTGGCCAACATGGCCAAAGTAGTGATGAAAGCATTTCTCGCAAGTGAAAAACACCATACTTTAAACTGGCCAGCACGATCTCCGGATCATAATATC
>CM052336.1:25733834-25755252 GCA_028455595.1 Lasioglossum vierecki | reverse complement strand
CGCTTAGCGTGGCGGCGCCATTGGCCGAGCCAGAATGAATCCGCTGTAGCCGCGCTCTGATTGGTCCGTGTTTTTTTGTTAATAACTCCTAAACAAAGCCGCTGGCGTCATTTTTGTAAAGGAAAATGTCGCTTCAAATGACCCAAGGAACCTCCCATTTCCGGGAAGTACACGAATTTTGGGACACCCTGTATATATACATATATATGTATGTATATATATATGTATGTATATAAGAAAAATTATAAGGTTCCATTTTAAAAAATACCAGTAAAAATCTTATTTAACACTAGAAAGACTGAAACTTAGTATATACCTATATTGTCAATATGACTGCATTGTGAAAGAATAACTAATGTGTAAAGAAATTTGTTTAAAATTAATTCTTAATATTTCTTATATTCTTACAGTCATACAACAAGTTATTAGTAAGTTCGCGGTCCTCCCACTCTATCAAAGCGTATCGATTACAGTAAGTGATCCTACAATCAGCGATTCTCCTTCCCCCCTGAACTACGTTATATCGCGCGTTCAAGGGGAATGAGGTGCGTGGGCAGGCCTGGTATAAAGATTCAAATAACAAGTCACGTACAAGTGACGGTAATCAAAAAATATATAAACTGTTATGCGAATTTGGAGCCGATCTGGTCATATAAGATATTTACACAATTTATACGTTGTACAAAAAGTCACAAAATTCTAAGAAGCTGTGTCATTATATACACAATTGTTTTTCTAATTTATTAATTATTATCTGTCAAAATGACTTCCTTAGAAAAGAAATTCTTTCTACGGTATCACGCACCTTTAATAAAAACTGTTTACCTCAATTGCAAGACACTAAAGTTGAATAGACATACATATCTATACTTTTCTCAATAAATTTTGAGCTAAATAAACTATGTTGAAATGATTTAAATATTTTTATTCTTTTCCATTTGATTTACTCTTATTAATGATAAACGCATAAACTTCCCAATTTATAGATATGAAAACAAGCCGATTGATTTCTAGATATTAACAAAATATTATTTAACTATAAAATACAACTGTAATACATTTAGTGAGTTCGTTTTGATTTACGGTCCGATTTTTGTATTTTTTCGGAGCCAGGTCAATTCTAGAAACATAGATAACATAGGAACACATAAGGTTAACAAACAAAATTATACAATGTTTTATCTGAAATTGGATCCCGTTCAAGGACGAGTACTTTTTACACTCTCTGTTAAATCTGCTGAAGGCCGGTCGTCTCTTTTCCGCCATTTCTTCTCACAAAGGACGTATTACCGGCGGATAAAGTACCCGTCGTGCTTTTCATGAGCTCTTTTCCACTGCGAGAAGTAATTACGATTGCATTGCGCCAGTGTGGAAAGAAGAGATTAACAAACAGACGAGTTTCTGTCCCTTTTCTCACCTTTGACACTCGATATCGGATATCATTTATCGAATGAAATAAGATTGCTTTTCTTCGCTCTCCTTTTCACGTCGGTTTCAATTCCTGGAGTTTGCTGTTCCTCTCGAAACATGATTTTAATTTACTTCCGTCCGACGTCAGTCTGGTTGTTTCACCGCGATGTGGCTGAAACCGAATCTCTGCGGGAAACTAATAATATTTAAAAGTTGAGGTACCTGATGTGTATCACCATTAAATGCAGTAGGACCTCGATTGATATGGAGACAAACAGCCCGGATAAATTAAGGTCCAATGAATAATCGAGACCCGAGGAATAATTAAAATGTACATTATATTTCAAAATAAATTTTTTATTTTTGAATTATATTTCCATTCATAATATAATCATATTTGTTTATAATCGAGATCCTACTTGTATTTCTTTCCGGATTTTTTTGTCAGCTTTGTCCCATTTCAGATTGGGTACGCCATTTGTCTCAACGATATACAGGGTGTTCGCGTCATAACTATCCACTGATATTTAAAAAAAAATGGAGAAGGTAAAGTTATTACTGTTTTTTTTGCAAGCAAGGTGTCTGTAATTTTTTAAGTGAACATTTCTCTAAGCGCGCCGTGATCACTATTGCTGGACAGTGAATGAGTCTGATGTGTCACGCTCCGAGGTGAAACGCTATTCGGGTAAACTCGGGGAGCCGAGTTTACCTTCACTTCGGTCGAGGTGTCTTATACACACAGTATGGCAGTTTTTTAAATCTGAACTTATTATTTTATAAACGAAGGTAACAATTTAATTTTTTAATATGCTACGTATATTCTTTATATCATATGAAAGCGGGTGCCAAAGCGAATTCATTTATGTACAACATAATTACCATCGTAAATAAATTTCTTATATCGATCGTACCATTGCTAATAACAATTTGTTAAATGATCTCGGCGCTACGGTTCGATCGTAGAAAAGTGTTTCTTTTTATTTTTATTTATTTTTTTCTTACAGACGCAATTTTAAGTTAATCTTGAAAATGGTCTAAATTAGTGACCAAAACGTTGATTATTTAAAATAATCAGCAAAAGTGCTTAGTTAAGTTTGTTTTTGACGATTGAACCGTAGCGCCGAGATCATTTAACAATTGTTATAATTACCATCGAGATAACACAAGGACAGAATGAATTTATCATTTTCTGAGAACATTAAAAGGGAAAAGAGAGTTTCGTACCATTTTGCTTTCGGTTTTATCTTCAAAATCGACATTTTTCGAAATCAAATATTTCTTCATTTTGTGTTATTTACGTCGCAACATTGTCATTTTGAAATCGCCAATATCTCAGAAATCGTAACCAAATATACGAAATATTTTGTTGAACTACCCTAAGCGAGAAGGATCGTGCAGAGCGCATATTAAACTCGATCAGCAGTAAACATCAACACCGAAACCCAGCATTCATGTGAAAAGGGTGTTATTGTGCATTTGGTGGGAAATTAAAGGTGTCGTGTGCTCTGAGTTGCTGTAATCTGATCAGAGTGTTAATTTGGCGTATTACCAACAGCAACTCATCAGTTTCAACAGTAGAACAGGATAAAACAAGTAAATTTTCCGGCTGCGCATCCGGGTGAGTCATTCTGTAACCTGCATCAGCCGCGCCACGCAGGTCACATTTGACAAAATGAAACAATATGCGTTGTTTATTTTTCGAGTATTCTTCTATCCCTAACTATAATGATTTTCTTATATGTATATAAGCAATTCGAAACATTTTTACCTGTTTTCAGCTCTATGACCTACGAATTAAATGAAATTCTACTTATTATTTAATTTGCCATTGAAGTAACTTAACAATCAATTCTCCTATATCTATAAAATAGCTCCTAGAATGGCAATAGACTCATTGCTGTTAATATTCAACAATAATTTGAATCAATATATGTACATATCAAATGACGTAATGTAGGGTTTTATAAAATATAATTTGTTAGATGTACCGGTTATGTCTAACATATTTTTCAATGCGGCAAACAATTTAGAAACTATTCGAGAAAACCATTTTATGAGCATTTAATTAATTATTTTATCGTTCAAGGTCCTTTAAGGGCTTAAGGAATTTTTTTAATTATTTGGAACAATCCTGCGGATTGACGTAAAAGAAATTTTACCCATCTTGTCCCATCGCGCAGTGGTCCCTTTCAGCGATTTAGCTGGCCAAAATTATTTATAATATTTAATGATCCTACAACGTTTTCAAATCACATATAATATCATTTTTTAGTTGTTTAAGTATTTTAAAAACGTTGTTTAATACTTTTTCAATATTTTTTGGTACGTTTTTAAGTAAAAAGTAATAATATATTGTTGAATTAAACAATAGAAATTAATAATAAGGTACTTACAACTGTTTCTGAAGCTTATAAAGTAGAATCGGAAGTTGTATCAAAATCTTCAGATGAAAAGTGCCGCTTGGGGCGATACACAAAATGCTGTGAAAAGGGGGCAAATTCGGGCAATCAATTCTTGTTTTACTGTAAACCCAAACCGTTGTCAATTACATCCGCGTTTAAAAAACGGCCCGGACGCAGCCGGAAGTACAACATAATCACTCATGAATTGTTACAATCGTAACAAATCTTATTTACATACTAATAGTGTTGAAATGTAAATAATTACCAAAAGATATGCAATAAAAAGATACAAAATTGTTGAAAGTATAGTCCATACTTACTTGCAAAACTTTTATACTGGAAAGAAATGTGTACAACTTACTTGAAACATATAAAAACTGTCTCATCGAATTTTAGCAGCAAGTGACGTACTACGGGAATCTTTAACTTTCGATGAAGTACAGCACTTCATGGGTGCCTGAATGATAAAAAATATTAGTACATTGTCCCACATATCTAGGTGCACGGTAGTGCACCAGCCAAGTTCTCGCACTACCTCCTTTTACACGAAACAACTTGGCCGTTTTTTAGAGGCTTGTAACTTGGAACTGGAGGCAGATGGAGAGATGTAATTTCGTACACTTGTTAAGTTCTATCATGTCTCAATATTGGCAAAACATTAATCTTCCAACATTAGTAGGTTCCGAGATATAGGACCACAAAAATCGCTAAATTTGTCACTGACTGACTGACTGACAGATCATCAAAACCTTTTGGGTACTTCCCATTCTTGAAATCGACTTTTGGCCAGCTAAATCGCTGAAAGGGACCACTGTGCATCGTTGCTTTCTTGCCTCCCGGTCACCAGCGATTGTAAAACAAAAGACGTCAGCTGACACCTCGTTACAACGACCGGCCGCAACGCGTTAAAATCTCCCATCGCTCGCGGAGCAAACGCTAGGTCGGGATAGCTACTCCGAGTGTAAAGTGCTAATAAGATTCGAGCCGAGAAAAAAGGATAACTGGTCGGCGAGAGGAACGCAGCCGTGAACCAGGGACATTTACGTTAACGCGGGCGAAATTTGCTTATATTCAGGAGCGGCGTTTGTAACACGCGGCTGGTACTTAACCGAGTCAGACTTCTGAAAACGATAGAGGCCGTAAGTCTAATGGATGTACAAGATTGAAAGCTCGGCGCGAAGTGACATACGAGAGGCGTCTAAATTGATGGCCGTACGGCCACACGGAGAACGTAGAGAGAGAGAGAGGGAGGGAAGGAGAGACAGATCGCGTGAAAGCATATTCACCTGGGCTGGAAAAGGCCGGGCTGGAACAGGCTGGCCGCAGCGTAGTCCGCCGAAGGCACGCAGTAACGAACGACTAAATTAAATTGAAAGCCCTTGCTAGCAGACAACCCTTCGCAGCTCCGTGGCTAACATAGGCTTTCAACTAATTAGGTCGTCTACCCGCAAGAAGATACTCCTTGTCATTTGACACGTATGCACTTCGCTCGACCGACACGCTGGAGGACACAGGGAACCAAGCTTCACCAGTTTCAATTATTTTAGGGGACTTCGCTACTTGCGTAAAAATGAAACGCTTCCGCTGCCGAACTGGCTAGGCTGTGGCTAGTGCAGCCCGCACGATGGACATTGCAACCCGAGATCCAGACAGAGACGGATAGATCACAACTTTGTTTGGCTAGCATAAAGAAGCCAGAATTTGCTTTCACGCTTCACTGTCGTCCTTTCGTGCCGTTCCGCAATAGGGAATTTGACCCGAAAAGCCTGACAAAAACCTATTTCAAAAAATTTGCCTGAACGCCCAATTTTTTGTTTCTACAGTCCCTGGTCATCGAATTAGGACCAAGTACAAGAATTTCACTTTAATGGATATAATCATACAATATGGTTATATCGTATATGGCAGGATTGTCTTTGGTCATTCAAATTGTTACTAAATATGATGATAACCAGATGTGCATAACAATAGATTTGTTATTAATGTGATAAAATGATGAAATGATTCAGTGATCTCCCTTACTGTCCAAGTGCAACACCTTGCGATTATTATTTGTGTGGACCAATCAGCCAGACATTGTGAGTATGTCGTTTCATCAGTAACGAAGAGATGGAGCACTTCGTGCGCAGCTGGCTTTGGGCACACACTTGGGGTAAACACTTGAAGTACACACTTTGGCACAAATTGAAGCACAACTTTGAGCATATTTCTATGCTAATGGAATTAAAAAATGACCGATCTGGTGGAAAAATTGCGCAGATTGTAGCAGAGCATGTAGCAGAAAAACGACTGGTTGATGTTTATACGAAAATTCCGCTGAAACGAAAAATTCGAGAAAAAGTTTATGTTCGATCAAGCCTCGTGATTATGATCGAAATTGTTATTCCACATATTTACCAATTTTTTTTGTAGAGAGGAGGAAATACTTGAACGTTCGGTGGCAGACTACTCCAACGTCGGAACCGTCAGAGGGCAGAAATAATGGCTTGAATAATGGGAGTTCTAGCATGTCGCAAAAAAACGCCGGTTGCCTCTGAATCATTTAAAGAAAACGCGACGCGTTTCGCCGTCGTCGTCTCGTAATTCTTGGTCTCCCTTTTGATCGTTAGTTTCGTCTAGATATTTTCCCAAGCTCTCGAACGGGTGACCGTGTGTGCAGGTAATCACCCCTAACAGTCTCCTAAGACAGACGGGGTACCTTTTAACGAGTATTACGTTGATTACGACCGCTGCCGTGGCGGTCATTAAACTCTTCTGTGCCGATGCAAGTCGATTTCTCGCGGATCTAATAATTTCTTTTACCACTATCGGCGTCTACGGTACCTATCTCGATTTGTCTCGCAGCTTTTTGCCAGCTCACACCGAATGAAATGCTGAAAATTTCAAGTTTTCTCATTGATTTACAATCATAATCTCGATTTTTATACAGGGTGTCCCAAAATTCGTGTAGTTCCCGGAAATGGGAGGTTCCTTGGGTCATTTGAAGCAACATTCTCCTTGATCTTTTAATCACAATTTTGATCGTGTATAACTCTTTATATTTAAAAATGTTTCAGACGCAGTTTTTTATTGTCTTTCTTGAGAATGATAGGAATTACTATCGAAACGTCGAAAGTTTGATTAACTTGTAAAATTGCTTTATTATGTTTCAATTGATCGAACCGTTGAGCCGAAAACATACTTAAAATTCTCTTAGTCAGAATGTACGATCGAAAACCAAATTTACGTTTATTGCGTAAGAACGTCACAGAATTTTTAAACCGCGACCACTGCGCGCCGGGGTCCCCCGTCTCCGGAGCGTGTTCTTCGGACATTTCTAAGGGTTCTACAGGAGTCTCCTTTCCTTAGTCCCTCTTCTTTTCCTTGGTCGTGTAGCGTCGTGGCGTCGTGTCCGGGTGCAACGGCGGTGTTGCATTTCGTGATCAACGAGGAGCACTTTCAGTACTCGAAGGGAGACACCGACAAGGAGTACCCTTTCAGTCTTGGGGCCCTGAGTAGAGGGCGTTGAAATCGTGCCGGAGGAGGAAACACCCTTGCCAATGAAAGTCGACACCTCGCCAGAAGAGAGAGAGAGAGAGAGAGAGAGAGAGAGAGAGAAAGAGTGAGGGAGAGAGGACAGACAGACTTGCGGGGCTTTTGTAACGATCGCGCACGTGGAAACCCGTCAGTTTCGGGGATCTGTATCGCCGCGGTGGCCGTTAATGGGGAAAAGTGTCGTCGGAGGCCTCACGACGACGACGAGAGTTGAGCATTATTTTTCGCGCGACACCGACGCTGACGACGTCGACGCGCGCGACGCCTCTCCCGCGTGCGTTCCTGACGGTGATTGTTCCGGGGTACGACGCACTAGATTAGCCGTGTGCCTCGCTGAGAGACAAGTGGTTCCCGTTTGTGAAGAACAACGAGAGATTTGACGCGTGCCGAGGTAATACCGGATATCAAGGAAATTAGACGCGCGGGACGTTTCGCTTTAGAACAATTGGTTCTAGAACCTCGTACACAGGCTGGTTAAAACGAACTGTAGCCAGCTGTTTTTCTCGAAACCACAGCAACTGTCGACTTTAGTTTCTTCAGTTCTTAATTAGTCTGCTCTCGTGTCACTGGTGATCTCGCGTTGAATAGTTCGGTCGAAACTTGTATCTTCGGCACGGTGCACAATGGGTCAGATCGAAGAACTGGCTCTATCCAAAGTTACGTGAATAATTTGTTTGTTACGAGAAATCAGACTTGGGAAAAAGATTTAATCAAAGATTGACGTTATAATAATTTTCTACTTGAATCGTAATAATCGTAACTAACAATTAAACTCCTATTTTAGTCGTTAATTGCGGTTAACGATTACGTTCTTTTCAATTGTAATCGTCGATCGTATATTTGGTTAATGAACTGCTCAAATTTCGAAATGAAATACGGAATCAAAACTGTATGCATATTGAAAAAATGTAAACTGAGTTTTTGTTTAGATATAATTCTGTCAATTCTCTCTCTCCTTAATACTCTTTGATCACTTTTTTTAATCAACGATTGACGGTCAACTTCAACAATTGAATGAATCAATCGTACATTTTTCAATGATTACCTTTTTTAATCGCTGTAGAAAGTATCATGATAGCGTTAACGGATTAAAAGTCTTCTAACCAATTTTGTTTAAGACAATGTATTCGGCAAAAAGAATTTTGTTGAGTTTGTTATTACCGAAAACTGAGGACCAATCAGAGCACGACTACATGTCCCGCAGGGCTTGGCGTTGCGTTGGCATTGGTCGCCTAAAATCCGTCTGCTGTGGGCGCGCTCTGGTTGGAGCATGTTTTTAATTTGCATTATTCGGCAGCGTAGTTTGCACTATTCGAAAGCATACAACTGCGACAGCTACATGCTACCGAATAATGCAAATTACACGTCGTAAACGTGAAAATAGGACTTTTGAAAGCGATTTTGACCTAGATTGATCTTTTATGTAGCACTTTTGACTACTAGAAAACCTCATATTTGCATTATCGAGAATTGAGAATGCGCACCCTTTGAAATCCAGGAAATGAGTCTACCTCCTTAACGAAACCGCGGAGAAAAGTTACTTCAAATAACCTCGGGAATCATCCTTTTCAAAGAAATACAACATGTTTTGGGACACCCTGTTACGACATCAAAGCATGTGACTTCGAAGTGACGCGAAACTATAAAATCCTAGAAGTATCTGTTTTGCGAGAGTTAATACATCAGTTGGGGACAGCTTGGCTCCAAGAACGAAAAACTGATGGGCACGTTAAACATTAAGATTGCTGCAGAAGGTGATTAAATCGTCCAAGTCCGAATACGCCGAAAAATATCGAAATTGAAAACAGGATTGGTCTAAAAGCCCGGCACAAAGTCCTTCTAAGTCGTTCCAAAATGATTGCCTTTGCAACGTCGGAGGTAAAATAATTCCGCGATTAAATATTCCTTTGTAAGTTCGAAGGAAAAGCGAGTCGGCCGACCCCTATAATCCGTTTTAAGTGTGTCTTTTAAAGAGGCATTTCAAACGAAACGTCCTTTCGCGGCTTCTATTGGACTCGCAAGTCTTGTTATCTCCGAGCAAAATGTGGACAAATACGCGTTGACCCTTTTCCTCGGTGGCTCTTGTCCTCTTTTTCACTGGCCCCGTATTTCCCTGAGCCATTCGGCGACGTCCTCGTTCGTCTGCCGTTCGTCTATAATATTTTACTTCCTCACTGAGAAATTGATACTATTCGTGTTCGACATCTCTTCGCCGCTTCTATTAGCCGGAACCGTGAGTCTTTGCACGAAAATTCAAACGGACAATTTCTACCGTCAATCGATTGCGAATAAATGGGTTACATAATTACTAGAATCTAATTATAATAATGTCTCGATATATGTGGAAACTCCGGGGTCGAAAAATCGGATATATCATGTAGATTCGTTGACCTCTAGCTGATCCAATGATCACACTTGTTTATTTTCAATTATTTTGTTTTATGAAACTTTTACCAACATATCCGTGACACTTTTCTGATTAAAATGACACCAAACAGGACAAAATTTAGTTCTATTTATTTATTTATTTAGTTTATTTTAACGTGGTTACATTAAGAGCTACATAAGTCATTAGCGACCACATGGTTTTTGTGGAGAGGGTTACGGTTAATGGTTACATTGTGAGCAAAGACGAACTTGTAACAGTTTATAGATTTAAAAAAGAGGACGAATTTCGAAGTAATTTATATATTTAGTCGACGAAATAGTAGAACCTCGATTATCCGAACTAATCAATATAACGTATACGTATACGAGTGTTAGTAGACGTTTTGCACGAGTTGCTTGAGGTATCGGTTCGGATAATAGAGATTTTACTGTATCGTCAATTGAACAAGCATATTATGTTCCGAATATCTTATTTTAAAGTTTCAAATGAATGTCCGTCGTTCAAAATTTCTGTTGACATAAACATATACAAGCTAGTAATAATGGTCAGATTTGGTAACATAACCTATAAACTGAACCTTGCCCTTATGCGATAATATTTGCAGTGCCCGGCATATGATAACATTTACAGTACCCATGCGTATGATAACATTTACCTAGAACGATCTAATTGGCTGTACAATCTCGTCCCGTTGTAGTAACCATGCATTTTAGCCTGTGCATGCTGGACCACCTAACTTTCTCGTGTTCTGCTCGCATCTTGCGTATTCTCTGAACGCCACGCGTTATCCAAAATTGCTTACGAACTTCAGCTATCAATAGAGACGTAGAGTAGCCGTGGAATAACATGATAAAGTCGACGAAGCTGTAACATTACTCAGGTTATCGTATTTCAACCAGTCTGTACAAAGTTACATAACAATGTTCTCGCTGTATCCTTCCATTAGATTAAAAGAACGTTTGTTGTTGCGCTCGTTGATTTCGTCTACTACGATAACTGATGGGCAAAAGAGTAGCATTTCTGATAAAGATATCGAGGGTAACTTTGAAGAATTATTTAAACGGGGGACATACAAAAAAAATAATAAAGAATAGACATAGAGAAAACAAATCAATTGTCATCACCTTGACGGTAACTTTGAAAAAATATTTGAAAGAGACACACTAAAAAGCAAATGTCACTAGATTACGGATGTTTATGCAATATAAAACGTTTGTGCATCAATTGCACCACACAGGAGGCAAATATAAATCTGTATTAATTAATTAATTGGTTATCGATCGTAATTTATCTTCAGGATATCACAAATTTTTATTCGCGGCGCAAAGGTTCGATCATTTACAACAACAAATAGCCATTTTGTAAGATACTAAACGCTGGATTCGGATTTGAATCTTCAGGTTCGAGAACCACGTTAGCTATTAAAAATGTTTTTAATCAGTTTTTAAAAGAAAGAAGGTGTTTCGTCCTAGACCTGCTAGAGGACTTATCAGTAAGGCTACCTAGCGGGCTCTGCCTTAATACACAGGATGTTCGAAGGCAATTTGAGAAACGTATTTATTTATTTATCTGTATTGTTCATTAATGATTTTAATGTGGTGAAAATAATATATTAATATTCTTAAAGTCTTTTAATATTATCACTGTTTTAGATTACACTTGCTCGTGTTCGTTATAAATGCATAAAATCCGGAGTCAAGGCATGACCTTGAGGGTAACTTGGATGACGACACACTGTGCAATCGCGAATCAGGAATTCGAAAGAAGTAGCTCTCAATCAAAGTTTAAGCTGCTCCCAATTAATTTTCTCGATTACATTCTCCCGTAAAGAACCATAGGCAATCAGTTCCTCTTAGCGGGCATCCCCGGGAAATCTCATCTCCCTGTTTCTATAATCCAACTACTCCGGGGCGTCATTGTCTCTGGCTCTTCATTTCATTCCATCGTCTTCTGTCAGCTTTCGATTATGTTCTTCCCGGGGGGATTCGCAGTTCGATAATCTCCTTACTTCCAGCTCCCGTACACCTTGCCGTACGTCATGCTCTTCCCGCGGAACAGTCAACGAAATTCAGTTGCATCCATCCCGCAACCAAACCACCCCCTACCCGCTGCATCACCATCCCCGTCGCATTGCCGGAAATTACAACGGAATGTCTGTCTGTTCGGTTTGTATGGCAGGCGTTCGCACGTTAAGTGCCAAGTAGACCGGCTAGGTTGGCTGGTGGTCCCTCTAAAACGCTTTTGGATCCGTACGATAGCCTCTCCAGGGAGAAACTGCCGCGGCGGTCCAGCGGATGAATAAGCAGTCGAAACGTGCCAGTATTCAGTCGTTCGTGCGAACTTGCTCGTCTTATTGTGCCGTCACTGGGACCTTCAATGACCATTTTGCGGATGTTCTCTCCCAGTACCTACCCCCCTTCGATCCCTGACTCGAATCTCCGCGGCACACACTGCCCGGAATGATCCTCCTAAGTGGACCAAACTGACGCTTCCGGCCGCTTCACAGTGGGGCGTTTAACCCAAAAAGTCGGAAAATAGTCGATTTTTGAATTTCGCGAAAAATCGTACAATTTTTACTGTCCGACGTTGTTAACCCTCATCCGTCCCTCATTTCACAAATTGAATCTGTCCCTTGGTGTCAAATTGACACAGTGTCACAAAATAAAGTGAAGGGTGGTATCTCAGAACACTGATACTTTTAATTATGAAAAGTACAAAATATATTTATATAAATGCATGTACCTTATTCGCATCTTAACACGTGTAGCTGGTACAGAAACAATAGACGGAAGAAGGACTAAACCGGATAACAAGTATGTCCGAAAAGAAAACGTATAACAAAAGTTCCTCATAGATGTCGCGAACACCTTTCATAAAGAATATTTCAATGTTTCTTTGGTCAAATTGATGAGTTAACATTTACATCCTAATTTTTTCGGTTATGTCTACCGCATTTAAAAAATAAAAGTCATACAAAGTTGCTAGAATATTTATCGATAAGTAACTTGTTTCGAGAAAACCTTAAAGGTCTGAAGAATAAGGTTCCAGTATTTTTTATTATTTGTACACATATTAAGTAAAAAGAAATTGTTTAAAAAAATTTTGTTGTATTCAATAAATTATTAAGAGGCAAACTTGGGAGTTGCTCCATCACCGAAGCTTCCACACAACTGTGAGAGACTGAACAATGAATAAGACTTAGTAAATGAAACCACCAGATATTTTTCAAGACGTATGTCGACCGAAAGAAACCTGAGCAATTAAACACGTTGACATAAGCGACTGGCTATTCTCAGTCTCGTGAAACCTAGTCTGCTCGGAGATAAAACCATCAACGACGTTTCTCGCTCGAACACATCCACTCAGCGTTGCTGAGATGCTAGTAAAAAAAATCATTCTACAGGGTGTCTCCGAGATATAAGCGATAAGCCGAAAAAGCAACCTTCTACGTGTCCCCTACACCCCGCTCACTTCCTACGAGTGGGGACTTTTAGTATGTTTACCTCCTAACTAGTCCGAACAAAGAACCCCAAAGTCAAAAATTGTGTTCCTTCCATTTCCTTCTACAAGTTTTCGTTGACTGGACTAATAACAAAGTGATTAGGATTTCCGACCCATTACAAGAAGTTAGGCGTATCATGATTTCAGAAGAGGACGCAGATAAATAAATTAATAAAATGGATGAACCCATTTTTCATCGACTGGACTAATAACAAAGTGATTAGGATTTCCGACCCATTATAAGAAGTTAGGCGTATCATGATTTCAGAAGAGGACGCAGATGAATAAATTAATAAAATGGATGAACCTGTTTTTCGTTGACTGGACTAATAACAAAGTGATTAGGATTTCCGACCCATTACAAGAAGTTAGGCGTATCATGATTTCAGAAGAAGACGCAGATAAATAAATTAATAAAATGGATGAACCTATTTTTCATCGACTGGACTAATAACAAAGTGATTAGGATTTCCGACCCATTACAAGAAGTTAGGCGTATCATGATTTCAGAAGAGGACGCAGATAAATAAATTAATAAAATGGATAACAGTTTATGCAAGGAATTTTGTCAGGTTTGACATTTATTAGTCGGAAGAAGTATATTGGTGTAGCTCGTGGTATCGCGCCGTCTTATCAGCGTGAAACGTTATACAGGACTTTCGATTCGAGTTAAATGTTCCAACACTTCCTCAGGCCTCTAATTACCGAAAGGACTTGGAACGTTGCTCGGTGAAAGAAGGAACATCTAATTAGCATTGAAGTCGGAAGCCCCGGCAAAGTGGGAAAGTCGAGAAGCTGCGGAGAAATTGCAACTCGCGGCAGAGCCAGCGCATAATTTCGGGGAGGCGGCGTACAAATCTCAATGGCTTTGTACACGAGTCGTACAAAAGCCACGTTGTTTGCCGAACAAGGTTACCAAACAATGAGTTAATACATCGACCATTCAGTTTCACGGCAGGCAAACAAGCTCACTTTCTTTTCGCAGAAATAAGAGAACAACGTGTCTGTCACAATACTCTATTAGTTATTTAAGCCGCGTACGCTCCGCGCGGCTGCGACAGTTTATTTTTGAATTCTAATAGCGACACGGTTCCCCTAATCGCATACATGCTAGTAAACACTATGCACTCGATCAATTTATCACAGAAATTAACAAGTGAAATACGAAACAATGAAAACGTCACAAGAATTCAGAAGTTGCTGGTTATTGAACACCCTATACAGTCTTTTTGAACAGTATTTTCTTATTCTATGGCTGTCTGGTTTTTTTTTTAATCTTTATGTATTCGATACTTGCAAAACTTCCTTGCACATGCTCGTTTCGAATTTCCAAATCAAACAGTTATTCTAAATTATTCTGTATCCATTACGTTAGCTCTGTCCAAGAGCTAATCTTCGCCGAGAGCCACACGGCTCCTCATCACCGAGCAGTCCATTCCCCCATTACTTAAGAGGGTAGGCAGAATAGTGCATTGCAATCTGCGGGTTCTTTTCGATTTTCCCCCTACTTTGGACTTATTTTTGTGTCTTTAAAACACTTGTTTGACTGCTATAATGACCAGTCGCTATGCGCTGAAGCTTCCTCTATCAAATGAACCTTTGCGCAGCTCAAAATATGCTCGTATAAGGACAAAACGTTCCCACGCAAACCCACATTTCGACCGCAAATTCTAGTAATATTCTAGGGATGTCATGTGGTTTGCCTACCCCATTAAATGTCATGCACTTTTGACGGTACGACCATCGACCGTGCAAAATGGGGAAACGTCACCTCTCACCTTAGCGAAATATATTAACATCCATATGTCCTAAATCTAATAGTTAATCTAGATCTAATATGTCTAATAATATGTCCTAGATCTAATATTATCGAAATAATTGTTCACATGTACACACCATAGTCTAATTGAGGGACGTAAGTTCGAGCACCTACCAGCTTCCATGTAACCAAGATAATCTCTCATTAACTATGTATTACGGTTGAGGATATACGATAGAGACCCTTGAAAAATCGTGATAATGGAACGCTTTCACTAAAAAGCTGGAAAAAATTATTTTATCATGTAAATTATGTTGAAATGATGTAATTTAATATTGTAAATAGATATGTATTTAAGAAATTTTTAAATTCTTACTATTAATTTTCATTAGGAAACACGCTGCGACTTTTGATGCTAATTTCTACTTAAACTAGCAGTAAATCTTCAATCTGTTCAAATCTCTGAGACTAATTCCTTTTGTACTACGATCGCAAACCTTTATCGAATATAATTACTAGACAGCGGATTTCATGCATTTATGAGAAAAATGAGTAGGTGCGATTCAAAACAATGAAAACATTAAAAGACAAAAAGACTGTTATATTATTTTCATCCTATTAAACACATTAAGAAAGAAAATCAATTTCTATTTCATTGCAGTCTGCTGTAATTCAGGTAGAACATTTTTATTTTGCATCGATTGCAAGAAACAGAAACTAAATTGAATGTTATTTCCTCCCTTAATGATTTGAAAAGAAGAGTCATCCTATATCGACATTTTCAATTTTACAATTTATCAACAATTTTCAATTTCATCTACTCAATTTTAGTGTAAATGCATAAAAATACGCAGTGTGGTAGTTAAGTCCACGGTTTTCCGAGTATTCGGGCGAAATACCCCACTGCGCAGCGAGCAATCAGAAGTCGTGAATAACCGAGATCCTAGTCGATGGAGACCGCGAATAATCGTTAAGATAAGACGATTCCTAATTTTCTGGGAGATTAGAAAGATCGGCGGTGTTCGGGACGAAACGGCGTGTGTCGGAGGCTGGCAAATCGGGAGAAGCGGCGAATTGGAACGTGAAGAGGATACCGAAGGAGCCAGTTGAGTATGGCGGTCTCGTGGACTCACTCAACCTGGGTGGGATGCTTGCCTGTACGCCAGGCCCTCGGGGTCATCACAACCTTTTTGAGTGAGCCAACGCGACCGTTTTATCGACCGTATCTCTTCGCCATGGAAGAAAAGCGTAACAGGCGAAATTGATGGCCAGTTAACGTCCCGGAATCGCTGAAGACGCATTCAGACCAAAGTACACGGAAGCGTCGTGATTTCGTGTACCAGAAAGTTTATTTCTGCTCGCAGACTGACGTTGCAACGAGGGATTTCAATTGTAATCTCTGCATTGTACCCAAGAGCGCTATTGTAACCGACCACGTAATCGCGCGCCACGTTGACTCAACAAATGACCTGTAAGAGTCATCCCGCGAACAACTCATTCGATCCTCATCTCATAGAAACATTTTCTATATTCTAGGATCTTTGAATTCCGCTCCGTTGGGAGACTAGACGGAACCTTTTTTTTTTTTTTTTTTTTTTAAAGATGAGGAGTAAACCGACAACAAGTTCGGAAAACTCTCCTCACCTAGGGGCTTGGCGTTCACCAAGTCCCTCGCTGGCACAACTAAATTGACTATCCAAAACACACCCCCGACCTGCTTTCCGCATCCTGAGGGGGAGACTAGACGGAACCAACTTCGCTCATGCTTTTCAATTATTTTTATTGTGGTAAACAATTTCAGATGTTTTGTAATTTTGGCAGGTGCGAGAGTTGTATAGGAAGGTTCCGTCAGAAACAATTTTTGTACTTCTGTTAGCCCTATGTCGAAAAGCTGTTTTGATTTTATGATTTATAAAATCCATCAAATCCACCAAATTCGGTAAATGGCGGCAAATATGATGAAAATGATCACTTTCCATTTAATTAAATTTTGTTTTTCTCAATAAAAAGCATTTTGAATGTCGATTAATTTAGTACCAATACTCATATTGGTATTTCAACAACTGCAGTTGTGTTTGAGTGAGTCCAATAGATTCATATTTGCCGTCATTTACCGAATTGGCCAATACAGAGATCTGAGGTTTTCCATCCGTTCTCGGTTCAAATCTTCAAGGTTTACGCAGTCCACTTGTCACCGGCATGGAACCAACATGTTGTTCCGTAAACTTGAAGATTGTCAATTAATACCTTTTCTTATAAGCATGTGAGTCTTTACACATTTTTTGAGTTTAAATTCTTTTTTATTCTCTATTTGTGTGAAAACACGTTTGCCTAACCGTTCTATAATTTATACAAAAAAATATCTTTGATTAATTCTTACAGAAGCAATAATGAAATTTTCTATTCGTGAAAATGGTCTAGATTGAGATCGAAACGTTGAATTAAATTTCAAGTGATATTTTTGCAAATTTGCTTATGTTCCAACGGATCGAACCAGTGCGCCGATAACATTAATTGTAGTTTAAAACAATTGTCGATCGAGATTCAGAGAACCATTTATATACTATATTATACTTTGGCCCAAAAATGTTGTACTTGTAACTTTCTAAATAACATTTACAAGTAAAGTGTTTCGCAATTATCTCGTAGACTAAAGCCTACCAGCAGGAACCTTCAACGGAAGTGGTTTTTCGAAAGGTGACCTCGACAACATGCTTCTAGATCATCGAAAGATTGTTCTTAAGCAAACCGCGAGTTTCTGCATAAAGATCCGCAGTTTCCAGAAAGAACCTTTACTACCTCGAGTTCTGTCACCTTTACAATGGCGCGATATTGCACGGTAAATCCGGATGGTCGCAAAAATTGTCAAGCAAAAACGGTGCTCCTATTTTTGAGTTCTCGAGTTTAGTATACAATGCTGGTTCGAACATTTTGTTGCGCGCCGAGCAAGAAGCTGTTCCGTAGGTAATGTGTTTCACGACAAGAACGCGAAGCTTATCGTACGAAAGTGAACGGAAGCCGAAAAACCGAGGTGCAACGTATAGACCGGAAAAAGCTACGCTGCAACCAAAACTATAGAACAGCTCCGGACCATAAAGAAGATACTCGGACGTGTCCGTAGCCGTTCTTCCCGCAGCCGTCGCCGCCACCGGTTTCTTTTCAATAAGGTCGTAACCTAATTTGTTTCGGTCGACTAGCAAACGGGGACGCCTCAGCCTTGGACATACAGAGCAATTAAATTCTTATTAGCGTGTACGCGCGCTCTTCGCCGATTGGTTATCGCTCAAGTCCCTTCAACCACGTCCAGCCGACGTTATCCGTGGTCGTAATAGATTTTAATGGCATTATATTGGTCGGAATGCTCGTGCCGCCGATACTCCTAGCGATCAGTATCGCCAGATGACTTGTCTCCCACTCTACTCTTCCTCTTCTACGACGCTATTCTCTCACGCTTCAGCTACGGCCCGGTCACGTGACTAATCCGGTAAAAAGGTAAATATTTAATTGTTCTTTGCTCTGAAACGGATAGACTTAAAATTTTTTTTTTTTTAATAATGCATTGTCACCCACTTCTGAGCCGTGTATTTAATTTCAAGTCTCTAGCTCATCAGAAAGTTAGTTTAAAATCAATTGCAAAATTTGCTACCGAACAAACAAACAAACAAGAAAACGAGCTAATAAAAGCGTGATAATAACGGAGAGAGGGGAACCGTATTCCTCTCAATTCCACTGATCTGCCGACTCTGTCTGATCTGACGACATCCTCTTCTAGCTGCAAACCAATGGATGCTCAAGGAAACGATTCGTTGAAATTGTGAATGTGATTTTAATCATATGCTCTCTGAATTATTTTTTAATTTTATTGCCAACAACTCCCTACTATTTTCAGTGTTTTATTTGAAATTTATTTCAAAGGATAGTTCCTCGACTGCTACTTATTTTAAATAATTTTGTTTATTAATTATATTAGATATAGCTCTCAAACTTTGTTGTAATTTATATTTGTGGAACTTGTACTTGTTTTTTTTTACTAAGAAATAGGTATAGGAAAAACCAAATAAATATAAAAACCTGTTTCATTGACATTTTTCTTTCTCTGATGTCGAGTGACACTCGACAAAGGCAATGGGTTAATACTAAATACTAAATATAGATTTGTAGTGATCAGTGAAATATATTTAATATTGTGGAAATAATATATTAATACTCTTAAAGCGCTTTAGAAAAAGTTACTTTCTCTCTGCCAGTACCGGATTAGTGTCGCGTCACGTGACGGAAGTGTGGGGAAATAATGTCGTGGAGGGGGTGCTAGAATGGGGACACAAGTTTTAATCTGGTGACTCTGGCACCAAATCATTTTTCTCATAAATGCATAAAATCCGTAGTCTAGTGATCACTTTACGCGAAATGTTTAAAATACTACTGTAATTCAGAATGATTGTTGAACGAACTATTTTGGCGTATATTAAATTCGAATAATAAAATAGTGTAACCAGGATGAATCTAGTAATTACAGAAATTAATTTTGCAGAAAGGTAAATATTTTAGAGGACAATTTTGCATTGTTCAACAAAATTTTTCAACTGGTGTGAGTTTATGCAAGAGTAAAACAGAAAATGTAAATATTTTATGAGATATTTCAAATCATTATTTATGACAGAAATTGTGCAGTTTGCTGTCCCCATTGCTTGCAGCAGTTTTATTAATGATTTTTCCTTATGTACTACTGTCTTATCTCTGCTTTATTCAAACAATAATGTTTTATCCCTGTTTTATCTTACTGGTACACTTCGAGCGGTTTTACGGCTTATGCTAATTCAGCGTTCGAAATTGTTTCATTGCACCGTTAAAGCCATAAGCCTTCGGCTCTTCATCGGATAATTAGATTTCCATGGCAAAGTCCTGATTAAGACGAAGAGAAGTTACTTCGACAAAGTTACTGCGACATGAAATAGCTCGGTGATAATTTTAAGTAAATATAGACTTATAATTGTGACGATTATTATTTTCTTATGTTCTGTGTTGGATTAATCTGCAACCGTTTAAACATTCATTCACAACAAATATTTCAATCCGGATAAAAACGAAATATAATTTATGTATATTATTGATTCATTTTTTTGGAAATCTTATTTCTCGTTTCTCTTAAAAGAAATGAAGGTGTCCCAAAAATCTTTTATTTCTTGAGGTCGTTTTGAGAAACTTTTTCGTTTGCGAAAATGCTCTCCGAGGCTTTAAGGAGTTATTAACTAAAAACACGGACCAATCAGAGGTCGCCTTGGTGTACATGTCAGTAAAATATGAATAAAAAACTGCAATGTTAAAAATATATTGTTTGTACAATTTATATTGTTCGAATTTACCTAAGGAACCACTTCTTTTAAGGTTTTGCGAAATGTTTTGAACATCTTGTATGAGTAATAATAATCGTTAACAGGCTGCAAATATTGGTACATTTATACTATGTGACAGTTATACTACACCAATATATAATAATTCATTTTGTAATTAATTTTGTAAAAGCATTAATATAAGCAAAAATATGGAATAACGCAATCTATCTATAAAGAAGAACTCTATAAAGAAGTTACAAATATTCTGCAGATTTTATGCATTTATGATAAAAAAAAGCGCACGTACAAATTAAACCAGTAGAGGTATTAAAAAGATTTGAGATCATCAGTGATAAATAAAATAATATCAATAAGATAATTAAAAAAATAATTAAATTTTTACATGGCTTCTGTGTCAAACACATTTTACTTTGCATAAAGATCTAATTATAAAATATACTCGTTCATTTAGTTGTCGTTAATCACGAACATAATGAATCTTATTAACTTCCCGATTTTATAGGGAAGTTACTGTAATTTCAAAATTATCGCGACAACGCACGATCGTCGACTTTGCATTACCGTTTGAGCAGAACTCGCCTCGCCTAAGCTCGAATCTTCCTCTCTAAAGTTCGCCAGCTTTCGCAAACATATTCTTCTCGCGGCAACATCTTCGCCAAACACACAGCATAAATTTTCCTTCGCTTCTGCAGCGTTAGTTCCTTGCTGCAATTCGCATAATATACGTTACCGCAAATGCGCCTTTTCAACAACCGACGTCTCCACCGTGTTCCTTCTGCTAACAGGCTACATATCTTGACACCTGAATTTACAGTCTTGCGTAGCATAAACTGCCGGGAAGCAAAATTATGTAACGATAGTCGTTGTTTTTTCCGAGCACGACTATTAACAGGTAAATAACGAGAAAACCAATGGAATAATAAATTAATATGTGCACATGAAAAGTATAGATAATTAGTAGTATAATATAATAAGTATAATTGTAGTATAGTACATCTGTAATGTAGGTACAGTATAATATAGTATAACATTATAATTACAGTATAGAATAATATATTAAGTACAATGC
>CM052336.1:25716070-25727569 GCA_028455595.1 Lasioglossum vierecki | reverse complement strand
AGATAAAAAACTTAAATGGGAACCCCCATTTTTCATTGCAGATTTGAATTCTCCAGAAAAAAATATACAAATTACACCTAGGAGTTTTTGCATTTTAATTCACAGATGGCGCTGTAATGGACAAAAATCAAAATGGGCCAAAAAACATTGAAAATTGGGGAAATCTCGAAAAATACACAATCAAATCATAAAAATAATAGTAGACGTATTTGATATTTTTAAAAATGCTAACAATAACACCATAATATATACATATATATCGGAAATGAAAGAGGGGGGGGGACAACTGCAATGATTAATAAACACATTTATATGTTGTACAAAAAATCACAAAATTCTAAGAAGTCAAAATGCAATCAAAATGAATTCCTTAGGTCATCTAGTGTTAAAGTTTTAAGCTCATCGGAAAGTAGTTAAAATTCGATTACAAAATTTGACGCATACAACAAACAATACGAAAAGCTAATATAAGCGTGGTAAAAAAAAGAATCTCCCAACGAGAAGAAAGCTCGTGTAGATTAGCCCACGGACGCGCGTATCGATCCCGCAGGGAATAATAAATCGTCGGGCGGAATCATAGTAAATGATCACGCGGCAGGCTGACGGGGTTCGTCTTCCGGCCAGTTAAATCTGTCGCAACGTGGCGACGTCGATTCGATTTTCATCGCGACGGATCGCACGCGCACATTTCAGCTCCGGCTTCAACATCAGCCTTCAGCTTCAGCCCGAATGAATCCGGATTTTGTAAACCATGTTCGTCATTTGCCGCGATCAAATCGGCTGGCATGGTCAGTTTCCACGTAGCGGCCTTCAATCGGGTTTCCCGTAAAACCTGCCGGGGAAATGCTGGACGAGGAACCACAGATTTATAGGTTGCGCGTGTCCCCGAATTTCGTTTTCTCTGCAATATCACGGACAAAGGAAAGACTGATGCTCGTTAAAGACCATAAGCTGGAATTAGTGTGGAATTGAAGCGAATGTTATTCGCGGACTCCATTCGAGAGCGGGTGTTCGTCCACTTAAAACATTTCGAAATATGCCTGGTGAAATACTGGCGTACGCGGAAACGCAACATGTGCAAACTACGGTAGCAATAAGCGGACAGATCTTTATGCAAATTTCCATTCTCGTGGATTGCTTTATGAACGCCAGGATGGCGGGAACATTTTCTTCATAATTTGTACGACCTCTCGTGTTTAAAGTAGAAAACAGCATTAACCGAGGGACTATCGTAAAGGTTGAGACACGTTTTGTTACGATTTTTTAAATTTAAACTTACCCAGGCCCTTAAATGGGGTCTTTACAGCTGAACGTAGTTTACATTACAGGAAACAGTTTGTGTGAACATTATTGTTTAACATATTTGGCTATATACGCAAGTTACATTCTTTCAGGAAATTAAAAATCCCAAGAAAAACATCCTATGTTACTTGTTAAACCAATGGCCATAAAAGGTGTTAGGTAGCGGACAAGTTTGAATAATTTAGCCTTTTAAACTAATTTTTTCAAACGCTTTTTTCAGTATTGGAAGGAGGTATTTCCACGCTAACGAACTTGGCCGTATTTTGTTTGATCTTACAACTTTTTACGGCCATAGAGATGCTGTTCGCAGGATGTTGCCACTTCGGGGCTAATAAAACGTATACTATTTCAATACAATCCCTTTAAGGTGTAAAATTTCAAACTTTGATAACTATTCCTTTGAGTGTTTGTTGTGGTGGACCTATGTACCAAAGTTCAAGCTTGTAGGTCAATGGGAAGTACCCAAAAGGTTTTGACGATTCGTCAATCAGTCAGTCAGTCAGTCAGAAATTTAGCGATTTTTGTGGTCCTATATCTTGGAACCTATTAATGTTGGAAAATTAATGTTTTTTCAATATTGAGACATGATAGCATTTAACAAATGTTCGAAATTACATCTTTCCATCTGCTTCCAGTTCCGAGTTACAAACCTCTAAAAAACGACTATGTTGTTTCGTGTAAAAAGAGGTAGTGTGAGAACTTGGCTGGTGCACTACCGTGCACCTAGATACGCAAACGCGCCCGGATGTTAGGTCTGACAAGGAACATATCGGCTTCGAGGGCAAGAAAGAACCCCATCTTGCATAGATCATCAGTTAGTCTAGTTCTATGTGCGTCGAATAAACAGCATTGCCACAATACATGGGGGTCTAAGTTTTGTTATAATTTCTCATCTATAACATTTTTTGACTTTCTAGCAGCATTTTCGCTGTAGAGAGTATAATAATAACGTTAACGGATAAAAAGTTACAGCCAATTTTCTGAAGACAAAGTTTTCGACAAAAGAAGTTTGAATACTAAACTTACCAACACCGGTCGAAATGTTCCAGGTTTTTTATTTTACAATTAAAAAAACAATTAAACTGATTTCACAAGAAACGATTTTAGTAGATCACAAATTATAATAGGAGTCGCACAAAGTGTAAATAAAATCAATCTTGTCATTTTTATAAGGGAATATTGTGTACCAGTTACTCTCAAAGCTCGGTAGATTTAGTGCTAAACTGAGTCCTTTTTAGATCTTTCAGCATAGCCAAACAAAACTTTCGTTTCTGACGAATTTTCAAAATAGAATTTCTCGAAGGCAAAGTCTGAAAACATTGTATACCAGATTTTCGACTGTTTTCATTTAGATCCACCCTATTTTAGTTGACGATCAGCCTATATACAGCGAATTAGGTTGAATTCACGCGACATTCTAAACCCAGCTACTCTCTGTACACAAAGTTCTGTAACACGTGAACCGTTTGTGGAGGTGGATCGCGATAGAGAGTTTCGCGGAATTTTTAGTCACTGTTTAGACAATCGAGTGATCAAATAAATACTGTTAACGAGTAGCCGGACGCGAACGATTGTCCGTTAATTCGGTCAGAATTTCGTCAGCTGATCATACGTCCGGTTCCTTTTGGCTTGGCCCGAGGAACGGCAATAAACTGCGAACGAAACGGCGAAGGAAATAAAAAGTGAACGTGTACGCGTAGCACGAACGTGTCCGAATTTTCCGATATCGGTGAAGTAAGCACGAAAGATTAATTCGTGGGGTCAGGAAAACGTCCTCGACAGGATCATCGATCGACCAAAGGGAAAGAGAGAGAGAGAGAGAAAGAGAGAAAAATAGAGGGAAGGGGGAAGGAAGGAACATGGCCTGGACTTTCCATGGATTTATTTACCAGTGACAATAGAAACACGGAAAAGGGCTATCTCGGAAACGAAACTCTTTGCCGTTCTGGCCGTTTCGTGATCGATACCGTCTAATATAAGAGGAGGCGAGGCCCTTTATCGTAAGATATATTCTTTATTGAACGATCGCCAAACATATTTGCCTACACATCAGTGTTGCCAAGGGAGTTAGCACGAATTGAGGCAGTGATGCCAAAATCGTGGGTCTTTAGGTTTTTCTCCTCCTCTGCTACTGCCAGCTCGGTTCCCCCACTCTTACTTCTACTGCGAACGCGCTACACACGAACGCACCTCTACTCACTTTAAGATTCACACGGGTAGAGTAGAGGTACATATGTGTGTAACGCGTGCGCAGTAGAAGTAAGAGTGGGGGAACCGAGCCGGCAGCAGCAGAGGAGGAGTAAAACCCAAAGATCCACGATTCTGGCATCACTGAATTGAGGGAAAACAGTTACTCCCTCTCTGCCAGTGCCGGACATGCGCACGACAGAAGCGGAACGCATCACGTGACCAGGCTGCAACAGAAGCGTGGGGAATAGCGTCGTAGAAGGGGAAGGTAGAGTGGGGACACAAGTATTAATCTGGTGATTATGGTCCATGGTGGGGAGGGATATGTATACAGGGTGTCCCAAAATTCGTGTACTTCCCGGAAATGGGAAGTTCCTTGGGTCATTTGAAGCGACATTTTCCTTTACAAAAATGACGCCAGCGGCTTTGTTTAGAAGTTATTAACAACAAACCCGTGACTTTGTTTAGGAGTTATTAACAAAAAACACAGACCAAACGGACAGGTCCCGCTTAGCGTGGCGGCGCCATTGGCCGAGCCAGAATCAATCCGCTGTAGCCGCGCTCTGATTGGTCCGTGTTTGTTGTTAATAACTTCTAAACAAAGCCGCTGGCGTCATTTTTGTAAAGGAAAATGTCGCTTCAAATGACCCAAGGAACCACCCATTTCCGGGAAGTACACGAATTTTGGGACACCCTGTATAATGGATACGACTTTCCTATAAGCCAGCCGTACAACAGTGAAAACACGTAGAAGAAGGCACTTTCGATGCCATTGAAAAATCGTTTTGTATGAGAAAAATACATGGGAACCTAATGGTGGTTGTCTCGATTTTTCCCCCTATTTTAGACGTTCATATTATTAATCGATAAAACAAAATTTTTTAAAATGTTTCGAAATGTTTTATGTCTGTAGAGTGATCCTTATGCCTTCTAGAAACTATCTCGTGTCTCGTTTGAGTTGCTGCAAGGAACTGTCGAGCTGTTTCACTAGTTTACTCCGTCCTTGTTATTACTTAACCTATACACGGTGCTCTACACAAGTCGTAACTTGTTGAGCAAATATTAAAATGCGTCACTCGAAACTTTTAACGAACCGAAAACTAACAGCACTGCGGTTACCAATGACCACGTAGACTAGCAAAACGAAGGCGTGACAGCAACATTGTTATTCTTGATTTCGATCTTGAATTGAATTCATTTATTTGATAGTTAATCTTTGAGAAATTTAAAAATTAATATCCGAAATAATTCTTTCTTTCTCAATTCCAAAAATTTAAAAATTATATTCTGCTCTATATTTAGCTCTTCGTGAAAAATGGAAAAACTATTCGTGAGACTTATCTGATTAAAATAACACCAAACACGATACAGTATGAGTTATTCCCAATATGTTGGTAAATGTTGATAAAAATACTAAAAAACGAACAAAAGCTTTGTCATAAAATTCTTAATGTAACAAAATTATCTAAAACTATTAAAGTGACATAAGGGTACATTAATGCCAATCAAACTGCATACAAAATATAATTTACACCGTCACACCGAAGGCGGTACATGTTTATGTGACTAACTCTAGGTGTTCAACCCCGTATTTTCGATCACGTGGATTTATAATTCCCGTAGAGTGCGCAAATATTTTTCCCAGCAAATGCTCCATGGAATGGACTGATAAATTCGTAGCAGATGCGCGTGTAGTAGTTTTTCACGATAATTACATTTATACGTAGCTCGTAATAAGCGTGCGAGCATTATGCTGGTCACGGATCGCGATTGGTACAGTGCATAGAATTAATTAGCACATTGGTTCATGCCGGTGCATTCCTCTCGGGTCAATTATGCAGTGATATTACAGGCAATATTTTCTTTGTTTTCCAGTCGGTGCTGGTCGGCGAGAATTCACGCTGAAATGGAAAGTAACGAGGCTGGCAAGGGAACCTCGGTGATTGATACACGCCGATTTTTACGAGACTTCGAACAAGTGTTCATTAGACCCACCTAACAATTCAGGCGTATTTCGTTTGTGCCCGGTGCTTACTTTAAGGGAGGAATCAACCCTTCAATCCTTTTACACGAGTGTCTATAAACCACAAACTACGAGAAATATCGAAAATCGATTCAAGTAAACGTCACATCGTATCTTCGAGCTCATAAATCTCTTATAAATTTTTCGAAAAAATCATTTTGACAAACATAAAAATGTTAAAAATGCATTTCTCAAAAAAGCGTTTGCACTTTATGGGCTCAAACGTACGATATAACTTTTATTTTACCCACTTTTTTATACCTTTTGTCGTAACGAACACTTGTACAAGTCTTGTAGCTGTCATCGAGGTTCCATTGTGAGTTTATTGACAAAGCTCCGTTTCGCTTTCAGCCTTCCCGCACAGCTGCTTATGGAGCAGAAAGTCACCACGACTACTAATTAGGAGTAAACTTTGCTTAATTCCCGTGTATTTTGCGAAATTTTCAATCCTGACCGCAGTAAGCAAATCCCTCTCCCGCAGTTTGTTTGCTTGTAGATAAAGCCTCTTACGTCATCTACAAGCGAAAATGTTTATTCATATGGTCTATTTCTATGGTTTATTTATGATTTCGTCTGGTAATATTCGTGTAAATTTTCAGTGCTCGTTTATACACATATATGAGGCGTTTTGTACAGGGTGTCTAAAAATCCCTTCGACATCTGGAAATGGGAGATTCCTAAGATCATTAGAAGTAACATTTTCCTTTGCAAAAATGATACCTGCGGCTTTGTGTAGGAGTTATTAAGGAAAAACACGGACCAATCAGAGCGCGGCTTCAATTTCGGAATTTTGAAACCCCCTGTATAACCAACGATATAATGAATCAAATTCACGATGAAGATATATCGAACATAATTTTCTAAGGCAAAAGTGTTACTCCTCGGACGCAGGATTCTGTAATAAATAAAAGAATGTATTTGCCGACTGTTCAACAATTTTGTGTAATTCACGATCGAATGACTAACAATTCTTGCGTCGTCGAAGCGAATGCACACTGACTTTTGAAGCCATAATTGACAGCAACGTGTAAACCTAAAAAAGAAAAACCTATTCCCGGGTTCCGTCGCGTCGTTAGTGATGATGAAGGAAAATTCTCCGGGGAGGAGATCGCGTAAAAATTAATTAAAAATGATAGTTGCGGTTTGACGTTACTGCGCCGGGTTTACGACTGTCTCCCAACAGAGTAAGGGTTTACGATCATATTGTTCCGCGAATCAACGATGGAAAGTGGAGCGTGCGGAACGCGGCCGTGTGCTTCGTACACTTTATCGACTCCGGACCAATACGTTCTAATATTGTTCATTTTTTTAATTGACCAGCATACACTGCGTCCGCGCTTAAAGAGTGATTGGGCCAATTAATTCGTTCTAGCGATTTGATCCACTAACATCTCAATATGCTTTAATAATATCATTATACAGTAAATGTGTCTATTACTGAGGGTGATCTATTATATTACAAAGAAAGAATGGAGACTTGAAGAAATAAAACGAATTGAGAAGAATTGAGAAAGACAGAGGAGTTTACATTGCAAATACGTTCTAGTATTATTTTTTTTAATTGTCCAGCATACACTGCAGCCGCGCTTAAAGAGTGATTGGGCCAATTATTTCGTTCTAACGATTTGATCCACTAACATCTCAATATTCTTTAATAATATCATTATACAGTAAATGTGTCTATTACTGAGGGTGATCTATTATATTACAAAGAAAGAATGGAGACTTGAAGAAATAAAACGAATTGAGAAGAATTGAGAAAGACAGAGGAGTTTACATTGCAAATACGTTCTAATATTATTTTTTTTTAATTGACCAGCATACACTGCGTCCGCGCTTAAAGAGTGATTGGGCCAATTAATTCGTTCTAGCGATTTGATCCACTAACATCTCAATATGCTTTAATAATATCATTATACAGTAAATGTATTTATTACTGCGGCTTATTAAATTTCAATTTATATTAATTTTATTTTAATTTTACATAAAAATTTCATTTCTTTTTTTTTATTATTAATTAGTATATGACAAAGAAAGAATGGAGACTTGAAGAAATATGTAAAATGATTTGAAGAAGAATTGAGAAAGACAGAGGAGTTTACATTGCAAATACAATTGTGAATTAGCTTCTAACTAAATATAATAAATACTACTCAAATATTTATTAAAAGAATAATAAAAGGTTTATTCATTTAGAATTTAATAAATCAAAAAATTATTTCTTAATATACTCGGGATTTATTTTCATGAATACATAGATACGCAGTTTGTTTTCGTTTGTTCGTATATTTCGAATTTTAATCCGCACTAATGGGTACGATGTAATTAGTAGCACGTACTATTAGTTTTAGCACGTAAAACTATATTATTGTATTGGATAAGGGTCATCATATAACATTACTAACTCAGTAATGTGTCGCAATATTCTTCCATAAAATGCTTCCACATTAATATGTGGAATATGAAAGAATAATTTGTTTCATGATAAAATGAAGTCGATCGAAGGTACATTTGTCCTTAAAAGAATTCTGTCCCTTGAGCCTTAACTCGGAGGCTCTGAATTCCAAACTTTAGTTTCCCGACTTTTGTTGAACGATCGTCGCGTCAGCCTGTAATCCGTTAAGAGGAAAAAGGATCCGAGTACGTGTTGCATAAATCGTATATAATAGATCGGTAGACGTGATGAACGGTCTTTGTCAAAAGCAGGCTTTGTCGAAAACAGAATTCTCGGGGTTCGGTACTCCAATCCGTGGCTGTCACGGGCCGGTTCACTCGATCTGGGAGATTCTCCCACTGTCGAAGCTCATTGACACTGCAGGCACAGTGTTGAATGCCACTCAGCTACGGGACGGCTCTCTATAATCTGTCGATCACACGGGTTCCGGAGCAAAGCTTCGAGAGCTTTTTAGCTGTGACTCGAGTGATTGGATTCGTGATCGAGGGAACGTGAATGCCAACAGACGGAACAGAGGAGGGGAGATGGATTTTTATTCGACTGATTGTGAGTGCCATTCCCGTGATCTTAAGGGTTTTTCTTCCACGTTCACAATCGAAAAATTATATGACTTTTTCATATTTTTCCGTTTTCTTAACCCTTCACTTTTACACTACATGCAAAGAATAGCGATAACAATGTTTTAATGATTTTTCAACTTCGGAAACATCAGTCGGTAAAATCGTTACGTTTTACGTCGAAGAAAGGTGTTACAATAATTATTATATTATTATATAATAATAATTATAATAATTAGTTAGAAGTATGCTTAACTGGATTTTTTAATAAACACATGAAAAAGAAAATTCCACACATTATGAAGATTATTCATTTTAACAACTTGCACTATAATTTAACACTAAACCTACCATCACCGGTCAAAATGACTAGTTCCAGATTTTTTATTTTTCGATTATTGATATATTATAATAAAAATGATTTTATAAGAAATCATTGTATAGATATCTTTCGTGGAGCACATATTACAATAGGAACTGCATAAAGTCTAAACAAAATTAATCTTGTCATTTTTATAAGGGAACATGTAACAGTTCCCAAGCAAAAACAAGCAAACGAACAAGTCAACTTAATATTGCGATTAAATTGTAACTGTGCTGGATTATTCTCATATTTTGGTTTAAATAAATAATATTTAAATTCCTTCTTGTTGTGCAGAATGTAAACAAATATTTGGTTTTGGCTGCCATAGGCGTATTCTAATATATTCGGATATTTGTAAAAAATAAGTTGCTGCAAAATTGTCCTTGAACTTATAAGTCAAATTTTTTTTACTACATTTTATTCTACGATCGTGGGGATAAAAAGCATCATTCCTTTAGAACTCTTTTCACGTAACGCTATTAATATTTAGAGATATTATACAATATAATATAATTTTCTTGTAGTACTAAATATTTACAATTTTTGCTGAAACAATTCATCCCGAATATCTAGAAATCAAGATTAAATGGGTCACTGTAAAGTAAAACAATAGTTTATTCGCGCTGCCAGCGATTGTTTGATCGCCCAGCTGTAAAAAGTTGTAAACTCTGCCATTTGACGAACTGTTCAATAAAACTTTTAGGGTAGGCACTTTAGGTGCAGCGCACTCGTATGAACATGCTGTTGTAGAATTTCAAATTCTCGCTGATATTCGAAGTTTTATTGCTATATTCTATTATTTTTGTAGAATATCCCAACTACACTTTTGTTTATTATTTTTTATTACAACTGTTACTTTTCGTCTTGATCCGGTTACACCGCAGCTTATTGCACGAAGTTTAAATTTGAAAAATACTACTGTATATACATATATGTGTTAGTTAAATATGATGTAAGAGTTAATGACATTTTAGAAAAATATTAATATTTTTCTTAGAAGTTAGAACATTTAACAATTACAATTGGTCGGAATTACAGAGAAAATACTAAAATTTACAATTTTTTATGTGGGCTTGTATGAAAAATTTGAAAGATACATTTTATAGATTTGTATCAATTTCGTTGCAAAATACAACTTTCAGAATTTTCTCTGCAATTTCGTTGAAAAATTTTTTTCCAGTTGTGTAGCAAACCGATTGTTCTTACTTCTGAAAAAAATTCAAATCGTGTGGTCTAATATTAACCCTCATCCGTCCCCCATATCACGAACTGAGTCTGTCCCAGTGTGTTTTATACAATTGTATAAAAGGACATCAGTCCGTATAAACTAAATAATAATAATAAAAAAACAAAGTTCCGGGAAAATTTACCGAAAAATAACAGAACAGTATAACTTGTAAACTGTGTCAACTTGACACGAGGGACGGATGAGGGTTAAAAAAGTTATAGTCTTTTTAGCAGTGTCCGAATTAATATTACACTAATGTGGGTGTCGCTGTAGCTCTTCGAAAGGATTCTGTCAAAGATCGCACTCCAATAGTTGTATCCGTAATTGATAAATCTTGCAGCACAGCGGCATTAAAGTTATTACTGGAGATGGATTTTTATTCGACTGATTGTGAGTGCCTCCACGTTCACAATCGAAAAATTATACGACTTTTTCATATTTTTTCCGTTTTCTTAACCCTTGACTTTTACACTGAATGCAGACAATAGCGATAACAACGTTTTAATGATTTTTCAACTTCGGAAACATCATTTGGTAAAATCAAGTGTGAAATATTTTATAGTATTCTGAAACAAACGGTGAAAATTTGTGAAGTATTATACGTGGTACGTCGAAAAAGCTGTTATTAAATCCTGAAATGCAATCAGCGAAGAAATTTGGAGATAATTAGTGATATAACTTGACACTAGGGACGGATGAGAGTTAAAAAAGTTATAGTCTTTTTAGCAGTGTCCGAATTAATATTACACTAATGTGGGTGTCGCTGTAGCTCTTCGAAAGGATTCTGTCGAAGATCGCACTCCCATAGTTGTATCCGTAATTGATAAATCTTGCAGCACAGCGGCATTAAAGTTATTACGTTTATCACCGTATAATGCACACCGCAAATGAGCAGCGATTATTAGTATAATTAACGGTTGGGGCGTGCATTCGTGGGTGCAGGTGCGGTAATTAGCGTGCCTCTGATACGTGTAATCCAGTATTCTCGCGTGATTGATGCTCTGACGGCGCGGAACGCTGGAATTGAAAATTCGAACGATAAGTGCGACACAGGGAAATGTAATTATTGCAAGTTAGCGAGAGCTTAATTGCTTCGTCCGGAGCCTAGCAGACACTTGGATTTCCATGAATGAACGCCTGCTACGGATACGCGCGTAGACGATGGAGAAACGCTCGCGCATAGTCTCGAATAATCAAGTTGAATCGCGTACAATTCGTGAAAATAGAAACCACTTAGCTGTTTACATTTACTATCGCAGCTTACTGCTTTTATCTGCTACTGGTCGGCGATCTAGCAATTTATGGCAATCATATGTTTCGATTTTCCTGTAGATTAGCGTATGAAGTCGTAGGTAATCGAGGTCCTACTGTATACAGGGTGGG
>CM052336.1:25671226-25715570 GCA_028455595.1 Lasioglossum vierecki | reverse complement strand
TAGCAAAATCCACATCGTCTCCGCTGGACTCGTTACCAGAATCAACATCGTCGTACGTCTCTTCTTCGGAATCCATTTCGGTATGAATTTATTAAACGATCAAAATTTCAACGTATACTTTTTTTCTTATTTTATATAGTTTGCACCTGCACATAAAAACATGCAAATCATACAACATTTTCAAAGGATTTTAATGATCGTAATCTTTCAAATTCTATATACTTCGTTCATTGACTAGCACAATAAAATTGTAAACAAATGTGTATTCAGGTAAAGAGAAAGTAGTATATCGAAACGTTTACATTTCACTTCAAGATTCGCAAAATAAATCGACTTTTTAATCGGATCACCAGAGGCACTTCCACGAACGCGAGAATCGTCTCGTTGCTCCAAGGACGAATGCGCGCAAAATTAAAGTATCACAAGGGAATGTATCACACCTGTACACGCGAAATATTGTTGTAGCGGAACAAGGTGAAAACAGCTTATGTTTCAGCACATGACGTCATCGTCATCTACTTTCCGAATAAAGCCAGAAGCTTTATCGCCCGTTTGTCCTTTAGCTTCCGACGACAGTGTCGCGTAAAATCTACTGTCACTACACTCTGCGAATCTTCTACTAACATAGACGGTAAAAAAAATTTTCCAATAATCCAACAATGCTCGTAAGCAAGAATAAAATCAGCTGCCAAAACATCAGAGTTGAACTCCGGTAGCTGATGCATGTAATGCTATTTCCACGGGTGGAGCGATGAATGGGCTACCGTGGCTCTAGCCAATCGGGAGTCTGCTGTGTATAATATTTCTCCGCTATAAGCTCGACATTACTGCAAACTTCAAACGAAAAATGTCCGATTTCTTTCGAAAATAAGGAAAAGTGATTACGAACGTAACATTACAACGAGAATATTGATTATTTACTATGCGTCAATGTAACAATGTTAATCACGAGCTTATAGCATGAAAGTAAGCTAAACCTATAGCGAGGTAATACTATTACACATAATGGCGTCTCATGTTTATAGAACTACTATTCCGTATTTCTCGATTTTTGTTACCATTTTTTCAACGGTTCACTAACATTGAAAAAAATGTTCTAGGTCGTACTAATAAATTATCAATAACTTTTTCGTATGTATTAAGTATTGTAGACATAATATGCATACATATGTATATATGTATATATACATATATTCATATATATATATATATGAGTGTGTATATATATACACGTGTGTATTTGTGTTATTCTGTTTTTTGTATACTAGAAATGTAGATGCACGTAGAAATTGTATTATTCGGTAGCGAGGAGATTATTAAATATCTTTCGAATGAAAATATCCGTGGAAATTTCGTACATAGCGTAATAATGAAACTTGGAAATGATTCCGAAAATTGCAGAGCGAAAAACTGCTCGCTTAAATTTAGTTTAGAACTGACAATTTCTTCGAGAAACACGAAAAACACTAAATACACTTAACGCGATATCTCGGCATTCGATCGAGTTCGTAACGCTTAGAAAATGTACAAGATGTATTACCATGCACGATAATGTTTTCAGCCATCGCACCCAATCAAGTCTATCGAATTAGCCAGCTAATCAGATAAAAACCATAAATTAATCGAAAATGCACTGTTTGCCATGAACGAATGGACGAGCTTATAGCTCGAACACTACAGTCACGTCCACTATCATAACTTCTGTTCGATTAACTTGGAAAATGTTACTTTCTTTCCTCACTGGTCGACACCAAGGCTACTAACGTGTGAACTGGAACGGATACAGAATTTCGCGTGATATTAGCCGAGAAATAGAGAATCAATTAGTGACACGACAACGAAACGTCTCGTCACCAAGTGGCGTTTCACTGACTCGAGTCAACTACTTGAAGTTTGCTTCGTCGCGGCGCACAGCTGACGCACATGAGCGTCTCCACGAAGGGCACAATTTTGACACAACTATTTCAAGTGTCTCACGGTATCGTTCCCAGTGTTTCGTGTCCCTATTTCAACATACATTCGACGGAAACTGATTTGCAGATCGAATAAGAATCTCAAGAGTGTACCGAGCAACGTTGGAAGTATAAAATAAAATTCAATTACCTGGAAATTACGTGTTCGGTGATGGTGATACCTATTTCGATAGTTAACGCAGATTATGTATTTAAGACGCATTATGCAATCTGATTCAGGTAGAGTGTAATTCCCATAATGATATTCAATTCGTATTTCATGTTATAATAGAGAATGTATGTAAAGACATCAGGATTATTTACGATTCGAGGCGATCTGTTTACGCGTATGTAGAAGTTCGAGTAGCTACGCCAATGTGTATACGAACGATAAACGGAGAGGCTCACGGTGTTCCGTAAAGTGAACTTAACCCCACCGTATCGTAATATATTCGGGACAGACGTTGATGTGAATCACTCAGTTATCGGGCGAGATGAGTTTGCCCAGTGTGAGTGATTATTCTTTGCTAGAAAAACTTGGCTCGGGGAGTTATGCGACCGTCTACAAAGCGATCAAAAAGGTATGTACATTTTGAGGTTCAGAACGAACAAGCGATCGAAACATATGATGACAGTGACGTAACTAATTCGGCGGGAACCACAATTTTACTTCTCAAATCGCGATTTCCGTGCGTACACGTTAAAGGGTGTTGAACTAAAATTAATATTAAATTTGTATTGTTTAAGAAAAAAAATTATTGATTACATCTGTCGAGCAAGATGACATAGTGCAAGCATTTACTGCGTCTTATCGTGTCCGTGAAAGACAAATGATAAGATGATACTTTGGAGTTTTTACATTGTTCACGAAATTTATTCCGTTGAAAGACACTGCAATACAGTAACCGGTTACCCGATGTCGAATTCGTGTATCTCGCTGGCGATCTAATTAATTAATAATGTCACTAGATAATTCAATCAATTAACAGTGCTGCTCACTGTAATGTATGAATTTGACAGTTTTCAACTATTCGTCTACCGTAATGATCAAGTGCAGATTCGAATTTAATGAACGATCGTTATCGCGAATTTGAACGCAATATAAATTCTCGCTATTAAAAGATATCAGATGAGAGCAATACATACATAACTTTAACAATTAAAAATATATACACGAATTAAAGATAAACCTTACTCCAATTTGTTCTCCAATACGTTATTTATAAAACTGAATAACATATTAAGAGATTATTTATATTTAATCATGGCGAATATAAGTTTTGTCTTAAAAAGGTTTAACAAAAAAAAATCATTTAATATCCATTTACACTGAATTTATTTGGGACTCTGTTAATTACACTTAATTAATTACCATCGTCGCCTTATTTTAATCATTAACTATGATACTAACATAAGAAAGAGATACATTTCTGAAACTATAATTTCGATCATTTTTATTATCTCGTAGTTCTTGAAAATTTGTTTAAAATCCAGTGTCTAGAATTACAAGATGGAATCCCGCAAGTTTTCATTGAAATATTGTCAACGAGTCAAAATGTTTTAACGTTGGAACATTGTTAATATCAACATAAAAATTCGAAGAAACTTTATTTTATCGGATTTGAGTGTGCCGTACGATATACATATATAGATTACACAAATAAAATGGGTAGTTTTATTCAGATGAAAATTTCGGTAAGCTTAAAAATATAATTTTCAAGAACTTTGCAACCGCTCGAGGCTCACCGGGTGTGTTCACAACAGCTCGACGCGTTTCGAACCTAAAGCTACCTGAACGTAATAATAATACTGATCAAAGTTTATGCGAATACACTAACCTTTGCGCTACTTTTTATTTTCTGTCATAACGCAGAGCAGAATATATCGGTTGGTCCCGCGTGTCGCGGATTCCAGTGTGACTTTTAATGTATTCCAATCAGACTGGTCTCTGTCAGTCGAGTGGCTCCGTTGATTTGAGAGGTGGCCAGAAAAGATGGTTGCATTGAAGCTTGAAAGAAGTAAGTTATCTCAAGGCGATATAACGTAATCCTATTGTTGGTCGTTTGTAGGATGGATGCCGAGAGGTAGTCGCAATCAAATGTGTAGACAAGTCGTCGCTGTCCAAGTCGGCTATCGATAATCTCGTCACGGAGATCAATCTTCTAAAAATTCTAAACCATGAGCATATCGTAGAGATGAGGGACTTTTTCTGGGACGACGGGTTAGTAGAGCCCCAAAAATCACTAAACGAACAAACTGAAATAAGAACGCTTTACCGGGGCGTTAAGACAATCCATTTCGAGTCGGTAAAATAAACCTTTCAGTCGTTTTTCGATCAAAATCACGGGACTTTTAGTCTTCCGCTGTTATCGACACGCTCGAGTTAAATAAAATCGTGATCAGTCCCGCACTCTAGCGTGGTCGATTGTCTCCTGTTCCGAGTTGTGCGTAAAGACAATTCTATCACCTAGCGTAACTTAGGCATATATACATCGTAATGGAGTACTGCGACGCCGGCGACTTATCGAGTTTTATAAAGAAGAGGCACAAGCTACCTGAACAAATTTGCCGGGGGTTTCTACAACAGCTCGCGCTGGCGCTGAGGTACTTACGCAATCACAATGTCTCTCACATGGACCTGAAGCCGCAGAACCTACTGTTAACAAGAAAGCCGCAATTGGTGTTGAAAGTCGGAGGTTCGTGCCCGCCAAAAACAATTTTTCTTTCCCGTTGGCAACAGTCCCCATCGCCATGGACTCGATCTTTTCATTTCAGACTTCGGTCTCGCTCAATACCTCTCCAATTCCGAGCAAAAATTCGCTGTTCGAGGCTCCCCCCTCTATATGGCGCCGGAAATATTATTGAAACGGAAGTACGATGCCCGCGTCGACCTCTGGAGTGTCGGCGTGATCATGTATGAGTGCCTTTTCGGAAAAGCACCTTACTCCAGCGGTAGCGTCCAAGAATTGGCAGAGAAAATTAAGGACACTCGACCTATAGAGGTGATTACCGATATCGATCTCCTTTGTGAGACCGAAAACAAAATATCCCCATGCACATATATATACAGGGTGTCCCAAAATTCGTGTACTTCCCGGAAATGGGAGGTTCCTTGGGTCATTTGAAGCGACATTTTCCTTTACAACAATGACGCCAGCGGCTTTGTTTAGGAGTTATTAACAAAAAACACGGACCAATCAGAGCACGGCTACAGCGGATTGATTCTGGCTCGGCCAATGGCGCCGCCACGCTAAGCGGGACCTGTCGCTGAGTCGGACTCCGTTTGGTCTGTGTTTTTCGTTAATAATTCCTAAACAAAGCCGCTGGCGTCATTTTTGTAAAGGAAAACGTCGCTTCAAATGACCCTAGGAACCTCCCGTTTCCGGGAAGTACACAAATTTTGGGACACCCTGTATATAGATACATGTACAAGTTAGTTCACACACCTGTTCACAGTGACATTCTATCTGCCATCTGCTATATTACTACATATGTACGTACACTATTCGCAGGGTGTTCCGACGTTACTACGTTCATTGCGATACGGGCCACGATGCGTACACTCGCCCCAGGCTAGCCATGTTTCATTGAACTTTCATTGCATGTTTGGATGTTTGTCATTTATGTTTTTTGCTAGGAAAACTACTACCGCGAACGTATGAAAGTTTAATGCGAGGCTCTGTTAACCTTTTGTCGAGTATGGAACTTCGGGAAAAGAAATATGGTGGTTAATTTGCCCAATAACTACCATTCGTCCATATAAGAATTTCCAGAGAAATTTACAATTATAAAGATTGCGGTGATAAGTAGATATCGGATCTTATGCATTCATGAAAAAAATATGTAAACTACAAAACTGTGAAAGCATCGGAAAATTGTGACGTTACTGTATCATTATACTTGCGAATTATTGACGGAACAATATATTTTTATTTCATTTCTGTTTCCGACAGAATGGGTTTAAGAATTTCGTTATAATTCAAGTATTACAAGTGCATCGGTGGGCCATTTTTATGAGTTGTACATACGTACATGTAATTTAAATAATAGCATAATTTTATCGAATTTTTGTATGAATTATTTAGTTCGAATACACAACTTTTAATACACAGCGCGTGTTTTTGTTCAGTAACAGTTTATTTTGGTTAATTTGTAGTTGCAACTTTTTAACGAAACGTTCCGTGAACCATGGTATTTATAAATCACGTGTTTGTAACATTTTTTCAAAATTTGTGGTCACAAAACATAGTGACACAATTTGACCGCTTAACTTCGGAACACCCTGTCTAAATATAGAGATGTATATACAGTAAAGACTGTTGCGCAATTAACTATAATTATAACTTATACGTAACTTATATATTTGTGTTTTTATACATACAAAGTATATATTCGTGTGAAAAGAGTATATGTATACGTAGTCGGCACTTACCAAGCGTAACTAATTTGTGTGTGTGTGCACAGTATGCAAACAGAGCGGAGCATCTTAACTCATTTCTTTTTTACTTAAAGGTAGATAGTCCATATTGCGTTGTAAAAACAATAATATTACACTTACTTAGATTTTGCGCTATTTTCGTTATTATACGAATAAATGCTTCAGTAATTTCAAAAGATCGGGAACTCGTGTTATCGCAATTTTTCAGATCCAGTAGTGTTAATAACGGACGTAAATTATTTAAAATTATTAAATAAAGTAATTTGTTGATCTATACATATCTATACATATACTGAAGATTTGAAATGCATTTTTATAACTTTTGCGAGCAATTATAGTCATTTTGATTGTTAGGTAGTTCATCATAAACTACCATTTTTACTACCCTTCATAATATATTTATCATTTCAATGTATTTAATCGTGAGGAAAACATGTTAAGATAGAGTATTAGGAATATTATTATTATAAGTACTAGGAATATTTAGATGCTCTGCCATGCTTTGGAAGAGACCTTTATGCACACTAATGGCCAGATATGTATGAAAATTTTGAAATGTCGTTTACATCGTGTTAACAATAAAACTTTTTTGCTCTTGACGATTTTTCATGAAACTTTTGCCGACAAAATCGTGATACTTTCCTGATTAAAATAAAACCAAACAGGACACAATTTGGATCGTATTTACTTATTTAATTCACGATGCGGTAGAACCTCGGTTATCCGAACTGAGTCGGTAGGACGTGATAATAAAAAAAATTAACAATTTAAAGTGCTAGAGTGAATCATTACTGTTCGCACGTGAAGCACGTTTTCGAATAATGAAAAATATCATCGATTCGGATAATCGAGGTTTCAGTGAACCATCAATTAAACGGGTAAATATGATCCGAATTATATCGTGATTGGTCTCATTTTAATCAGGAAAACGTCACGCATACGTTGGTGGAAGTTTTATAAAGAAATAATTAAAAACAAATTACTGCAATTTAAGTTCTGTTTCATTCATTAACGTTGGTGTTGTGGGTTAGTTACCAAAAGGATGCCACGTGTCGAGCGGGTGCAAGGATTTATTGCTGTCCTTGCTTAAACACGATCCTGACCAGAGGATAACGTTCAATGATTTCTTTGCCCATGATTATTTGGACTTGGCGCATGCGCCGACAAAGGAGAATTACGAGAAGGCAGTGGAGTTGATTCAGCAGGCGGTAAAATTGGATACGGAGAAGAATTCAAAGGAAGCATTTTATCTTTACTGCGAAGCGCTTAGATACTTCATTCCTATTTTAACAAGTAAGAAATGATCGATCCCGGTATAAATAAATTCTAACGCTTGTAAACAAACACAGTGGACCAATGGCTTAAAAATACACGGTATTTTATCAGATGAAACTGAACTGAAACGGAAAGAGATTTTGAGGTCACACGTAAATAATTACATTAAGAGGGCTGAAATACTAAAAGCTTCGTGTGTCGAGGGTGGTAGCGACAAGGACAAAGCGAACCCCTCGATGATCCAGAGTGTGGCATCCTCGAACAAACCATCATCGTTAATGTATCCTGAACTATGTTCGTATGAAACTTTTACTAATCCTTTCGTTAACATTTAATATCTGGTGGCGGTAAATATGCATAAAACAATATTTCTTCTGCCTCGCGATGTTGCTTAACGGACGAATAATTTTCTGCTCAAGCTTTAAATAGTTTCGAAATTAATAAAAGCTCTGATATAAGACTGTTACATAACCGTGATTATGAGTAAAAAAGTTTTAAACGCGTTCTCTTTTCCCATCGATTGTTATTATGTTACGAGGACGGCAAAATTTTCCGATAGAGTTTCAATGAGAATTGAGATAAAATTCAACGAAACATGACATTTACTGGAATGGAACGGAGTCTCTACTTGGTCATGTTCAGTAATAAAAACGAAGTCCCTCTATGGCACGACATGCGATTGAAGAATGTAATTGATGGAACCGGCTTTGCAGCGTTTCATCGATATTGTTTGTAACGAAGAAATATTACTTTATGTCCATGCAGCGAAGCTGGAAAATGGATTGCAGTGTTTGGGTCTCGAGTGAAGGGGGTGGACGTGAAATTACATTTTCTGTTGTTGTTGCGTGTGTTTAGGGACACTTTGCAAAAGTACCACCAAATTGCTAGACGGATTGGAGATAGGAGAAGTAGCCGAACAGTATCTTGCCGAAGGAAGTTACGTGCACGCGTTGGAAAGGTTTCAGTCTTGCTTGGGGATCTTGGTACCGCTGTTGAAGAAGGAGCCACCAGGCCGAAGAAGAGACTTATTGTACAAACAGGTGATTTATGAATAACAGATCTTCGATTAATTTAGGGTTATATCTACGAAGTCGCTCTTCGACTCCTGGAAAATCAATAATTTTTACTAAACCGGTGAGTAGTAAATATTACATAATTGAAACACTGCTTTAAGCAAATGAACCCTCCGCTGGCTATTAGAGCTCGGACTTTTACCCGGGTACCCGGGTATCTCATAAGATATAAGTTATAAATAATTTTGAAATTAAAAGATCGTTGATATATTAATTTAAATTTATTAAAATCGTTCAAGAGAATAAGTAATCGTAATATATCGTCTGCTTTTTCCTATTGATGCAAACGATTTTGATTTTGCATGAAGATCCGCAGTATCCGCAGTACCCGGGTACTCGAGTAATTTTTGTTTATCCGGGTATCTCATAAGTCACAGCTCTACTGGCTATACTAATACAGTAACTACGTATTAGTTGCCCCCTACATGTATACCTATAGTTTTCTTATTCAAAATTAAAACTTCTCTCCAACTACAAGATTAAAATTGACCCTTCAAAGTAAACAAACTCAAGGCGACTTTTATATCACGATTAAAAAACAAAATAGCCAAAAACTAATTGTCACATTGTATGCTACATTTGAAGCCATGCAATTTTCGTTTCAACCATTTTTTATATACATTAGCTGAATCGCCCCGTATATTTTCCCGGGTTTAAATGTTTATTGTTTATTGTATAAGAGTTAGCTAAACTTCCTATCAATTTTACAGTAAATATAAAAATTCGAAGGAAAAAAATAAAAGACTGCTAAAAACATTAATGAATTTTCGGGATCATGTAGCTCTTGCAGAAACATTAAACACGAAAACGACCCTCTTAGCACGGGGTGAGAAAAGTTGAGTATCTTTTAATAAGTAATCCCGCTGCATAACTCGATCTTGAATGTTTTCATTTGTCTAATAACTATCCGGTTGTGTACTAAATCCTTTAGCGTTTCCAATCATAATCTTTTGCGGGATTAAATCCATAATTTCCGGCTATCGTTCATATTGATGGGGTGACAACAGCTCTGATAGTAGAGGGTGAGAGCCATATTTAATTGAATATCTCGGAAACTATTCGAACTGGAGGAATGATTTAATTGGAAAAATTGTGTATCCTTTAATAAGGAATACAACTTTGACACTTAATTTTCAATAGTTTCCTAAAAACATTAAAAATAGTACTGTTTTGTTAAATTCTTCATTCATGTGTTGAATTAATTTTTTCGAATCCAACTACGTAACTCGATCTTGATTTTTTTAACTTATTTATTAAATATCGAGTTGTGTCCTACTTTTTTTTTTGCGGAACTCATCTAATCAATTATACACTTGCCATTTTGATAATATCTTGAATTTCGCTGGATTAAATCCGCAATTTCATCCATATTAATTATCGATGGTTTGCCACTTCGTTTTCAATCATCAACGTCAAAATCTCGACCTTTAAACCTTTGAATCCATTTTTTAATGGTACGTGTCTTACTAACACCATCACCACGAACTGTTCTTTTTAATCTCATGCACATTTTTTTACGAAAATGAATATATAAACAATACACTTTACCCTGTGGAGTTTGAAAGGAAACTGATTGACGGTGCTGATACAGAGTTCATACGTCGTAATCAAAACAAGCCAGTGCTAACACTTAACAGATAACACTTCTTTCGCTACGAACCGCAGGCTATGTGAACGAACTTATTACACTATATATTAAGACATTATATTTAATATTATATATTAAAAATATAACACTTTTACTTAAATTTTTCATTCAAATGTTGACCCTTAACGGGATGGACTCGTTTCCAAGATTGCAAGGATCAGACCCGGTAAAAAATATTTCAACTAAAAAATACAAATATTTACAAATACTATTCCTCACAGTTGTGTTACATATGTTTCATTTGAAACAGTAATTTAGTATTAGTTCCAAATGAAACATATGTAACAGTGTGAGAAATAGTGTTTGCAAATATATTTATCTCTTAATTGAAATATTTTGTACCCAGGTCAGGCAAGAATATAGGAGGCGCCTCCTCGTTTCTCGATAATGCAATGATAAGGATTTTATGTTTACGAGGTGTAATTTGCATTATTCGGTACAGCTGTGCTTGTAGCTATTCCATCACTGTTTACCATCCGATCCTTTTAGGGCTACCATATTTTAACAATTACTCAATAGTTTAGACTCAACGTGTTGAACACCTGGAACAGAACAATACCATCCTTCATAAACGTCTTACGACCACGGATGGGTCAAACGTCGACCGTACCATAAATTGACTGTTTAGCGGAGGTTGCTGGTGGTCCTTACCAGTTTTTTATTTATTTATACCTGCGCTGGTCATTTTTTTCCGTTAAAAAGATTATGTATAGATATAATGTATTGTTAGAATTAACCACGTAACGAACACGTGAAGTGCCGAGCTATTTGCTTTAATTTTTAATAAGGCTACTGTATATTCTTGACTAACTTTTTTAACAACAATTTTTTTTACAGAACATGAAAATCAATTTTCTATACAATTTATTAAGTAAACAAAATTTTATTAGTACTTACGAGGTATAAGAATACTATAAAGATCATTGCTATGATAAACTGTGTCTTTTATTTTGTTATTCTTATGTGCATTTAAAACACAAAAATAAAAATTTCACTTCATCCAGATTTTGAAATATTAATTAATACAAATATTAATGAAAATAAATTTAACATTTGAATGAAAAATTTAATTTATATCCTTATTTTATATTGTTCAGGATAACGGAAATATTTAAGGTGGTCAAATTTATTGGACCACCCTGCATAGTATAATACTTTCACACGCTATTTTTGAAATGTCATAGAACTAGAAACAACTTCTGTATACATATTATTTTGTAAGAAAATTTCTTCATCTCAATATTATTGTTCAAGAAACAGAAGCTTCATTTAAATTGTTTTGCATTATACAAGATTCTGACTAAATCAGCAATTTTGGCAGGATTTTAGACATTACAGAAGTAGTAAGATTTTTAAATAATCAGACGTAACGTTGCAACTACGTTCCCTAACTATGCATTGTTTTAATTGAATATATAATTTTGTTGTATGTTGCATGATATTGTTGCATAGGTTCAGCTCTGGATGAAAGAAGCTGAAAGCACCAAAGGACTCCTAGCGACAAAAGACATCGAAGATTCCGTCCAGCGTGGTTCCTATTCGTTCGAGCAATGCATAGTACAGTAATTGTAAATGGGGAGACCCTCTGACCACAAACTTGATACATCACGTATTCAATTTTTAATTTATTTAGGATATACAAGATGTGCCATTTTGAATTCCAAGGGAAAGCATCTCGAAATATACGAATGCTATGACAAATTTGTTTAGATAGAATTTGTTGATGGAACGACTTATAGTTTTTAATTTAATTATGTTCAGGTAGTGTTTCGAAAATGCCTCGATGCCAGCAAGAATAATATACAATAAAAAATATCGATTACAGTTTAAAAATTTTAAGTTGACTTTCATAGGCCTTTTCAAGGTCATCTCATGGTCAAAAGTATAAAAGTTTAACATGTCCATTGCAAAACCATACATGTCCTGACGAAAAAAAATTTTTCACGTCGCTAATATTTTTCTGAATGTGTCGAAAAACTTTCTACATATCCTGAAAATCACTAGGTTTATGATAGTTAGAAAACAACCACACGCGTCGACCTAAAAATTTAATGAAATTTTAAAAGTTATTAAAAATTTTCGTGAAATTTTTAATTGGTTGATTTGTATATTAACTTACCTACATATACTAGGTATTACAAATCTATATGTTCATCTTCCAAAAAGACAGAGGTACATATCAAACTTCTTGTCAAAAAGATTCAAAAATATCTATAAACATAACGTGATTTTGGAACTCACATTATATTTTGTTTTTGTATTTTTGTTCACTGTTTTTTTCAAATATAAATCAATCATTGTAATCTTGGTTTTGATTTCAGATAATTTTAAATAAATTTTTCTGATTGTTCATAATTAATAACATTAATTAAAATGAACTTTCGAAAACTTTTTCGATGTGACCACTGAGTTCGCGCAGTCACAATGGCTCTCGACATCGAACGATTCGGCCAACGACGTCCGACGCATTGCTCTATCCTTTTCAAGCGTGCGAAAATCAGACGAAACGATGTTTTCAACCGATATCGCGATGCGGCTGTGACTGTGACCGCAGTATTAGAATTTCAAATAAAAATTCTTTATCGTCTGAAAGAGTGTATTAACAAAAATAACATCACAATCTTTTATAACATTTTGTAACTTTCGCTACAGAAAAGTTTACAAAGATTACCTATTTGTTAGCATTTTAAACAGAGGGTCCCCTTAACCGAAAAAGTATTCTCGTTAGCGCACGTTGAAAATCCAACACGAGTTATTTACAGTTTACATCACGTTGATGTGTGTATGTGTACATAAATTATTGACATCACTATATGAAAAAATAAACACTTTCATATGAAACTTCTGAATATAAGTTTGCATTGTTTATAGATCGTGCTACCAGGTAACCATAACATTCTTTAAACATTTGATTGCATAATTTTGTTCAACGATTTACTGACTATGATTTACCGTCTATAAACATGTAAATAAGTATTAGAAGCTCTTGTTTACTCTTCCTATTTATTTAATGGCAGCAAACATAGATTTTGTAAATTTATATTATTTTTATAAACCCTTTTATTGTAAAATATGTGAACAATTTTTTTTTGGCGATTAAAAAATATTGTAACACTAGAATTTTTAGAATTAAAAAATATAAGACTGGAATTTTTAAATTTAAAAGTGTCTTTTGTTTAATAAATTATAAGATGATAATGTAATAATATTTTCCCTCTTTTATTGCTACAGATCATGGATAAAAACACAATGTGCAAATTTTTAGTTTATTTAGTATATAAATTTAGTATATTTGTCTGGTCTACGATTTTGCATTTTAAAAAACAGACCTTTCGAAATAAATTTAGCATTCTGTTTTATCACCATTTTAAGAATAATTTTTTAGATCATTTACTTTAACGACTTTCACTATTACCAATACGTAAAGTAATTAAAACAATCAAAAAATAATTAGAAGGAAAGCACAATGAGCAAATAGTTTTTGTCTCTCGGGTAGAGAAAAAATAAATTTGTAGGATAATGTTTAATATATATGAATTTTATTTTGAATTACGAACAGATTCGAAAAATGTTAATGATTTAATAAATGTATTCATCACAGTGTAAGTGTAATATTTAAGTTACGCCCAGTTGTTGGTAAATAAAACGTAAAAAAATCCTACCTTGTCCTTCTATGTTCCAAGTAAGCACTCCATGTCAAATGAAGTATTGAAAATAAACAAAAAATGAAAATATTATGTTAAAACTGTATTTGTAAAACACTGAACATTTTTTTGATAGTACGCTCGTAATATATTAAACCACCATTACGTGCGATTGCTTCGTTTGCAACATTATTTGTTTATCACGGTTTGAAACCGTGCCATCATTGTCATATATAGTAAAATGTTTTTGATACGTATATCGAAGTCATTAAACATTTAAGTAACACATTACAGTATTACATTTTTACTACGTTTCACAAAAACATTAACATCAATAAAAGAAAGGCTACGTCACATCTTTCATTTTAAGATATTGCAATTTAAAATTATACACATCGATATATCGGGAAAAACTTGAACATCTTATATTGGCATTAACAAAACACAATGTTTTAACATATTGTTTCTTTTGAAAAATTTGGTAAATGAACAATCTAGGCTGCGCCGTGTTTCTTCACAATCACAGGTATTTATGTACTTAGTTACTTTCATTATTAATCTCGTTTTCAGCTCTTCGGAAGCAGTTTTGCGCACTTTGTTATTCAAGTTGTATATTATTCTACTAAGCAAGTTATTTGTATGTACACGATGTCCTTGTACGTAACACAGCTCTAGTGATTGAGGATAAATAGTTCAGCGCGACCTTGATACTTCCAAAGAAAATACGATTGCAAAATTGATTCGTAAATATAGATGGGTAGAGCAAGAGTACAAGAGAACTCTGAGAAATATTACAATCGACTTTCGGGAATGATAAAAAAAAAGCAATTTTTCAAATGAAATAGGTAAATATCGTTCCAGATGAGAAATTGGGACCTGGAACGGAAGACGAGGGCGCGCGTGTCGTGGCGCGTCGCCCTTACAACTTCCGGTAGAAACACGTGACCCAGCTAACGGTTGGTGTTGCCCTGAAGCGTCATGGAAAATTCCCATTCCCGAGCAACAACCCTCCCCCCTTCTCTATGTACATACCCCCCTGCTCGCCCCCACCCCAGCCGAGTCCCCACTATGGCGTTGTCAGGTACTTGTATAACCCCCACTCCAGCACAAAATCTCCTTCCCCCACCATGTGGCCGGTGGTACCGGATGTGCGGCAACGTCGCAACCGTTAAGTACATAAGGACGAGTGGTAAGGAGGGGAGGGGGGCGGTAGGGGGGTAGAAGAAAGAACTGGCAACGTGTACCACATTCAAATCTGGACGGAACCCGGTCGGCCTCTCGGCTCACCTCTGCACTAACAGCAGAAAACGCGGGTCGCGATAGAATCGCGTGTAAATTTGGAACGAACGAGCGAGCGACACGCGTCCCGTGCGACAAACCCAAGGATCTTTCCGTGCGTATACGCGTCTTGTGTGTGCCTCTCCGCTGTCAAGTGATACAAGCAGCCGAACTGAATTCACAGTGGGAAAGAGGAGCGCATTTCGCGGCGCCCTCGTGCGACTACCCTTTCGCTTTTCCCTCCCAGTAAGTAAATGTAAATTTTGCGCGCGCGCACCTAGTTTCATGTAAATGTCACTGGAACGTAGGGGTAGCGTGACCGTGTGGCGGAAGTGTTGTTTCGTGCCGTGGAATTATGTGTATGGACATTCAGGTTAACGAGAAGAAGAAGAAGATGAACGAGAAGAGTGTCGACGAGGACGTACAGATCGTCGAAGCCCGAATCAACAAAGGTAAGCTTTGAGGTTATGGGTGGCGGCAACGGCGGCGGCATCGGACTCGCGCGTATCGCTTCCCCCACCTTCTCTCTCGTCTTGCTTCTCTATCCGTCTCTCTTCTCCGTACGATCATTTGTATTCTTCTCTCGCTAGTTAGTTATTCCCATCCTTTTCTTCTCCCGTTCTGTTTCTCACTCGATTTTCTACCACATCCAATCACGTTACTCTCGGTGTTGTGTGTCAGTGCCCAGTCCACTCGGAGTACACATCATGCTTTCTGTTTTCTGTAAGCTGCGCCTCGTGCAGACCCGGCGAAACGTGGGTCCCCCACGATGCGACTACCTGTCAACGTCTGCGACATACTCGCGTTTACCATTTACCGTTCGAACATTTACACGTGGACCTACGAAAAACTGTTTTTATCTATCTGGAAAAGATTGATGTACGTTCCCATCGATTTCCCGGACTCGGAATGTTTGTGTTAGTGCCAGTGACTCGTTATTAATGATCCCTTCGTTTGTAAACATTCCGCCTTGTGCTAAACGTTCTCTTGTATCGCATTATGCAAGGCAACAAGTTTTTGATGAAATATTACAGTAATTAACGGAAACCACCTCGCGTGTGCAAACAAATCCGAAATTCTTCGCATATAAATTTACCTCGCAAAATTTAATTGAACGATACGCAATAACATTAAAGTTAAAAATGCATGAAGACACTGTTCTCGAACAGAGCTTTTGTATGTTAATTATTTTATCATGAATGTAGGGGTCACGTGACTTCGCAGGGTGCATACAAAAATAAACCATAAAATACAATTTCTCATTGATTCGAAATTTTATCCTGATTGCGAATAAATAATGCATCTACAAAATAAATGAACATTTTGTGAATATATATTCGTTAAACATTATTCTTTACGTACTGTTTACTTTGATTGTTTACAATTACCAGTATCAATACCGAGTTTTAATAGAACCACGAAGCAGGATCAATAAAAGGATGTTAATTCCCATTTCATTTTACCCGCGTATGCTTGCTGAAAATGACGTCACGGTTTATTTAAAGCAAACTGTAAGATGATCCTGGTAATATCGTAGATGTTTTTTAGAAAGAATCTGTGTAACGAATACATGCTTACATTAGAGTATGAACATGAAACATGAAAAGGTCTAATTTTGCATCAACAATCTCTATCCTGTTAATTGAACCAAAAAATGTTTTCCTACAGAGATATATTTTTTTGTGTGTGCGAAAATGAACTTGTTCAATTTATAAAATCAGCACATCATTGCATGTACATAATTTCCAATTCGTTTCTCGAATTTGTATACATTAATTGATTTAACAGTTAAGAATGTTTTATGATATGTGCCATTAAAACCGTTATACGCTTCGTCATGCCACAGCAATTACAATATACAAAAAAAATGGTTTATGAATTGTTTTGACGTGAGTACTAACATACTATATAGCGTAGTATATCTTTCGATTGTTAAACGCGATTGTGACTTGTTCTTCAACCAATTCAATACCATCCTATCTTTCAATTATTTTCATGTGCGGTTAGAATCGAATTTGATGGAAAGAGGGTTTCCCTCGTGTTTCTGTATACACGTAAACATCGCAATCGAGTGTGACTAGTAGCATCAATGTATCATTCCACTACTGGTAGGTGAAGAACTAAGTGATACAACACTAAAGGTCGAAGAACGTCAAAAACGTATCGAGTATTGACATTGAAGGGGGATAATATGGCAGCCGTCTTTGAATTTGTTAAGATCAAACGAAATGGTATTATTTCCACTTTATACGCAAAGTAATATTATGAAAAATCTTGATTGTTGCTCGTTATAATTGTTAGCACCAGTTATTATGACAATAATGTCATTTTAAAATATGCAAAGACTGATAGTACATAACTTACCTGTAAAATCAAATTTAATAATACATATATTCCATTTAAAGTCTTTAACGGTATAATACTTGTTTCTAAACATTCCTTATATACCTACAATAATCTATTTTTGTAACATATGTTTATATTTTTTATTTTTGTATAAAAAGTGTCCGCTACGACCGAAAATTATCAGTTAAGTAATTATTAGAAAAAGTCTGCGCATCACGGAGTAATAGTTCCGTGACAATTTTAATTTCAAACAGAATTATTAAATTTTATTGTAGCTAGCTATAAAGTTAGAGATAGATACGTCTTTCAGATTGTTGGGTCCGTTCTAGTTGTTCAGATCTCTATACTTCGTGTAACACGGATCGCAGTTCGCTTCTCCAACCGTCTGTCCGTCCGCCCGCCCGTCCGCCAGTTTGCTCCGCCAGCACATATATGCAAAGGCAACTATATATACTGTATATACGAGAGCGCGAGCTAGGGGGAGATATGTGCAGGCGTAGTATATAATATACCCGCTCCCTATGTACTACATAAGAACCGAAGAATGATGTAACAAAGAGGCAGTTTCACGAAGTTTACCGAGCTCTCCCGAGGCAGCGGCTTCGTGAAATCGCATGCGTGCTTGTGTACGCATGGAGACACACACAATGAAACTTGTCAGCTGCTGCGAGTGTACGCCGCCATGTGCAATTCTACGGAGTTGCGCAAAAAATTACGTCTACAAAAATGATAGAGCATGCTTGGACGACCCTTTTCCATCATAGCAATCGAACGTTCACCTTTTCTTTCCGACAACTTTATTCTTTCTCCTGGCATGAAATAAGCAATACGGTAACCTTCGCGTCGGACGTCGAACGTCTTATCATGATGAAAGGTAGCATGTTTCATTTATACATGCCTAGATGTACAATATTTCGTCGTGTTACGTAACATTTATGCTAGGTAAATCATAATTGAATGGAACATAATAGGGAACCATATCGTTGTTAAAAGAGAAAAAAATATTACCAGAAAAAGGAACAGGAAACATTGGTGAGATAGGGAAAGGCAACGTGGTTATGGCAAAGAGAATGGTTAGATTGGAAGAGGGCACATCCGGTTCACCGCCATATTGTTCTTTAGTAATCTCTTCCCCCTCCATTTCCAACTGCTTCCCCTCCGCGTATTTGCCGTGCCTTCACTCGGCATAGCAACAGCAGCAATAGAGGACTCCTATAAATAGACCGCCACAACCTTCCAGTGTTGCCAAAACGACTGGCCCAACATGTGGCGCCGCAGAAATCGAGCCAATCAAGGCCACGTTCTCCATTTTCAGATGGCAACGTCGCATTATTCTAATGTTTGAGGAACTGGTACAAGTTTCACAGTCTCTTCGTATATAATAGATTTCAACAGACTTTTTAATTTGATAAGCTTTCAAAGGTTCTCCGAGTATATCACTCCACTCAAGGGAGGATATAATATATATATATATAAATATATAATATATATATGTATATATATAAACTGTTTGCGGAATTTATATCGCGTTGAATATGATAATGATAAACTCATTTGGCATGCTTTTTTTTATTGCGTGCCTCTTTCAGGTATCGATCATGCGACGTTGCTTTTTTCCGCATATATCTTCTATGCATTCGTATATATTACTGAAAAGTGAAAAAAGCGACGAAGTGGGCGTGCCTGCGGCGAGAATCGGCAACGCTGCGGCCGTAAATCATGATTAAAATAATAAGTATAATACATATGTAGTACATAGGTGGCCGGCGGGTATATGTATGTAAGAGCTGCGCAGAGGCACAAATAGCAATGTTGGTCTGGCTGGGTTCTGCGCAACTTCGGTTCCCCCACTTTTGTTATTCGTCCCCCACTATCACGCAGAATCCCACGGGTAAGTTCCAGGAGTGGCGGTGGGGGGTAAAACGCGGGTGTTAGAGGAGAGAAGGGCACCTGAAACCACGACTATATACCCCCGCGTGCGTTTACCAATCTTGGCACTTTGCCTGAAAGAGCATATCGACCGTGCGACGTTGTCACATCGTCTGTGCGATCTTACGCGCTGGCCCTGGCCACTCTTTGAACGGTATGTACCTAGCTGCTGCAGCCGATCCCTGATACACGATGCGAAATCCGATCAACGATATATGGTTCACCTATTTATATGATTTAGCGATGCGCCTTGTGCAAAAGATGGTATACTTATATCCAAACGTAGATATCATAAAGTTAAACAATATCATATTTAACGATGTGGTAAAGATGAAAGCTCAAGTCGTAATATGATATATTTCTAAATGATAGTTGTATGAAAGTCGTATTTTTTATAACTGACTATGGATGTCGTTAGGTGACAGAGTAATGGAAATAAACATATTTTGTACACTTGTATGGTAAATGTTCTTGCCACTTCTAGTAAACAAATTGATATATATGTATATATATATATTTTTATAGCACAATGTGATACAGGGCGCAAAGCACTCGATGACTGTTTAAGTATATGGTGCGCGCAGGAACGCTATTCGTAGTCTCAGCATGTTTCGAAAACGCAGTGCTTCGAGTAAATACAATATATACGAGTTATGTACTATAAGGTTTGCCACCCGTTTCTGCTTCGCTCTTCCCTACAGTTCTTATTCGTTGTCGGCAATGTGCGTACAGTCAGTTTCAAATCGTTGCAGAAACACGAGTCGTCGTGTAAATATTTTAATACGTGCACTGTCTTTCCGTATAGATGTTATCAACGGATTAACTAACTAGGTGGATTTTACGTTCATATAATAACACAGAGTGATAAAAGTTTTTACTACGAGGGAGTTGATCGTCGGTCACATGGCACAGAACAGACATGCGTATTAACCAAGGACATAAAGATTTTCCAATTTTTTCTCATTTTCATCGGCACTTGTGTGTTCGAATATTACAAACCAACGCGGACTGACAATGTGTTGAATGTACAGTGACAATTTAATATTTTAGTGTTGGTGTTCTGAACATTATATACATATATACGTGTAAACACAACATGAAAACTATTTAAATAATTAGTTGGCGGATCTTATTAACTTCATACTACAAAATCGTGTGCACCCTTCTCTTGTCACTGTTCGGCATCGACTAAAGAACTGCCGCTACGCAACGCTCTTATATACCACTGTGTATCGAACATCAAAGTTCGCGACTATATCGCTATTAGGATAAAGAGAATCACTCCATATTCTACATTTCTTTCATATCAAAAATATCAGTGCACTGTTTTCCACATTGAACTTTTACAATTCTGTCGTCACTTAACCAGTTTAGACATTGAAACACATATTATTATTTGTTGTCAAACCTTATATGCGGTTTCATTTGGATTCGCTTAATGCAAATTGCTGGTACATGCATTACACTCCCTTTATGCGAAGAAACTAGGCACTATATAATTAATAATATTAGATGTAGCAGATAGATGGCGACAGTTATCGGATAGCTTCCCAGATCCATTTTATCCCGAACAATAACGATCTTTCCAGATAATATTTATCTGACACTACGATAATTAAATGAAAAAGGAGCGGCAATGAATTACCAATTTTCCAAATGTCAAATCCGTAACAATCCGTCTTTAGGAAATTGATCCCGAGTTTCGGCTGTCCGTAGTAATCGAAATAGTACTGCGTATAGAATCAATGTTTCTAAATTTGGAAGAGTTTCTCGTATACGTTACACATATAGTATATTTTTGAAATTATAAGGACTTAGTGACTCGCTGTTGTGTATTAGTTAAAGTATACTATATTGAAGTGAACTCGAAGAAAATTCACACGATGGAATAGAACCTGGATATTTGAAGGGGCGATTGTTCAAAAATGTTGAATGTATGTGATACAAATGTCAGATGGATTCCTCAAAATGGAAAGTCAAAGCTAGGCCGTGTATGCCCAGAGGACGACACTGGCACATGTATACTGCCAGGGATAAAAAGACAGGGCACCCTATTAATCTGTTCATATTTATTTAATTGAAAACATAAATGAAATTTCTTATACATGCATCGTTTTACATCGTTTTTGTTTATTTGGCTCAGTTGGTAAAACTAGAATGTTATTGTTCCGCATGAGCTTATCTAGAAAAAAATATAAATTTTCACGGCAAATTGATGGGACAAAAAGATAGGACACGTGTTTAAAACATGAAATAGATGATAAGATTGTGCTAATTCTATTTAATACTCAATATTTTGCAGAGCTTCTTTTATCACGAAAATTATTCGTTTCACCAGAGGTTTCTATAATTTTTTAATTATTTTCTCTCTTAATTGGTGCCATTACGTACTTGTTTTAATCCATCAAAGGTTAAAACATTGTCGGTTTTTGGCATGTACCTTTCACGATTAAGGTTCCCGGATATTTTCCGAATTAATTTCCTAGTTTTCACTCCTGGTTTAAAATCGCACGCTTTTGATACGCAGGAGGACAGCCAAAGCTTTGTTTTGTGCCATAACTGTTTAGATTTTTAACAAATTTACTAATTACCTTTCTACTTTGACTTAAGACCTAGTAATACTTTTCTTGAAACAATTTTGAAATGGTTTTCATTACAAACGAACTTAATGTTTCTCCACGGCCCATTTTAAGCACTGAACAAACAGAACTATTTCGATTAAATACTATGTACTTCTCACAACATACGACATTAACATTTCCTGTGCCGATTTACAATTGAGAAGGGAAAATACGACGCGTGTCCTATAATTTTTATCCTACTCGTGGACTACAATGTTCACGCCTTTCTTCCATAACATCTCCGAGCAATTTTCCGTAGAGATATTTCCAGCTACGTGTACGATACAATTGATTTACCAAAACGTACATTTTCTTCGGATATTTTATGGAAACACAAAGAAACATAGAGTGTCCTATCTTTTTGTCGAGGACTGTACCTCTAGTGGTACAGTCCTAGCGGAAAACTAAGCATATCGCTGTGGCCCGTAGGATTCGCGGTCGGCTAGACCACGGAATGCCTAGTGTCCCGTGCAGCTGCAGCCAGACAGCTCGATGCTACGGCATGGCCTACTGGGCGGCCTGGAATCGAAGATTTGCAGACGCCAAGTTCGCGTAAAATGGCGCTACCCTCGACCGAGAGCACCTTAATCCATGGCAAAGCTTCGCCGGGGTCCAGAGATACGCCTGATCAAAGAACATGTACGTAGTCAGTGTCAACGGGTACCGTCTACGTATGTTTATCTACCCTCGATGTATCCCTCGAGAGCCGAGCGTGGTGAACTGTTTCACGCCACCTGCTATAATTGTAGTCAGCGGACAAAGTGAAACGTCGAGGGAAAGCGTGAAAACTAGAAGCCGAGAGAGTCGAAACAGGACGAACTTTTCCTCCATCTGAGCCTGGTTCTTCTCCTCGTCGTGTAACATGGTCGTGTGTCGTCTCATCGACAGTGCACATCGGTAGACGGACGCACTCGCGTATAACCTCTTTGCTGGTTCGCGTCCACCGAAATGTGATTTCCCTTTAAGTAAGGCAACACGCAAACACCATTGAAGATGAGGAACGACATTACGGACATGCATACTGCGACCGCTGATAGCAGCACGGACGCCATATGGCTCGAGAAAAGGAGTCCGTCACAGACGGCGCCCGATCAAGTGTCATTCAGTACGTCCTAAATACATCTTTCGGAATCAAAGAAAGATGTTGCGTTTCGCCGAATTAGTACATAGAATCTACTAATCGTTTCTTCACAGTACACTCCAGCTCGTTTCACATTGACTCCTTCTTTTCTTTGGAAATCGATGCTGCTAGAAAAGAGCGCGAGGATTTGCCTTTTTTTTCTTCTTTCTTCGTTCGGTTCGCGGATATAGATGAAACGCTCGGTGAAACTTCGTACGTTGTGTTCCACAGTAACAATCGGTGTAGTTGCCATGTCTGAACTGTTTGTTTAAATGTGATCGCGAAGATTTACCATGGGATTACTTGAATGTTTGTTAAAATTTGTTTCAGAAATTTGAGAACAGATCATTCCTAAGGTTGTGCGCGCGCGCGCGCGGGTGTGTGTGTGCAGATTTAAAAATAACAGTAATCATATATCATCCAAATGAAATTGTATCGATTCTTGTAATGCATTGTAAACGTGCGGACTCTGCGTTTCTTTTTGCATAACCGTGCTTGATATGGGAGCAGACATAATTACGTGTGCGGCTATTGTTTCTACCATAGGTTTGTCGTTCAAATATTAGTGTTTGGAAGTTATGCAACTTATAATTAAACAGTGAAGTAATCGCTACATTAGTCATTCTATCATGTGAATATTTTCCTGTAAACGGTTCTTCTGACATGCGCACCATTTCGTACACGTGTATTACACCGCCGAAAAAATGTTCACATCGTGAGGATCTGCTTATAAACTAAATCTGAATCGTATTAGATAGTGTTCAAAATAATTAGAATCGTCGTTCTTGTACAGTGCGCACGGTCTGATGGTAACGGTTAATTTGCCCGTGTTCATAACCGATTACACATTGTAATTATGCATTGACACGCGAATGCCAGTTTTCCCGCGCTCTTCTCCATCGGCTGTAGCTACAATCATCGTATAGGGTGTTCCAAAAATGTTGTAATTCTTTGAAGGAGATGTTCCCTGAGGTCACTTGAAGTAGCTTGTTCCGTTACGAAAATCTCCGTGGCTTTGTCCAGGAATTAACAGGGAAAACCACTGACCAATCAGCTACAGTGGGCGGATACCTGCTCAGACAATGTCAACGCCCTGTTCAGTGGGACCTATCGTCGGGCCGGACGATAGCTGCTATGGCTGCTATTGGTCCGCGATTTTCGTGAATAACTAGACAGCGGATCGTTATGCGATCACAATACATAAAATTAAAATAAAATCAAAATAAAAGTGTTCTACTTGTATTGCAACAAACTTGAGTAACATAGAAATTTATTCTCTGTCATAATATGTTTAATAGGCTGAAAATAACGTGACGTTCTGTATTATACCTAATAATTTTGTCATGAATGCATAAAATTCGCTGTCTATTAATAACTTGAACAAAGCCGCGCATACCATTTGCGCAAAGAAAAATGTAATTTGACAGTACAACATTTTTGGGGCACTCTGTGTAACAATTTGGAGTGATCCTGTTTCAATGTGTATCTTCCACTAAATTTGTAAAGATAAATTATTACTGTTCTTTTGTTATACCATTTTTTTATTGACTATTTGCTTCTAGTGGGCTATACATAAGAATATTGATTTTTTTTTATAAGGTGTAATAACAAATAACTATTTCTATTCTTCAGCTACTTAAATAATATGTGAATTCTTCAATAATTAATAGATTATTATTTATTCTTATTTTTATACGGGATTAGATTTAGATGTATATGATTTATAAAAAATATGAATATACTTTATTTTTGCATAAACTAATTATTCTAAAAAAAAAAACAGTCAAATAAAGTATAGAAAAGTCAAAATTCTTTTGTAAGTTAATACCAGGCTTACAGGGCCCATCAAAATAACAGGTTTTAATATTTCTAATTTACAATTACTAAGATTATAATGACGCATCTATGAAGAATTATTCAACAACTTAAATTCCTTTGTTTCATTCTGAATTCATTCTTGTTATTTTTACAAAGTAATATGAAGTAGTTACTTTTAGTGGTCTGTAAATCTAGTGTTAAGTCCAAATCTTGACTAGTAAGTTGACAATTTGTATAAGATTAAATCTAATGGATATACTTTCGTTTGTTTGTTTCAGCTTTTGAGAAAGTTGTCGTTAAACAAGAACATCCAGATGAGGCGGAAATCCGAGAATTGGCTGCCAAAATGGTGGAAGCAAACAAGGCGAAAATGGTAAACGTTCCAGGGACACAACAACAGCAACAACGGCCTGCAATGTGTTTCCCAACGAATATACCAAGAATCTTAAGATTTTTTGATAAGAGGCCCGCCGATTCATCGACTGGCGTCGCGACGAAACCCCCTCCGGCTGAAGGAAAAGTACCACCCGACGATGAGAGTCAAAGAGGCAGATTCGGATGGACGAGTTTCGACGACTGTCACATACCGTACATATTTCGCTCTGGCGAGAAATACTGTGCAGTACGAATCCTAGAATCTAAGTTGCTGAACAAGTACCTGAGCTACCTACACTCAGACATCTACAGCTGCACGTGCATTAGGAGCTACTATATTACGGAAGCTGAGAGTAAACTGTTTACCGAGATCAATGTGAAACATTGCGAGAATCAGTTTGGCAGAGAACAATTCACGTGCAAAGATTTGGTAGTACGTCTTTCGGACGCAAAGGAGTTCTACACCTTCTTAGACGTGTGCTACACGAAATTAACAGCAGGTACAAACCCAAACGTATCCAGTGGCCACAAAGCGGACAAGTGCGGTTTCATCCGAATAAACAAGGAATCCGTGGTTCCTTACACTGTGAAAGATGGCCTTCAATACGTTCCCTTGTTTTATTTCGAGGGTGAGACTGAAAACTTAAAGCTGAAAGCAGAGAAACTCGAAGGGTGGGACTTATCGTATTTGAAATTTTGTTGCAAAGTACAGGGTATACGCAATGAACTGTTTGCAAGTGAGACATGCTCAGTGATTAGTTTGAACGACATTAAAAGTTATTTCCCTCCTGGCACTGGTTTTGAAGACTATTGGCCGACCAAAGTTATGGACTCTCAGTTGTTAGTGAATAGTAAAGGTGGTGGTGGGGGTGGTGGTTGGACAAAACAACCTCCGACACCGCCAGCAACTAAACCTGTTTCTGTGCAAAATAATGTGAACAAAGCGACAATTGACACACGTGCAACTCCTATGCATAATATGTTACCATGTGGATCAGTTGCCAATGCGTCTCAAGTACAGCGCACTGTCAGCCAACCGAGGCCTGTCACAACCACGCATCCTGCACATTCTTCGCCAACGGTGCTTCCTTCTGGAAGACCAAACATTGTGACACAACCAATTTTGAACACAGTGCAAAATGTTAATGGATGGACAGGGCTTGTTGGTGGTCAACCTACTTTCCAAACGGCACTTGTTTCTCAGGCAAATTCCATTATACGAATGCCGTCATCTCTAAACATGCACAATGTAAGTTTCATTAAAAAATATCAATATTTCTAGCTTTAACATAATAAGTAAGGATATTAGACCTTCGTAGGACCTCTTCGTTAATTATACATTTGGAATGTAGATGAGAAAGGAGAAACATATACATTAGTCATTCTTTAATGTTATGTTTGATAGATAAGAATTTTATGAGAATCAGAATGTAGTTATATTAACCTTTTGTCGATGGACATATTCTTTAGAGTCAGGTGGTAAATTAAAAAGTAGTAACAAAAGTGTTAAGTGCTGTGGTATCGCTTGATGACAATTCTTAAACTTTAATTCACAACCTTTTCATTATAAGGCTCGATTCAAGGTGTTCCCAAAATATTAAGGAACACTGAATATATTATAAAGTACAAGATTAATACTATAACTATAATCTCTTATTCTTAGGAAACGATTTGATTTCCTTTTATCAGTTGTAATAGTTATCAATTCTAACACAATAAATTCAAAATAATGATATTTGCGTGATCAAAGTAAGGTGGACAGCTATTGTAATTGCTATCATATCTCAGTTTTCTTCTTTCAAAAGCAGACAGTAGTAGTCTACACTTTGGAACATTTGTGGAGACCTGTGAGCCAAATTATTCTTTTTTTTTGGTAGTCTAAGAATATTTTGAATTAAGTGATAAGAAAGCATATCATTATCTGCATAAATTAATTCAAGTAAACTACTAAAAAGTATTGTTTATTACAATAATCATTACTAGATAATAGATTTCATGTATACATCTATGATAAGGATGAACTATGTGAAACATAATATTCAGAGATTTCATAATATTTCAGCAAAATTTGAAAACACTGTCATTTCCTAAACATCTTGTGAAAATTCTTAAGATGAAAAGTAATATTTTATTTAACTCTTGTCTCTTGCGTTTGCTTCAAAAAATTTTGATTTTGCCTGAAGAGTTTATCCACAGTCTAAAAAATTTTTATATATGAAATTTATATAGAAAATTTAATATTATTGAGGTTAATATTGAATTAATCATCAGTATTGAAAGTTTGAACGGCAAATCAGAATAGCCATGACATTGCTATTAAAACTTTAGATACTCATTTATTTTATTTAATTATTATATTCAATATTTAGATTTATTATATTCAATTTTGATAACACTTTTGAATATTATGAATTTTATATTACAGCAAATGTCTGCGCAACCAAAAAATTATTCACAACAATCGAGTAGAAGTAGAGGGGGTGGTGGCAGTGCAACAGCACATTACTCTGGAGTATACCCAGTTACAACTATGCCGACTGTTGCTCAAGCCCAACCACCCCCTCTTGTAAGAGCAACAGTCCATTCCAGCCAACCTAACCTTGGGTAAGTAATAAATTATATTCTTAAATATCGATGTCTCTTTATATGTTCTTTTAAATATGATAAACAAAGCTTTGAAATATTCAAGATAATTTTGTTGTTTCACATTTAGCATTTCCTCTTGACTTACATAGCGTTACTGATACTTTATGCTTGCTTTGAATTTAGTGATTGAATACAGTATATTGTATTCTAGGTGTGAGTTTAATGTTAAGAAGCACGCAGTGAGAAACATACTGTTAAAACCTGTTCATACTTGATATTATTCACATCTAGTTACTCTACTATTTTAGTTTTTTTAACGTCACTTGAAATACATTGCAAGATACAATATATTGTTCATTAAACAAGTAGATATATTATTGATACTTCTGTTTATGTTGTTTATAAAAAATTCAAATGATTTTATTTAAAAATAGACACTGTTCATACAATATTTACTAGAGTAAGATGAGCATGCAGTATCAAATTTAGGGTTCTTTTAATTGAACATACACAGTTTGTCTTTGTAAAATTTTATTATTTATTATGTGGTGAACCTGCACTATAGCTTTTTGCATTTGTACATACAACATATGATTTTTTTGTATAGTTATCCAACCTATGGGAAGGATGACTGGTGAGTCCCTGTAAAATGTACTATAGTCATGATTACTACATAAAAGTAAGATAGCATGCACAAGAATACTATGATTAACCATCTTTTCATTTCTGCAAAACGCAATAACTACATATTGCCTGTATTGCCTCGTTCAACTTTACTTATGTATTCACTCTTTGTTAATGTTTTTATTCTTTTCATTCACTAAACATACATATTCCCTTTGGGAATGTAGACTTTTTTTTAAATTTATTTATGATTCAGGTTGTAGTCAATTTCTTTGTCTCCCATATTTCACTAAATTAGATGTTGATATACATGGGAAATGTAAAAGAAAAAGTATTATTTGTTATCATTATATCGAAGTTTTACATTATAACATGTTTGATCAGTTTATTTATTTAGTAATTTAATTTCAATGTTGGTACATATAATCTACTCTTTCTTTAAATTCTTCGAGAGTATAAAATTATTATACTAAAGTATAAAATCTACTAGAGTTTAGAGACATTTATATAAAATGCTGATATTACGTTAAAATTTGCCTTAGTACTATTAAATAGATCAATGTATACATTTTGTAGGGAATCTCTAATGTATTATATTTAAAATTTAATACTTAATGCATATATTTCTTTTTGCTTCAATATATTCTTTTTACAAATATATAGATTGTACATGAAATGTATACAATAGCAAATATTGCCAAGTATTTCATGTTTCCCAAGTATGAGAAATCAGTTGATCTAGAATAATTTTTTGCATTCTTATACTTTGAAAGACTTAACGAACAATTTTTCTATTTTAGGGTCACATCAACATATACCACACCTTCTTTAGGTGTACCTAATGCTGTCACTGCAAGTACATACCCACAAATGCTTGGTCTAAGTGAACAAGTACAAGCTCTAATGCCATCACCTACTTCAGCATCCACATTGTTACATCCGCAAAGTCACACACCATCTGTACATAACACATCTCATGCAAAGTATCCTCCACCATTAATACCAGTTAATGGTAACAATGATAGTGCCAGGTATGTAATTAAATATCCTGTTTAATATGTGTATAATACATATCTTGAAATATGATATATATTAATTTTTAATACGTATTTACAGAGATAATAGGCTTAGAAAACCATTAATACCAATTCCAGAAGCACATATATCTCCCTGTCAAGTTCTACCTTATAAAATTCAGAAAGCACTCGTCGAAGATAAAATGGTACCATGTATTAATTTCAAGCCATATATCTACTCGGAATTGTTGATGACGCTTCCTGACTTCGTCGATCATTATTTTCCTGGCTGTGACATCAATATTTGTCGACAAGTCCTTACGGATGTATTACACATATTCTTATATAAAGGAAATAGGTAGGACAATTTCTTTTGACACTATGACAGGTAATGCTATTATTATTAATTCGATATCTTTCCATTGTAGGTTACAAATGAAAATGTTAATGGAAGCAAGAAAATGTTCACCCTTTGGCGACGAGCTACCTTTAATTCAAGTGAAGAATATAATGAAATACATGCCCCAGTTGAAATATATGTTGATCAATAGAGGAGATATGGCAATGCCAGCACCAGCGCATTCTTCAGAGGAACACCCATCCAAAAAGCGGCAACGCACCAGCTAGGATTGGCTACAGCCTTACTGGCCTACTTATGACTATTATCATTCGGCATTTTAAAAAAAAGCCGATCATTTTGACTCATGTGTAACAAACAAAACAGCATTACCTGCTTTGAGAAAACATAAAACACAGATGAATCTATATTGACGTCATGTGCCAGAAAAAGTGCACAAAAATCTGAAGGATTACCTTTTATATGCAAGGAATCTGTGACACACTGTGAGCTACTTCTTTCTCCAAAGTGTATCTATGAGACGAAAGTCTGTTTGTAAATAAAACTGAGATGTATAAAACTAGCGTTGCACAGTTGGCAATTCGAATATGTTTTTATATTAAGATTAACAACACATTTCTTTGCTATATGGTTTGAAACCAGACATTTCAAAGCACAGACTTAAGGCAAAAAAAACCAGAAATATACCGTAAACTGTCAATAAGATCATTCCTCATTTTTTAATTTCATTTTTCTACCTCTGCTGCAGAGTATCTTACATTTAGTATTTCTTTGTAAATAAAAATGAAAGTTTTAATCTTAATATGTGATCCGGAGAAAGAAAGTGCTGATATGCGATTCATTGACGGACATAATGCGGAGTAGGTGTGTTGTTTAAAATTCACCTACACTCCCTGTTGAACGGATATCAAAAGAAATTTGGCATTTGTATATTTAAAGAAATGGAAGTAATGCTTCTTCAAGTTCCTAGCTATTACTAATATGTATCCTGATAACTAGCTGCAAAATAATTTAATAATGTTAACAAATTCACAACAATGATTTAATTGACGTAATTTTTGACGTGAATTTAGCCAAACTAAATTAGATAAACAATTATCACAATTTTTGAATGTTGGAAAATTCTATTTTCTAAAATTCAATTATCGAGATCACCGTACACAGTGATGCAGCTAATTCTGTTCTTATATTGTCAGTGTGTAAATAATGTAAGCAGAAAAACGCAGCTTAGGATACCATTAAGAACATGACACATATTAACAATCAATGAGATATGTATTACGAGTACAATCATTCCAGAAAACGTAGGCGGTATGCAATTAATTCTGTTTTACTCTCATTAGATCATACTGTTCCTTTATGCTACGCTTAATAAAGTATTGTTAATTTTGTAACAAATTAGTAGTTGAAGAATTGTTTATACAGTTTTAGAAACTGTTTTAATAGTTCAGTTAATATTAACGGATTCCATATTTAGTATTTATCAACGGCAAACATATCTCATGAATGTTAATTTTTGATTACGATCTAAAAGACTTATTTGCACAAAGGAAAATCTGTAATTACTTGTGAATTTCTGGAAGTAGAAAATGGCGGAGAACTACTTGTAAGCTGCAAAGCTGACAAATCGTAGAACTTATAAAACCGCCTAGATGGTCTTCCGTTTCAAATCCTTTAACGACAGTTTCGCTATTGGAGGAACCTCGTCTGCCACGTCGAATTTGTCGTATCTTAATTTTGTTCTTTCTTCTTCGGCCTCCTTGCCTCCTGTTTAGAACATTTAAGCAATTTAGAATTTGCCTGTTTGCCTTTCTCTAGTTCCGGCTTCTTAGCTTTGTTACCAGTTTTAACCTTTTTGCTGGCTAAGTGGTTTTAGTTATATAGTTTAACGTTTATGAATACCGTGTCTGTTGATACAAGTCTATCAGTGTGGAATCTAACGTTTCCGGCAAGGCTACCTCTAACAGCGTTTACGTTAACTTATAGCCTCGTCTCGAGCAGATGCGTTAACTCTCTTGTAAAATTTACAGCCGCGTCCAAGTCGCGACATATACTAGAGTTCGATGTTGGCAATAAATTGTTCACTTGCTCCCCTCGAACTTGTATGTTACAAGGTGAAATCAATCGCCTCATTTTTCGCGCACGCTGTGGACGTCATTCATGAACATTCTGGCTCTGGGTTAGGTCTGGGTTATCGCCCTATCGGATAGTCTTTTTTTATATGGAAGAAATAGATTTAAATCTATTTAACTTGAAACGTATGCTCATTTGAAAGCGATTGTTTAATATAATTTTTTATATTCAATTCAAGGAAAATAAAAAAAGTAGGGTACGACTAATAAATAAAAGTGAAATCCAATACGACGTATAAGTACATGGTTTCAACTGGTCCTGCCCTCAGAAAAGAGGCTTAAATTAGTATTACTGACTGATTAACTTTCACATTCGCTATTACTATTACATAAAAGAAGCTAAGTGTGTATATGCAAGAAAAGGTGTGCATGTATATATGTATGGAGATAATTATAGTGATAAATTAATGCTGACCATCATGGATTTTCCATATATGAGAAAGGCTTTAGGCATCCTGTTACGGTGGAAATTGTATATTTTGTTATTTATAAATTACATTTAGTCATATCATAACTTTCAAAGATTCTATTGCCATTGAAAAGACTCTATATACCATGGACTGGTGTCTACCCTTTTCCAATGTTGATGATGGAGAACAAAAAGATAGAGATAAAGCAATATAAGATATTTCTACACGAAAAACATTCAATGAGAATATTTATGCGAAAACATTAACATACACATTTAATGTTTCCATCTAAACGACCTGCCAAATTTTAATTCTTCTATTTCGATGAAATAAACTATCGAGAGATACGAACCGATAATTCATTTAACGAGAATCGTATGGTTTCACAGGCGTAGGTATCGTATTGTATATACTTTATTTTGTTGCATAAACAAAATAAGTGATCGGTGAAGTTTATTGCGTTGATGTTGTTCTTGTATTAAATTACATATGCGTTATTACAAATAAGTAAATGCAATATTTTTATCAGCGAGAAACGGAGGAAGTATAATGTAAAAGATGATAAACACGGTATGTGCGCTATGGTGATGAGATACACAAGTATGATTTCAAGTTGGAAGAATTTCTTAAATTATTTTAGTAATAGTTCCAGTACACGTGAGAGATACTGTACACTATTAATTATACTCTATTACTACAAGGGGCGAGTAGAATAATGTATTGCTCGTAGTGTGTCTCGAAATAAAGAAAAAAAAACGAAAAGAGACGGTGATCTGTGGGCCCAGTCCAAAAAATTAAAACTTAATTATTTTTAGTATGTTAGATTAGAGCATTTATTTGTTAACACATGTTAAAGTAATGCGTGTATTATACTTTACCACATTATCATCTGTACATATAGACCATAAGAGTTAGAAGTACTAGACATTTCAAATAAATTCATGATATAATGAATAAAGTGTTGATTATTTTGTATGACGGTTTTTTTAATCTTGAAGATTTTCAGAGAAACGAACATTACATTTCATAGCACGTTAACACTCGCGTCGAGAAGTTGTAATTGATTAGTATAGGTGAATATCAATCATTGTGACTGAAACATATGTGTATTTAACGTATAGCACGTTAACGCACAAGTATTTCGTTGCATTGTTTCTCATTACTTTTTTCAATATCTTCTAATAATAGAGTCAGAGTTAGCGTTAGCGGGTACAGCTCGAACTACGGCTGTGAGAAGTTCAAATACTGTGTATTTGGAAATATAATTTTTAAATGCCTCGGAATATATTCAACCGCACTCAGCTGGACCGGAAGGACGTCATGTATATTTGAATTGTTCAGTGCTGGCATCTGTGACGGTAACGAACGAAATTTCACGAGACTGGCCGAAGCAATCAGTCGCGGTCGCCATTTTCTCGGGTAGTCATCGGGTACGTCGTGTTTCTTTCGGGTCGCTGTGTTTTTTGGGGCAAGCACCGCCGAAATATTTGGGGTACGGCATACTCGTACGCTCCCCCAAATGGCTTGTCTGAACACCCTTAAACAGGAGATCAAAACTCTTGAGTCCGTCTTCCCTAAGAGCCATGAGAGATTTCAGATAATGTCTGCGAGTGTGGACGAACTCAGCTGCAGGTTCGTCGGTAAAAATGGGAAGAAATACGAAATACACGCCAATATTACAGTAAGTGTAACACGCATGGTAACGATTTGAGACGATAAATCGATTCGAAACCATCGCCAGCGTTTTTCTGTTCGCATGGGACCACGTTAACTCTCCATTGCTGTCTGCGTCCGATTGGACAAAGAAACAATAACACTCGTGTTATTATTTGGGCCTTTTGACAAGAGCCATGCCCGGGCAGCACGTACACTGTGCTCCCACCATGCACGCTTTTCCCATCACAGTTTTTCGGTGTCTTTATACAGGATCTCGTTCTAGATACTATCGATTCTTTTTCACTTCAATCAGTTTGTTTCCAACGATATTTTCAAACGAATTAATATTGCGGTAGAGGTCAATGTATACCACAAATAGAGGGTAAGTCCCTCATAATAGTACATACCTGTTCTCTTCATTTCTAGGTACTTACAGATTAAGAACAAAAAAATAACGTTTGTCGTTTACATTTCGCGGACCGCATCGGACAGTTATATTCTATTTGCGCGAAATTATTTCTTTCGTATACACAAGATAATTTTGATAGATAAACTAGATTCCAAAGAGTAATATATCCATTTGCGTTGTTCTTACCGTTGCCATTACCGTTGCTTCCGATGCGAAATTATCTTCGGTTGTCATTTAATGCTCTTTACTTGTTCTACAAACGTGCAAACAAAATAAATAAATATTATTATATAATAGTATATAATATGTATCGTATAATTATTAAAATAAACAATATATTCATTCATGTATATTGTTCATTTTCTACACGTGATTCGATTGATTTACGATGAATATGAAAAATTTAACGTTTAACAACAATGTATCACATGTGTAAAACTATTTTCCAAAGTTGCATACATTTCCAAGTATAATATAGTGATTACAGTTTCGTTGTAAATTCGATTTCGATCAGACTTTCAGACCAAACGGAAATTTGATTGTTTACCAAAAAATAATTTTATTTTTCGCACAATGTCAAGCGAAACAAAGGCTAAACGCGTGAGCTTAATTCGTGAATATTGATTGCGTGCGTTACTATTTACATTTTCATTTTATTCGATTGTTAGCAAAATCGATAATTTTTAATTAATTAATATACGATACGTTCTGTACGTATATATACATGTTCGTGACATCGACGTTAAGATTTATTGCCGTTATCGATAAAAACTAGTACGTATAAACATTCCTTATAAATAGATAAATATTCGTTGCATTACCATGTAATATAATTTTTTAGAATAAGTACATAATCATGAGGTTTTTAAATTGTTTACATTTGTCGCATATCATTTTATGCATTCATTGAGTTTACTGTATTCCACTTTATCTAATTTTAACAAACGGTGCGCATTTGTCATGTTACGTGCATTTTCAGTTTTAGGCAAGATTTATCTCAAGCTATATGATTGATAGTCCGCAATATTGCATTGATTACAAGATTATAAAACTAATTGTTAGTAAGAAGGGATAATGTGTAATATTACGAAACAAGCGTATATTTCTGTTTAGGAGATATAGAATTAAAGAGATATGTAATCTTAATTCTAGCAGATTACTAAAATACCTTAAGCGATAAATTAATGTGTCAAATAGTGATTAAATAGTCATTGTGAGACTATAAGTTCATAATTATAAAGCTCATTTGTGTGAAATATTGCGCTGTAAATGTTGACTCTCTGAATGAAAATACTGAATTCTTTATGTTCTGTAAAATGCTTACAGAAACTTCAATTATTGTTTCACAGGAAACCTACCCTTCTACCCCACCAGTCTGGTTTGCAGAATCAGAGGAGACTAGTGTTACAAATGCGGTACAAATTTTAAGTAATACCACTGGCCGTGACAACCATGTCATTAATCAAGTCGGGATTCTCTTGAAAGAATTATGTAGACTTCATTCATTACCGGAACCACCTGATGTTGAACGATTAAGAACAGCTTTGGATCCATTGCGTTTGGGTGGAACGAATGAAACCGTTGCGCAAAGGATGGAAGCTGACGATGTTGAAGACATTGATGAAGATGAAGAAAGCGAGACTGAGGAAGACCTTCATTTAGATATGGATGAAGGTGACGCAAATGCCAAGAGTAAGGTAAATACTAGGAGTATACTAAATACAAATCTATCTAAACCATTTTATGTTGAAATATATGTATAACATCTATATCTAACTGTTCTACTAAATTTATATTTTGTTTTATTCACTTTATAGGGTGAAGAAATGGACCTGGAACATTTGGCGACATTAGAAAGGTTGAGACAAAATCAAAGACAAGACTACTTAAAAGGTTCACCTTGTGGAAGTGTACAGGCCACAGACAGACTCATGAAAGAATTACGTGACATTTACAGAAGTGACAGTTTCAAAAAAGGTACCATTTTATATTCAGTATTGTTTTTCATAAAGACGACGTCTATATTTTGTATACTGTTTACAGGGATGTACAGCATAGAATTAGTAAATGACAGTTTGTATGAATGGAATATCAGGCTGATGTGTGTTGATCCTGACTCACCGTTACACAGCGATCTCATACTACTAAAAGAAAAAGAAGGCAAAGATAGTATTCTTCTCAACATGCTTTTTAAGGTAGAGTTATTTATTGAAAATTGTCGATGTTGTTTCATCCTGTTTTAATATTAAATGATTCGATGCTGATGCTGATGTTTAGAATACGAAAGCTCACATTTCCAGTTTTTGTTGTTGCAGGAAACTTATCCATTTGAGCCCCCATTTGTCAGAGTTGTTCATCCCATGATCTCTGGTGGATATGTCCTTATAGGAGGCGCTATTTGCATGGAGCTTTTAACAAAGCAAGGCTGGAGTTCAGCATACACAGTAGAAGCAGTCATTATGCAGATTTCTGCAACATTGGTAAAGGGAAAAGCACGTATACAGTTTCAAGGATCTGGAGGTGCTGGCAAAGTATGCGGTGGTCAAGGCCAGTACAGTCTAGCTCGTGCACAACAATCATTCAAGTCTCTTGTACAAATACATGAAAAAAATGGTAATTTTGCAAGTTGAATGATAATATAAATAAAATCTTCGATGAACGTATTTTCTTTTGCTCGAAAACATGAATGGAATTATAATGAGATACTTATTATAGGTTGGTTTACCCCGCCAAAAGAGGATGGCTAATGAACAGGAATCACGAAAACAGAAAAGTTTGACGCGTGCTTACAGCTGAGACTTTAATTCGGTGTGTGCCCAACAAATAATTGTTACGATAATGATTTAATACACAAAAACACAACATTAACTAGGTAACTTAAGATACTGAATTAATCTAACGCATAATTCCTTTGATGGCTGAGAAGGCTGCTAAGCAAACAGTGAAGTGTTTGGTTCCATATGCATAGATTTTTCAGTAATTAGTGATTAGATCGTCAATCGCATTTGTGAATGTGAGACAATGATCGTTTCTTTTTCTTTTTTTATCTGGAATTGATTCCTACGTTCGGAATTAACTAAGAATCGTGATTATTCCAAATAACATTTAATCTTAGTTCTTTCGTTTCTTTCTTCTTATGCGAGAGTACACATCATACGCTGTACGTACGTACGAAACAGTGTTAAAATGAACGAAACATTCTGCGAAATGCGTTTGCGCAATCCGTGCTTCCTGTCTTTTCAACAGGGGGGGCACTGACGGTTAGCAACTTAGATAGTTATATTGAGAATTTTTCTAAATGTTTTTTTTTTTTATCATTGTGCGCTTTCATTCGTTCCAATATTCTATCTTTATTATAACTTTAATTCTTATTCATTTATCGTGCAATTCGTGAACGTAAGTTGTTTTGGTATATACATTTGTAGTAGAGCAATTTAAAGAAAAAGATATGAGATACGAGAATGTCTACGTTTCCGGAGGTAAATTGCGAATTTCGTTATCACCTTGTGTATTGGTCGACCACGGTTTCACTCACTGACGAGCGTTATTCAGCTATGTGAACGAGCACACAACCAAATCGTCACTCAAAGTATCTTGAAATAAGACACATAATTAAGAGGCTCTAGAGGGTATAAAGTATTGGTAGCATACTTTCTTAAAATTCTGCGCACCGTACAAACATCGGAAATACCTTGTTCCATACCAAGTTCTTTTATTTAATCGACGGTACTTTACATTTTCTCTTGTAGAAAATACTTTTTTTTACGTACTTTAGGTAACCAATCTTGCAGAATTAGCGATGATACTGAACAACACTTTAACAGCGGAATACTGTAATTTATTTGTATTTAATCGTGAGTAGTTGACTTGAATTACATTCGATCAGCTTAACAAAGGTCATGTCTCAACTTTTCGATCGTATATACATATAGGAGTCATATAGCAATATTAGGTAGTATATATTTCCCTAATGTAACTGAAGAAAGATAGATAGGGGTTGTATAGTTGTACATACATGCATACACGCGTTCGTATATCCACGTCTTGAAAAAGTGCTCTTTAGAGTCCAACGTTTCTTAAAAGTCTAAGAGATAAAATAAAAACAAAAGAATGCAGAACAAAAAAAATTTTGGTTGTGTGACTCGTTTAGTACAATCTGCTTTTGTTGCATCGTTTTGACGACCGATTGATGTGTCGAAGATCAACGTAACAAAATGTTTAATCTGTATGTTGGGTATACGCTCAAAGTGAAATTTTAGTAGTACCCTGTATACATATATATATATCGTGACATATGATTTGCAATTCGAGCTCTATTTACATGTGTCTCAACATTGAAACGTCAAGAAAAACGAATTCGTGCTACAACTGGAGTCCATCGTGGTCAGTTTCGCATACGAGACAAGAGGATGTTCATAAGCTTAGCAGAACAATTAGGATTACAAGACCAGTGCTTTTGACAAATTAGTGTATGCGTATTATTGTTGCACGTATATTTTTGATGTTCAAATGATTATTTATACACATATATATATGTATATATACAGAGATTTGCAAATTGCTAGACTGGAGCTGAAACGTATCCGAGAAATAAGAAGATTTTAAATTACAATTGTTAACGCAACATGCAAATATGGATTTTCCCGTTTCAAAACAAACTGTGTGGAAATGAATGTCTACACATTAAAATTAACTACAGAGAACAGAACAAATTTTTGAGCTTAAAAAAAATGGAAAATTAGAAGAACATTTCATATACATTTTCTTCTCAGCATTAGTGATGTACAATTTAAGTGAATGTCCAAATTATAGATTAAGTTTGACTGGTAATACCTTTATTTATTAGAATTGTTTAATGATTCTGTAAGATCTGATAAATTTTAGGGAAACTAAGTCTATTGATTGCACATCTCTGTATTTGTTGGAACAAGTGTAGTGACTTTGTCAGCTGCCATAGAATGACAAGCTGTATACTCCTGAGTATAGGATGCTGACGGTTCGTGAATAAAGTGAAGGCTATTGCTTAACGGTCGATTCGAACGGGTAATGAGAAAGACGCTGCATTTGTTCCACCCACTATAACGTTTCTTGTCATCTACGAACGACTTTTGTTTTCCGTTTTTGTTTTGGTATTACGAACCTTGTTGATTTGTTTTACTCAATGTCTTTTTCCTAGTTGGGAATAGTGATCGATTCTCACTGCATAACAATGTCGAGGGCTAAACTGTTGCTTATTATGTTCGAAGCTAACAAAATTTCTACATTCTTGAATAATTCTTTGGTTTATCCACTTGAAAATATTCAACTTCACTTCCAGAATGTTTATGCGACATGTTTCGTACATACATACTGACATACATATGTACACACGTACACACACATATACGAGGAATATTCATCGTACAAACATACACACATCCATGCGTACACGCATCCATATACACATGGTCCGATTCTTGTATATAAATATACATATTCCGTTCCTTGCGTTTCGTCTTCGTACGCGTATGTGAAACCGTAAACTTGGGTGAACCATAAAGTATTAGTAGAAAACAACAGTTAAAGAAGGACTATATTTACTCTTAGAAGGCGTGTGTGTTGGCCATAAGAGGACGCAGTCGTTTTCTGTATCGTTGGAAAGTTTCTGCCGTAAAACAAAAGCAGTATTATCGTTAAGAAATCTTCTGTCTTTCAAAAAACCAACAAAAAATTTTGAACGAGGACTGCCATGGGTTTATATTTGTTTTCTAACTATTTGTTATAGAACAAAAAAGCAACGATCACGTGTATCTCCTATGGCAGATCCAAGACCTCATTGTTTTACTGTACAAAAAGTAAACCGAAATCTTTTTCCTATCGGGAGTTATGAAATGTTTGTTTGCAAAAGATCCTATCTAATCTAGCGAATTGGGTGTTGCATCATTGGTTTTACGGTAGAGAAAGCTTCCTACTGATGCTTGATAATCGCTGCATGCTCGGAGAGCCAAAACGTGTGACTTTGTAGAGTTAAATTGGTCGCTTGAAATTCAATTTTCGTTTCCGTTTCTATGTATTCAGCTAGATGAAAGAAGGGCAAGTCTAAAGAGGACCGTATATCACAAGTTTATCATTTCTTAAACATTGTTGAAGTTCAGACTAATTAGACTTCTCGAAGCTGCCTTCGCAAAGTATTTCGCCCACTTTGTCTTTCGTTTCTGTAAACAATTGTGACGAAACAAGAAACAAAACAGAGACTACGTTGGCCTCTATTTCTCCGTTTAGCGATGGAGCTACGAACACAAAGTGGGCGAGGTAAACGATCGGTGAGAATTGTTATTTTGCAAAAGAATGGTAGGCTCGAGGAGCACGTTCGTTCTCATTTTTTGATTTTCTTGTTGCACAGAATATCAAGAGATAAAAAAAACAGAACGTTCGATCAGAAATATCGAGGTCAAGGACGAAGACTATTGTCGACAAGCGTACGAGGATGAATCGATACATATGTTATCGGCGGTAACGTATGTGTGATACATCACGACTGTTTCTAGTGCAGGCCGAAACATGATAAATTTGGCAATGCTGTCTCAGTCCGATTTGAAGTCGTTCGCGTTATATCACGGCCATCTTTATATGCTATTGCGCATATACTGTAGCTTGATCGGACCGATACGGTGTTGTCACATCACATGTTCCGGCCTGCGCCAGAAACGGCTCTGGATACATCCGTAAATATTAATTATTGAACTAATCGAGCGGAGCAGCATTGGTCTTGTTTTGTTCGTGGTGTAATTATAAATGAAACAAAAAGGAGACGAAAAATCGTTTGTGAAATTCGTGCGAACATGATCGTAATGAAACGAAAAAGTGTCTAGATTTCTAAGTGTAGGTATTACAATCAACGAACTCATTGTCAGCGGACATCAATGATTTGTACAGCCGACTGTCCGACTGACACTGACAAGTGCTGGTTGTTTGACGTCGTTAACCGTTATGTTCTTTGTCAACCGCGCGCGCGCGCAACGAAGGAAAAAGGGGGGGGAAAAAAGAATTAAGGAAGATCGGAAGTTTTCGTTTTCTCTCGTGTACGTTAAGTTTTCCTTTCTTTCTTTCGAAGAACTCGCGAAGCGAATAATAATTGTAAGCAGCCGTGTGGCCTGTATATTTTTGCTACAAATATCGTTAGTAGTACCGTTTTAAAAATGAAAAACGTTCGAACGTTCCCTCTGTTTCACTTTCTTCTTTCCGACATTTGCTTTTTAACTTTCGTTTCATTCAATTCGACGCACTGAAAGAGAAGCCGAGGACAAGCAAAGCAAAAAAGCAGAATAAAACAAAAAGTGAAATATTTGTGAACACGATTTCTCAGCTGTTGAACGAAAGAAAGATCTTAAATAGATGCAAAAGTAACGGGAATTTCTCGCGTGGAAATTCAACGATCAAGTATTTTTTATCCAATGCTATGTCGATATTCAATAAAGAACATTCAACCAATCTGGGCGTCGGTGGTTTCATTTATCTCAGTCTCGCGACGACACAAAGACAACCGGTGTACGAAATTCTCCTCACTCTTGCATCCGCACTATAGATTTTCGAGAAAGAGAACAATTACGCCCCGGTGCATTCCACGCGGATCTCGATCCGTAATAATGTAAACGAACACAAACGGAAGAAGAAGAAGAGAAAAGAGTTAACGAGCAAAGTATCCGAAAAAGACGATGGCAGTATAGAGACTCGTTGTCAGTCGATCGCTGACTTCTCCGAGAAACAATCGAATGATTTTGACAAACTCGTTCGGCAAACGACGAGTGTAGATTTGCGCGCGAACGAATATGCTTAACGAACTTTCGACTTTTCACGGTGATTTACAGTGGATTTTCGATTTTTGAAGACTGATTAAACAAAAAAAAAAACAAAAAGAGAGAAAAGCTGGGACGGTCACACGTTCCCTCTTCCATGTCGCTAAAAAATAAGACTCGCTTTTCCGCGATCATTATACCGGTCTCGCCATTCTGATTTCGAACGGAGTGATGCGAACACAATCGGCCTGTATTACGCATGTTCAACCTTACCATTTTTCTCTTATTAACCAGATGATGTGAAAGAACCGGAAACGCTCCCTCCTCTACTCGAAATCGCGACTGATTAGGGAGGCAGCAGACACGTTTCGATTTTGTTCCGGGTGTATTTATTTGTGGCAAAAATAGTTGTGAGTTCGTTAGAGCGTCGTTGAGTTCACCTCTGCGGAGTAAAACTGGCCCTTTCACGATCCCCGCAAGAACACGATCCGTTTTAATCGATCCTCTATATAAATACTTATTCACGGAATTACTAACAGTTAGACTGCGGACCATTTATACAAAACAATTTTACACAGACCGATTGTTGTGGAACGAAGGTCAAAGAGAAATCGAATTTCTCGACGACAACGATTTGATTCAGTTGGAAATAAAGTAATGGCAAACGATTCTAAACGGCTCTGTTTTATTCCAGCAAGTTGTGTACACTGAAAATTCACAGTTCGCTAAGGTAATCGTCCCTATTGGCGTAAATCTTTCTTTCCGCGATAGTCTCTATCGGTTCAAATCAGGGGTTGAAACGTTTCTAAAAATGTAATAACTGTTTGGAACGATTATATGCATGTATATTGGTTCTGACTGAAACAGTTATGTATGAAGAAATGATATGTTATAATTGTTACGAGAATATCCCCTAGTAGCACAAAATATTGTATACGCGTTCATATAATATTAAAAAGAGATTCAATCTCTTCTTCATATTTAAATATTTACATGACATATTGTATATATACATACAATATTTATTTTATATTAAGTAACAAATATTTCTTTTTAAATATGCAGGAAATATCTATTTCATGTTAGGAGAAAAATATTTTTTTCTAATATTATACGGATCTTTATTTCATATTAGAAGTAGAATATTTTTTCCTAATATAAAAATAATATTTATTTCATATTATGAACAATATAATTTTTTTCTCGTTATAAAACAAATCTTTATTGAATATTAGAAATAGAATATTTCTTTTTAAATATGCAGGAAATATCTACTTCATGTTAGGAGAAAAATGTTTTTTTCTAATATTATACGGATCTTTATTTCATATTAGAAGTAGAATATTTTTTCCTAATATACAAATAATATTTATTTCATATTATGAAGAATATAATTTTTTTCTCGTTATAAAACAAATCTTTATTGAATATTAGAAATAGAATATTTCTTTTTAAATATGCAGGAAATATCTACTTCATGTTAGGAGAAAAATACTTTTTTTCTAAATATTATACGGATCTTTATTTAATATTAGAAACAGAATATTTTTTCCTAATGTACAGATAATATTTATTTCATATTATAAAAAAAATATTTTTTTCTTATAAAATAAATCTTTATGTAATATCAGAAATTATATAAAATTATATAAAAATTTCTTAATCGTAATAAGGTCCTTTCGAAGATAAAATGGAATATTCCCTCGAGCAATGCATAGAAAGTAATAGATTTTCATAGTTTCTAATTTTTGTTATAATTTTTTCTTAAATGTGAAAATTTTATTGAATGTTATTGAAATATTGAATTTATATTTTTCACATTTACGTTATATTTTTTAAATATCTAGTTTATATTCTCTGA
>CM052336.1:25660119-25670726 GCA_028455595.1 Lasioglossum vierecki | reverse complement strand
ATTAGTCATATATTACCAGTCACCAGTTTCTCAGAATCAGAGATTTTTTTAACGAAAGTTTCAATTTTTGCACATGGAATTTTCCTGTTTCATGAATGAAAGAGAACTGTAAATTATATATAAAATTATAAATTATAAATTATTTAAATTATAAAACTATAATTTATAATTATAGTTTTATGACTTTATATAATATAATTTATAAAAATTGTCATTTAGCCTTATCTTTCAATCAGTGTGTGATCAATGTTTCAATAATCGTCGGTGCGATTTTTGGAAAGTTGGTTTCGAGAAAAATGCATTCAGCCTTTGAGAAAAAATTCAAACTACCACTAACACAAAAACTTTTTTATCGTAGCATGAATCGTCGATACTAGAACCATAAAATAAATCCTTGGAATTGAATGCCAGTGTTCCTCAAACAAGTTAGCCGATATGCACGCTATTCCGGCTTCTTTTATTATACCGCAATGAATAAAAAAACTTTTATATCAGTGGGTCTAACCTTAAAACGCAGAATTGTTTAAAACAAAAATCTCTTAAATCGGAAACGACAAGAAACGAAAATATAGTCTTCGTGGCGTAACAGAGAACGCAAACTACAGAAACTTAAACCGACATTTTTTTACAGAATAAAATAATTGAGTTTTCATTTTGTATCAGAGGTTTTAAAATAAAGAATTCCTGTAGTATAGTCATATGATTAGAAAACCAATTTTTATAATCAATTTTCCCATGGTGCCGTTTGATTGATCTAATAATAAGAGTATCCAATATTCATTATTTATCTAACAGAAAAGGCTGCAGAATTGTAAGCGTTTGTAGAGCATAAATAAAGATTAACCCTTTGCACTCGGAGCTATTTTAACTCAAAAATCAAACTTTCTTCTGATCTAGAATATTCACAATACTTAATGAATTAAGTAAATAAAACAAAAAAATAAAACTCAAAAAATAAAAATAAAAAAACAAAAATGAAACTCATACAATACTTAAATATTTAGTAATTGGTTAGATACCGACACATCTAATAATATAAACAATATTTTCAATAATAGGACAGAAATTTTTAGTGACGCCTCAGAGGCGCCACTCGAGTGCCAAGGATTAAAAACTGTTAAGTATGCATTTCAATCAGAGGCAATGCAGTTTCAATTTTAGTTCTAGTTTTGTGGTATGCAATACGTAACACATAATACAAGGTGTCCCAAAAATGTACTTCCTTCAAGAAGGTGATACCTGAGGCTATTTGAAGTAACCCCTATCGAGGTGGTACAACATTTTTGGGACACCCTGCATACTTGTTCTATAAGCATACTTATCAAAGATGTTACTAACAATAAGAACAGCAACTGTTTCCATAACAATTCCTCGGGAATTCTTTTAATCACAAAAGATAATTGTTTATTTCAATCTTTAAGCATAACAATATTTACAAAACGCCTCAGAGGTGCCACTCGAGTGGTAAGGGTTATAAATTGTTAAGCATGCATTTCAATCAGAGGCAATGCAGTTTCAATTTCAGTTCTAGTTTTGTGGTATGCAATACGTAACACATAATACAGGGTGTCCCAAAAATGTACTTCCTTCAAGAAGGTGATACCTGAGGCTGTTTGAAGTAACCCTTATCGAGGCGGTACAACATTTTTGGGACACCCTGCATACTTGTTCTATAAGCATACTTATCAAAGATGTTACCAACAATAAGAACAGCAACTGTTTCCATAACGATTCCTCGGGAATTCTTTTAATCTCAAAAGATAATTGTTTATTTCAATCTTTAAGCATAACAATATTTACAAAACTACTTATGTACTACCGGTAGTCCGTGTTGTTTTCTATCAACGTTTCTGTTCCACCTCGCTATTTTTTTTCTTTGCGTAAAATCTTCCATAGCGCTCCCGTTGAAAAAAAAAACCAAAGTGATTTGCATTTCCATTAAATTGTTTTTCATTGCATGGTAATCGAGCGTCGAAAATTATTGAGGCGTATAGCCAGAAGCGGATGCGTGATTTTTCGGTCCATTAATACTAATCGTACCGAGCAGAAAATGCGATTGGTATATTGCACGTTTGTTTTACAAAAATCGCAAGGCTGTATTTATTATTATTATTATACTGAATAATATATATGTATAAAATAAAATAAAAGTGTTCTGCATTTATTGTGGCAAGGAAAGGATTAAAGTAATAATTAATTTCATCTCTTAATGGCTTTGTTACCTTAAAAAAAACATTACAATATTCTGAAATTTTTCTAATCTCTCTTTTACCGTTTCATATTTCACGCAACCAATTTCTTCATAAATGCATAAAGGTCCGCAGTCTAATAATTATGTATGAATTATATATATACATATATATATATTATTATATATTATATATAGCTATTATTATTTAGGCTTTTCATAATTTGTACAACAATGTGCTTGAATGAAGAAATTCATTTATTAATTTCTAATGACGGTGTCTTTGCAATTTTAGTAATTATGAAATAACAAATGCAAAACCGGTCGTAGTAAGGTTAGTGGGAATTTAAAACAAAAGCTGGAGCGCGATTTGTGGCGCCGCGCCGTGTCGCGGAACAGATTTCTCGAGTAAGGTAATATGAAAAATGGAAACATATATGTCGACCTCGGCGTCACTGGGGCAAGGCTCATTCCATCTGTGCACGAAGGACTGCCGCAATTTCTTGTGCTGTCTTCCTCCAGTAAACATTTAATCGTACCTCTTAATCGGGAATATAAAAGCGAAAGATTGGAAAAGTTTGAAGCGTCCCGAAACATTATTAAGTCAGTTAAATATACATATCTATCCTTTCCAAACAGATTACCTTTAAAATGCATTCGAACGACCTGAATACTTTTGAGATACTATTGTGGAGGGGGGTTTAATTTACTAGCCGATGCGATGACGCAAAAAGTTTAGAAATTAATGTATTACCACTTTTTTTAAAAAACATTTTCGCTTACTTCGAAAAATCTGAGAGAATTTACATTCACTATGACACACCACTAACACAATAATATAAATGAAATTAAATCTCGATCGAAAATGTAATATAAAATAAATTTGTGATTTCGGCGCAAAGTTCGATTATTAAAGACTGCAGCAAGTTTGCAAATTAATTTAACTCAACGTTTCGATCCCTGTATGGATCATTTTCAAGAGATACATTTTTGCGTCTGAAGAATTAATCCTTTTATAAAAATAAAAACAAAAAGAGAGTTTGCAACACAGCTGTGTTATTTATACGCAGAGGATCTTTGCGTAAAATGCAAGTTGTCTACATCAATTCTACAAAACAGAGTTCCAATAAAATTGTTCCTTTAATAATTTCAACGAAATGAAAATAATTTAAATATTTTAAACGATGAAAAGATTGAAAGATTTTAAAAATATTGCTACATTATCCCCACTATATTAAAATTGACTCAACGTTTCGATCCCTGTATGGATCATTTTCAAGAGATACATTTTTGCATCGGAAAAATTAATACGTTTATAAAAATAAAAACAAAAAGAGAGTTTGCAACACAGCTGTGGAAAACATATATGAAACAAAAATTAAGAACACTTACTTGCTGTGGCAAAATAATTAGAAAAGAATTATATAAAATAATGAGTTACAGTATACATTTAAAGACAGCAACAAATTTGTAAATTATATGATAAAATATAATTATATTTGCGTCTGAAAAATTAATACGTTTATAAAAATATAAACAAAAAGAATATAAACGTACAATAATATAAACGTGGTACTCTGAAAACTTCAATATAAAATCGATCATTTTACATTATCTACACCCTATACATAACTGCCCTTATTTTAAGGGTAGAACTTGAAGCTTGTCACAGAAGGTTTTCTTTGAATGCTCTATTAAACGATGTGATCAAAGGTCAATTTGTTTCACCATTTACCGTAAGGGGTTAATCGAAACTGTTAAAATTTTAATTAGTATTTTATAACATTACATTTTCTATTCTATAAATAAGAACCTTTTACAATCTTGAAAGTATATGTAAAACCGTTCTGATTAAATACAGACATTCTAATTAATTCTAATTAAATTCTGCATTTATTCTAATTAAACATTCTGCTGTGGAAAAAAGTTGTAACACGCAGATTCCTTAAATTTCTTGTTCTACTGTCAATTACGAAATACTACTTAAAAGAGATTATTCTCAACTTTTATATTTATCCTTTAAAAGTAATCTCCCAGAATTATTATTAACTGCGTGTATAAACTAAGTACTAAAACTGGACTTTTAGAACAGTGTCAACGTATAAAGTCAACTTAAGAAGTGAATGCTGAGTCAAAAAAGTATTAAGACAAGCGGTGTGAAAATAAATACCGAGATACTTTCTGATTAATCTATGGTGGAACTATGAGGTCAAACTTTTTTAGTTTTAATCATTTATTTGCGAATCTTACACTAATGTATTTGTGACGTTTTTCTGATTAAAACGAGTCTAAACACGATACAATTTACATCACGTTCACTCGTTTAATGCACTATATGCTAGAGCCTCCATTATCCGAATCTTCCACTGACTAACGCAGAATTGAAGTTCTACTAAATCATGGATTAAACAAATAAATGAAGTAACATTTTTCTTAGCAAAAATTTCCGCTTCGGCTTAGTAAGAAGTTATTAATGAAAAATATATAATGTATATACACATTTAATATATTCATCAATAAATTAAAATATAAAGAGCTAATCAAATAATATGTACAAAATGTTAATATCAGCTATAGTTGCAGCTTCAAAATGAAAATGATAAATTTTGGAAAAATGATTAAGTTTTATTCGAATTAAACTTGTTAGTAAAAATACAATACCTATATTTAATAATATATTTTCTAAAATATATTTATTTCTACACTGGAGATTTTTGTTCGTTGCTTTGGATTACTAATTTTAGTGTTCCACAAATTTTTCATATAATCAAAAGTGTTCCCTGCCTTCAAAAAGGTTAAGAACCATTGATCTAACGTTTTTGACTACTGAAAAGCCCCATTTTTCCTATTATCGATAAATGAGAATGCGCGCATCCGGCACCGTTACAATCCGTTACAATGGAAAAACGATTCTACTCCCTGAAGTTTCTAAATACACATTTCTAAATACACTCAGTGTCCTGACAACCACCATCGAGGACACACGTTTTGAATTCACAATGTCCATACTTGATTATAGAATCACATCAAAAACAAGTAAGCTGACCTTTATGATTAATATTCAAGAACAATTTTTACTATCACGTTTATACAGCTCAACAATAGTTTTTGAAAATTGTGTAATAGATACACTTTTTTACAGACAATATACACATCTTGAAAAGGATTCGAATTAGAATCGAAACGTCGATGATGATTATTGGATAATCTGCAAAATTGTTTTTTTGATTAAGTAGTTATTGATCGAAACCGTAGCGCCGTGAACATTCAACATTTGTTATTAACAACGTTACGATCGAGATTCTAAAAACGTACTACTCCCTAAATTTCGAAACTAAAACAGTATCGTTGGATCTCTGCTTACCTTGCTAAAGCTGTAGAAGAGTTATCATCTGAAAATTGTTTCCAAGATAAAACTAGCAAGTGGTCGGCTCTGTTATCGTTCATCTGAAATAATATTGATCCAATTTGTTCACTCGGACGCGGATCTTAAAGAATCACGTGTCCTTAGAGGCAACTAACGAGGACATACCCCTTCACGGTTGTCATCAGCATGTCACTCGATCGACAAGGAAACGCACGGTAACGTTGCTAGTCGACAGGCATCCACCATGATAGCTAGTGGGAGGTGGCAGGTAGCTTTTAGCGCTTCAATGCTCTCCGACACTCATTTCATTTCCACGCACCGTCTCTCGCGGATCAACCTATTAAATGTTGACTTGAAACGTACACCGGAACGATTCGAACCAGAGATCACGGACGTCGAGTCGGGGAATCAGTGTGACCACCGTCGATCATCATCGTTCCAACGAATTTCCGTGTTATCTCGCACTCGCAGTATCAACGATTTCCGAACAGCTTCCTCCTGGAAGAGTCAAGAACCTAGAGTCGTGAGTTCGAGGATCGAATATCAACCATTTGAAGAAGAGCTGCTTCGTTCCACTTTACAATTGTCAAATCGTATACTTCGAAGATTGTTTAAACAAAATCGAAAGTTTCTGTATATGTACGAGCATCCGCGAATTACCATATTCGAAGACTGTCTACAGCCATTGGATCTATCGATTGATCGAGCATTTTCTCTAACAATTTCCGAGAGGTCGAAGTCATCGAACGATCGAAGTCGACGCGTCCGAATCGCTGACCCAAGTGGATAAGAATATATTGCTGTTTTAACGAATGACCACACGGTTCTCAGAGAGCGAAAGGTGTGATCGTATTCTTCGAGCACACGATCGCAAGATCAAGGATCTGGCTAAAATTGTTGGAGCAACGCGTGTCCTTATCCAAGCGTCCTCACCTGGATCAAGGACCAAGCGTCATCCTCTTCACGCTGCTCTCGTTGACTGTCATTGACAAACAGTTCGCCGGCTACGAAAATGCGATTGCGTTGAAACAATTGCTGCAGTGATAAAGTGGATAAAGGTGGTAGAAGCGCTGGTGTGACATTCGTATTAACTCTATGACATTAACGATTCTTGCGAGTCAACGAAAGTGCGAACGACGACTCCTCGAAACGCAGGAAGACTCGACGGCTGATCGTTGTAATAGACTAAACGTGAGTACGAAAAGCATGATTTCACAATGATTGCTTCCTGTTTACTGCGATCAGAGCACACGAGGCTTCTATGGGGAATATTATCGTTTGGATCGTATAGGGCATACTTTGAAAAATAGTAGGGATATAAAGGATACCTTCAAACCTTCATCTAATATTAAGCTCAAAAACTTTTAACTAAACAGTGGATTTCGTGCAGTTTTAATAAGAATGGTGAAATATAAAATTGCAATGATGATGAGCTGAATGATGTTTTCACACTATTTTCAACTTCCTAAAATTGTTGGAAAAGGAAATACATTCACATTTCATATCTGAATCTTTGCCAATTGAGTTTAACAATTTTTATTTCGATTAAAAATTCGTAGTCTACTTATAATTTACTATTTTAACAATAACCGCTTCCAACACATAATGAGACCGATACACTCAATAAAAATAGCAGATTTTATTTTTAATAAAATTATTTATTCACACTATTATCAACTTCCTAAAATTGTTGAAAGATTAAATACATTCACATTTCATATCTGAATCTTTGTCAATTGAGTTTAACAATTTTTATTTCGCATAAAAATTCGTAGTCTACTTATAATTTACTATTTTAACAATAACCGCTTCCAACACATAATGAGACCGATACACTCAATAAAAATAGCAGATTTTATTTTTAATAAAATTATTTATTCACACTATTTTCAACTTCCTAAAATTGTTGAAAGATTAAATACATTCACATTTCATATCTGAATCTTTGCCAATTGAGTTTAACAATTTTTATTTCGTATAAAGATTCGTAGTCTACTTATAATTTACTATTTTAACAATAACTGCATCGAACATATAATGAGACCGATATACTCAATAAAAATAGCAGATTTTATTTTTAATAAAATTATTTATTCACACTATTATCAACTTCCTAAAATTGTTGAAAGATTAAATACATTCACATTTCATATCTGAATTTTTGTCAATTGAGTTTAACAATTTTTATTTCGATTAAAAATTCGTAGTCTACTTATAATTTACTATTTTAACAATAACCGCTTCCAACACATAATGAGACCGATATACTCAATAAAAATAGCAGATTTTATTTTTAATAAAATTATTTGTTCACACTATTATCAACTTCCTAAAATTGTTGAAAAATTAAATACATTCACATTTCATATCTGAATCTTTGTCAATTGAGTTGAACCATTTTTATTTCGCATAAAAATTCGTAATCTACTTATAATTTGCTATTTTAACAATAACCGCTTCCAACACACAATGAGACTGATATACTCAATAAAAATAGCAGATTTCATTTTTAATAAAATTATTTTTAATTTATTTTGAATAATTTCTTATGGAAGCATCTATCTTTGCAATTTCAATAATTGTAAAATGTGCATTCAGTAAGAGACAATTTATAAATAATTTGTATATACCAGATTGATTATTGTGGATTAACTTTAAGGAGACGCCTTCGCGTAGTGGGTCAGGAAAGGATTTTCTTTTTGCACATAATAAAGGTGTAGCCGTTCTTTAAAATTCTGTCAAATGTATTTAATGAAGAGTTTTTCGGTAATAACTCCTTTAGAAAACAGCGGAGAACATTCTCGCAAAGAAAAAGTTACTTCAAATGACCTCAGGAATCATCCTTTCAAAGGAAATACATTTTTGGGTCATCCTTACAATTAGACTGCGGATATTTATACCTTTATGGCTTTTGGAATTTTTCAAAAAATATTAGAATATTAAATTCCATAGAATTGAGTACAAATTTTATTTATTTCACATCTACAAAGTGTGATGATCAAATTTTACTTGAACCCACTGTTTTTAAATTTCCATACGAAAATTTAAAATTGCATAAACATCTGCAGTCTACTTATAATGAAGGATGTGCTCTATTTAACACTAGAACTACCGGACCAGTCAAAATGACTGGTGCAAACTTTTTTTGATTAGAAATATTAATCGTATAAATATGTTTCTTTGAGAAATTTTTTTAGTGAACTTCTCTATTATAGTACATATTTAAATATCGCCTGTACGAAATCTAAATAAATAAAATATTGTCATTATTAGAAGGCAATGTATGCCAACTGCGTTTAGTGCTCGGTAGTTCTAGTGTTAATAGATTATTATATTTTAATAGATATTGACATTGATATTACACTCTTTTGTTATTTCACTAAATAACTATGTATCACATATTAAAATTTTGTGATAGATTACCAAAGCTACATACAGTGTAGTTCTATTTCAATAAATAAATTCAGTTTTTATAGAAAGAATAATACATAAACCTTGTACAAAAAATTTAACATTTCTCCAATTCGTAGTTTGGTTACCGTTTATTTCGAGTTGGTTGAATTAACTCTGGCATGCATAATGCAACAACCAACAATGACTATGATACATTTCAAGAAAGTATATTTAATCAGACCACTCATTTGAATAAAATATTTATTTCGCCGTTGATAATTCTTTATGCATATTTTGTTACGATAACATCATAAATGTCATCGTTGAATTGCATTTCTTAGGATTGAAATATTTTACTGGTATCTACTCCATCTGAAATTGTTGTAAATTCTTCAAACGTTTTTACTGTTTTGCATTTAAACTGCTCATTTTTATTACAAACGCATAAAATGCGCAGTACAATAATTATATTTCAATATGTAAGCCAAATGGTCCGTTTCGAAAATTCTAATTTTTAAAAAATTGTTCTCAATATTATGTTAATCGTTTTTTGAGCCGAATTTTGTAACAATGCAGACTAGAGTATTATTACTAGACTCCGTATTTTATGCGTTTACAAGAAAAATGAGCAAGTGCAATTTAAAACAGTGAAAATATTAAAAGAGTAAAAGTATTAAAATTATTATGAAGAATATAAATTTATATTTAGCTCCTGCGATTTGCAATTGAAGCACAAACTTTTTATTACGCATAAACCATCCAGAGTCTAATTATTACTATACCTAACCATTTCAAAATTATTGCATTTTATTTTAAAAGACCTTAAGAATATCACTGCACCATTTTCATAATATTAGAATCATTATTAATATAATAATAATTATTATTAATAAAAATATATAATAATTATAAATATAATATATAATGTATAATATAATATAGTATAATAATTAATATTATTATTAATATAATTTATTATTAATTATGTGTCGCAGTTGATGCACAAATTATTTATTTTACATAGAGAGTCGGGGTCGAATAATAACGGTAATGGTTGAATGGAATAGTAACCGTGAAGGCAAATAAGAATGAAGAATGTAATTTCATCGATCGTTAGTTACGAAATAATCTGCATCGACGCGAACTAGAAAAATGGAAACATCGCATGTTCTATTGATTTTGAATTATGATTATACGACAGGTGTGTAAATCATTCGCAGAGATTGCACTAGAAAATTGAATAATTCATATATTTAAAGTTTCGCTCTACCTCGTGCCGTCGCGAAACCATATTCAAAACACATAAACGCCGTTGATGCGAGTGAATGGGAAAATCGGAATCTCTGATTCGAATCAACCACTCGCTCCCATTCTTTTATTTATTGAATTGCTAAGTTGTTGTGGTCTCTCGTGCTTTACTTTCCTCCCTGGCGCAGTTTGTATACAGCGGGAAAAAAACAAGACACTGGAATGCAGTTGGAGAATTATTAATTGCTTGCCAGTTATACGTGAATATATTCACTATTCACCAGTGCCGGGATTATCTCTTATTTAGTAATGCTCCATTTTACCAATGAACAGAACGCAGCTTATTTATTTGCTTTCGTCGCATACAGAGGATCCAAGCACAGTAATTTTCGACTTATTTTAAAGCTGATA
>CM052336.1:25596749-25641401 GCA_028455595.1 Lasioglossum vierecki | reverse complement strand
ATTAATAACTCTTTAAGAAAACCGTGGAGAACATTTTTGCAAAGGAAACAGTTACTTCAAATAACCTCGTAGAAGATTTTTGGGACACCCTGCATATATGGAGTGAAACAAATATATTATATTACATTGATACTCGATAACGTTGCAGAGTATACACAATATATGTATACATATATATAATACATGTGGATATGCACAGGTGCATACTAAATATGTATTTTCTGTGGTGGGGATACGTTACTATATATATCATATGTATATGTATACACTGTAGTGTTCCTGCCAACAATAATTTAGCTTCGTAGTATGCTGTAGTGTGTACTTCGTAGTGTGTAAGCGCTGACGCCAATGTTACCTGTAATTGTTTGTCATCATGCCTTTTCGAAATGTAAAGATAGGTAAGTAATTTCATGCAGCGAGAGTTATACATTTTTCATGATTTCGAATGTTCGTGTACAGATTCAAACTCACAATGAATTGACGTTCGCGATTATACGTCAAGTTCAATTAAATGTCAAGCATTAAAGCATGGATGTTGCGGACAACGCCGATGGATCTTTGGATCCTCGTATACAGGTAATTATCTCTAATGACGCATCTTCTATTTATACTTTTATTGTATTTGTAAGTCTGTTTTTGATAATAGCGAAGTATACAATTAATTATATACGTAAAAGAATATAATTACTAATTGCGACGGCGAGGCCTAACACAGCCTGGTACCATGTTCCACTTTGCTTTCACTTCTTCTAAGATCGAAGATTTTTGTTTCTATTTTTAAATAAGGCGCGTTAATTAACGATCTCAAATTAAAAATAATGATTACTACTAAATTAATATTTTTTTCAAGTTATCACATATTTTTCCGTAATTATTTACCGTCAAATGCATTTCATTGTTTTATAAACAATATATGAATACATTGTAGATTGAGCTGGAGAACCTGAACGATGCAACGGACGACATAAATAAACTCGAAACAGAATTAAATGTAAGTTACTTTATTATAAGGAGAATCATTATTATTTAAGTTAACATGAAATATTTTTTGTTTAGGAAGCTCATACTGCATTCAGACAGTTGTTGTCTGAGACCACAAAGAGATTAAAGGAAATTATAAACAAAGTAGGAAATAGTTACGTTGAAAAAGCAAGATGTTATTACGATGCGCACGAAGTTGCACGTCGTGCTCAGGTGAGAGAACGTTTGATGAGCCTTTCAGAACAATAGAATCACTTGTGTAATATTGGTTGTGCAGGTGCAATGCCAACAACAAGCTCAATTATTTCACAGAGCAAACGAAATTCATGCAGCAGCAAAAGAAACTGTGGCTTTAGCCGAAAGCAGGTTTATGTTGCATCAGCACGAGTGGAACTTTGATCAGGCATGGCAAGATATGTTAAACCATGCAACTCTTAAAGTAAGTTAACTATAAAATGAAGAACATACATAGTATGTCCTTGTCTAACGTATTTTATTCAGGTAATGGATGCAGAGAACCAGAAAGCAGAATGTGGCAGAGAGCATCATCGACGAGCAATACTGTTCCACGAAGCTGAGAAAAGATTACTGCAATTAGAAGAGAAACATCGTCGTGCTATAATAAAAGCACGACCATACTTTGAAGTTAAAGCTCAATGCGATCAAATGCTGGAAACACAAAAAGAGAGAGTTGAATGTATACAGAAAGCAATACAAGTTGCAAAAACTAATTATGCCACAAGCCTGCATAGATTAGAAGAAATTAGCAATCAAATACATCAACAACGGCGGGATAATGGTATTATACCATTAACGTTAATTGACTCGATAATTATTTTCAAGTGGGTCATTTATATTACTCTGCCTGTTCCAGATTTTATAGCTAATGGCCCTCGAGAGCCAGGCGTTGGTGCAGAACTAGTTAGTCCACAAAAGACTCTAAACTACGATATAGAGTTTAATCAATTAAATGACAATAGAATAAAGGATATTACGAATCATCAACTTAATAAATGTGATAGAATCCAAGAATATGTAAGTGAAATAGTCTGTAACTTTAGTCTAGTTCTAGTACAATCTGTTTCTTCAGAAAAATTAACAGTGTTTATTGTATTGCAGAATGCTTGTCAATTGCAAGAAGATAAGGAACATCTCGAGAAGAGATCGGTAGATGGAAGCGAAGCAATATCTACACAATGGGAGTTAGAACTGCAGGCTAACATGAAAAAACTCAGCAATTTGTCCCTCGAAAATTCTCATGACACCGACAGTAAGAAATTATTATATTATAACGAAGACAGTACAAAATCAAATACTTTTACACAAGAATTAAATCGTAATTTTTCGCAGACTAAAGAACTGTCTGTACATAGTTTAAATCAGTTTCAAAAATTGTTAAAGAATCTACAGTCTTTAAAAAATCCATTGGCTAATATGTCCTTACCGTCATCTGGTGAAGGATCAAATGCAGCAAAAAATGTAACTGGTGACTCTGTAGTAACGAACAAACGTAAATTTAACTTTAAAGATAGTATATCGAAATCGTTAGGTAATAGTCCTATCAAAATTAATCTGATCAGATTAGGCTCAACGTCCATTGAAGAAGTGGAAAGTACAACAAAATATGTGCCAAATGAAACCTCCAAATTTGGCTTTAATACTAACGAACTTGAAAGCAATAGTGACGTTAATTTATCTTTGAATCTTGATATCAGTTCCGTAGGAAAATGTCAAAGTACGAATGACATTTTAGATAATAAGACTGATAATCTTGAATTAAATAAACAAATCTTAAATTTAAAGTATACTGACGCTCATAAGCATGATCTATATACTACAACAAACTTGCATAAGGCACAATTGAATACTCACGCTAAGACGAACTCAGAATTACAAGAAGACGTAGTATTGTCAAAGAAATGGAATAAATCGAGTTCTTTGCAATGTTTATCTCATAGTGCCAGTTCATCTTCAGTAAATGTAAAACAAATAACTAATGATTGTAACGATCATTGTATTATTAAAAAAACAACTACGAAAACACCAAATGTTAAGGAGCTACCATTATTAATGTTGCTTGATAAAAAACATTTGTTAACAAGTGGTAGTGGAAAAAGTTGTAGCATGATTAATTTAAATGACAAGCACAAGTTTATGTTACTAGACAATTTACACTTAAGCAATATTAGACCTCGGAGTACTGAAAAATTCAACTTTGAAAATAACGTATGTTCCGAAATTTCTTAATAAGAATTAAAAATTACAATCAAATACAAAAGAAATGTGATAATCTGTACGATAAACTTAACACGTGATTATTCTTAAAAAAAAATTTGTATGCCATGGATGCCATGGACGAACATTATATTACTTTAATTTTGCAAACGTGGTTCATGCTATATTTTCTTCAGTGACGTAAGAACAAAGTAGTATTAATTTTACAAACGTTTCCTGCCAAATAGGTATAAATACATCAATAGCATAAAATAAACTAATCAAAAATATGTTGTACAAAAAAGTATTGTTAATTTACAAATTGTTCTTTATTAGGTACAATTGCATTTGTAATTTTGCATCTTTTTGTGTCCAAAGAATTTCGTAATTTACATTACATACTTTTTATAAAACTGTTGCATACCACAAAAATTATGCAAATTGCATTTCTGATAAAAGGGAAATGCAGAACAAGTTATACAAATATTAGCTTTGCCACGTTTCTTGTAATGTTTTACCAAAACATTTACTTTGGTATACGATTTGCTATTGGTAATTTTTCTATGTACTATGTTGACTCTAGATCTTGCCAATTGTCTGTTATCATTCTGTATACATGCATATAAGACATTACGCTTCGGCGAGGCCTATTATATTCTTAGAGCTTCTTACACCGATATTGTATTACCAAAATATTGATATTGACAAATGGTTTGTACTATCATCTATTTTCTATGTAACGCTACCATATTGTAGTTTAAGTGGGAATATAGTTGATAGATTTTGTTTGTTGAAACTTTTCATAATCATTTTTTTTTTTTAAATATCTTGTTATAGTTTAGTAACTTTCGAACATTGTGTCACAATGATACTAACGAAATTGTTACACTTGAAAATTCTGGTTTCAATGAAATTTTTCGTGTAGAGTACAATATGAAAGTTACTATTTCAGTAATATGTACAATTTGATTTGTATCAATTTATTGCTAAATACAGAAATCCTCTCTGCTAAATATTTGTTCTTACCAAGGTATGACAGAATCATTTTTTCTATAAGCTAAATTGTTTCCTATTATACAAGAGCAATTAATGTACATATAAACAATGCAAACATTTTGCATACTTAAAGTTCTACTCCATGACATTACATTGAAAAAATAAAAATGTAGAAAATCGGTTTTAGCACATGTAGAATTTCATTAAAATGACAATTTTCAAACTGTGTTTTCATATAAATAACTCTCATTAGCAAATACTTGCCTTAAAAGTATTTCAAAACTGTTGAATTGTCCTTTCTGTCAAATGACATAAACAAATGAATCTAAAATTTGCGTTCGAGAAACTAATACGAATATAGTTGTAAAAGCATAAAATTAAAATAGTGACATTACTATATGAAAATTCTAATCTACAGTTTTTGATGAATTTTCAAATATTTGAAGGTATCAGAAAGTGACAAAAAATACATATGTCAAAATGGTTCTTCAAATGTAGTTGAAAAATCGTACGTATCAAAGTTTATCGCATTGATGAACGAAAAACATTGTTAAATAAATTATAGCAGACCGTAAATATAAGCATTTTTGTTAACAAGATTATCGAAACGGTTCATTTATATACGCATTCATAGAATCTAATTAAAAGTCTTGCCTAAAATATATCACGCTGGAAATTATTCACAAAACTATTGGAATACGAAATGTTCAGGAACCTTGACAAAAATAACTTGTGAGCAGTTGACTTTGATATTATATTTGGTAATACTTCTGATTTTCTTCTTCTTCTGTAATCTTAGTAAATATTCATTTACTGATAAGTCGATTTTTCACTGTTAGAATCATATTATTACGTTTTCATATTAAATCTTTTTGAATGAAAACATGTTTTCCCTTTAATTTTTCTTTCCACAAGCACATATATGTTAACAATATATTTTTTTTTATTGTACTCTGGTCTTTGTAGTTTTTTTTTAACAACGTATTCATGTACTTAAATTTATAGCCACAGTATTCATTAAAATTGTCCAAGTTGTGATAACAATATGCGGAGTACAATGGCTAAATTTTGCAGCAATAACATACTTTAACAAAGCAACGTAGACGATTGTTAAAGGTTATCGTACAAAGAGACGCAAGACCTGACCCGAGAGTTGACAAAAAAGATGGAAAGAGAAAATTATCGAGTTAACAAAGTATACTGCAACCCGATACAGATTCAGAACGAGGCATGTAACAAAGTACATTAAAGACATAAGATTCGATATTGGATAGTTTTTAATATAATGAATGTATTTATGATTCAATGAACTACTTAATTAAGTTTAGATAAAGATCAGTAAAGGATAATTTGACGAGTATAACAAAAGCTTGATAGAATATTTTTAGCATGCAGAATCAAAAGAATCAGATGATGAAAGAAGAGTGCAGGAGGAAAAATACTGTAGGATTAGAATGGTTAACGAAGAGAAAAAAGGAAACGAGAAGAATGATAACGAAGAAAATTATGCACACCAATCAAATACAATACTTGGACTTTGTGCTATTTGCCATCTTGCTGCTGAGAATATGAACACCACTTTTCATCAAAATATTCCTTGTTCTGAAGAGCATGTTTTATGCCAACAATGTATTCAACAATTTACTATTCCATCAGGTGGTTTAAAGTAGACTTTTGCAAAACCTATTGTAATTATATATTCTTTTATTATATTAATATTGTAAATTGATTAAATTAGTCTTAGAGAACTTGTGAACACAAGGCATAGAAGTTTCAGATTATGATTGCATATTGCAGATTCAGGTTGTATTCTTTGCCAAAGTTTGTCCCAAGAAAGCAACACTAGTTTAAATTCCATATATATTTGTCCAAGAAAAATGCAAGCTTCACGTCAACAACCAGATCGTCATGTTAGGTATCACCAATCTGAACAAGCTTACATTAAGTCTAGGAATCAAAATTATTCGACACCAATAACAAATACAGAAAAAACCGCATGGGGATGTTATAATGTCGACGATTCCGAGGACAACATTAATTGCGACAGAGTTAAAGATCAAAGCAATATTCGAGAAGAAAGAGACGTCAATGACAGTAAACAAAGACAACATAGTTATTGTAATCTATATAAAAAAGGAAACCCGGACTTTTATATATCTGAGACTAAACTAAATGGACAAATTACAGCAGAATGTTCTCGCAGACCAATTCGATGTCCACGAATTGATTGTGGTATAAATGTTGCTTTTTCAGCATTAACACATCATTTTGTTTTTGATCATCCAGAAGTGCCTATTTTGAATGTGGAACCAGGCATTAAAAGCACACTGATTGTTAGTTTCAATGCTCTATCTCTGAATTCTAGTCGATGTCTTGCTCTTCTTTTAGTTTCCGGCAAACTCTCGTAAGTATAGCTTATACCTAGCTGATACCACATATGTATATGTACATATTATGTTCCTGAAACATATCTTCGTAATAAGAGATCCTGTTGCAAGACTATTTAACAGCAGTCAAATTAATCCAAAGTTCCGGAATCGATTACCATTACCAGTACTAGCTGCTCGACTACAGTCAACAGATCAATGCAACAAAATTAATTACTGCGAGAAAAGCATAATTATCGCCTGGGTTGCTGGATTAGATATTGGTAACACTACAGAGAAACTCCTATGTAGTATTCAGGTATATTCATCAATCATATTCAATTAGACATGTAGTTAAATCTATATACATGATATACGATATGAATATAATAAAAAATGTACTATTTCCAAAACAGGCTGTAGATAAGTTTAATGCCGAAGGCTTACGTTCCCTGACATACACAGGTCCAGTGAATTCATTAAGAACAGTCCAATGTCCTCGAGATATTTTGTCAACAGGTGATTGTATAGTCCTGCACGAAGGTCTCCTTCGTCATATTACATCCGACTGTGCTACACTCAATGTTAATGTTACTGTACATTAACTATATTATCAAAAATATAAATGGTAAACTTAATAAAAGTTCTCACTAATAACAACGTTAGTAAAAGTACTTACACAGAGATAATTCTCATGTTGTATCCACATGGCTGAGTATTGTTTAAAATGCAGTATTATATAAAAGTACTTTATTAGTTGAATATATGCATAAAATGCAAGATACATAAGATTATAGTTTGTATCATAAGCTTGTCATGGCAGGAGGACGGGCATATGCTTTTGGAATGAAACCATATTTGCGTGTTTTAGGTGCATATGCCCATAACCAGCCATCCACAGTTTGATTTCCCAAATCTGCATAAATCCAGTCAGCTCTTCTTACTGACAAATCATCTGGCGCCTGCGCCTTGTAATCGTAAAGTACAACTAATTCCGTCCCATTAGTCTCATCTCGAAAATCTCGTAAACCTTTTTGTTGTAACGAATCATTTCCTGGTATAGTGCTATTACCTTTCCCTGTGTATTATATATTGCAGAAATCAATTTCTTTTTCTAGCGCAAACATTCAATTAGTTCACACTTTGATGTGTTAGAGATCGAACGAACTTACCTAAACTATGCGTTTCTGCAGACGTTGTAGCTGCGGTAGTAGTAGTGGTAGTTGTACTAGTTGTTGTTGCGTAAGAATGAAGAACATGTCCTGGATATACGAATCCAGATGGTACAAATCCTTCGTTGCCATCACAGTGTCTAAGTACCCAGAACCAGTCAGGATCGTCTCGATTGAGCACAGTCACAAATTCTCCTCTCTCTACGCTAACATCATTTTCATCTCTAGCGACAAAAGTATAAAGTACAATATATCTTCCAGCTGATGGATCCTATGACATATTTATAAGTTTCAGTTGATTCGATTCGTTTACATTATAGATAGGAGATTATAATACTTGTATATTTACTTTAAAAAAAGGGTGTACATCTGGCTGAGAAGATATAGTTTGTATGGAATTTTGTGATTGTGTAATATTAGATCTATTAACATTTGTGTCAGCTGTAGTCACGTTACGAGCATAACTTTCACAGTCTGATGCAGATCCTGTGTCAGTTTGTTGTGCATCAACTGTTTGCGAACGACCTGTACCAGCAAAATCACAATCAGTCTCATTAGACCTTGGTAGTTTCTTTTTCACATTGTTCATAAGAGTAGCAAGTGTTAATTCAGCAAGCTGAGATGTGTAAGGTGCACAATACGAATGTGGTACAAAGCCTTCCATACGAGTATCAGCTGCTATTACATACACCCAATCATTCTCTCTATACAAAACATTTACAACCTAGAACACATGCAGAAAATGAACAAAACAACACCATCAAAGAATGCATTTTACATTCAACATTAAACAGAATGGAATTAAATGTAACTTTATGAAACATAAAGCAAATATAAAAAGGAACCACATAAAGAGTTATTTACATTTTCTTTTAACAATACACAATAAAAAAAAGCTGCTAACCTGGCCACGTTTCACTTGAAGTTCATCATCAACGCAGGGCATAAAGTCGTGGACAATGACCATTTTACTATCTGGTGAAAGTCCATTCTCTTTTTCAATACCTACTCTAACTAAAGTTTCAATACTAGCACTTCCTGTTATACGACCAGGCGGCAATGGCACTTTGGTTCCTAAACCCAATCCCGTACCACCTCCTCCAACACAATCTTTCTCCAAATTAAAATTATGTACTCCAGCTGTATTATAGAAAATTAGATCTAAATTATACAGTTGTACTGTCTATGAAGTCTTCTGTCTATGAAGAATCTTTCTTTTTCAGACAAGGATTTTAACAGAGGAAACTTCAGGCTTTTCAAAGTACATAGGAAGAACTGTTATAATTCTTTCTATCGTAGGATAAATAGAAAAGTATAGCGTACTATGCAGAAAATATAACTGTAGCTTTATAATATCTCAGAAATGTTCATCTACGAGTAAAACCTTGTCATCTCTAATCGAATACTTTTTGTTTAACATTTCTTCCGTGTTCCAATAGGTATATAAAAGATGTTCATACTTTCAAATGTTGATCTTATTTCATAAAAACTGACAGTAGAAACATGAATCACTCGGAATACGTAATATGTACGGGAATATTAAGTGTACGCGACAGTTTAAGTACGAATAAAAACAAATTTCTTAAAAACCATAAAATAATGATTTTTTACTCACGTTTCTTTTTCTTTCCTCGCCGTATACGCACTGGGCATAAAAAAGCCATTCTGTTCCCTCAAAGTTGCCTTAAAATCACACTTCCAAAACATGAATCGTTAAATGTCAAAAATTCACTGTGGCCAGACACAACATAACAGAAGTGCACATATTTTAAACATGCTGATAAACGTTATACAGGTCTTCCGTGTGTAAATAGTAAAGTTTAACTAAAAGTATCTAAGGTATTTTACATCGAAGAATATATAAATATACTAAGAGTATAACGGTAAAGTCTCGAACCAGAAATCTAATTAGTCTTTCGTTCTCCTAAAGGATTTTGGATGAAACTGGAATTCAGGCACTTATAGTGGTGAATGCAACAGGTAGACGGCGCTTTAGCGATACACGAACGTAATGCAGGTATATATATATATATATATATTATTATATATATATACATAGTATATATATATAGACTTATTTCGTGTGATTGCATGTGTGCACGGTGTACCATATAAAACATACAATCACACAAGTTAACTTGTTTGACAGTATTCTTTCCTTTTCCGTTTAAAATATTCTTATTACAGCTACTAACAATGTAAAATAGCAACTTTTTAAATATCATTTAATTCAGAGTTTCTGAATATACCAAAATGGTTTAATATATATATTATTATAATTAAAAATATAATTACTATATTGTAACTATAAAAGATATTATATATATACTTAATCATTTATCTAGGAAAGAAACTTACGGACAGGTGCCGCATTTCATATATTATTCAGCAGAAATTAAACACATACGAGAAAGAAAAATAAAAAAATACGATTGTCACATATGTATAATATAAATAACATTTTCATTTTTAAATATACACTATCGATCATGTAGAAGCAATGCAATAATATGGAAAAATCTTATTTAATCGAAATGTCGTTTATTATCTCAATTAATATAAATGACGATAATAGCCTTATCTATAACAGTTTCCGTCATATACATTTAACAATGAGTATTTTTTTGGAAAATAATTATATGTACATTTACTCTACAATTATACCAAAGATCAATCAGATCACTACTGGAACTACTTAATATCCATTGTTATATATATCGATCCATAAATAATATGGAATTCGTCGTTCGAATATAAATATTCGATTATACAAAATTCAGAATAACGTTCAAGCGATTAGAAAATGGTTTTATTGTTAAATCGTTCTAAACCACTCCTTCGTTTACCGTCAGAGAATATTCAAAAGTTCAACGCTATAAGTACGTTTATCAGGGACATGGACTTATACAGGTTTCTTGAGATTCTAATGGTAAAACATTTTCGAAATCCTTATAACTAGAATTTAGAATACCGGAGAAGTCGTCCATATATTCGTTTCTTTCTTTTGTTTTTTTTTTTTGTAAAGTGTACAAAGTTCAAATGAAAGGTTAAATTTTGTACTTTCATATTGCACTTGTTTTATATGTTATTTTTAATGACACGCTTCGTTTCTTAAAAATATCTCTGTGTTCTTATGAAACACATTTATTCAAAATCTATTATGCCATTAATCGTGGAATAAGTGTGTTTATGATTAAGAAAATAAACTATTGATAGTGTGCTTGAGAGGATGTCAATCCCCCCACTCTCTCTCTCTCTCTCTCTAGACACACTAGATATCGATAGTAGAAATATACGGTACCACGTCCCCGGTAAATTGTTTGTTATTTATCTGATCGACGAATTAAATTTATAATAATTCAAACAAAGGTCTCGAACTCGTATTCGAAAGAACGCCTACTACTTACACAACTCTGTCGAGACCATAATATTATAATAGATACGCTATGTATTATTCATACATAAATGCATACACGAAGCAACATATTGAAATTACCTAATTATATGAAACTATTTGCATTGAACGATCCTTTATTGCGTAACAAACGTCTTATCAATAGTTTATTTTCTTGAATTTCGATCCATGAACGCGACAGAACAAACAATAGACCTCAAAACTCGTTTGATTAGTATTTCATATTTCTACATCCAACACAAATAAAGAAACCTATATTATAGCCTACTATTCGAAATGAAAATCGAACGAGTTTTTGAATATTACTTCAAATGTCGAATGTACATATTCATAATAACGTGTGCAATAGTTAATACATTTATAGCTTCTGCACACGACTCCTTTTTTCAAAGTTAAAATAAATATATTATAACAACAACGATTTCCTCTTATTTATGAAGTACTCGGTAACATTATTTTGATGAATCACAACTTAATCAAGTAAAAGCCAATTAGCGAATTGTTATTTATTCGAACGAACGAAATCCACATCAAGACGTCGCAATGTCGTGACATAAATGTTAATAAAGTCAGACGTCGCATATTGTGTATTTATTTGTAATTTCCCATTTTAACTTAATACATCACCCATTCGAAATTAAAATACATCTTTAGTCATGGCAGTTACATGATTCATTGAAACTTCATATGCAGATCTCAAATATGTTGAAAAACCGAGTTTTATGCAATTCATATATGATACTATTTTACGACGTACTCTAGATATCTATAATAAACTGAGAGTGTATGAAAATCATAAATTATTACATTCTTAACCGTAGGTGGGATGCTTATAATATTACAACAATATGATGTAACGTATATATGTCATATGTGTTGACCAAATGTTATACGAAGTATAATAGTGAATGCATTTATCCTATATAATCCATTATATCATACACCTTCAATTTCTTCATCTAACAGATTGCTTTGAAAATTTATCGTTCAGTTTTATTAAAAAGCTAGTGTTGCGAATAATAAAATTGAAAATGGAAATTTCTTATGCCTTGTGCTTTGATGTGATACAAGAATTACTGGCACTCTTGTTATGTTAGAAAAATGTATATGATAAGAGATCTTCGAAGCAGTCTCGAAATATATGTGTATGTATGTTTCAAATACACAAATGTATAACTAACTGGTTTCACTATAGTATGTAAATATGTGTAGGATTTATATCCTATTTCTAATATGTATCCAATACAAAAAGCTTTTGAAGCTTATAAAACAACCTTTCCAATATATTTAAAATCGTTCAAATACTTTATGCACGCGGAATTTTAAATCATATTTTCAAACAAAAGATATCATAATATCTGAGATACAATTTTTCAAAAATTGCACTAGAACGGAAGGAATTTATGTTTAGATTATACTTTTTTCATATATTGCAAGATAAAACAAGCAAACCGGTGACAAAAATTTTAACAAAATAAAGGAGTACATGAAATTACAAAAAAGAAAAACGAGGAAGTTAAAAAAGAAAGTATATTCGAGATATATACAAATATGTATATTAGATAAATATTTATATATATCTTCATATTTATGTTATCTTACTCTTAAACATCTAGTGCGTATCTAGGTATATCTCTAAATCAGTGTTGATTTTTCATAAATATTTCAAAAAATGTATTTTTCTATTATTGCATGTACACACCATAATAATGAGCAGAAAGAAGAATAGTGGTCAATAAATGGTAAAATTGTGCTTATAATTTTGCTCCACAATCCCCTAGAAATATCAATTACATTCTTATTATAAAACTTAATTTCCAATTAGATAAAATTATTTTCAATAAATCACATTTGAAATTTCACGGCCCACAGGGTTTAATATTGTCCAAATTTTAAATACAACTAAAATGATATGTAGATGCTACGTCTCAAATAAATATTAATACCAAAAAGTATAATTATTCTATATAACCACCTCGTTACGGCAATTTTATACTCTACAGTACTTTTGTCAAAAATTAAAAATCATTAACAAAATAAGTATTACTTGGGGATATTATACAATATTGCAAAAAGAAAAACTAGAAAAGTACACATATCGCGATTCCGTGCGCCTTTAATAAAATAATATTCGTCCCATTCTTATTCCAACTGTTCACAATACAATAAATTTAATTTTGTTGGAACTGGAAAATAATATAAGAAGTATTAGTATATACCATCAGTATACACTAGTATATACAAAATTCACCATACTTTTTAAAATATAAGTTAAATTTTCACGATTCCCTGTAATATCACTCAAATATATTTAATTTTTAAATAATTAACTTATTTTATGTGCAATTAATCAAATTGAGTTTATTAGCGAGAAATAAAATTTCATTTGTATTCGACGCTGTAAAGATAATAAAAACAAAACATAATCAAGGTGTTTAATATTATGGTATAGTACGAACTGCTGAAATACACCTAGATTTATGCTTAGAACATTCCTAATATAACAATATAGCACCTAAAGGTTTTTTGTACTTTAGCAATATTTTGCATGATAATGCTATTAATATAAACATACACGTATGTTACTTGAATGTATTTACATTATGCAATCATGACTATAAAAAGTAAATGGAAAGCAATCTAATCTCTTGTTTTCTGATCATTGTTTAATTCGTTAGTTAAACAAGTGATCATAAAAATCTTTGTGGTGTGAATATTTAATATGCATGAAAAACTTACTTAATGATCGTTTAAGTATAACTATTAAATGGCATGGTAAATTCTGGTTAACTTATGTTGCTTTTCCATATATTACAATATCTACATTCGATTTTACTCAAAAATCGATACAATGAAGTACGATTACAATAAAAATTTGAAATCAAATTTTACAATGTTGAAGGCTTCCTATGTATCACATAAACCTAAACAGATTTTTATTCATTTAGAATTTTATCATTATTAGTAGATCTAATACTAAATTTAATGCACGCCTATCTGGCCAAAAGATAAGCGATGCAAAAAATTGCTGAGCAGTTTTGTAAGGTCGTCCCATAAGTTCGTGCCGCTTATTGTTCTGTTTAAATTAATATATTAAGCATACCTTTAAAGTTTACGAAAAAATGTTATCACCCTCTCGTTCTACAACCTCTTCCCATCTTTTTAGTAAAGATATTATACTGTCACTGTAAAATCTTTTTGGTTTTTCGTTCAAATATTGTTCAATGTCTGTTTTTATTGCTTCGACATTATCAAATTTTTTCCGGCTAAATATTGCTGCATTGCCCGGAATAGATGGAAATGCGATGAAGCAATCTACAGCGCGAAGAAATCTACGGAAAATGATGTATAGCATCTATTTAAAAAAGTTTTCCACGCGTGGTACTGAAAAACCTCCATTTTCTTGAAATTGTACAACAAGTTCAATGAATTTTATCTAGGTTGAAAAACGTTCATACCATAATCTTCATATTTTTCCCATGTTCTACAAAGTTCAATTAAAAAAAGTTAGTTGTTAGCATTCCCATTTTCTTTAAGAATCTATGGACATGATTTAGGGATATTCAATGATTCAGACATTTCTTGAACTGAAAAGTTTTGCCTTTTATCCATTAGATTACGAATTTTGTCCTTGCAGGCTTTGGTTGAAGGTCCAGAATGTAGTTGATCTTCAAGATCAAAATTTCCTTTACTAAATCGATTAAACCATTTTCTGCACGTACGGGGTGATAAAATACAGTCTCCGTAAACGGCACAAATATTGCTTACGGCAACTGTTGCTGTATTTCCTTTGCAAAAATTATACAGTATAAGTAGCCAAAAATCAATACGCGTCTCACTCATGGTTTTTCACTACATAGTAGTTTTACATAAAAGACGAAATGCTTGCTAGATTGAACTCGATCATTAAATGTAATATTGGTTATCGATCGCAAATTTCTTAATAAGAACAAGTTTTTCATATGATATCGGCGCAACGGTTCGATCATTAAACTCTAATAAAGGTAAAGTTTGTTTCTCGATCGGAAAGTGAATATGAATTTATGATTTCGGCGCAAGGTTCGATTAAACTCTAATCTCTTCAGTCGCTTGCGAAAAGAATAAATCCACAGCTCTTACGATTAATGCAGACGGCAAGGTCTCTGGCTGGGAATCGTTTGGCCCTGGATCGAATAAATATATCCGCAGCACGAACTTATGGGGCGTCCTAATATTAAATAATTTAAAAAACTCTAATCATTGATTTTATTCTTTACTAACTGCTAGAACAACAGATTCAGACTCTTTATTATTTGATGGTATTATAGCTTCCGTTTCTTCACTACCTTCTGTACTGTCTGCTGCGCTTGCATTTGCTGGTTCCTCCTTTTTATCACCACCATTAGATGATTGTAGTTGTTGTTGCATTTGCAATTGATTGCGCAATCGAGATATTTCGCGTGCATCCGAACGCCGATGACGTCGTAACTGTGTATTCTCTGAAACTATACGCCGTGCTAGCTCCAGGACATCTTGTGGTACTTCTAAAGCCACTAATCTATCTTCTAAATCTATTGCTGTTGTTCCTTCTGAGTCAGAATCACTTTCCAGCGCGGAGGTACCAATGTCGGTTGAAGGTGGTTCTATATTTACTGTAGAAGATGTTACCGCAGTACTACTCTCTTCTTCTTCGCCGACTTCATTTTTAATTTTCTGTGGCAATTCTTTCTGATTGCTTTCGGGTGTACATGAAGGGAATGCAGAATAAGTGCCAACACTAGATCCAGAACTAGGAGATGTTTTCTCGAGTTTTACACTGTCTGGCGGAGGTTCTTTCTTATCTCTCTCATTCGGGCTTGATAAGTGATGATTATAACGTTTGTGCTCATGGTGATGCCGTCGCTGATGATGAGCAGAGGGTGGAAGTACTACAGGCACTGATGGTGCAGGTATAGGTGCTAAGGCTACATTTGGTTGAAAATGTGGTTCAAAACGTTTGCATTCCGAGAGAGGAACTACGCGTTCTGGATGTTGCAGTACAGGTGGACCTCGGCTTAGATATGCAGGCACCAACGATGAACTGTTTACAGAAAAAATTATATATTTATTATACAACCTATTGCTTCCTTACTTTAACTCTCATCCACCCCTCGTGTCAATTTGATATATTTTTCAGGTAAAGGATAATATTATTCTGCCATTTGTAGAACAATTCATCTAAAACTTTATTGCTTTTATTTTTGTAAATATAAAATCTATATATAGTATTTAGTTTTGTTAATAACAAAACATGTGACAAAAAAATGTTATACCATTTATTACCATTTTTCATGTCCTTTGACAACTAGTCTATTGTTTTGTAACTGTTACATAAAAATGTATAGCTTTGAATGTCAAAAGTTGGCATGAACTTGAACAAGAGAAGAAGAAACGTTACATATTCTCCTTGCTGTGTATTATAATATATTATGTAAATATTTATTCTTGATTCTCAATAAAATAATTAGCAAAGTGAATTATTTCCTGTTTCGTTTCATTTGATCTTTTACCATTGTGTTCATTCGATATATAAGAAACACATTAAATTGCGAAAATGAGGGACAGATGAGAGTTAAATATATATTCAATGCTTTTCCTTACCTATCTTTGTGCTTGCAAGTACTTGTAGTATTCCAAGGTCTAAAAGCTGATGCCCCTCTAGCAGCTAATTCAAAAACTGCCCATTGCATTTGTAGATATGGATCAGTTGCATTAGCTACCTGTGATACAGGATGATATAAGCCTAAGCCACTTCCATTATATATTCCTGGACATTCGTCTCTCGTTACATCTCTTCTAATTCGTTTAGCCAATTTTTCAGAATCATGGCGCAACTAGAAAAGGATTCTTTATTTTCTTCTTCTATTTGTATTTTAATATACAATCAGCATTAATTAAGCAATAAAATTGGAAAATCTTATTAAATAGTAATATTTCAAAGAAATAATATATAATGTACAATACCTCTGACTTTCGCTTGGAACCCAATATCAGATGTTTCTCTTTCAATTCTCGAAATATATTCAGCGATTTATTATAATTTTCTTGTTCCGGTGAGAGTAACAGGTACGATCTCCAATTTGCAGAATCGAAACCCCAATGACAAGTACGATTTTCAAGAGATCTGTGAGCGTGTCTAACAAAACATTGAGGTGAAAATTGGCAGCCACATTCGATACATTCTATACACACCGAATCGTCGGATTCAAACGAATTCGCATCAAAAATGCCTTTACATTTCCCAAAACACTCGTGATATACTTTAAATTTGACAATAGCTTCTTTGTCGCTATCACTTTTAGTCGACACTTTCTTCTCGGCGTTATCCTCATTCTGACCAATTCTAGAGAGGTCGCACGATTCTGTCCTTAAAAGCAAAGCACTGACAAGCCTTTCGGCATCGGTTTGAGTAATAAGGCCACAGGAAGGAGCATTACGCGGCAAAATTCCTGAATGTTTTAATTCCTCTAACTGATCTCTTGTACATCGTGAGCAATAAATTTGTAATTCATCGCACACTTGATTGATCTGTTGAAGCGAGAAATCTTGCAGCACTGTGTTTAAAATCTGTGGTAAACATAACCTCCTTTCACCTCCTACCACAAAACAAGATATCCGTTCACCCTCCAAAACAGTCTCGCACCTTTCGGAACAACTTTGATCGGGCGCAGTTAAAATTGGAATTTGAAATTCCAATTCTCTTTTCTCACAAACATTTTTCGAGCGTTCCAATTGAGGATCCTCGTCAGAATCTTCGAGCGGTTGGTCAGTCCTGCGAACTTTACACGGGATGAGAGGTGTCACTGTTAAATTATTATCTTTTTCTATATCTTTCGTGGAGACTTGCTCGAATGCTGAATCAATGACACAATTACTCGATCGACTCGAAGGGGAGTAACAAGGTGCCTGATCTTGTAATAGGCTCTTGCAGTCCATACCAAGCAAGGCCGAGCTCGGACCCTGTAAGCTTTTCACAGCGGATAGCTGATATGTCTTTAAGACGGTCTTTAATTGCGGGCTGTACGATTGACTGTTTGTATTGCCAGGCAATAGAGTCTCCATTATTCGTCTCGCGTGTACAAAGATTCAACAAGATAGCGAGCTCGTTCGTTGCATGAAATCTTCGAGACAGTTCGTGACATACCACGCTCGTCCGTCCGATCCGTAACATAGGCGTATTTACCACCTACAATATACAAAACCTACACGCGTTCACTTTTGCACTACTTAATTCAACACTCGTGTCATTCATAGTAGTCCGCATTTGCGATCACGGGCTGATAAATAGCACTAGTGACCAACCATACGATGTGTTCATCTCAGATGATGCACTGTTACATCCAGTCGCTTCTCCTTTGGCACGCGAGAGAGTACACGCTTAACCCGTTCATATATGTCTTTCTCGAAGTCTGTTCCCCTTGCCGTAATATTATGTTCAACACAAAGATCCCGACTATCTATTATCCACAGTCTATTGTCCATCGCAATGTCGCTTCCATGCACATGATAATTCGTACTTGTAGAACGAGTGTGTGTATACAGAAATATATATATATATACACACATATAATGCGTGTACGTGTGTGTATATATATATGTATATATATATACTTTGAAAAAAAACGAACAAAAAAAATGGTATAGCCTCCACTGTAAACTAACCCGCAGTCGTCGAGACAGTTGAACTCCTTCCGATTTCACATTTGTCCACTTTTGTTTGTCCGCGGATCCTCCTTTACAGCTCGCAATCAGTTCTTCTCTTTTTACTTCTCGTCGATTTTCTTCGCATATTTCTCCATTTATCGTGTTGTTACAGTGCAAGAAATCTCTTCGGTTATAAGCATATCCATTGTTTCGCGATCTTCGTTATCACTGCCGTCGTTTCAATCGTCGATGCTTTCGGTATTATCGTTACTACCGTCGCTACCGTCGCTATCACGATCGCCACCGCGACCGCCATTCGACCGTCACCGCCACCGCCACCGCCACCGCCGCCGCCGCCACAGTTATTTCTACCACCACTGTCCCTGCCACCGCCGTCACAGTCGCCGCCACCGTCGTCGTCGTCGTCGTCGTCGTTGTCGTCTTCTTCTTCTTCGTCGTCTTCTTCACTGTCACTACCACCCGACACCACCGACACTATTGTCGTTCTTCGCGACGATGTACGATGACAAATAAATAGTTAATCACACTATTTATTCAAGTAATCATGAAACCGATGACACGTTCGATCGATGAACATTATGAATGGCATCGTCAGACAACGGATTGACTTAACGCATCGCGACCAACTGACGTATCGATCGCACGCGAACTCGGAAAGGAAGAACCGTTCAAAAAGATACGCATATTTTCTGATCGCGTTGCACGTTGTTCGATCACAGGCAACGCGAGGCCCCGCAAAATATCCACAGCTCGGCCATCCAACGTTAACGTCGTGCGATATTCACTCGAACCAAATATACTAGTGCGTTTTCGTAGCAAGACGTTTCGTCGATTGCATGCGTGTATTCTCCTTCCCTCCCTCCACCCTTCCTCTCCCTCCACTAGTGTCTTTTTTCTGGTACAAATACTCTCCACCTTGCTTTTTTTCTGCACACATACACAGAGGGACACACACGGCCGCACACTATAATCCTGCGCGTATGTAAACACAAGGAGGTCTCGTCGTGGGATCCTTAAAGTGGACGTAGATCATTGTACACTTTTGCGAACGCACGGAGCATTACACTCTTAATTACAGAGAATTTTCTGTCTGCCTGCGTTGTATACATGGAACCGCCTCTCTCGCTCATGTCTTCGGCTCGGATGGCATACAACTATCGTAAATTTTGCGCGTCTTCGATCTCTTTCACAAGTGTCACGTCGTCGATCGAAGTTCACTATACCCCTTTTTAACACCGCAACGTCCACCGAGCCAGCATTATGCCTAGCCTCCTACCGTGCTTCTCTGTCTACTGCTTAACAGCTTTGTCTCTATCGTATTCTCGACCAGTGTGGTGACACGCGCGCACATACCCACACATATATACATATATATACATACGTGTGTGTATATATATGTATAATATGTATATATATATATGCACGTTACAGATCTCGCGTAACCATGCTCGCTTCCAAAAGATGTGGAATGGTTGAGTCTGCGTATCTACGGATCATAGCATAGTGTCGGGTTGGTCAGACGACGACAGCACCGCTGGTAATGGTGGGAACGGCTGACATGAGTACAATATTTTCTCGTTACGAGTTCGATTTATCCTTTACGTTATAAACTCGCTGCCATCTCTAACAATTTGGACTGTATACGAACAACATCGGACTATTTCTTTCTCACACTCGCGCCTACTGTAAAACGATAAGACACCAACGGCAACTATCCGTTTGTAAGCTCTCGTCACCGGTAACGAACCGCAAGTCTATAACGTAAATACTGTATTTAATCACGTGATCTTCCCGTCAAAACAGCCTACATTCCCTCTACACCCACATTGACAGAGCGCGCACCTAACTCCACGTTCATTGCCAGGGCAAGCTTAACGTTGCGCATGTTAGGCTACTGCAGTGGCGGTGATGATTTATCTTGATTTTCTTTACAGAAGCGACAAAACAACTTTTTCGTTAGTCTATCTCGAAAGTGTTATTCCAATCTTGTCCAAAAATATCTCGGAATCTTACAGGCTTATCTATGTATTAAGTTGTATACACTCGCGCATAACAATATTCTTACTTTGATACGCCTTATCAAGAATGACAAATTATGTTATTAAATAACTTCTTTTGTTTCGAACTCGCGATTGTAACGTGACATATGTACAAAATACATATAGTAAATAATTCAAGAATTGAAGTAATCATTAATAAAAATGGTTTATTACAAATTAATTACATTATTTACATTTATTACATTGAAAAAAAAAGAATTATTGTACATATATTCTATTTTGATTTTTTCACCTTTCGTTTGTCCTTTTTCTTGTGTTTCTTCTTGCTCTCTTTTATAGTCTGTTTTTTCCTTCGATCTTTCTTTGATCTTTTCTTTCTTTTAGTTGTCTCTTCTTCCGAAGAAAAGTCAGAGTCACTTGAATTACTAGATGAAGAAGATGAAGATGAGGACGATGGCGATGTACTTGTACTAGATGGGGAGGATTCATTAGATGCAGTTTCAGCTTTTTCTTCTGTTATAGGTACTATTGCTGGTTTTGGATGAGTTTTCAAATGTTCTCGTAAATCGTCTGTAAGTCCACCCAAACCAATTGATGTGAAAAAATTTATAGCAAATCGAGTATTTTTTGGATCATCTCTGGGAAATAAACCTTCGAATGCTTCTTGTAATGTAACATCTTTAACACGTTGATTAAGTTTAGATAAACCCATGTATTCTGAAAGTTCTTGGAATAAGATTTTGATAAATATCCTGTTAGAACTTGTTGTGTCGTCCTCGGTCAATTTTATACATGAAAGTACCTCCCACGAAATAGAATCGGTAAATAATAAATGAGCAAAAAATTTTGATACATTACGTAACTTATTTGTATCTAAACGATGTATTGTATGGTATGAATCTCGAAAAATTTGTTCAAACGGAGTAACATACATCTTGTTAATAGCACAAAATCGACCTGCTAATAGACCAAAAAACTTTTCATACGTTCTCATCTCTGCACAGCAATCTAAGAACATATGACAGAGTTCTGTTTCCTGTCCAGGTTTCAGTTGCATCTTCATCAATTTGTGTGCACATTCTTCGAAGTCTAAGGACGAGTGAATCGTCAAATATATTGTTCTTCTTAAAGCTGTTAGATTTGTTTCAGTATTATCTACAATCAAGTCTTCTTTCCCTTCCATTACAGCAGTGCTACTATCTTCATCCGAACTATCATCTTCATCATCTTCTTCGTTTTCAGATCCACTATCGTCTGAACCCAATATTTCTTTACTTAATTGTTTATATTTATCTTCGTTAGTAACATATTCTGCATCAAATTTGAAAACATTCAATATGTCCTGAGAATCGGTTGCTTCGTCTAACGTCACTAGATGGGTAAACTGATTTTCTTCTTCAACGAGATCAAGCTCTTCTGGAACTGCTTCGTGATCTTTAAACCCATCTTTCCGAACTTGAAACATGACTTCTATCATGTACTGAACCCTTTTGTCTAATTGACCTTCATGTAATATGTTTCGTAACATTTCAAATATAGCCTCAATGCCTTTCCTAGTAACTTCAGTCAGTTTCATACCACATTCTTTCAAAAACGCAATGGCTACTTCAATAGAATCATCTGTTGGTGTTTCTACTAGTAATGTTAATATTTCTAATGCTAATATCTCATGAGCTACTCTTTGATTTACTAAATGTGCCACGAATGTTCCTGACGAAATACAAAGAGGTTTATCGTTCCTTCTAAACCCACGTTTAAATTGTATTACAAGACGTTTTAATATTAATTCTCCAATATTAGGAAATTTAGAATTTATGATCGCAGTAAGAGCTGCGTAAACAGAAGTAAACGTTGGAGATGCTGCTTGAGCTTGAATTATAGATCGAGCGAGCAGACCTCTACCTCTGACAATATTTTCTTTCAGAAGCTCTCGAGTTATAAGTCCTATATTACTAACATTAACTTTATTAATGTACCCATGGATAGATTTCTTCAAAGCTTCCCATGCAATACGTTGATATGCAGCTCCTGATTTATCAGTGATTTCTGCTTGCATCATTTTTAATTTTGCAGGTGGAATATATGCACCTCCAGTTTTTGATGTTATTAAATCAACCGTTCGTTTTTGCCTTTCGGTTACCTCATTAGAGGTATTTTTCCCTTCTCTTTTCTCCATGGTTTTGTTTGTTACTTTGTCTTTTTCTTCCTTCCTTTTATTTTCTTTTTCATAATCTCTCGACCTTTTCATATCGCGTCGTCCATGAGATCGTTCGTCTGTATACGATTCTTCATAATCATGATTTCTTTTATAGTGATCGTTCCTTCTACTGCTCCTGTCGCTATGGTGATGGCGATCTCTTGAACGATGACTTTGGCGTTCATAGTCACCTCTATGACTTTGACGTCCATAGTCATCTCTGTGACTTTGACGCTCATAGTCATCTCGATCACTTTTAGAATGTGATCTCTTCATCTTGTTACTGAAATTTGAAAACAATAGTGTTAAATTTTCAACAACGATTAAAGCAAAAGGTAATATTCTTATTTTATTTAATTTGATTAGTAAAATCAAAACAATCGTTTTAACCTTTATTTTGTTTGGAAAGCGTTGTACTAAGTTAACCTTTTACTGGTAAACAATAGCTTTTATCAAAGTCACTGTGTATTCCGTGATCACAGTATAAGTTTAATTCTGGTATAGCTTATACTGTGTCTTTATGCTAACAGAACTAAAACCATTACTTCATGACTAAAACACATCAGGCTTCCAAAATAGGATAACCTAAAAGGTAACGTAAAAGATAAATATCGAAAACTTATTTTTAAAAGTTAATGTCCAATTTTTAAATACCACTCCTTACCACTAGTTACTGAAGTCCAGGAATTGCAAATATATTTCAAATATCCTCCAACTAGCTCATGTTTCAGAACACAAATAACGTTTACACACGATGCAAACTGACGCAAACCCATACCACTCGCAGTGATATTGAGACTAGATCAGACTGGATGAGATACGGGCGCTTCTCACACGCATGCGCGACAATTTTAGCATCAGTAAGGTAAAAAATGTGGCTAGAATGGGATACCTTGGTCTACCCGCATAATTGCGCAAAATAATTTCGGCTATATCAGTATAGAATTTGATTAAAGTCTATCAATTGTATGTAGTTTAAGAACAGTTCATTATGTTTAGAATTATGAACGATTCATACGTACACGTTATTGTGGATGATGCATAAGGGATAAAAAATTCAAATATTTCTTTGTTTTTTTTTTATAATTACAACTATTAAAGTTATGTTAACATAACCGTAATTCCGTTCGATTTCTTCATTATTGTGTTCATCATTCTCCTTGAAAAAGTATAAAACAGATACACAACAAAGATATATGTTCGTGTTATCTCCTGGCAGGAATGCGAAAGGAATGCAGCAGCTAGCCGTCCGATTGGTCATTTCACACGGACTTTCGGTTCTAGCTGAATTATTAGCTGAAGTGTGGGACGTCAAAGCTTATCCATTGGTTACGAGCAAGGACCTCCTTTATCCCTGTACCGTTTCTAGGGATTTCTTGCGAGGCCGCTGAGGCACGCGGAGTATGCGAGTATGTACATTGATGGCGACTGCCAAGTGACAACGCGTTTTGCTGTGTAACTACTTTTCAATTTTGTTTATCGTATGTCTATTTCGAATTAGTGGTTTTGTAACGACGATAATTTATTGTACTAGAAGCACACATCAGGATTATTTCATCTAACTTAATAGTTAGATCATTATTGAAAATACTTGTGGTGAGTCAGAAATCATATACGTACAACAAAACTAAGGTTTTCATAAACTCAACTAGATTTCAAACGTAACAATTATGTATAATCTTTTAAGTTTAGCACATTAAACGAAAAAAGTATCAACTTATTTATACAATTAAGTAGAATATTAGAATATTAGTTGTTTACATGGGTATTAAAATCATGACAATTTTGTTGATGTATCTGGAGCTCTAATTAATACAGAATTCTGAATTTCACAAGATTAATGTAGAATTCTATAAGATTATTATAAACTGCTTTCCTGTGTGCTTCATATCCGTTATTATACTAAACAATTTTAATTGTACAAACTTTTACGATTTGTTATTATGCTTTTTTATTTAGGTTAAATGTTTTTATAATTCAATGATTATAAGTTGACAACAATACCTATTAATTATTTTTACTTTTTAGCAAGAAGAGATCGATACAGATTTTGAAAATGCCTACACAAACAGAGAATGACGATATTCGAGTGAAAATTGTTTACAATGGGTAATATAAATATATAATTTCTTTGTAATAGTATGTACTTTTTGTGAAAACGACAGTGAAAAAAAAACAAAAATAATAAAGCTAAGGAATAAAATATTGATTTTCATATATTACCTACATGAGTATATTGTTTACAATATAGCATTTGTAATACAATGATTTATGACTTCCCACGAGTTGAAACTTATTTAAATATTTCAATAATGTGAAGTAAGTATATATTGGGCATATATTACTTACATGTTCTTGGTAATTTGTTCTTTTTTTATATAAACAAAATTTTTTTCAACATATCATTTATATTTGTTTTTTTTTATGCATATTGAAGTTTTCCTCTTAATATACTTATTCTTGAAAGGAAAAGAGATCATAATGGTTTGTTTTACATCAGGGAAGTGCAGATTACATATATTTCTCCTGGAATTTCGTTTGATACGTTGCGGGAGGAAATGCGTACGATATGTGGATTCAGTGCATCAGGTCAAGATCAATTTACGATGAAATGGGTTGATGATGAGGGCGATCCATGTAGGATTGTTTCTCAGGAAGAAGTGGATGAAGCATTGCGTCTTTATGAACTAGAGAAGGACACTGAGATAACCATACATGGTAAGTAATGTTCTGCTAGTGCAAATCTATTTGTAGTTGACATTCGGAACCCCATTCAAATGGTTCTTTCACCTATCGTACTTTTAGCGATAACTAGATGCATTTCATTAGAATTTGGTTACAAAGAAATTAAGGTTGATGTTACATTTTATTTGAAATTGATTAAAGTTACTAAAAGAAGAAAATACATTCGAATGTGATCCCAATTTGTTGTAATCAACGTAGATTATTTTCACTTTGTACTTGCAGTCTAGTGATAAGATTTCTGTAACTGTAACTATTCATTCAAGTATTTATTTGTGTTGACTTGATAGAATTCTGAAGAAATTTGTAAATTTTATTCATAATGTGTATAATGATCAGAATATGAAAATCAGTATAATGGTATTTACATATATTTTTTATTGGTCGTCAATACTTAAGTTAACTTATACTTAATTGCACATTTATTTTGTTTGTGTTTCGTTTATGATAGTTTTCCACTTAATGTATTTTTGTACATCCCATATCTTCATATTACATATAATATTTGTATGATATTATTAATTACAACGTTTGCATGTCACCAATTTACATTGGAATTTGTGTAAAGTAAAAATATCGAACAATTTAGATTTCGATGTAATAAAGAGAATTATATCGTATTAACCTTCTGACTCTCGTCACGGACAATAACGACTAATAGCTCGAATAATTACGACCTCGGATAACTACGTCCGATTCGCATTACATGATCGATAAGCATTAAAAATTTCTTGCATCTCTTAAGAATCGTTCCATTCATGCGTATTTACAGGAGCTCCGATTATGTAGTATTTAACGGACTTCGTCGGAAAAGAAGGCAAACACGCGAATAAGAACTAATAAAAGAGGCTCTTGAAGAAAAAAGGGCAAGGGTGGGAAGGCATGAGAACGTAGTTAAGCAAAGCGAACGTGAAAAGGAGGGCGAGAGAGATTACGAGAGAGAAAGGGTTGAAGTAGGGCTGGAGAAGAAAGAATATTAACATAGAAAGGGGATCACGGAAGGAAATATTGAGGAAGAAGAATTAGAGCGAATAGGGATGTACGAGCCAAGAAGGTGGGGCGAGGGGGGGGGAGGTTGATAAAGGAGAGGATGATGGGCGGGAGTGGTTGGGTAGGAAGTAACAGAGAGAACAGAGGAAAGGTTACGGGAAGGAAAAAGAGTTGGGGCGGTTTGTTAAACAGAAATCAGTTCTGTTTTCGGCGTGACTTTATCCTAGCGTTTGCGCATTTCGTGAAGTAAAACTGGTCTGGTGGTGACGGCAGTTAATGAATACTGCAGCAGCAGTCGATATTCTTACGCGGACAGATTAGCTAGGCGACAGTTTCCTCGTGGAAATCTGTCAGAGAGGCTGTTGGAGTGGCGAGAACGGCCGCGCGAAGAAGCTAACCGGAAATCTCGTTGGGAAGGGAAAAAGGGTGGATCGAGGAGAGGGTAGAAGGCCGGTTGATCATTCCCCGAGGTTCATCCGCGGGAAGATAACGGGATAGCCCGGATAGAATATACGCGCGGTGGGCTGGGCTTGTTTTAGTGCTCCGCGAACTCGTGTCGAGAGGTTGTGACGGTGTATCTTTAACAATCGCTGTTGTCACTGGAGAGGTTGCAAAAGTGGCGATAAACCAGCATCGATCGCACTGACTCGTCGCATTCTCAGCCGGGCTCCTGCAAGAGGTCGGCCACGGTAGAAGAGGCGAGGACAGAGGAGCACGGGGGTGAAAGAAGGAGAGGAAGGGAAAGACAACGGGCCGGAAAGAGAGAGATTGAGAGAGCGTGCGCACGTACCGCTGGGTAGGGAAGTAGGGAAAACTTGGGGGTGGGAGTTAGAGGGTGATAGCGAGCAAAAGACGGGAGCCAGTGGTGTACGGTTGTTGGCGGACGATATCAGACAGCCAGGATAGAGGAAGTGGAGAAAGATAAATACGGGTAAATTCGTGACGAAATGGCGTGGGGTTATTGGAGCGCAACGTCAGTCAGCGATAGGGGTCGATCACCCCGTCGGGAGAAGGATAAACAACAATCCCAAGGTTTGCATCAGCAGCACCAACAGCAACAACAACAACAGTTTCACCAAACTGAGCCGGGGATCAGCACAGGGTTGTACGGGGTACAGCAGCAAGTACAGGGTGAGATCGGCGTCGGTACGTCGTCCGGGCCCGGTGGTGGCGGTGCTGCTGGTGCCGCAGCCGAGGAACCACCCTGCAGTATGATGATACAGGGTGGTTCCTTCTATTCTTATTCCGCGGCACTGGCTGCTGCGGCAGCAGCTGCGGCTGGCCGTAAGATCCCACCGGCCGTCGAAGTACCTTCCACCTCGTCCACGGGAATTCAAGTTTTGCCGCGTGATCGACCGATTAAATCGAGCACCAGCACGTACCCACCCTCGCCCAGCAGCGATTCCGCCGAGTACGAACAGCCGATCGCTGGGATGCGAGGCGAGTGTTCGCCCAATAACAGTCCACGCGACGAAATATTCGTGCAACCGGGATCCTCGTCGTCCAGAATGAAGCTACTCGGCAAAAAAGGTGTCGACGACACCTCGGAAGTCGATCTGGACGAAGTGATCGCCACGGAGATGATGTACGCGACCAGCAATCAAGCTATAGGGCCTAATAGGTGTCGTGTACACGGGCCGTGTAATCAACGTCCGGATCCTGCTCCTTCCACGGCCGACGATACCACAGGATTCCCGCAGTTTTGGTTCAACGACATCACCTGGGGTAGGTCTCGACACCCTCTCCGCGCTTCATTAACTTGGCCGATTGATTCGCAACGAACCACAGGTGCATCGACCGCCTTCGTTCCTTCCGTTTCGCAGCCCTATTGTTTGTGTAACCTTTCGATATTGCACGTTATTGCGCGCCGTGGCCTGCACAAATCCACTCGGTTTACTGCCCGGAGTCAACACAATCTTGATTCAAACCGAACGAGCCGAATGCTCGGATGCAATTGCTACATATCGATCGCGAAGAGTAGTGTGTGTTTTCGAGATGGTGTGCTAACATGTACGCTTATCTAATCATCTCTGCCTAGTCCCATATTTCACGATTTCAGAAGGATCAGTGTGCTCATGAATATCGTTTCATTCTGAATTCGCTAGATGCGACACGATACGCTTCGCGTACGGAAGTTAGTGTTCCTTCCGAGCTGATGCCAGTTTTTCTTTCTTACTATTGTACGAACAAAAACATTCATGAATCCTCGTATCTAATACACTCGAGATCGATCGTTGAAACAATACATTCTCGAAGGTCGAACCAGACGAGTAACAGCATAAGGGATGAAAAGGGAGACGTGTGGCACGCAAAGTGGCACAATAAGCTGCTGCTGCTGCACCAAGTATCAAGAGTCTTTGTTTGCTCTCGTTTGATCGCAACAATCGCTGGGTAACTGGCGTAATTAACACGTAGCTAGTTGTATTAATTCGCGAGAAACAATATCTATAGTAATAGTCGCTGCGGTGAAATCGTTTCGCGAGTTGTTATACGCGTATATCGATCGTTAATACACGCGAAGGCTTTTCCTAAATTGTTTCGGGCACAACGTTCGCGAGCATTTATGCTATAAAGATCGGATCCTCCCGTTTCCGAATTGTTTCGAATATAATATGAAACAAAAATATTGGACACTCAGCAAAATTACTTCAGTAATTAAACGAAGAATATAGTTATCTGCTTCAAAACGAATTATATTCTAAACTCCGACGATCTGATTATGTACCGGAAACTTGCCAATACTTGCTGATAAGATACTGGGCCGTTAAACAGAGTAAGATGGTTTCTTTAATTTTGTGGCAAGTCTCGCCGATAGTTTCGATCGATTATTCGATGGCGCGTGAGATGTGAAGGCGTAGATTGAAAACAATATTGCACCTATCCGTGTCCGCGAAGGCTCCTCGTCGATAAGCGATAACGCGATCGCATCGTTTCGATCCAATGTTACACGTTATCGGGCAGCGTTTAATGATCAAGTCATTGAATAAAAGTGACAGTATAGGGTACACCTATGTGGCCTCGGCTAGGCAGCGGTTAGGCTCGACATGTAACGGAAAAAGCTAGTTCCGATCGTGGTCCTGAAGACATCTGGTAGGCCGGCTGGTGTTGAACACGTTCGCGAACACGGTGTGCGATTCCATCTTCGATAATAGTTGTCGATCATTGTTTATGCTGTGCTGACGAGGACACCGCCGCATCGTTATGATGACGTTGTCCGTGATACACGATCTTTGTTAGTATTCGCTGTTGTTTCCATCTAACGTTCTAAGATCGATCCCTGAAAATTTCGATTCTGGGCACGGAGAAGACCGGCTCTAGTGTGCCTCAAGTACATATAAGTTTCGGACGCGCAGAACTTGCGAACGGGGATGACGTACCCGAGTGGATGTTCAGACAGACAATCGAAGTGTGCAATTTGAGATTGTCAATGATGGGGGAAAAAATGATAAATTAGTGGTGGCCGCATGAATTTGCATGATTCTGCATGATTTTGCATCACTGAATATTCATGAGATATTCTTCCCGTGCCTCGAAAACCGAGTTTTCGATCAACCAAGGGAACCTACAATCAAATTAGATATGCCATTACCCCCTTGACGATGGCGAATGCGTAATGAAAAGGCAACTGTGATGCCGGCTAGAATTCAAGTGACAGCACTCTCGTGTGGCAGTAGTCGAGAATCAGCATTTACATTTTCCGACGCGCAAGTCGATGTGATTTTAAATTTATTTGATCGACATCGACATCGTTCAATGCAAAGCTTCTACGTCGGATTATACTGGTGAAAATGAAACGTGACATAGACCCTTATCGCTAACTGATATCTGCGACGTATGATAAACATAGGGTCCGTATGAAATATGGCACTCGACATTAAGGGGTTGAAGAGTTAGATTAAATTGTACGGTCTACGTAGGTTGATAAAACATATAGGGTGTTTCAAAAATGTTGTACCACATTGATAAAGGCGATTCCCGAGGTCATTTGACGTAACTTTTTCCTGTGCTAAAATGTTCTTCGCGGCTTTGTTAAGGAGTTATTAACGAAAGACTCGGTTGTTGCCGCGCCCTGATTGGTCCGTGTTTTCCATTAACAACTCCTTAGCAAAGCTGCGGAGAAGATTTTCGCAACGAAAAAGGCACTTCAAATGGCCTTGGGAATCGTCTCTTTCATAGAAGTAGAACATTTCTGGGACACCCTGTAGAAGAAACGATTCGTTATCATCGAACTTGATGCTCGAGCGTGTAGTTGTTTAGAAGTTCACGTTTGCGTACACAAAGCTGCAAAGTGACTGCGATTTAATTGGAAAAGTGTAACGAGTACGCGAGTCGATATACAATCGGTGTAAAAACGAGTACACCCTTTCAAAATAAATAAATTTTTTAAAAGTCAATCAAAAGGCTTGAGTTTTTTTTGTAATGTTGAAAGAATTAATTTACTAGAATTAATTGACTAAGAAAATAAAGGTAACAATTGGTAGACCTAAATATGTTACACACATGCACAAAGTGTCATCGAAATCGAACAATAGCAGTAGCAATTAAAAAAAAAATCATTTACACAGTAGCTAGTAAACTAATCCTTCTAACATCTCAAAAAAATGTCATTTGGTCCACATTTGAAGAAGTTATTTGGTTTGAAAGGTGTGCAAATACTTTTTGCATTGACTGTATGAGATTCTAACTATTAAATCTGGTAGGTTGTTTATACAAATTTTTATAGACTGCTTTGCAGACGACAAAATCAAGAAATAGTCAACGATTAAGTACCACTATTATAATAATGCGCTATAGCAAAATACTATAGTATAGTAATTATACATATATATACTACTGCAGTATAATTATATAACAGTTTGCTTCGTAATTATCGTAAATTTATACAATTTCTAATATTTCCAAACAATTTTGTCAAAGGTACATATCTAAGTCGATCCCAGTTTTCTTTATGAAAAATTCATACACCTCAGAGTAATGTAAACATGAGAACACCTGCAGTCTTGTAATTATGATAAGGACATTAGAATATCTATTTAGTTAGAAATTAAGATTATTGTCAATAAGCATGGTGTTATTAAGTGTCATTTTAGCGAATTGATAGAGTTGTTGTTCGCCAACGATTTAACGCGACGGAAAAATGATTGCACACTCAACAAAATTGTCCGTTTCTGTTACAGTTTTTCCTAACGTTCCGCCTGCACCTGGAATGCCCTGTCAGGGAGAAGACAGTGAGTTTTTCGTCGTAACAATAGTCGCAAGTTTCTAACACACGCACTCGTTTCCCAATACGAATAAACTAGCCAGCGAGTTATACGATTAGCAATACGTTCTTTTGAGTTTCTCATGAGATGTGTACGACTGGTCTGGCTAACCGATTCATGTACAGTAGCCTCTCGTGTAACGCAACCAGAAACTTGTTTAAAAAAAACTGTACACACAGTGTTAGATAAAAGCATAAGACACTGTGCATGTTTGTATATTATGTATAGTTGAAAGAAAGAAATGTTCATTTTGTACATTCTATGTGTTGCGTGTCATCTCCAGAGTAAGTACACCAAGGGGTGGGTTTGCGAAACACAGCAGAGATGGGAGAGAAAGAAATGTAAACACGATGTACCTTGAGCTGGACAAAAGTATAAAACTCTTTGCTTATTCTCGATTCGAAGTTGCACACAACACATACATACAACGTACAAAATGCACATAATATACAAACATGCACAGCGTCTTATTATGTACAGTATAATGTACAAAACATTGCGTAAGACGACTGTAAACTTACTGCAACAGAAGATATAAATACAGAGTAATTTTAAACAATTTCATTGCGTCATATGTGAGTCTACTGTAAATGATTACTATTATCTTCTTTGGTGTATCGTTCTTTCGTTGATCGACGCTTGTTTCTTTTCGTTTGATCTATTATTGCCGCATCAAGAGATTTCATTCCGACCAATTTCTCATGGTGTACGTCGACCGTTTTCGATTCGTTTCGTTCTCCTTCTGTTAAGTTTCATCATGTACGTATGATTCGTGTCGGCAGGATGAGCACCGAATAGATCGTTCGATCACACTTGCTAACACAGATCGTTTTCTTCATATGAATACCGCGGGGCTTACGGTTCCCATGTTTTTGTCGTGTTTACAAATTCGCCGGCTCAGTTGTTCCGCCCTTGCCGTGGCTATTCAGTGTTTGACGTGCCTCGCTATGGAGCGACTCAGGCGAAGCATAGTTTTGCTGCAGATCTTTCGGTGCGGTATTCCAATGGATCCGTCTTTTCTCCTAAAGTATCCCGCGAGACGCGCGTTTTCTTATCGTACTCGTATCGTGAGTGTGCGTGCGCGCGCGTGCGTGCGTGGGAGAGAGAAAGAGAGAGAGAGAGAGAGAGATAGGGAGGGAGGGGGAGAGATTGTAAATAGAACATAATTGAAGGCATGCGAATTTTCGAGAGATCGTCGGCTCTCGTGTGCGGCCGTGACGTAGGGAAAATTCGCTAGGCAGCTCCGCGGTCAGCTAATACGTATATCCCGGAACGAGGAACACCGTTCGCAGACATTGAAGACAGGATTACTCTCTGTTCGTTTGTGATATTTATGTTTTTTCATTTTCCAAAGGAAGCATCTACAGACGCGGCGCACGTAGATGGAGGAAGCTGTACCGAGTGAATGGTCATATATTTCAGGCGAAACGTTTCAATCGGGTAAGCATCATATACTCATTCAATTACTGACCCCGAATCTCTTTCCCAAACCTCTGTCCACCTCCACCCGAACCACCCTCCGGATACACCATCCACCCACGCTTCTCGCTGCTCTCGAATATAATTTCACACCATCTTTTTCCATTGTGGCTACGAACACACTGTTACCTGTTACACACCGCCGTCTCTCGAAGCGACCCTCTGTCGGTCGGATAGATTTAATTCCTGATAAAAGGAACTTGCTGGCTAGTGGTCACCGGGAATTATTCTGTATTTAACGGTCCCAGTACCTACCTGGCATCTTCTTCGCTCCAGCCGAGGGGTAATGAGGGCGGTGTAAGTCGATTTCACTCGGACGAGGGATGGATAAGAGTGAGGAGGACAGCAAGGGTTAATGTACAGGGTGAGCTACCCAACGCTGCAACTGGAAGTATCTCTGATGATTTTAACAATGTAATCGACATTTTACGAAAATGTATTTTGTGGTAAAAAGGATTTTCTATTGACAATTATTAGACTGTGGATTTCCATGCAACATAAAAAATTGTCTGCGTCAGATACAGGTAGAAAATATTCAACCATTTATGACATTAGTCATTAGTTCACAAAGTATTTTAATTTGAGTATACAAATCTCTATCATAAAGATTTACGTTCAGGCTGATACACGTGTTTTCGTACGTCCACTTTGAGAAGATAATGACTGTAATATTAGCTTACCCTAAAAATTTCCCTAAAACGATAAACTATCATGTTGCCCAACATTTAGCCAACCTAACGCCAATGTCATTCTGGTATGAAAATTAAAATGTCTCCTAAGCTAATAATTCTGATTCGTAAATAGGTTGAACACTTTTTTCAAACCCTCTTCGTCGCGACACTGGTTTAGAAGAAACATTTCTTTTCCTGAGGGAGTTAGTCGTCTTATTTAAAACAACGGAGTTACTTTAAGTTCCAGTCTTGAGTATGTCACCCTATATGGGAAGAGTTTCCAGAGTGTGTGAGGAGGTACACGGGTAGAGATGTATGATAGGGGTTGTTGCGTTTAGATTGAGGATGATGAAGAAGGGAAGACACTCCGGTCGAAAGAAGACGAAAGCACGCGTAGAATTTGCGGAAGAGGGTGGGGGTAATTAAAGAAGTAATGGACAAAGAGGAGGGTCGGCGCGGAAGAGAAAAAAGAAGAAGAGAGTAGAATTAAGTCAGTAATTGTAATTAGACTTACGGACTCTCCTTGACTTACACTACTCTCGTTCTGAGGGCTTCACAAGAAAAGCGCGCCAATTGGGTCCGTATAACTTCCTCTCTTTGTTTAACTTCCGCAGCGAGCGTTTTGCGCGTTCTGCCAGGATCGGATATGGGGACTAGGTCGACAGGGATTCAAGTGCATCCAATGCAAGCTCCTGGTCCACAAGAAATGCCACAAAGTGGTGAGGAAGTCGTGCTTGAGCGCGCAACAACAGCAACAACAGCAGATACCAAGTATAGAGGCGCAGGCGATCGACAGGAACGGCGATCAACAATTGATGGATGTCGTTCAATGCAGTAACGTACCTCATGTCGAAGATGAGATCTCAGAGTCGCCGATCATCGAGGAGCACTCACGAAATCGTAAGAACGTCTTTGAGGGGATTCTCTACGGTGACGGTAAAAAAAGTGGCCGAGCCTCGGAAACCTTTCTCAGGAAAACCATTAAGCACATCAATTCGAAATTGTATAGATTTATTAACGTCTATTTGAAAAGTATGCAGCATTTTTTCAAGTAAAAATATTCATTTCATCCGACGCTACAGCTTCCAGAGTACTGGTGCAGTTGTATGAAATCAATAAACCAAAGAGGTTCTTCTGCATGAGCATCGTCCGAAAAAGAACTTTCTAGTCATGCAAGATACGTACATGGAATATGCTTCATATTTCAAACTTTTTAATTTATTTCCAATATTTAAAAATTATATTTGTAAATTGGAAAACGAATTTTGAAACCGATCACAGTAGAGATTCCCCTGTACTAAGCTAAACACTGAGAATCTGTAAATCGAATCTTAAAATTACATTTAGTTCGTAATATTTATTACTTGTGATGTTTTTTTTTATGAGGAAGACTACGAGTTTGTTTTAAATGGACATGTAATAAATACATCATATACTATTCCCGATAAGAAAAAGTATTTGGTCAAAGAAACTAAAGCAATAGCGAAAGAAGCAGAATAATAGAGTTGCCTATATTCGAGTAGAACATCAATGTGAAAAGAAATAACTTCATTAGTGAAATACGGAATAAAGAAGTGAAACAGTGATTAGTGAAAATACTAAATCGTCATCCAAATTATAAATTATCTTTAGGTTCAGAAAATTAATACTATTCTTACACTTTCGGATATTGTTTATACATTTCTTTGAAATTTTCACATTTCTCCTGTGAATACTTCATTATTTCATAGCTGGTAAATAGATAAACATGTTAATCGTTTATCTACATGTTCTTTACTATATGACAAAATCGTTATGTCTACTTATTTAATATACATACGTACAACTAATTATGTATACAATACACCACACAATATGTATGTATACATTATGTAAATTCAAAATATACTTAAATAATTCCCGTATAATCAATCTCAACTAGTTCGATTGAATACTTTTTGCTAGGATTAGTATTGACTGTATCAGGAAGTACAGTTTCAACTTTTTTCAAACGAGTAGGTGTATCTCTTTTAAAAAAATGTAAATTAGTCAGACATTTGTAATATGGTCTATATACGATTACAGGAACTGGAAGCGAAGAAAGGGAGGAATCGCCACTGGATACGCTAACGGATGCAGACAACTCGAATGATATGCAGAGGCAATACTCATTAAACGATTTCGAACTGATTAAGGTAATCGGTCGTGGTTCCTACGCGAAAGTTTTGATGGTGGAACTGAAGCGTACGAAGAGGATTTACGCGATGAAAGTGATTAAGAAAGCCTTGGTGACCGACGACGAGGACATAGATTGGGTTCAAACGGAGAAACACGTCTTCGAAACTGCCTCGAATCATCCTTTTCTTGTGGGGTTGCACTCATGTTTTCAGACCCCCTCGCGATTATTTTTCGTGATCGAGTTTGTACGTGGTGGTGATCTTATGTTCCACATGCAAAGACAACGTCGTCTTCCGGAAGAACACGCTCGGTTCTACGCAGCTGAGATTAGCCTCGCCTTAAACTTTTTACACGAAAAGGGTAAATATTTACGGAGCGATAGTTGCGCCATAAAATGACAGATTACCAGCTATAATTTGTCAGAATCTTACGAGACTCACGGTCTCCTTAATCAGTTTAGAAGTATTGCGTCGAGAAAATGAACATACTGTAACTTTTACGCAGATAACATGCTTAAAACAAACTTTATTCGATAACCCTCAATTTTCATTGAAATAACAAATTGAACTGTCAGGAGAAGCAATTTACAAAATTAAGATATAAGCAATAAAATCATAGAAATATTAAAAGCTATTTTTTCAATCTTAAATTCAATTATACAAGCATAATTACTGCCTATTTATTGCATGATTCTCTATTAAACACTGATTTGTGTCAGTAAGATAGATTAAAATGTACAGAATTTTTAAGCGTGATCTCAAGTATGTAACAAATAAAAATGGAATTGCTACGATGTTGATAATGTCCACTCATGGGAGCATAATTAAATGAATGAAATGTCGTCTTATGAGCAACAAATTAGCATAATTCGCTCAGAAGTGCATTATGATATGATCAGCACGAGAGAAATTCACAATAATTTCTTTTTACAGGTATAATATACAGAGACTTGAAGTTGGATAATGTGTTGCTTGATCACGAAGGTCACGTTAAATTAACTGATTACGGAATGTGTAAAGAAGGCGTCCGAGAGGGCGACACAACTTCCACATTCTGCGGCACTCCAAATTATATCGCACCTGAGATATTACAGGGTGATGATTATAGTTTCTCTGTAGACTGGTGGGCACTTGGTGTACTGTTGTATGAAATGCTTGCAGGCCGTAGCCCGTTTGATGTCGCGGGCGCGTCAGAAAATCCCGATCAGAACACTGAAGACTACCTATTCCAAGTTATTTTAGAGAAAACTATTCGTATACCTAGGTCGTTATCAGTCAAAGCAGCTTCCGTTCTTAAAGGTTTCCTTTGTAAAGATCCTGTTAGAAGATTAGGTTGTGGCAAAAGGCCAGCTGCTTTCCTTGATATCGTTGCACATCCATTCTTCAAAGCAATTGATTGGGAAATGGTAATTATTAGAAACTTTGAATGAGTACGATATTAAGGTGTGAACGGTTTGGTATTGCCTAATATTTATTTCATTTTTAGTTGGAACAAAAGCAGGTCACACCGCCTTACAAACCACGTTTAGATTCTGATCGTGATCTAGCCAACTTTCCACCAGAGTTTACGGATGAACCTGTTCATTTGACGCCGGATGATCCGTAAGTTTTCAATTCTAAGTTATTTGGAGAAAATTACTAACGGTGTTTGATATTTTCCAGGAGGGTGATTGACAAAATCGATCAGAGCGAATTCGAAGGTTTCGAATACGTGAACCCGTTACTCATGTCTCTGGAAGACTGCGTGTGACAAGAACCGCTCGTTATTGTGCAACGTCACAATCAATATCAACAGCAATTGCAGCCGTGTTATATGTATGAATTACAAGACAAACTCGCGATGCTTCGTATTGATCCTCTATTGAACATCAGCTCAAGAAATCGAGGTTATCATAACAACGTTTTTTTAATGACGTACTCCGAAGAGAATGAGAACGACAATAATTATAACGAATATCGGTTATCGCCACCTTTTCCATTCCGATACGAAAGTCCGATATGCTCCAGTTCTCTAAGTATCACTGATGTTACTTACGGCTCTAGCAATAACAATGAGATCATTAGCAACTATGATCAACACAATTACGACGATGAGGAAGATGAAAGTCCAAAGAAAGGACTCTTGAAGCAAATGTTTTGCCTTCCATTAAATTAAGCTAAATAAGGCTTGTTTAATATTACAAAATTGCCTCTAATCAATAGTTAATATAAATTTTGTAGATCGCAAGAGATTTGAAAACCTGTAACAACGTTAAAGTTTACAGAATCCTTATATTAAGTATTGGAAGAAAAAGTACTTAATTTGCGCCACGTATTATAACGATCATATTGACTCTTCTTTCACATGGTGCTGCAAGTAAGCGTATTAATGGGTATTATTTTCAGCTATTTTTAGATGAGAAATGAATTAAAATGGAAAATGTACCTGACTGCTCGATTAATCTCGTAGATAATATGTCATTCCGTTATGCAGTCGTTCTATTAAATACTTACAAGCATTATACGATCCTATTATATCGCTTGCATGAACGTATTCACTGAAAACAATAGCAACAATATATTTCTAACAAACTAATATCTATTTAAGAAGAACACTGTATATTATAGATTAATTGCGTTTTAAAAGAATACAGAAAACATACGTATATTTCTAAAAGAACTAATTTTTTTTCTACATTTCTTTTCTTTTTTTTATACAGACAGTTTGAATCTATAATATATAAACATATATTATATATACATATATACATATATTAATGACACATATTAATATTAAATATATGTATATATACACACACACACTACTACACTTTTAAAAGAGAAATGTTGATCACAATGTATATTAAAAAGAATTTTAATCACATCACATTATAACGTTACATGTTTTTTCAAGATTTTTGTTCGTGAATTACATGCTCCAAGAACGTGAAAGTTACACAGTAAACAATTTTGGTGCAGGACGTTTTTTCCGTATTGTTAAAAGAAAAGTAAATTGTGGCTACGAGGTAAAAATTGCACAAAATAAGAAAATACTATTCCTTAATAATTCAATCCCATGTTATTACAGATTAAATTGAAGAAGATAGAACGTACCCAACACACAATTTTTTACAAGATATTTACATTATCATTAACACATTACCCTCTGTCGTCTTTAACGGTAAAAAATCTTCGGTGTGGAAATTCGCGACATTAATAGGATTTCATTATATTTAGTTCCAAACAAGAACAATCAACAATAAATTTGTACAACTATAAAGAAAACGGTTGCTAATACGAGATTAAATATGTCATTAAACCTAGCCAATAGTCTGAAATAGTGGCATACCTCCAGAAATAAGCAAACCGTTGATTTTTCAACAGGTATTATGCTAGTAGAATAGAATAAAAGTCTTCCACTATCATACTGTTTTGCATCTGATAGGAATTCCAAGTGTTAATAGTTTACACGTTAGAAAAAAAATCATTTTGTAAGAAGTGATCACTAAAAGCGTCTAATTTTGTGCAATTTTAAGAATCGAATATACTTAAGTTAATTTTTAAGTGTTATACTCTAACAAAATTGTTTACTGCTGACAGTTGTTCGTTCCTGTGATTATTATAAATATAGAAAACTGTTAAAAGTCTTGATAAAAGAACTAGAGAGTTATGAGATTTGACATGAACTTAGGGTAATTCGAAAGGAATCTAGAGTAAGGACACACACGAAAATAAAATTGCCAAAACACATTATACGAAAACGTTTTATAGAAGGTTAACAATTATCTTTAAATTGTTACATGCCAGATATGTATACTATATTATGCAGAGTGAGACATTTCGATTCAATTAACGAAATCTGTTACAATCTTTTTGTGTTACTTGTAATATATATTATATATATATATACGTAAAATAAAAACAATCATTTTAGTTTACACCTTTAATATTGGAATATGAAAATAAAGTAATATCATTTTATTTTTATTATTTAAGTATAACAAAATAATAGTTACCATATTTTTATAGTCGTATAATTTTAAATGAATATCTCATTTGTCTGGAACATAATAAATAAAATATATTTTTACATTCATGTTCCACACATTTTTGTAAAAGTAAAAACAACATATCAACGAAAACTCAAAAGATACATAGTATATTATAATTATCATTTTATTTAAGTGCCTCGCCCTGTATACTAAATAATATATATATTTATGCATGTATACATAAACACGAAGTGTTTGTTATACTTCATTTTATTGCATGCATATAAAAGATAATATAATGAATTTTAATACTTTTAACATACAACATAACGTAATTAATTTTATAACATAAGATAGTACAATCAAAATGAAAATACTAAATTATTTTATCATTTGTCAAAGCGGATTTAAGAAATTTTTGCTCTTATTTTTATTCACTACAATTTTGTATACTTTTGTTATTTCTTCATGACCGATTAAAAAGAAATATTTTTCGTGTGTCAGAAAGTATGTTCCAAGCGGCAGTTCCAAGAGTATATTTAAAAATATATTAATGAAAATAGCTTTTACTGCGAGTAAAGACTATGGAATACAATTATAAAATGAGAACTATGTTATTTAAATATTCTACTGTTAGCGCTCAAAATAAGAAAGAAAAATGCTTGTTATCGTTTACATATATATATGAAAGGAATTTTAAAGCGATTTATGCTTTGTTACTTGAAATTTAGTTTTCCAACATGTTGACATCTCTTCCTGGCTGTACAATACTGTAGTTAATATAATTTCACGTAACAGTATCCAATACGTATCGGTTAGTAACTGAAAGATAATCCTATAATTGAAACAGAAACAGAACTTTGTGTAGTGCATTTTATTTATAATAAAATATTAAGAAAAATTCCTGGAAATGAATTCTTAAGGGCTGCATACAAAAGTAACTTTACAATTTAATATATACCCCATGTACACAATTCTCTACCAGAAAATTATCGGTTTATATCTTTGTTTAATTTTATTTATTATTTATTATTTTAATTTTCACCACATTCGTCTCGCTTTTGTCAGGTTGTAATGACAGTTTTCTTATAAATCGCTAATAATTTTAATATAGGCTCGAATACGAATTTCACAGAAGATTTTCCCCATAGAAACTCATAATGACCGAACGTTGGAATAGATAATTTTTCATGGAACATCACGTTCATAAGTTTTCCTTCAAGAAGACCGACGTCCTAAAAAAATATAATCATATTTATTAACTGTGCTCTCATCATTTTGTATTATTATTACAGAGGTATGCAAATTACTAGACTTAATGTTTTCTTTCATAGTTTCTTTGATTTTAGCAGAAATATCTTGAAACATATATATAATGAAGAAAGACAATTATCATTTATACGGATTTATAAACTGGACATTTCTGTGAAATGATCGCTCATTTTTATTTGAGTTATTTCAATATTGTTGCCTGTTTTAAACAAAACTTTGTAAAATTATAATATATATATATATCTCAACACACTCAATGTACTGAAAATTGCATATAAGATCTGTCCAATCAACAAAAACAATTATTGTAAATGGAACATCATTTACAAAAGAAATACTAGATTTTTAAAAAGTTTATCGACATCAGTCTAATAATTTTTACATACCTATATTTCCCATGTTCATACGATAAAAAAGTATCAATACCTTTGGTGTCGCCAGCAAATCATTATCACTACTAAAAAGTGCAATTGGAGCAATCACTTTGCTCAAATTATACTCCGGAGGCACTGAAGAATTATACAACCGATAATTCTTTTCTTCACTATCGTAGTCGTACTGTCCAAAATAATCTGGAACATTAATTCACGTATTTTTTAAAAAATACATTACCTTTCGTAGTTTCGAAATTTCGTCATTTATAGTTTATAACTGTATTACCTTTTCGTATATACCCTTGGCCGAAATGAAGCGGTTGTTTCCAAGAAGCTCCCGCCGGAATGTGACCAAGAATTACCGTCAGATTGTCCTGAAGATCGTTTGAAAGTTGTGTAAATTATTATCAGCCGAACAGTTGTCGAGTTCTTATTACTATAATATTAAATTTTACCGCGCTCAAGTTTGACGAGTTAAAGTCGGCGACAAAGAGGAGAAAATTAGTGCAAAAGAGCGGCATTATCGATTGCGTCTGATCTTTGCAAAGTAGATTCGTCACGAACTTTCCCCAGCTGGAACGTGCCCGCACTTCTGGATAGCCGAACTTTTCACCGACTCTCTATAAGAATAATTAACAAATCTTGACGTGTAAATACTTAATTTCACAGTACTAACATATCGACGTGCTACCTAAGATATTTCACTTGTTTCGAATGCATCAGCATTTAACAAAAACTATTTGGGTTGGCAAGAAACTAATTTCGAAAAGAAAGCAAAAATAATATCAATGTGAAATAGAGCACAATTTTTTTTATTCAAACAATGAACTTTAATAAATAAGATATTTTCCCTTTTGTTCGATGATCTTTTCCAAATAAGAATAAATCAGAAAATATTTTATTGATTAAAGAAATTCGGTTTTTTATTTCACCTTAAAATACCGAAAGTAGTTTCTTTCCAGCTCATTATTTATTCCACAGGTTGTGCCAAAAATGTTGTACTTTCTTGAAAGGGGATTTCACGGCAGTATTTCATAATTTTACTTAGTTAAGTATAAATCTTAGACGGAATTTCCTTAATAATAATGAGAGTATTAATAGAAATTCACGAATTATTATAATTTCTTAACTCCTTCTGTTTATCATAAATATTTGTATTTTATTATAAGCTTAAATATAATGAAGAGATTAAATAATATTCGTTGAAATAACCGAACGATATTCTAAAACGGAAAACTAGGAACAGTGACGCTCAAGTAATTAACATTGTAGTCAGTAATTACAATAAAATATAATAACTGTTTTGTAAGAAAAGATAGATAAAGGATAAGTCAAACGTTTTTACCATTTAGGATAGTACCATTTTTCGCAAACACGAATGTATTAAGTTGTTTTGAAATCTTGTTTCGAAATTCATAGTTTGTGCTGAAATATGTCGAAATGTAACATGCACGTTGAATGTAAGGAAGGTATTCGAAGACGATTTTGAAGAAATTCATCGAACCTTTTTTCAACGCATTTCAAGGACGGAGAAAACGTAATAGGTCTCGGTTACGAGAGTTTTACGCAACCGGCAAGAAATTCACGTAGACCTTACCACACCCATGTATGTAAATTTAGCCAGTTTTGTAATGAGCCCGCGCAAATTCCCATTAAAAGCGACGGGAGCGAGGCCGATCATTAACGAAATTTTCCCATTGTAGTTTGGCCTTTGCGACATCGTCACCCAAAACTGAGTGGTCCCTTGTGAGTGTCCGACGTAAAAAAGCCTTTCGTACTTGGTCCGGCCGAGTATGTAATCGATCATTGCGGGAACGTCGTACATGCCAAGTTCGTGGTAGCTGAAAAGCCACGTCGCATTTTAGAGAGAGACATTGACATTTGCACCGTTTCTGGCGGGGTTGTACAACTTTTAGTATCGGATTGGAAAGGAGGTTCGTAGCGTTGTCAAATTAAGAAGAAATAAATTAAAATTAATGTTTTCATTCATATGTTTATTCAATAACGGCAAAATATATTAAAATGTATATATGTTTATTCAAAATGGCAAAAGTAATAGAACAGAATGGAAAATATGTTATTGAATAAATCTATGAATAACTATCTGAATTTCAGCTTTCAATTTTAATTTACAAACGCTTTTATTGTGGTACACAGGGTGTATCCGTTAAGTTATGTCACCATTTTTTAAGCATTTCCAGTAGTGCAATTAAAAAATGTTTTAGACAAAAGTTTCTCACCTTGAATTTTTTTAAATGGCACTATATGTTTTGGACATCATAGGATTGATCTGACGTCGAGACGAATATAACAGTGTACTATACTATGACTTTGAAATGACCTCAAACTTGAAAATTTTGTGCAAACGTAATTAGGAAATATCTTAATAAGACGTTTAGAAATCGTTGGATATGAACGTATGGTCCAATTCGTTGGCCACCGCGTTCGCCAGATCTGTTTCCGTTGGATTTTTATCTTTGGAGATATCTGCAATCCCAACAAAAACATCCTGTAAACAGGAGCCAAGTTCTCTATGGCCGTAAAAAGTTGTGAGATCAAACAAAATACGGCCAAGTTCGTTAGCTCACAAATACCTCTTACAATACTGAAAAAAGCGTTTGTAAAAATTAGTTTAGAAGAACGCTATTTAATTTTTAAAGAGTTACATGGAGGGCCAAATTATTCATACTTGGCCGTTACTTTCTAAACCAA
>CM052336.1:25581818-25596649 GCA_028455595.1 Lasioglossum vierecki | reverse complement strand
ACTGTTTAATCGTTATAATTAAATTATAATTACATAAATTATTTCAATAGATAATTGAAACCAACATGTACCCACAAAGATTAGGCATTAAATTTTGTATACTTTGGAATTTTTCAATGCTTATCGCGCGGTAAGTTTATCTTTATAACCCAGTCAGCACCATCCAGCACCATCTGCCACCGAGCCCAGCCTGCAGGGCCCCCGACCAGCAGATTCCATGCCGAACATCGCTTCGAGTTGATCTAAGCCGAGTCAGCACAGTTTCTGCAGGTACACTGATCAAGCGTGGGCGCGCAGATCACTTGCAAAATAACCGAGCCCAGGCCCTGCATGCCGGGCTCAAAATCAGCACAAATGCAAGGGTACGGTATTAGCGGTGTTATTTGATAATAACACAATCACAGGTTGTTTCTATAGTCAAAAACGCTAGATAAAAGATCAATCTAGGCCACAAGCGCCCTGAAAACTCGTATTTTTTCCGTATACAAGGGGAATTTCAATTATTCGACAGTGTATATGTCACGAAAACATATAGCTTTGCGCGCATTTGTATGCTTACGAATGATACAAATTGCGACTCATAAACGTAAAAATTAGGAGTTTCGAGAGAGATCGCACCTAGATCGATCTTTTGTGTAGCCTTATTGCCTAGCGAAAAATCAAATTATTGTATTATCGAGAAATCAGAACGCAACCTTGCAATCCTGGAAAAAGGAATCTACCTCCGCAAGAGGGCAGCACTAATGTCGCGATTGCGTAGTCATACAGAATACAGGGAAGGCCGCACATATATGCTGCCGAATAATACAAATTACCCTTATATACGAACAAACATATGAGTTTTGAGGGCGCTTGCGGCCTTGATTGATCTTTTATCTAGCGTCTTTGACTATTGAAACAACCTGTGATTGTGTTATTATCAAATAACACCGCTAATACCGTACCCTTGCATTTGTGTAGATTCTGAGCCCGGCCTGCAGGGCCTGGGCTCGGTTATTTTGCAAGTGATCTGCGCGCACAGTTTTGATCAGTGTACCTGCAGAAACAAAGCAGGCGTGCTGACTGGGAAGCTTCACACAAAAATTCATCAATTGTTAACGACAATCTGTAAAATTAATACAATTGGTTGCAGTTATATAAAAACAAATACAAAAAAGGCTCTGTACGGGACATCGGACTAATACAGAGAACATTTCAACACAAGCAGTATCAAAAAATTTAAATCACGTGGTTGGAAAGTGTCATCTTTCGAGAGTATCTTGAACCTTGGTTCGCGTTCAACCATGGCGATGATGGTGTTGCTTGCGGTCTCTTGTTGTGGAACCGAATCGGTTTTCTAATCACGAGATTGAAGATGTAATATTTAATGTCATACAATTAAAATAAGAAGGAACAATGGTGTCGGTCGGTATTTTGTGTATTCCAATTGTTACCGCATTCTTCTACTGGAATAATTTAATATGGTGCTACATATTTGGAGTGCTGACCATATCATGTTTTTGTATGGGATGTTTGATTGTTATGTTCATAAACATCGCTCTTTCTCCGAAACATCAAACTGGTGCAGGCACTTTAAAAACCGTTGCGGAGATCGACGCTTTTCACAACTTATTAATGGTATGTTCATACAAAAACACATTTATATCTAGACTAATCTATAAAAACTTGAAGTGAACCAAACTCTTTTGCCAGTATATTAAGTCCATAATAAAATGAAAAATCTATTGTATTTTTTCGTTAACGATTACAATATTCGAAGATTTTCATATTTGATTTACCATAAATACATGTAAGTAATATTTTCAAAGTATACATTTATTGCTGCCAATACCGACATTGAAGTACCTTTCGTCTACAAGTCTTTTTACTGATACGTATGGATAAGATAACAGGTATCGTATCGAAACAATAGACATTGCACATCGAACCTTTTTTCTCATTATATTAGATTAGTAGGAAAGTAACTTCGGTATTTTAAGGTGAAATAAAACCAAATTTCTTTATTCAAATGATCAACTTTGTCAATAAAATATTTTCTTATTGATTCTTTTTAGTAAAAGATTGTTGAACAAAAGGGAAAATATCTTATTGGTCTCTCTATTTCACCTTAAAATACCAAGATTACTTTCTTGCCGACCCAATATTTTTTATTTAGTGTCGATGTTTATAATCATAAGGGTTCATAATCTTCGTTAGTAGGCTATTAAACTTAATTAAGTTTAAGACGGAATTTTCTAACAATTGTCATTGATTATTCTATACATAATTTCAGAAGGGATATACAGCTCCAACTTCGAATGCCAAAAAATATGCTAAGTATCCACTGGTTTTCACTCGTATGGTGGACGGAGCTCTACAAAATCTGTTGGATTTGATTTTTCAAGATTTTATTGGCGTTTGGCTTAGCGAATTGTCTTTTAATTCTGAGCAAACAATAGACAATATGAAACAAGATCTATGGGGAGCAATTCAAAGTCTTCACGAACGTTTATCCAAAGTGGATCATACAAAATTAGTTGTTTGTAACATAGTGAACAAGATAACATTTCATTTTGAAAAGATCAGGATTGCTCAAGCAGCTTCGTATGTTCAGCTATATTATTTTCATTGTTATGTAATAATTATTGATAAAAACTACATATTTTCATTATTTATAAACAGATCGGAAGGTGAAGATCCAGTATTCATTTTATCAACACACTTAATGTCACCTACGTCTGAATTAGATTATTTGAGAAGAGTCTGTGAACTGTACATTTTAATTTTGTTACCACCTTCTTATTCTCTTACACCAGTAAAATATTTATTAAGAGAAATTCTTGCGTGTAAAAGTAAGTTTGCACTGTAGAACTTATATATTTATTAGAGGGTTGAGCGAGAACTTGAGAATGTTGGGTACTCAATGGTCATGGAGACATTGAGTGAACGCACATCTCCAATATTTCTAGAACCATATGTTCAACATGTATTTTACTTATTATATATTTGCAGTCTTAAAGCCAGCAATAGATTTAATAACCGATCCTGATTATATCAACCAAAAGATTTTATCTTACATTGATCAGCAGCAGCTCGCAGAAGCAATGCATAGGAAAACATATGAGTACGCTGAATCGTTTGAAGACTTTATACGCATGATTAAAAGTTCTAAGGATTTAGAAGTTTTAAAACATATCAGATACAATATTGTCACGGAAATTATGCAAGCCACGACAATACAAAATGTGAAAAGAGCACAAGGTTTAGATCCAGACAATAATGCGTTTGGAAAATCTGATGTTATCCAAGCTAGAAAATTAAAGAGGTATATCAGTCAACTGACGTATGCTAAAAATACATGTGAATGTCACATGCAATCATTAGGATGGAATGGATATACTGTTCAGGTTGCAAAAATAATTTTCTTTATTACTTGTCGCTGACAATTATATTTGATAAGTACGTTTTATAGGCAAATGACACATTACCGTTGCAATACATCCTGGATAATGTAATTGGTCGAAGATACCTTTCGCAATTTCTAGAACAAGTTGCTAGTCAAGATTTGATCGGTTATTGGGCAGCTGTACAGGAATTACGGAATGCTGATAAATCCCACTGGCATCAATTGGGTGCTGAAATTTTTTATACCTACATTACGTCTCCTACTGCTGAGATAAAAGTTGATAGGTCTATTCGAAAGAAGATGGAAAGCTTTTTGTTAGGTGACATAGGGCCTAATGTGTTTTACGAGGTACAACACAATGTTGTTAAAATCTTGGAACAGAAATATTATCCATCGTTTGCGGTCAGCGAACAATATAAAAACATGCAACAAGCATTACTTAACGAAAGGACAGATGGTTTGTATGGAAGTCCTTAGTAATGTAGATGTAAGTTAACCAAGTATCATGTGAATAATTTTTAGATTTAGCAGAAGATCGTCATATAACAGATGGAGCATTAGCAGAAAATGTGTCCTTACTTGTTGGAGAACATTCGAACTATGCTCGGAGTAAATTGGATCAGTTGCAAGAAAAGTTGAACAATAAAATGCAGGCTTTGCAAGCGTTGAAAGCTTCATTAAAACCAGAGAGCAAAGTTTTGAATTTCTTGGCTAAGGAAGTTGAATGGCTGCAAAGTGAGAAGAGGCAACTGGAAGCGCATTTAACTCACACAGAAATGTGGGCAGAGCATTTGGGTCACTGGAGAGCAGAAGTACAAAGTGCGGAAGTAAGTCGAGGATAAATTATATTCATCAGCAAATATAGAAGAAATATGACTTGTGTGTATTTTAATGGAACAAATATTTATGAAACAGATACTAGACAACGGAGAATCGCCGCAATTTGTTTTGGTTGTTCATATGGCTGTAGATGAAAATAACAGTGATAGTATTTGTAGCGGTTGGGTGGTGTTAAGAAAGTTGCAAGACTTTCAAGAGTTACACAGGAACCTTCGTCAACTCTGTTCTAGCATAAAGAATTTGGATCTACCATCACAACCTTTAAAGTTCTTTGGGAAATCCGATAAAAATACCTTGGACAAAGCGAAAGTACAAATTCAAAAATATTTAAATGTAAGTCTCCGAAATATTTTCTGTACTTATTAAAATATATATTATTATTCACTAAAATATTATGCACACTTATTAGGTAGTATTTGCGATTTTTCTTGTTCAACAACTAATAGTATATTTATTAATTTCAGTTTGTTTTAGAAGATGAAAAACTGAATCAAAGCGAAGCATTATATACATTTCTTAGTCCAAGCTCGGAACACTTGAAACATGCACCTCCGTCACCCAAAAAATCTCGATTTTCTTTGTCAACGTTATTCAAAACGTATGAAAATGTGTTATAAAAGTCGGGGATAAAATTTTATGCACATTACTTGGGACAGTAATCCTTCTAACAACATCTGCAGAAACGCAAGCCGTTTGATCGAATTAAAAAGAAAAATGATTAGTTTTTTAAAGGTGTCCACTGAATTTTATCCTCGACTCTTCGACTGTAATTGATTTAGAGTACCATGCTGGAATAACTGGAATAACCATTTGAGTTATTTACATTAGGTCTAGTACTAGCAGTGATATTCGTGATAAGGACGATGAAGAAGATTACTCTCTTTTGTTGGATGATACTGACAGTGCACGATCAGTCACAGATGGATACTTGAGTTCCAATAAAGATGCAATAGCAGAACCTTTATACACACTTTTAGGTGAAATCTTTGATTTAAGAGGGGTATTTCGATGGTTGAGGCGATCATTAATTATTTTTGTTCAAATAACTTATGGTCGAACAATCAATAGGTATATAATTAATAAATCTTTCAAATGGTTTCATCGATTACATGCAATAGACAGATGCACAGAATATATACTTTTCAGGCAAATCAGGGACACTATTGCGTGGATATTTTCAGAGCCAATGCTTCATTATTATGTGCAATTATTTACAAAATCTTGGTGGCCAAATGGCCACTTAGTATCTGGGAATGTTCTTCGTACAGATGAAGAGAAATTAAAGACGCGAGGTGAAGCGCGAAGACAATTCCTAAATAACGTACCTGAAGTTTTAACCAATCTAGTTGGCGCACAAAGTGCTCAACGTGGGGCAATCAAAATTTTTGATTCGTTGCAAAACGTCAATTTAAATAAACAATTAATTTATGTAAGTTACTATTTTACGATGAAGTTTATAATTTACAACTTGTCTGTTGGATATATTTAATTTTTTATTACAGGATATCTTTGAAATTGTGATGTACGAGGTGTTTCCAGAATTAACAGGAATAAAACATTCATTGCAGTAACCCTATGTCCATGAGTATTTTTCACACATTTCATTTCGTAATTATGCCCTTACATTTTCAAAATGAAACAAACACAAATTTGTTCACATATCTTTATTTCGCCATGTTTTAAATATTTTCATAGAATGTATACACAATGTAAACAATTCTTTATACATCGCTCTTTTCCATGCATTTGAAGATTTAGGAGATAATTTTGTAAAATATGATTGAAGTGTACATATATAATGAACATAAATTTATTTTCAGTCATCACATAAGCCAAGTCATTTCTTACCATGGTACGCATTATGTACATACATGTATATGTTAGATTTCCTTATAAAGTATCACATGTGCGTTGTCGTTTATATAAGAAATTGGAAATGTATCGATAGTAATTTGTATTCTGTAATATAACATTCTTTAATTTTAATCTTTTCAAAGATTATACGGACTGACTATATTCCTCTAGATTAAATTCTATATTACTGTATTACTATAAAATCTTTTAATTTGTAAAACGATAACAACCTTTAAAACAAACAATAAATAGAAGGTACCCAATAAAGAAAGTATACCATGATATATTACCCCTTTACACTTTAATTTATAAATATTATTCATTTCATATATAATTTATATTAACATAAATATAGGTATGTATCAACGATGAACAAATATTATACACTCTATTTTACTTAACTGAAGTATGAAAGTGACATTATTTATGTGATGACTTGTTATTCAAATGACTAGTTCTGTAATATCGACTTTTTCAATTATTCAAAATATAATTTAAAGATATACATCGCTTAAATATAGCTGAAAAGGGACTAGTTTTTGTATTATTTAATATTAAAGTATTGTTCTATGAGAATATTAACCATTCTCTTTCGATCAACTATAAAGTATCTATTCTTTTTTTTTTAAATCGGCACATGACTTGTATAAAGCACGTATCATTAGTTATTATTGTTATTTTTATTATTATAATTATGAATTTTCGCTTAGAACGAGTTAATGGATGTAGAAATATGTTTGTTACCAGTTTCTACGGTAAATAAAAATATAAGATTCAAAAAATGTATAAGGTAACATAAATATATGTCCGCGAGAGAGACAAAAATACATTCTTAAATATTAATGTGATATACACAAAGTTTGATAGTAAAGTACAGCACTCTCGCTATAAATATCCAATAGATCTTGCCTTTAATTGTCCGAGAACTATCGGGGACCACTACCCCGTGAAACTCGAGAGGCCTCGGTCGACTGAGAAACGTAACATAATATATTTTCATTAGAAAAATGCCACGAATGTGTTAGTGAAAGTCACGTAAAAAATAATTAAAAATAAAGAAGTTTTGTTATTGGACTAGTAGTGGCCTCGCATAGGTATACCCGACCCGTATTATGTTTCACTCCTCGGTGACAGAGATCCTCGAGCTTCGCTGTCCTCTTCTACGTTCAGCGCATCACACAATTGTATTTTCTTATAGATAAATGTCTCTGACCGACCCGTGTTTTGGACACTTATCGCGAGAATACTGTACTCCGTTATACTACAGATTGTTCGTAAAACTCGTGTCAAATGTGAAATTACTAATAAAAATTAACGCAATTGATCTTTGTTTGGTAATGACTACTCCGGATTTTGTGCATTTATATAACAAAAATGAGCAAGCGTAATTTAAAACAATTAAAATATTAAAAGACTTTAAGAGTGTTAATATATTATTTTCACCACATTCAAATTATTAATAAAGAATATAAATTTATATTTAGCTCCTGCGTCTTGCAATCCGAAGTCTAGTAATGACATTACACTTATCGAAGTGAAACCGATGTTGAGCTGTATGACGAAGTTTATGGATTAATTTAAACAATTTTAAAGCGCTCCGAAAATCATGAAATGACGATCGAAAGACGCTTACGCTCAGGCAAATTTATTTTATCAAACTTTGTATATAATATGGAAAGTAAAGATTGCTCTAATGTACTGTCATATGTAGAACCATACATTATGTCAAGAGAAATCGAAATGAATGGAAATTATTGACATATTACAAATATATAAATATTATACAGTGCCTAATATTTAAACAAATAATATAAATACTGTTATGTCTTTAATGGCATCGACTAGAATTATTTAAGATAATATTAAAAATTCAGAGATTATCATTACTTATGATGACTGATCAAAATAATGCAAACGTTTAAGTCTACAAGAATTTTATCGACTATGATGATATAGTATGAAATTTTGTTCAATTGCAGTAAATGGATTATCTAAAGTCTATGTATACGGAACATCGTGAGTAACTTTAAAAATTATGTTTCATATACAATGAATATGCTTTAAGTTTCGACAAAAGTAAAGATGTATCTCTTCAATTATTGGACTTCCAAGTGAAATATGTTGACTAGTTGGATCCCTTTCGCTACTGCTAAAAGTATACACATTACAAGAATGCATACCAGTGTTTAATTACTTGGCTGTGAATTCGGGCCAATAGTTTACATAATAACGATGTGTTAAACCTTCAAATAATCTGTCTAGCCACATAGGTAGACCATCCAGAAGATTATCCTGATACAAAACGTTGTTTCCACTCTGCGATGAAAATAATCCGCATAAATTAATCAGTTTTCATTTCGACACCAAAATTTCCAGCAAATTATATTTATAATATTTCTTACCTCATCTTCAGAAAGATCAGATTCATTAGAACTATTAAAACCAATAAATGCACCAGCTTCAGCGTCATCTACTCTTCTGGTTAATTGTTTTGTCATTCGTTCCATTCGCTGGCAATATAATTATTATTAAATATTCTTTGATTTCTCAGAGTACAATGTAAATATTCAGAGTTCATGTAAATATTTTTAATGTATACCTTAGAACCTTTGCCTTTACTGCATTCTGGATGTTTGGCATGGTACATACAAAAATATTTACGGTGCCCGTTTAATGATAGTACTGTGCCAACACAATTTTTGGCATTTATATTTAATTCCTTTTGTTCTGGCAAAGTGAGGGATAGCAGTTTTTTATACCAATCTAGTCCTCTCTCAAGAGACATGAGCCCAAACATAAGGGTCTTATTTTTCCTGTGATATAAAAGACAGAATAATTTTATTTTCTCGTAGTACATATACAATATTAGGTTGGCAACTAAATTCGTGACTTTTTGTTTTGTAATTCTTTTATTGTAACGTTATAATGTATATAAATGACTTTATTTGAGAAAATGTAGAGGTCGCGAACTTAGTTGTCAATCTAATATAAATTTATTCAGCTCACCTATAAGGCCACACAGCTTTATGAAAAGCTGGTAATAATTTTAGTCTACTTTGAGCATCAACTAATAGTATAATGGTTCTACAGCCTGGTTTTAATAGTCGAACTAAACCATTATATTTTTCTGCGCGTAATTCATGTAATCGTAATTGCGGCTGTGATGGTGTTGATATACTGGTATCCTTACATTGAGCACGTTCAGCTTCAACACTCGCTTCTTCTAATTTCCTACAATAAAATATCATGTTAAGAAACTTGTATGATGTTGAAGTACTTTCATAATTTCAAGTTACTTACACTAAATATGACATTCCGTATCCAGCAGCACCGATTAATATTAGAGTAGCAATTACCGATACCAAAGGCAGAATCTGCTCTTTAGTAAGACTATCCGATATATAATCTACAGCTAACAATGCCTTGCCAATAAGTTTATCTACAGTACCCTATAGAAGAAATTAGATTACAGTAGACATATACAGTCTGTCGCATAATTCATGGCACACCCTTTAAATCAGAATAACTTTTTTTATAAATAGACCAGACGACTTCAGTTTCTCTGCCAAGCTAAGTAATTTAGTTTACTGGATGATAGGATTAAAAATTGGTTTTTACAACTCTTTTTTATTTTGTATATAAATTATATGCATAGTGAAAATTCCATCGATACTGGTTTATTGGTTTACGAGTTATAGGTGATTAATAAACTGCAGATCTTTACGCAAAATAAAATATGTTTGCAATCAGAGGAGCAAATAGAGGAACCAAACCAAAGTTTCTTTCTTCTAATTATCTTATTGGACTGAAACTAATACACTAATGTTCTTGAATCTTTTGAATGTGTCGAAAAGTTTCATTACATATCATCTAGTTTGGCAGTGTAACTGAAGTCGTTTTGTCGATTTATAAAAAAAGTTATTTTGATCTAGAGTGTGTACCATCAATTATAAGACTGACTATAGGTAGATTTCGATCGTTTAGAAAAATTCAAGAATCTACCTGTGCATGTTCATCGGCTAGTTCTCCTACAACTGCAGCATACGGCAGTGCTTCGGTAGCTCGCAATAATCTTTGTATAGTTTGTTCCAAATTTCGACGTGTTTCATTCCATTGGTTCTCGTCTTCAGCAGCCTCGATCCAACCAGTAGGTAACCACTCGTATTTCAAATGATTTGCATCTCTTCTCCAGATAATGACAATATGTAACAAAGGTTCTAAGGGACTGCCTTCGCCTGTCGACAATGCCGACACAAATTCTGGTTGTGTATCTTTAAACACATATGTATACCTAACTCGCTCAGTGCTGGAAATTTGAATGACATAACTGTTGCATGTTGACATTATCATTAAATGACAACAGTCCTACAACAATGTTACCTGTAAGATGATTCTAAAGCTGCCTGTCGAAATTTATGTCTTGCAAAATCATGGAGAGGATTATTTTGCTGAGATATTAAAACTGCGCACAATCGTTTTTGCGGTCTTAACCATTCTGGTGGACAAACGGAGTCCAGCATTGCTTGGTTCGAGAGTCTTGGTAAAGCGAGGAATTTATTGTTTGATATAATATTGTGCATTGTGTCACTGGATATATCCTTCATACTAACAGATGCCATAGGTTTCTCAGAATTTTCATTAAATAATAACAAAGTATCTAAATCTGCAGAAATCTTGTATTTTGTTACAATCGATTCTGTGTCTTCGTTTCCAGTCTGTAAAAATGAAAGTTGTATAGCACTGAGAGAGCATGTATACCACTTACAATACTTTTTATTACACAATTGAATATGAAATTTTTACCTGGACAAAACCAAATGCAACACGATCTCTGTAGTAAAATGCAATAAATAGATACCGTAGTCGTATAGATTCTTTCCTATCAAAAATTAAAGCTCGAATTCGATTATCTATCCATCCTGAGAGAAAATTGTCTACATTGTTTTCGTTTATAGTAGGTATCAATTTGTATGGGAATTTGCTTCGTAAGAAGTCTGAAATATGAAAACCATTTAGAATTTGATTTTCAAAATTAGCATATCGTACGAACTGTTCAATTAATATTTCAAATGCGTACCAACGATCTTCTGAACACTGAAAAGAGATTCCTTATACACGCTAGTACGACCCTCTATTGTCACAACAAGGCATGGCACTGAATGAATACTCAATCTTCTTGCCAATGCAGATTCTTTCTCAGCATGCGCTGTTGCTAAACCAAGACCCAACGGTTCTAACTCGTCGACCAAACGGCGCCATGTCGGTTCTACTTGCAAACACGCAAAACACCAATCCGAATAAAATAATATTATATAAGGTGTACGATAGGTTTTTGGTATTATCACATTTTCAAATGATCTGTAACAAACGTATTCGCATTGAAAATGTCATGAGGAGCTTGCGCGAATGCGTCTAATCGAAACGAATGTTCTTATAAAAAGTGTACAAACCGATATGTGATGCTCATCTTATAAAAGAGTGAAATATCTCGAGTTTGGTAATGAAATTTGAAATTCCCTCCAAACAATTCTTCCAAAGGATCAAGGACATTGAATTGACTACTATCTCTTCTTTGTCTGGGAATACTTTCTTCGGTAATGCCATGATTATCGAATTTTTTCCTTCTTTCTGGATCAGTCAAAATCTATGGAAAGAAGTGCTTAACGCAACATTCGTTAAATCATCCGTAACATGTTTGCATTTGACAGAACACTAATTTTACCTCGTAAGCCTTTGTAATCTCTACGAATTTATTTTCTGCTCCAGGATGATCGGTTTTGTCGGGATGCCTAAAGATGTAACACAGAATTTTGTAAACAATCAGCAGATATTTCGATGTCTGCGTTGAGCACAGTACTAAATATAAAATGTTAATTTTATCAATAGTATGACTTTATTGTACATAAATTGACTGTGCGACCACATAAAATCCAAGAGCAGACGCCCGCACTTCAAAGATAAAACAAAATATAATAGTCGTATGAGTAATTACCATTCTTTGACGAGATTTTTATACGCCTTTCGAATTTCTTGCAAGGTTGCACGTTTGTGAACACCTAAGATTTTATACGGGTTTCCTAACGACTCGATTCCACCAGCCGACGACAATAAATTAGTTGTTATAATGAAAATCACGATAAAAAATGAGAACCTCATTAATAATTCTATATTAACCACTCTTCTGTTAATGTTATTCGATCGTTTGCTTACTGATTCCGAGGTTCTTAAAAAATTAATCGATAACATTATTTGTGATGCAGCTTTAACGTGCGTGTATGTCTATCGAATTATACACTGTAATATCAAGTCAACATTGGCTAAAACTATCCCGTTTTCTCTTTACAGTGTTTAGCAAACATGTTCAGCACAAATTTTGGCTTATTTTTACGCCGGAAACTCTGTCATTGCAGTTTTATAGTGATGTTTCTGCATGACCATGTTGTCAAATCGGATATATACAGTGGACATTAAATCCTAGAATGCTCTAGTAGAAGGGTAGGATCGATTACAAGAGGGCGCTAAAATAGATAAAATTCTCTTTACATGTTTTCCAATGTATTTCGAAATATTTCCTTCATACGATACAGTAGAACAGAAATATAATATATCGCTAAGTTCGCAGAAAAATTTATAGTCCTTTAAAGGGCCAGTCATCCAATTTGATAAGACTTCCATTCTCGCGATGGCATGTTACAATGCTTTTTAAATTCACGAAAAACGAATCGCCAATTAAATTTTATAAATATATGCAAAGGAGAAGATGTATATGTATGTGGCTTGTATGCGCTTGATTAATTTATTAAATTGAAATCTGTAGAATATAAAAAGTATGCATGGTTTGTACATACAAATCTGCAGAAGTAAAATTTTATTAATAATACGAAACACGACGGAGATAGATCTTGAGATTGAAACATCAAATAATGAATTACACATTATTTATACATCTCTGTTACAAAGGGTTTGCGTACAAACGATTTGCGAAAATTTCGCCGCTCCCCGTTAGTGACTTTAAGCGGCTACTTGAACCAACTTTTATATAATAAATTACTAGATAAATGGTGATTTTACGTTTAAATTTTAACAGCTCGTGGCGCGACTATATACGGAACCAAGCTATAAAAGTAGAGCGAGCGGATTCTAATGAAATTAATCAAGCCGCAGGACGAAACAATTGTTCTATTTAGCCGATATTAAATAAATAACGCGGTCATATGACACATTAAATTAGAAATATCACCCTTTTCCATTCAAACATGTAACAATAGCGTGCTGTATAGAAGTCCTCGCATCTACCGATTGATGAAATGGGAACTATATAATTGTATTGATCTCCTCTGTATCACACGTTGCATTTAACATATACATCTATACTACTGAAAAATATTATTAACCAAAGGAACAACAAATCATTTCAATATTGTTTCTACCGATATTTAATGCTCCGATAACATTTCCCGGGATGACCAGAAACTTACGTATGACATAACATCCAATATTATAGATCTACTTTATACAGAAAAATGGCTGTTACCACTACTTGGACTGAAGACGAAATTGGACGAAACTGGGATCGATGTTTCACAAATGCACTTTTTAAATTGGGTAAATGTTGTCTTGCATTTATAAGTACTGTTAAGCATTGAAGAAGTATTAACTTTTATTCACAGCTAATACTGTAACGTTTTCTTAGGAGGAGGAACTTTACTCGGTGGTGTGTTTTCCCTGTTCTTCTTCAAACGTAAGGCACAATTACTTTAATATTTACGTGATTACAAATTAAACTAATGCTACTTTTTAACTACGAGAAAACATTGTAGAATATGTAATAATATTCTTAATCTACGTCGCCTGACATCGAAATAGAAGCTTAATTTTGAAGGTTAAGATAATACGATCCGTGACAGAAAAATCTGATCTAATTCGTATTTTCGAAGATATCAAATATTATTCTACATTTTCACATAGATAGTTCTCGAATTCGTGTTATCGTATTTTTAAAAATTGCATCGTTAAGCTTGGGGAAATAGGTTAGGTATCATGAACTCGTTATGTTCCTCAATATTGAATGTAATACGAACTTACGAACTACTTTTTATGTTGAAAAAGCTATTTTTTGAATTAAGGTTTAATTTTGAACGTAGATTTAATGACATTTTTTCATTTTTTGTAGGCAGAAAATGGCCTGTTATAACTGGAGCAGGATTTGGATTAGGTATGGCATATTCTAATTGTCAAGAGGATTTGAATACAACGATAAGGCAACAATCATCCAGAGACTGTAGCAAAGTTTCCAAAGATGCAGCAAAGAAGAGTGCTTAGCCAGTTTTATTCATATAAATTGTTATGTTGTTACAGAACATGATATAACATACTAATAAACTAGTGGAACTTGTATTATAGTACCATATAAAATAAAATCTTAATTATTTTAAGTTATTACATTCAATTTGACAAGAATAAATTACTGTGAAACTTCCTATGTATCATTTACATTGGTTTTATTGCTTTGGGAATTTGAACAGGTAAATAAAAATTGCATTTATTACATGTATATGCATACTATATTCAGAAAATAAGAGACACGTTTTGTTATAAATTCTAAAATAAATTAATAAATTATTTGTAAGAATAAAAAGATTATGTCTTTATACATACTTTTTTTTTAATACAATGTATTTTCTTGACAGAAGATTAAACTAGATATGATAAAACTGTCACTTTTTACTTTACTCTAATTATTTGAAATATG
>CM052336.1:25485221-25572985 GCA_028455595.1 Lasioglossum vierecki | reverse complement strand
ATTTCAATTAGAAAAACAATTGTGTATATAATGACACAGCTTCTTAGAATTTTGTGACTTTTTGTACAACATATAAATGCGTTTATTAATCATTGCAGTTGCCTCCCCCCTTTTTCACTTCCGGTATATACACGTGTTATACCTGTATTGCCCAAAAGCAGTCATTTTTACTACTTGGGAAATTTTAAATAATCAAATGACTTTTATTATTGAATTTAGTAAATTTCTTATATGGCCAGATCGGCTCCGAATTCGCATCACAATTTATATATTTTTTGATTACCGTCACCTCATTCCCCTTAAACGCGCGATAACGTAGTTCAGGGGGGAAAGAGGATCACTGATTGTAAGATTACTTACTGTAATCGATACGCTTTGATAGAGTGGGAGGACCGCGAACTTACTAATATCTTGTTGTACGACTGTAAATAATATAAGAAATATTAAAAATTAATTTTAAACAAATTTCTTTACACATTAGTTATTCTTTCACAATGCAGTCATTTTGACTGCTTTGGGGCAATATAGGTATATACTAAGTTTCAGTCTTTCTAGTGTTAAAAATGTTTAATAGGAGGAAAAGAAAGGAGATGTTTCGTCCTAGACCCGCTGGAGGACTCATCAGTAAGGCTATCTAGCGGGCCCTGCCTTATACATGGGATGTTCGAAGGAAATTTTAGAAACGTATTTATGCTGAATGGTGACAGATCAGTAACTCTGTAAGAGTTACTCAACAGTAATTGCTGAACATGAAAAGAGTTTTATGTTACTGGACTGTATTATTTTTTATTTCGACCAATCTGTATCGAACGAAAAAAATATACAGTAATTTTTAAACGATTGTTACGTTCCTTAATTTTTGTCAGTGAGTGTAAATAGTCCTTTATTAAAAGCGTACTTGGAAGAAAAGATTGACGTAATACATACATCCGTCTTCCTTTTCTAGAAATTTCATAATTTCACAATTTCATAATTTCACAATTTCATAATTTCACAATTTCATAATTTCACAATTTCATAATTTACAGTAATCCTTCCAGCAGCACGATTTTGCTTCCGAGAAGAAAAACCATCCTTACAACATACAGGGGATTCAAAATGTACTCGAAAACAAACAACTTTTGCCTGAAACATTTCTTCCTATCTCAGAAAATGTAGAAGTTATTCAGGTGACTCACCCTGTGCAATATTGTGTTGGCAAGAAAGTAATTTCGGTTTTTCAAGGTCGAATGAAACCGAATTTATTTATTCAAGCGGTGAACTTTAATCGGTGAAATATTTTCTTATTTATTCTTTTTGGCAAAAGATCATCGAACAAAAGGAAAACTATCTTATCCATTAAATACCATTGCTTAAAAAAATTGGGCTCCCTATTACACCTTAAAATACCGAAATTACTTTTTTCCAACCTAATACATACGTATTTTTCCTTTAGACATTATGTCAGGTGTTATTATTCGGAGTCCCAAATATTTTTAACAAAATTGTCATAATTTAAAAATCGACGATTTCACAAGAATAGGAAATTTTCAATATTCAACAATTTTTGGGTTCGCTGTGTATATGTGTGTATATGTATGCCCGATGCTTTTTCTTTTTCAAACATGTGTGCCGTCTATAGCGCATGATCCTTATTTTATGTGTAGGTTATAAAATAAAACTGTCAACTAAATGAAATATGTCGGAATATCCTGGCGAGAAAGGAGAAGAGGAAACAAATCCTTTGGGAGTAAGTGTCCTTTATTTGAAAAATAATTATCCTAATGTGCCATGGGAATAATATTCTCAAGGCACAGTAGTGCTTGTTACTGTGATTCCTCTCTAGACAGACTACGTAAAAATAAACGGAGTTGATAATAAAAATTTTCGTTTATTATCCGCTTTGAGAGTAATCATGATACGTAATATAACCTTCGTTTAATGTATCGCATTCGTTCCATTTTTAACACATAATAAATATGGCATGTCGAAAGTTTCCGAGCACTCGTTAAAAACGTTGATGATATTTACTTTTAATGAACTGCGCATTTAATACACAATATACGATCATTTCTATATCGTACAGTTTATTAAAAAAGCTTGATTAACGTACTTGTTCAACTTTCATTTCATTCAAATTTCAACGAAATACTGAGCGAGTCAGTTTCAGGTCCAAATATAAAATGAACTAGGATAGAATCAATACTTGCCCTTCTACTTATCGTTGTTAGGTTTGTTTACAATTAGATAAACAATTAAGAGTAATAAACATTTAAGAATAATTCAACTGCTATCCTCGTGCAGAATTTAGTCTTTGTTAGACATTTATGAGATACTCTAAGAAAGAACAAGTGGACATGTTCTTAATTTATTCATTAAGTAAATCCTCTTGACTTTTTTTATGGGATTACTTAAAAAATAAATTTGCACACTAAAAATCTGATGTCGGCGGATACCCTAAATGATCGTCAGATTGAACCTGTTCTTTAAATAAATTTATTAGAACATTGACAAGTGAGTCATTGTTTCGTAAGAACAATAAAATTAACATATCTACCATGTTAAACCCCCTTAGTTAAACACTCACGATTATACTCCCTTCCATAAGGAATTCAGTGACGATAATTAATTACTCAAGAAAAATTCATCTAAAACACTTATCCGCTCTTCCAATGGAAAATCTGAATATTTCTTGTTTTCCTTATATTTACAATCAGGGTATACGACATGTGTTAGATTTTTTCAGAATTTTTGCGTATCACGAAACAGGGAAAATAGGCTCAAAATTAACCTTGGAAAATGAAAAACCTTTTCTCATAACTACTCCCCGGCAGTGGCGGCTTAAGTCAAGTGGATGCACGAAGTGGTAAAAATTTTTGGGCCCTCAAACTGAAGTTCAAAATAAACTTATAATCAAGAAAGAAAAGTAATGAAAAAATTAGTACCGCTACACATTAGATAAATTTATTTAAAATTCGGGGTCTTACGGTATCTCGGGGCCTCACGCGGTCGCTTAGACCGCTCACCGTTAGATCCGCCACTGCTCCCCGGTGGAGATAAAGGTTTAAAATTGGTTCATTATTCTTTTAACTTAGTGCAAGCACATTTTTGCCTATTTTAAATTGCTGAAACAAAGAAGCTAATTCCAGTTGTACGAGGGTGAAAGAAACGACAAAGGTGATAGACATGGACATGGAAAAGCTTTGCTCCCGAATGGCGACATGTACGTAGGCCGGTACTGCAAAGGTTTGCGGCATGGCCGAGGACTTTATGTGTTCAAAATTGGAGCCAGGTACGACGGTGACTGGAGACACGGTGTAAAGTATGGCCAAGGAACCTTCTGGTACCCTGACGGAACACGATACGAGGGTACCGAAACACCTATCAAAATACAATAGAATAGTCTGCCTCACACTGGAACACGTGGGCTCTTACTCATACTTACTGTCAGTCACATAAGTATTCGTACGCCCTTTAAAACAGAATAACATTTGTATATTTCTATCAAATGACCTGATGGCTTGACGCATTGATCTACTAAAAGACGTGCACGAAAGATTTTCTAAAAATTATAATTTGCGAGGTTCCATGCAAAAATAAGAAAGTATAATACTTTTTTTAATACATACTTTTTCCTCAAAGAAATTATTTCTTTCATGTTTTTGATACTAAGCAAGTAAGTTTTTCACATTATACAGAAATATTTACTTTCTTTCTTCTTTGTTCTTATATATTAATTAACTCTTAAAAATGGAAAATATAATAAAAATTTTCTTTTACAGACGCAATTTTATATTTTCTTGAAAATGGTCCCAAGAAGGACCGAAACGTTGAATTAACATAAAATTTGTAACATAGCTTAGTTTATTAACTTAGGATCGAACCCGTGCGCCGTAATATAATTATATTTTATTAAAAATAAGAAAGGCATTTTTTAAAACTTTTTTATTAGTAATTAGAACATCGCTCTTTTTCATTCACAATAATACGTACGAAATTTTATCGATTTTATATTTAATATTTTCTGATGTTGTATTAGGTTTGAGGGTCGCCAATTTCTTTTGTATTCAGAATACATAACTTTTCCATAAGATGCTTACATATATTATTATTACATGATAAATTAGTAATAATATGAAAATAAAGTACGATCGAAGCATGATACCGCAGTAATCGGGTAGTCTTAAATTATTTCTTACATTAAATTTTCATATTAAAAATTTTTGTATACGGAATGTATATAGAAAATTTAATATTATTGAGGTTTATATGGAATTTTTATATAAAAAATTTTTGTATGTGAAATATATACAGAAAATTTAATATTGTTCACGTTTATATTGAATTTTCATATAAATAATTTTTGTAAATGAGATTTATGTAGAAAATTTAATATTATTAAGGTTTACATTGAATTTTTATATAAAAAATTTTGTATGTGCAATTTATACAGAAAATTTAATATTATTAAGGTTTACATTGAATTTTTATAAATAATTATATATATAAAATAATATAAATAATTTTTGTATGTGAAATATATACAGAAAATTTAATATTATTGACATTTATAGTGAATTTTCATATAAATAATTTTTGTATATGGTATTTATATAGAAAATTTAATATTATTGAGGTTTATATTGAATATTTACATAAAAAATTTTTGTACATGAAATTTAGATTATTATTACATTACCGGTGATTATTACATTGTTTTGAAAATCTATAATACATGACTAAACAGTTTTTAATGGAACCTTCTATAGCAACAGCAATTTTCATTATGAACTAACAAATCACCCTCGATAACGTCATCTGATAGTTTCATTAAGATTGCAGTGTAAAAGAATATTTTTATGCTTTTTTTGGTACAGTGCAATTATTGAAAATCCCATTAATAGGCTTCCGGAAGGTAAAATGTTAATTTTTGGTGACGTCTGTGATTACATAAATGTCTCCGCTATTATTGCTTTCGCAGGTGAGTGGAAGCGAGACATGAAATACGGTTTCGGCGTGTATTATTACGTAAATGGCGACATTTACGAAGGTTCCTGGAAGAAGAACTATCGGCACGGTATGGGATCGTATCTTTACGCGGACACGAACACGAAATTTATGGGCACATGGATCGCGGATCGTATGCAAGGGGCTGGTCAATTAATACACCCCCGTCATAGGTTCCACGGATTCTGGGAGTTAAATTTGGTAAGATCGTGGGTGGTTCCGGGAAACGACACGGTCCGAGAAAATCTAAAAAAATATATCATGTATTCATTGAAAATACAATCGCAGCCTTATGGTCGCGGGTGCTTCACATTCGAGAACGCGTGCATGCAACATGGCCACTACATCCACATCAAAGATCCTGAACACGATGAAATTCAAGATGAAATTATCGAGGTAAGATAATATTATATAGTTATTATTATTATTATTATTTTGACTACGGATTTTATGCATTTTTTATAGAAATATATTTCCTGAAATATTCCTAAACAATATTCCCAATATAATAGGCCCGAAATTTTCGGGTACCCGCCTACCCCTAACGGTTGCTAGAGTATTATTTATTTTTAAAATATAATTAATTAAATTTCATTTATAATGAATGTTGAATAAGGTGGTAATTGTGAATGTAAAAGTATTATTGAATTAATAAAAAATTATCTATTGTATGCCTATATGTTCTCCAATTAGAAAATTTATTTAAAATATAAAATTTAAGGGGAATTCTATATATTTAATTAAATTTTAGAATAAAAATGGGTATCTTTATTTTTAATAATTTTTAAAAAACCATAATATTGAAATTTTATGAATATTGTTTAATTCATGCTGTATAATACATCAATTCATTTGATTATTTTCAATATCTAATTTATTAACAAAGTAGACAATCACTAATCAACTAATTATATAATTGTAGCTAGCAATGTAATAATTGCTTTTTTTCTATTTCTATTTTCTTGTCGAGATAAAAAGATCACCTCTAGTGTCTTTATTGTGAAGGGTAAATTTGATCTTATTATTAAAGAAGGAATTGAACACTAAATAAGAGAGTATCAATATTGGAAAAAATGAACGTATTGTCCACTGTTAGGGAACTTGAGAGTTAGAATAATAATAACAAAAGTTCGGCGTGATTGAAGTTACATCATTCATACCGTACACAGGATAAAATAGAAGATGAAAAAAAGGATCCAACGGCAGTGGAACCGATTCCTTTGAAGACAGGACTTATTGCTGTATGGCGAGTACGCTGTATTACGCCTTATAATCCTGATCTGCTTCCACCTGAACCTGTACCTCTACAGGAGGAGGTAATAAACTATTCTATAAACAACCAAATCTTCGTTAAACTCCATTTTTACTTAAATAAATGTTAAATGCGTTATTTATCGCGAACCGACAGTTACGAATAAGTTCTCGCTCTATTTACGGGGACATTACACTTTCTCATCATTTTTCCATAAGATACTTACATATATTACTATTATATGATAAATTAGGAATAATATTAAAATAAAGTACGATCGAAGCATGATACCGCAGTAATCGGGTAGTCCTAAATTATTTCTTACATTGAATTTTTATATTAAAAATTTTTGTATATGGAATGTATATAGAAAATTTAATATTATTGAGGTTTATATTGAATTTTCATATAAAAAATTTTTGTAAATGAAATTTATATTGATAATTTAATATTATTGAGGTTTATGTTGAATTTTTATATAAAACATTTTGTATGTGCAATACATACAGAAAATTTAATATTACAATCTTCGTTAAACTCCATTTTTACTTAAATAAATGTTAAATGCGTTATTTATCGCGTCCCGTTAATTACGAATAAATTCTCGCTCTATTTACTTTCTCAATCGAAAATTTTATATAAAATCATTTACGAAATTATGTTCAAAGTTCTTCTTGTATTCGAAGACTTAAGATATATGTCAAAACAATTAGGGACTCCAAAAACGTTTCTTCGTTACTTTATCAGTCGCATAAAAATTATTAAAATTTTCAAGCGATAAAGTATAATGTAATTAATAAATGATATTGGCTCAAGGTTCGATCAATTAAAAACCCTATAGCAAATGTGCAATTATTTACGTGCTTCCGACGTTTCGATCCCTGTGTGATCCCAGACCGTTTTGTGTCTGAACAAATATATTTACAGAAAATTAGTATGATTTTTACTTCTAGAACTATGTAATTCCTCTGTCAAGAGAATGAAAATAGAAAACATACTTGCTATATCACTGGTACACAACGGAACATATATAAGAATATAAATATATATATATATATATATATTATAAATAATAATTTATATATTAAAATTTAATATAATATTAAATTTAATTTATTTAATCATTTTACTTATTATAATATTGATTAGAATGGCTTTTTTAACTTTATTTGAACGTAAGATTTTAAGGTACATTCAAGGTCGAAAAGGTCCTAATAAAGTAGCATTTTTAGGATTATTACAACCTTTTAGAGATCTAATTAAATTATTAAATAAATAAATATTTTTTTTAGATAAAATTAATTTAAATTATTATTTATTTATACCTATTTTATCTTTAATATTATCTATAATGTTATGATTAATTTATCCTTTTTATATTAATATTTATAGAATAAATTTTAGAATTATTTTTATATTAAGAATTATAAGAGTTGGGGTTTTTATTATAAATATAATATTGAACATTGATAAAGTATAATATAATCAATGAATGATATTGGCGCAAGGTTCGATCAATTAAAGACCCTACAGCAAATGTGCAATTGTTCACGTGTTTCTGACGTTTCGATCCCTATGTTTATCTTTTTCAAAGAAAACCGTTTTGCGTCTGAACAAATATATTTACAGAAAATTAGTATGATTTCTACTTCTAGAAATGTGTAATTGATAAAGTATAATGTCCTCATAATGTTACCAGTCATCGATGACGACTGCAGCAATAATCCACGAATACCATGAATTCAATCACCTAACAATATAATTACTAGGTCAAAAAAATAGAATTACATGATTTAAGAAACAGCACGGACCCGAGGGTTTTTTTAGATCAAGACTTAGAACCTCTTTCACTGTCACTGTGGATGGTTCGTCCGCGATGTGCGTCTAAAGTGATACAGTGTAAATTCGTCTTTTGCATGTTAAAAACAGGCACCCTATACATCGTCCAGTTCGGTTTTAAATGAATATCGGAAAGCTGTTTCGCAATATCCGGTTTCCGGGATCGTAGCAAATTCGTCCATTGCTTCGAACACTCCGGAAAGCGGAAGTTCTCGGGAACAAGGACGACGAGATGATCGGTCTAAATAGATTGGAAACGGTCTAACGAGAATTTCCGGTTGCATAAATTTCGATCCCATGGCGTCACAACGGCGCATTCATTAATACATTTACAATATCCGTACCTTATAAATGCATCTTAAGCTAACAAAGAATGTTCGGTTACCTGAAAGTATTGACAATATATAAGTTTTGCAAGTTTATTTTTTATTCGTTGTTGTTAGCTCTTTTTGGAGCGAAAACATCCCTCAAAGAAATGGGAGTTCTCCTAGCACCGGACACGTAAGGATTTTTTTTAATAAATTACACAACATATATGTAATTTCATTCATTTTTCAATTATTTAACCCTCGGACAATGGACGATTTTTGTAACTATACTAGCTTTTCCCCGCAACTTCGCTCGCACAGAAAACTGTTTAAGCCCTCGAAAATTGATATTGTTTCTCCATAAAACCTTTTAACTCCCCATTCACCCTTTTGATTGTATCAATGAACATTAAGACCAAGTTTCAATGAAATCCGACCACGCACAAAATATTCCTCATACAAACGTAGCAACCCCTTTCCACCCCCTTAGAGGTCGAATTTTTAAAAATGCCAAAATAGGTGTTTGATTAATTATATCAAAGAGCATTAAGACCAAGTTTCAATGAAATCCGACCACGAACAAAATATTCCTCATACAAACGTAGCAATCCCTTTCCACCCCCTTAGAGGTCGAATTTTTAAAAATGCCAAAATAGGTGTTTGATTAATTATATCAAAGAGCATTAAGACCAAGTTTCAATGAAATCCGACCACGCACAAAATATTCCTCATACAAACGTAGCAACCCCTTTCCACCCCCTTAGAGGTCCAATTTTTAAAAATGCCAAAGCAGGTGTTTGATTAATTATATCAAAGAGCATTAAGACCAAGTTTCAAAGAAATCCGACCACGAACAAAATATTCCTCATACAAACGTAGCAACTTCTTTCCACCCCCTTAGAGGTCCAATTTTTAAAAATGCCAAAATAGGTGTTTGATTAATTATATCAAAGAGCATTAAGACCAAGTTTCAATGAAATCCGACCACGAACAAAATATTCCTCATACAAACGTAGCAACCCCTTTCCACCCCCTTAGAGGTCCAATTTTTAAAAATGCCGAAATAGGTGTTTGATTAATTATATCAAAGAGCATTAAGACCAAGTTTCAATGAAATCCGACCACGAACCAAATATTCCTCATACAAACGTTGCAACCCCTTTCCACCCCCTTAAGATTTCCTTATAACAAAATTACATTCAGGTGATCGAACTTCGCTTGTGAGATAAATGATCATATTAATCTATCCTGTAATCTTGATGCTCAATTATACGACCACACTTATCATAGGTTTCCTTGGATTCGCTGCCTGATAAATGTTCGGAAGCGTTGATGGAACAAGAACAATACTTAAAATATCCTGGGGAATATCGCGGGGAAGGCGAGGAAGACTACTACGAAGGAGAGAATTACTATAGGTCGATTGTCAATGAAGCAAAGGAAATCTGAAATAAGAGAAAATAATCGTTCCTATTTCATCTAGTGTACAGGGTGATCCAATACCTTGACTACCTTGAATATATCCTGTATTTTTAAACAATATGAAACAATGTTGCATACAAAATTTGTTTGAAAATCTACTTTGTTTGAATCCCTCATAAAAATTACAGGTTGTGTCTGAATTATAACAAGTAACTTTAATCATTCTTCCTGGTAAGGAAACGTACATAAAGTGTTAATGAAAATCGTGCTCACGTGTTACAAATGGAAGTGTCGCTTCAAATGACCACAGAAACCGCCACTTTCAAGGAACTAACATTCTTGGGATATTCTGTATAATATTATAATGACTAATTTTATTTACTGAGGTATAATATATAATATTATAATATTAATAATACATCAATTAAATTTTATTAATTTTTATATTATTTAAGTAGAAATTATTATTATTAAAATTTAAATAATTAAATGTTATAAGTAAACTACATAAAATTATTAAAATTAAAATTAATATTAAATTATTATTTTTAAAATATAATTAATTACATTTCATTTATAATGAATGTTGAATAAGGTGGTAATTGTGAATATAAAAATATTATTGAATTAATAAACAATTATCTATTTTATGCCTATATGTTCTCCAATTAGAAAATTTATTTAAAATTAAATTAAATTCTTTTAAATTAAATTTATTTAACTTTTGGAATAAAAATGAGTATCTTTATTTTTAATAATTATTAAAAATCCATAATATCGAAATTTTATGAATATTATTTAATCCATACTATATAATACATCAATTCATTTGATTATTTTCAATATCTAATTTATTAACAAAATAGACTAATCACTAATCAACTAATTATATAATTGTCGATTTTAATTAGTTTTTATTTAAACACAATTATTAAAATATTAAAATTAGCACATAGAAAATTTGAATAAACCTATTTATTTAATTTTCTTTATAGTTAAAACAGTTATGTTCGCCTTTTTGTATTATATTGTAAACGTTATTAAAACTAGACTGAGGATTTGTATGCAAGATGAAAAGTATGCAAAACTAAAATTAAATAAAAATCAATTTACTGATTCATTTTCGTAATAAATGTATAAAATCCGAAATGTATTAATCACGACAATTATAAATTTTATTTATATTATTTTTATATAAAGTTTTATTTTCCTAACACCTATTAAGTAAACTTCTGCGGTATTAAATATTTTCTACATATATCGAAAACAATTATATACCTACTGCAGATGCGGTAAATCCTGTTCTGTTATCTTCGTTTCCGCTTTATTATTGAGATTACAATAAAGCTACTTCTGTTTCTGAAAAAATCAGGATGTATTCTATTCTGTTCCGATGTTTTTGTATTTGCCTAGGGTTTATATAATATTAATCTGATTTAATTCAGCGTAATTCTCACGATCTGTAATTGTTACGGGACAAGACAACACGCAACCGGTGTGACATAAAGCAGTTGAGACAATTTAATTGTCGGATAAATTGATCGTTATACAAAATCCAAACACACACCGACTCGCGTATCGCTTTAAATACCGGAGGATTGTAAAACCAGGCACATTGATGTTTCATTGACTACCGAGTCGTACTGCACAAAGTGACAATGGCAGCTTCAATAACGAAATTATTATTTGTGTTTTTACTGGGTATTACTTCGTGGTCGCATTATGTGGTAAGTTAACTCCAAATACTCTAATACCAGATAAAATCAATGGTTTGAAATGTTTATGTCACAATTTCACTGTTTAATAAACATAACGACAGTGCGTTATTTTATATTTAGAAAAAGGGCAAACAGAAACTCACCACTTTACTAATATTATTTTTAAATATCATCTCTCATACTATATTTGTCTCATACAGGTTCAGTAGTATTTTTCGTATTTGATGTATGCTTAAATTATTCGTTCGTCAATTTTGCCACATTTGTTTTAAGAAGATGTATAAATAAATATATAAATAATATATATTTACGTAGCTTTTTCAGAACTGTTTATTTCGAAAGCAATACAGAAGAACGAAAAAGAATTACTATCAGAATCGGCTACGTAAATTTAGAAATTCGAAAAAACGTAAAATACATTGCATATAATTTTATTACAATATCATAGAGATGCTTCCAAAGGAAAGTATTCAATTTTATTGTTGCGAGTATTGGTTATAATTGAATTTATAATTGAATTATAATTGAAACAGGTCATTTTTGATTTTTCGTCCTAGACAATATTCTTTACCTAAAACTTTACATTTCATTTTCTCAGCTATTACGTAAGATGAAAACGAAGTTACAAACTAAGCTTTACATCGGATATCTCTCAAAATCTTGTCTGCTAATTATTAAGGATAACAAAAAATAGTTCAACTTTCAGGAATGGTCAGCGCAAACAACGCCTTGAGTAATCATCTTTGTGATAAACAACGAACTTAGGAATAATTTTGTGTCACGCAACTATTCTGCCTAAAAGTTTTTCTTCATTATTTTTATTAAGCCGACGACTGTTAACGACTGTTAAAATTAACATTTTTACATGTTGATCGATAAGTTCAATTCGAGTTGAACATGAAATTTTTCCTTCCATTTCTTAGGCGGCGAATAAAGTTACAGTAAAAGAATGTACTACAGAAGTTTCCGATGGAAATGATGTCATGGGTTCGATGGATTGTAGCGTCGATGACAATAAGTTGAGATCAGTTATTAATATTAAGGGTTGCCCAGGTGTACCGCAGGTACTGAAACCTCAAATTTACATGGTTATCATAAACTAATTAATAGATGAGCAAACGTAAACGATGAAAACTCGTTTTAGCTTAGTATGCAACTTTTGAAAGATGGTGTGGTTGTGACCAGTGGAGGAAAAAGTATCAAGGACCCGAAAGAAGAAATGGGAAGCTTCTGTAGTTCTGTTGATGGCCCAGATGCCGGCGATGATTCTTGTTCTATGGGTGAAGTAAGGAACTATATTTTAACACTTTCCGGTCCTAGCTCCTTCCACCATTTCGTTCTAGCTACTCCTCATTTATTTGATCACCTCCTGAGAGTGTTGTATGCATTAAACACAATCCGATATTTTGGAATCTATCTAACTAACATATTTATAACTTTCGCTTTCTTTCGATCAACAGTTATTTATAAATATTTGAATGTTTCCAATTGATTGGACCATTTTCTAAAATTCTTTTTTCGTTCTCTCTCTGTATGGTCCAAGGTGGTAAATCTCAGAGACCCGTTTCTTGATAATGTTAGAAATCAAACGGACTGGATAACCATTACGTTTTAAGACATTCTTGATTAATGTCAAATTATCAGATCGAAATTCAGGATCCGCTAACATTCAAATATGTATAAAATATTTATACAAGTGCATAGTACAGTATTTTATCCGTAAATGTCCCAAAAGTCTGAGCCATAAAAGTCCCTGATCTATCCCCACTACTGCGGGGTATCTAATCAGAATTTCCAACTTCCTTATTTTTCATTATTTTGTTATGGAACTTCCAGTTCCATATTTGTGGCATTTTTCTGATTAAAATCATACCAAATATCATCGGAATTATATCATATTTGGTATGATTTTAATCAGAAAAATGCCACAAATATGGAACTTGAAGTTCCATAAAAAATAATGAAAAATAAGGAAGTTGGAAATTCTGATCGCATTGTGTTTACACTTGGATATTTATCTCGTCGACCAAGGCTTCTCGAGCTCGGCTATCCTTCTCTACGTTCGGCAACAGTCAAAGAATAGTGTCCCTGATGCATACAGGGTGTCCCAAAATTCGTGTACTTCCCGGAAATGGGAAGTTCCTTAGGTCATTTGAAGCAACATTTTCTTTTACAAAAATGACGTCGGCGGCTTTGTTTAGGAGTTATTAACGAAAAACACGGACCAATCAGAGCGCGGCTACAGCGGATCGATTCTGGCTCGGCCAATGGCGCCGCCACGCTACGCGGGACCTGTCGCTGAGTCGGATTCCGTTCGCTATAGCCGCAATCTGATTGGTCCGTGTTTTTCGTTAATAACTCTTAAACAAAGCCGCCGACGTCATTTTTGTAAAGGAAATACTCCCATTTCCGGGAAGTACACGAATTTTGGGACACCCTGTATATGTCCCTCGGCAGACCCGTGCTAGGGACTTATATACATAAAATACTGTACTCACCTGGGCGCAGCTAAACACAATCACAGTTGTATACCTCTCGAATAATGTGTATAGAATCATGATAATAACAACATGCTTGGAATCACCAGCATAGATTAGAGCTGTGACTTATGAGATACCCGGGTACCCGGGTTACCTGTGAGATACCCGAATACCCGAATATTCGTGTAAACAAAAATTACCCGAGTACCCGAGTATCTCATGAATACACTGGGGATCTTCATGTAAAATAAAAATCGTTTGCATCGATAGGAAAAAGCAGACGATATATTACGATTACTTATTCTCTTGAACGATTTTAACCCTTTGCACTCGGAGCTATTTTAATTCGAAAATTATATATTTCTTTCGACCTAGACTATTTCCATTCTCCATGATTTATCAAATTTTATGGATATGAAATTGGTATAATATCTCATACAATAACTAAATGTTCAGTCATTGATTAGATACCAACATATTTAATAATTCGAACCACAAATTTTGAATAACGGTATAGTAATTTTTAATGGTGACTCTGAGTCACCACTCGAGTACTAAGGGTTAATAAATTTAAATTAATATATCAACGTGTTCTTTTAATTTCATTATTGTTTTAAATTGCACAAAATGATTTATGACTTATGTCTTACGAGATACCCGGATACTCGGCTATTTCATGGGTACTCGGGTACCCGGGTATCTCATATACCCGGGTAAAAGTCCGAGCTCTAGCATAGCATGTCGGACTCGACACAGGACTACAAAGAATTCATTTACGTCGAAATTTTTTAATCTTTGATGAAGTAATTACATGACTCCTATTGTTTAGGGTGACTTTGAAGTCTCAGGGTGTGACATAGAACAATATGTCAGCGATAACGATCCCGGAAACTATGAGGCTAAGATCGAGATCCAAGATGATAAGGCTTCATATGCCGTCGTCACCGTGCTATTCGATATTGAAGGTTAATAAGCAGATAGACACAAGTTTCTTTGAAGAACGGTTCTCTCTGTTCAATAGTTAAGAAGGTAATACAGTCGCGAATGCGATTGCGTGTTACATGGTTATATATTTAAGGTAGTTTGTTTCATTAGCAGTAAATAAAATACCTAGCAATTCTACATATTGTTATTTCTCTGCTCCCTCTCCAAATTTTGCAATCACCAATTGTTACAGTCATTTTTACACATCACTGTTAGTTCTTGTGGAATCTAATTTTGACAAAAATCGAATTTTCATCTGCTAAATACAGCGGATTAATATTATGATTCTTAATATGTTAATTGCATATAACGTTATTAAGATTTAGCATAAAGAGAGCGATTGTATTAACACTAGATTTACGCAGCACTAAAGAGTAACTATTTTACATTTCTTTATCAGAATAACAAGAATACGTCTATCCAAATTTTTAACAATTTTTTGATAACATATAACCAAAAAAATGAATTTGTTTATAATCATAAATTCAAAGTAGTAGAGCCTGGTGGTAATCCGTGTATGTTTCTCTATGTGCTATGACAAAAGACTATGCTGAATGAAGAAAAGTAATAACTTCGACAAAGCTAATTGAAACATTAGAACGTCTATGGAAATTGATCTTTAGAAATATGAACATTCGCAATTTAATAATTACGTAAGGCAATATTTAAACAAAGATATTTATTTATCTTCTACACAACGTAATTAGCGATATTGTAAATGCACGTAGCAATCTTTAGATTTTAAGTAATTCTTGAAGGTATGGATCTTCCTGTTGATGTCCTGGATACTTCTTCTTATATTTCAAACCAGTTACTATAGTTGAGCTCTTAGGAAATGCTGTTTTACCACCAAACATTGTGTCTGTATCTGAAATAATGTTATAGAACCATATTTTGTTCAATCATTGGCAAGATAAATGTAATCATTAATTAATTATTAATCCTTAATTGATCAACTTACCAGGGTGGAATCGGAGATATTCGTAATTAATATGCAAATTCTTTGGTAAATCCAAATCGCGCATCATGTCCAGAGGGTTTTTGGCACTCACAGGTGTCTGATAGAATTTTTTCAGATCACCTAAAAATACGAAATATAACTTCGCAATTGATCGAAGACACGGAAGTAACGCTACATGGATTAACATATCCAGACATCTTACCGATTGTTTCAATACTGTATAGCACAGCATTAGAAACGTCATGTTGAAGTTCTTTCTCGCACGCTACAAAGAGTTGAAAACGTTGAAGCGGATCATTCAGTTGCGTTTCATCGCTCGTAGAAATTGATTGATTCTCGCAGATTTTATCTATCCGAAAACATACATTCGCCGGAGGATCGTAGGATTTTTCATACCTCAGGAACCTGAAACAGTAGCAGTAACGTGAATTCTCGTATTTTATTTCCGATCGAATAAATCATTAAAAACGATGATAGCTATTCTGTAATAATGCATCTCATACATTCCTTAATTGTGTCGAAGCGTTTGAAGTAAATGATTATTGCCACGCTCATTTAAAAGCCATTTTCGGTTTACCCTCGATTACATCGAAACTTGAAAATATCGATTTTGCAAGGGACACCTAGCTTTTCTGTTTCGTAAAGTGCATCACTGAAAAATGTTCCCGAACGTGATTTCCAATTAAATTGTCAAAGGATTTGTGATCGCTGCATGAAGAAATTCTGAACAGATTTATGTTAATTTTTTAATCGGAGATGCGGGTGACATGTGTATGTATGTGTACTATATACAAATGATTTTTGCGGCTGCCGGTGGCGTGCGCCCGTAACGTGTCGTTTCCGTTTTCGAAAATTCTATTTGTCGACGGCGAATGATATACGCGATGTGGATCAATATTAATAGAGTTAATTGGTCTCCGGCTAACTCGCGCCAAATTTTTCGTATTGCGTGAAAAATTAGCAGTGTAGTGACGGCGGGGGAGGCTTCCCTTACGAGATGAGGGTAATGGTGTAAAGGGGAAGGGAAGAGGAAGGGACAAGATCGATGTCCAACGACCGCACAGTGGTGCCCTCAGTTGTATTTTCTCAGGATACAGTTATGGCCAATATTGGCCAGGAACGAAGTCCGCAGTGGAAAAACCCCGTGGCTATGGAAACCTTCGTAAACGCCGAACAAAATTCTTCGCGGAATCGAAATTATCGAAAACCCTCAAACTGATCCAAGCATATGTTAACTCTATCAATTTCGTAACAAATCTACGCAGCATTTCATAGTTGACATGGGCTTGAAAGGAATTCGTTGTTTAGAAAAATTAGACCGCGATTAACACGCACGCAAAGCTCGATCACGTAAAGATACCTTGACAATGTTAATTACAAGAACGGAGAAACTTGGTCTGGGAAACAGGTGTTCTTACTGAGAAGCAGCGTAAATGCGTCGAAAGTTAACGAAAACGCGTCACCCACACGAATCCGTTTTCCTTTTATGCACGTTCTCCTTCGCCGCTCCATTTACTTCAACAGATTCGTCTGGAACCGGAGTTAGTTTTTGCAAGTGCAATCGACGAACGTCGAGTTTCGTTTATTCGCGTTAAAAAAGACGAACAGTAAGCGAGAATCATAGACGATTGACCCTTCTCTTGAAAACTAAGCGTCGCGAATAGCTCTTCGATAAACAAGAACATTTCGAAGCAGCAGAATCGGAAAAAACGATACATAGTGGGTAAAAGAGGCTCTCCTATAGTGGCGTAAAAGGGTATGGCTAGGCCGTTACGTCACACGAAAAGGTGAACTCTAATTCAGTGCATAGATGCCAATCAGATAAATTCGAGTCCGTTCGATGCTGATTTACGATTCGACTACATCGAGACAACATTTTTACGAGAAAACTTGTGTTCCGCTACGAATACTTGCGGCACTCGATAAAACGAAGCATACGTATCACGAACAATTAGACATCGAGTCCGACGATATAGTAATCGTAGGAGTCCGACGATATCGTAGCGTGTACAATAAAATAAATGGTGTGGATTAGACATTTTGTATATACCGGTGGTTCCGTTATCGAAAGGTATTACATTCTGAATACTTTATATTGTAGTAAACAATTCGAACGTATCCCGTGGGGCGCCAATATCGCGAGCGTCTACCCTGGGAACTTGTCAAATCCGAGCGGCGATTGGTCAGCGCGCGGCAGAGAGATGGTAAATGGCAATATGGCGACAGTGTGTCCTCTAGCTGTAGGAAGCGACGCGACGTAACGCGAATATTTCGTTGAAACTCGTGTCCGTGTGAAATAAATAGTTTACCCTTTCTTAGCGAGAGACTTTTTCTCGTCGTCGAAGCGGCGGACCGGTTTGGCGCGGGGCAGCTTGCTCTTCGACCGAGTAATATTGTGTCGCAAGCTAGTCTGTAAAATGACGGTGATCTTGTTAGTGATTGAATCGTACTTATCGAACTACCGAGCTCCCGGCGGGGGGCGTTCGGCGATACGAGTGTTTAAAAAGTGTACGTGAAGTGTTTGCACTGACCGTGTCCACGGTAAGGATAGAGGATGTACTTTTCAAGTGATTCGCAAGTAAACCATGCCTGATGAGCGCCGCCATCTTCTTCGTCGTCGTCGAAGCGAACTGCGCGAGTGAGCGGTAGGGGTCGCCTCGGGCGGCTGCGCTTGTTGTTTCCTATCGTCCGCCATTTTACGGTCGCCATTGAGAAGTGAAAACCCTCCTAAATGTTCTCGAATAATAGCGGCCTCGCCGTGTGATTTTCGGGGCTGAGAGAGGCGCGCCGCCGCGAGAAGTGTTGCTAATGAGTGTACGGCGTACGATGGAGAAGCCATGACGCATCCGTCGCATCAAACGAACGGCGCTAGCCTGGAGGACTGCCACACAAATTTCTTCGCACTGGTGAGTGATCGGTGGAGCCCACTCTTGCCAAGAGAGTCGGCCCGCATATCTTGTCTTGTCTGTGTTTCGAGTATCGAACGAACGGGGCTTCGTCGTCGACGGACACGGGGGCCAGTTGTCCAACGACCGCTTAACGGTACCGCGTTACGTCGCGGGTACAAGTCGCCCGGGTTAACCTATATATCGGAGAATTCCCGTGGGCAGTACTCGATCGTTCGTTGTCGACGTCGGTGTTGTGTATCGCGGCACTCCCCTCCCATCCCTTCCACTCCCTTCTGCCACTGCTATATGTACACATATACCTACATATATACATACCTATGCATACATATCCATGTATACATATATATATATATAATATATACATACATATACCTGTGTATATATGTATATATATATATATGTACATTCACACATATTATTGCATACACACATATACGTAGGAAAGCGCGTCAATGGGATTTGAAGTTCGCTACACGACTATCTAATGTCATGCCTGATTCACGTCGGCCCTGAGTTTTCTGCTCGTTAAAGTTTCAAAGAGGTTGCAAGCAGGGCTGACAATCGGCAGAGCTGTTGCATTTATTGCAAGGGAATATCGTTCGATTATCAACGATCTCTCTCTTTCTCTCTCTTTCTGTCGGTCGCGCCGAGCCTTCGAAACGCGACGCTCTCGCCTCCTCTCTCGATAAACAACAAGATCTCGTTTCTCGTAACATTCCTTTCGCCTTTCGACGTACTTCGAAAACTGTGTCAGACATTGTTTCCACCGTCTCGAAAGTCCTCCGGTCCCAGCGAGACTAGAAACGAGACGGAGTCTCGAACTCCGATAACCTCGATCGTCATGCTGATGCGATACATACCGACCTAGCCGTATACAGACTACGCGTTTCTACCTGGATACAGGATGCCTTGGGAATAAACGCGATCAACAGGCACGTTAAACGTTAACTCTCGAGTTTTCGTTCCACGGACAAGGGATATTCAGCGGCCGCGAACGTTTCTCTGTCAACTTCTGTCACTTGCCGCCAAGCGATACCGCTCGAACGTGTGACCAGACAAACGGACGTCATCTTCTGTGTACGAACGTCTCCGTTTACAGTCGCTCACAGTGAAAATTGTACGTGTGGGTTCACGGGTATTTTAACCAAGTTCGATTACCCAGTTTGATATAGATATTACCACGACTTGTGTGGAAACTGAAGAAATTAGTTTTTATTTAAAAAAAGAAAACGTGACCGAAATTTACCTCTCAAAATCGTACAATATGTGAAACATCGTTACGTGATAACACTGTGAAAAATGAATTTTTATATTTGGTGGGGTATTCTTTCTTATTTGTAACTAACATTCGCCATGGCATTAGCTTTAATAAATTTTTTAAAAATTCGGTTCGATGTTTAGCCGCGCCATCTGCAGTTTTAATTGATTTTTATTGGGTAGTTAAAATTCTTTTTATTTTATTTTGAATTTTTGCCAAACGTTCTCTATAATATTATATTGCGCCGGTATTTTAATAACTTTGGGACAATTATACAATATACTCTTGTGCGAGGAATTCAATATTCATTGTTTTTGCAGTGTTTTTCAAAATCATTTGAAAATGCTTGAATACCTATTCTTGTCTATAATTCACATGCTAAATTACAAGTTTACTCATATGTCAATTTTATCAATAAAATAAAAATCATTTCAAAAATATACGATTTTCACCGTGAGTGACGACTGTACGTTCGATCGTCGCACGTGAACCTCGATTTCGATCGACATTTTCCAAATCCGTGGCGAACGATTTCACAGCGTTCGAGCGATTTACTACGATGCGATGGTGTAAACAATATGTTCGCTTATTTGTGAAGCAGATCGATTACGAGTTGTACCGCACTTCCCCCGCCTAACCTTTCCAGCGTGTAACGTCGCGCGGATTGACTATTGGCTCAGATGGTAATTAATTTGGGAGAATTCATTGTTGCAATTTCGTTAAAATTTTATAAAATCAAAACTACTTGACAATTAACGTCAAATTTCTATAAACTACGAGGTTGTGTGGACCAGATGTGTTACGTGAAATATCATTTATTTTAAATAATTATGAATAATTATTTTAAATAAATTATATCATGCGACCTGATTATTAGGTTTGAATCTGTTTCATACTGACATCGTTTGTTGGATATTATTTTCAAAATTATTTCTGTTACATTTTAAATAAAGAATACATTATTTAAGATGGCTGTGGTTGCATACACGAATCGACATTGTTTTGAGGTTGAAATAACAGTGCGAAAAAAATTAGTTGAAATAGTTATTTTTTATTTTAATTTCACATGAAATTTATCCCGGGTCTGATGTGAACGTGAATACGCGTAGACGTCAAACCGGCTTGAGAAGTTAACGGGGATGCGTGGTACGTGCCTTGTGCGTTCGTCCACCTATTTTAGAAGCAGCCTGTATGCAATGCCTCTAGGCTCTCTCCCTCTTTTCCCGTAGTTTTGACGGTGCAGTATCCACGCCACTCGCGTAGGTTATACATATACGCGCTCGTCGTGGGTACAGCTGCGAGACGGACACATTTTTTCACTGGAACAGAAACATACTCAATGAGCTTACGGTGTTGCTCTTATTCCGGTTCGACCGCATATCTTTCGTAATCGTTGACCGATTTTGCACGACAGGAGGACCGAGTTACTTCATATTTCCAAAAATTCTCCTCGTGTATACGTACTTTACTCGGGATTTTGATGAAATCCTACGGAGAAAGTAAGCTAACCTGAAAACGCGGATTTTAGCGTGTACATGTCGAGCACGAAAATATGTAACGAATGTTTCGTACACAACGCTGGTATATCTATACAGTGATCGCTTATATCTTTTTTTATTAAGTAGATAGACAATATTTGAATTTTGTTTTCTGATATTTCTTGTGCACGTAATTCTTAGACAGCGGATTTTATGCATTTATGACAAAAATGACTAGGTGTAATTTAAAACAGTAATTTAATTTAATTTCGCATTGACAGTAACCGTGACTGGTTTTACATTTTCTATTTTTTAATTATTGAAATTATAAAGATGCTTCTATCAGAAATTATTCAAGAAGGTATTATTCTAAATAAATAAGTTCAGTCTTGTAATTTTGTAGGAATCGATCAGGTGGAAAATTTTTATTTCGAATTAAGATCCACTGTCTAGTACACTTTGTGTGCACATAAAATATCGTTAAAAGGGGGACTTTCGATCCGATTGTCTCAGAAAATAAGGAACGCACAGAATAACAAAAAGACGCTGGCAATTTTTTCAAAATATTGCGTGAAGGTTCAGTAATTCTAGTGTTAAATTTGGTAATCGTCAGGCTCGACGAGTTGGAAATGGTTCGAATTCTATCGGAACTAGAACTGTCATTCTATTTCCTTCAGATACTCGAATGACAAAAATATTACTCAGTTGTGCGTATAATCTAGTCGGAGTAGGAATGAAAAATATTTTTCGAAATCGGACGGCAAAATTGTACAGCACAGAGATTGACGATCTGTTGGTATTGACCAGTAAAATCGGAGCTGCATCGACTAGACAGAAGCAACGCAACGGCCGCAGCGGTGCTCAATTCGAGCGGACGCGTGCTTCCGAAATGCGAGCAACAGAAATTCTCGCGATAAGCCACTTTCCTCGGTAAAATCTTCCGATACTTTGATTCTTCGACGCGGAAACGTAGATTGTTTCACGCAATGGAATTTCACGAATTTCGCAACGCGCTGCCTTGCGATAGCCGGAGAATCACTGTTACGGATCGCAACAAGAAACAGCGTGCTAGGGCAATAATAAGAGGAGCGTGAACTTCCTTCTACGTTGACGACGGACAGGAATGACTGAAGTGCACGCAGTCACGTAGCCTTCTACAATCTGTACGGGATTTCATCCGTACTGTTATTTTTCTCGACGCAAAACAACCTGCTGTAGGCATTTCCAAAACAGAATTTTAAAAACGCTCGCTAATATACTTGAAAATAAACCTTGTTTTCAGGGGATATATGACACTGATATCTTAATAAATTCGTCAACATTGTTATACGAGTATGACGACCATAATATCCTGTTACCGAACCACGGAGAATTGACATCATTTTGTTCGGATGAATTTCTTTGAACTTATTCCATGCTTCACAAAGAGGACACGTTGCGGCGGGTTTAATAAAACACCGCGACCGTAAAAACCGTTGGGGAAAGACTGGATGGTGGCGAACGTGTTAAGAAAGCTTGAAATGAATTTTCCATGGCGGTGTGTTCAGAGCGAGGATAGCGAAATGAGTGTTGCCGAGCGATTCTCTCGTCCGAGTTTTCCTTGGTGCGATTGCACGGAAAAACAGAGAACGAGGATCGCTGAGAAGAAGAAGGTGCACCGAGGTCACCGGTAAGCAAAAGTGGCGAGCTAAAACCGAAGGAGCGGTGCGTAAACCTCTGTTGTAGTCTTAACACGTCACGTCCTCGCGGTGCAAGGCTTTCACCTAGCTAGGCTGCCGATACCCCCCTCGGCTTCTCCTGTTTCCCTCCACGGAGCACCAGTTTCAGCATAATATCCTAGCCGCTAGTGACTTGTTCTTGTTCGACGAAGAAGCCGCGTGCCTCGCGTATCTCGCTCAAGAAATCGCCAGAACCGCCTGATGTAACCAGAATAAACGGTCCTCTCCTCGCGGCTCCCTCCTTTCTTTGCGATCATCTTATCCGCGAACAGGGAAAAATCTGTCACAACACGCCCGATGGTATGTCGGTCGCTACATAATCGTCCGGACCAACCAGTTCGGTATCGTTTCCAACATAAAATTTCGCATTTTCTCCAACCTCCGCCATTTTCTAAACCGGACGAAATTTTGTTTGTTGCCTTTCAATAGAGAGTGTACAGTGGCGAACAAAAGAGAAGTTTACATTTGAAATTTCCTTGTATAAGTATTAATAGATTTAGTACAAATCACATCGAAATTAAATGAAGTTTTACACTATTTTCTCCGCGTTATAGGAAGGTGTACTGTATATAATTGATCATAGTTAGGATTATTCGCTACTTTAGGTAATTTAAATCAGACGTTGGAGAAACTTTTCATTTTCCAATTGATAAATTGTGTAGTTATTAGTAATTGCGATCAACAGGGGAGGGGGGGGGGGGCAAATCTTTTTAGAACATCTTCTTCGCCCTACAACGCGATACTACTACTTAGACGATAGGGTGTCGAATTCTTTGTCTTTATTCACAAGTTAACGCAACGTTGGGTTACTCGCTGTCCACTTTCACTCGCAATTAGACTGCGTCTCTTTATGTAAAATAAAAAGTATTCGTATCTCTTGCAAGAGAAGCCACTTAGGAATGTTCTTCTTTCTTTTATAATTTTAGTTGATCGAAAGTATTATCTCGATACTATTTCTTTTCGGCGTGTTTTAAACGGTCGCACCGATTTTTGCAATGTTTAGGCAAGTCTGATAAAAAATGTTTCGGATGAAAGTACTTTGATGGGAATAAAGTGCAATAATAGAAATTCAATACAACACTGAGGTTACCACGACTTTTTCTAAATGGCATCACGTATTACTAATTTCATATTGTTATAGCTGATGAAAAAACGAATTCAGCAGCCTACTATATATTGGCCTTTTGATGACCATTAACTCAGATATTCCAGTAATTAAGAAAATTAGTTTTCTACAAGCTAATGAAACATAGTAATCAAAGATACTTTAGAACTGAATGTAAACAATCGTAGCCTTGATCTATGTGTCTGTTTTGCTTACATTGCATCTAGCCTTAGCTTGCTTTGGTTTTGAATTATCAATCCTGATCGCTCTTTGCTAGTGGTTGATCTATTCTAGATTTATCCTATAGTGTTACCATCGTTAAATAATGATTATTTACTGTTTACATTCCGTTCACATATAGGCAACTTTTTTGAGAATCTTCACTTCTGATTCCCATACAGATCTTTCTCAAACTTGACTGGTCACCCGAGGCTGTAATTACGGCTACGTTTATTCTAGATGCAGACGTATCGTCCCACTAAGTTTCATTGAAATCGTGGGGGCCATATGTGAAGCACTACTTGTCAGTCTCAAGCATCCACATTCAACACCGCATGCAAGCTAAAATCCTACCATAAATCCCTCCAAAGACGGAATGGCACCTTGCCATCCTCGACTTTAGTAAACTATGCCGACGCTAACATACAAAATAAAATTTTTAAAATTTCTAAACTAGATTGAACTTAATCTTTATGTTAACAACGAACATTTTCTATAACGTTCAATAACATTGAGGTCGTTAGACTTCACCGTTTTACCTCATATTTTATGCGTCAGATGTACATTAATTTATAATTCTCGATGAATATGGAAATCTACAATTTTGCTCATTTTCAACAAGAACACGAACAAAATTTTGGAGCCAGAGAGTTGTTCATTTCAAGTGGGATGCCTTGTATACAGGATGTTTATCCTAACATCCTGATGATGAACTCGTTTTTTCATTTTCTCATCCGACATACCCTCAGTTCTTTTTTTATTATTGAATAGAACATTTTTTCGGAATTTTTCATCATTCCTATGAAAATACTGAATAACTTTGATTCGAAATATCTTTTCTGTCTGATTTGGCTAAATGACTGTAAAATCGACGCGACCGTTAGGATGAACGCCCTGTATAATATAGCGGGAATTGTTTGAAAGATAATTTCTACTGGCGAGATGCAATAAATGCATTTGAAAGAATTTGATTTGGTGCACAAACCAGAGAAAGAAAAGACGGTTGACGTAGTGCATATGTACTACGTTTCTGCTTTCGACCGGCTCGTGCGCGAGAAAAGAAGAGGATTCCGGTTGGTTACGCGGGCGAATGTAATGCTCGTGCTGCTTTAACGGCAATCACATAAGGAGGGCAGTCACAGAAATGGGAAGTCGCAGCGACGCTGTGTTATGTGCGCAAAAATTAGCTCGCGCCGTTTCTTCCGTTTTCATCCACAACGCCGCCGCTCCCTCCCATTGTTCCCCGCTCGGTCTTGATCAATAATTCGATGTGCGTTTTGGGGACAATGCTCGGACTAATATGAGAATAAATGTTAATGCAGGCAACCTCGTTATAACGCTGCGCCGTTTCTACGACGCGGTTCAACAAATTTCACAGTGTGCCCTTGGTACGATAGAACGTACCGTAAAGTCTTTAGTTACTTGCAATGTGTCATTATAATTTCAAAATTGCAGCTGTTTACGTAAAATTGCAACACGTATTACTTTACTTTATATGTTCTATTTAGACAAATGATATCTGATTGTGTAATTCATATTCCTAATCCAAATACATGGACTTCTGATAGTGAAATTGACCACACGAGTATGGTGTAACGATATATTTGTGTAGGTGCAACTCGTAACTTCGTTATTCGTGTATTATATAAAAAGCAGTGGTTTTACGCTAACACTAAGGTTGAATTGTTGCCTTAAAATTTGGGACTTTGCTCTCAATAAACAGTCGTGAATGTATTGTTAATTAGTATTGGCAGTTACTAATTTCCAATTTCATGTAATTTTTGATACCTATAAGAAATTGATACTGTTTGCTTGTTTGTTGATTAGTTTTTAAAACAATGTTTGCATAAGGGACATATTCACTCCGTTTAGAAGATAGTCGCACCTAATATCGCAGAAGTTGCATTAGTATCAAACACATCAACCATAAATTGAATATTCAGAAACAAGGGAGTGGCACACAAATTTACTAATAGAAAGATTGTTACATATTTACCTTTTAAGAAAGTTATTGATTCCATTGGTACATTTTTATTTGCTAAATCAGGTGTGAAAATCTACTAGTAGAAGTTTACATTCCGTTGTTCCTGAATAAATTTGCTTATGTATAAACTGACTACTCAGCATATATGTTTACGAATTAACACATTTACCGTAACTGCATACTACATATTCGCAGATTGTTGAAACTTGGAAAGGCCACTTCATCCCTAAATCTACAATACAATCATAATTTTTTTTTCTAATTGTTACATAAAAATGAATATACGAAATATATATACATACACGGCAGAGGCGTCACGTGACCGGGACACAGCGTAAGGTGGGGAATAGCGTCATAGAAGGGGAAGCTAGAGTGGAGACATGCATCTTGATCTGGCGACACTAAGTCCGAGTCTATTTTGACCCAGGTTATCAAAACTAATTGACAAATTAACGTATCTACGAGAAGCACCTTAAAAATGTTTTAAAAAATTGGTAAATGAGGCAGTAAATGGTCTAAACGCCATAAATTATTATAGTTATAATAGCAGTTCACCAACTGATGGTCAACATTAACAGATAAAGAAATAAATTTCTATTCTATTCCTGTTTCTTGCGTCAGAGAATTTCGATATCGCATAAAGATCCACAACCCAGTAATGATCAATAAAATGGCACCGCTACAACAAATACATATAAACTCTTCGATAATGCAAGCGTGACAGTTAAATCAAATTATTTTAACGAGGACTTTCAATATTCGGATACATTATGTGATACGAGAACGTTGAAATGCCATAAATCGTTAGTGCTCGCGTGAGCATTGCGGTATCCAAAGCATCGATATTTTTAAAGTGGAAGAATTTTGATTACTGTTTGTGCGCAGGCAGAGTAAACTGTTAGAATTCGAAATTGGTACGATTCGATTAAAGAATGCGTAATAGTCGGAAAATCTGTATGTCGGTCATTGTGTATATGTATAATGCTGATGCTAATGAATTCTTATCGGTCACAACAGTGTCTGTGATTTTAATGTATCCTTGCAACGGCCGGGTCTTTGGACTTGATGCTGACTCATCCAGCGAGTTCACTGTCGTCTACACAGTACGGCGTACGTTTGCATCGTACTATTCAGAAAGAAATAAGGGTGATTGGTAACAACTGGGATTACAACCAAAAAATTGGAGGGGGTTTCTACAGAAAAAATAAGGCGAAAATGTAGAATACAATTTGCTCGTATGAGAATTTGCGCTATTGAATAGAAATCTTCTGACGCGAATTTATACAGGGTGATCGATAACTAGTGATACACAAGACTGAATCAGCTACGAAGAGTTACTATGTGCTTATTGAATAGGAGTCTGAAGAATATTTTTCATACTATGTTTTTAGTTTATTCTTCCACGCAGTATCATTTGTTCTTTGAGTATAGACCATGAATTCTGGGACACCTTGTATATCGTGTAAGAATACGGTCGACGTTGACTGCCACTACAAGGGCTGTAGACAACTCATGGCACGGTCGGCGTTTGACCCACTCGCGGCCATAAAGCGTTTATTAAGAGGGCAATACCGTTTGAACCCTCGGAAATACATTTACAATATATGTATATTTTTTTCAAATCATCCGTAAACCTTTTTGCTACAGGAAGAATATTTTTATATGCAGTGTACAATTTTGGCCGCGACACGCTTTACAAAAATTTACATGATCTCTTTCAGACACGTAACGTTAGAACAATATTTGGAATCAATTTAAAAAATCCATCAAAGTAAAAATTACAACATGCCTATATATACAACTTTATATGTGGGATTGGAAGTTTTCGGCAGTAAATCGAATGTGCCTTAAAGTTATTTATTAAAATGTACAACTTATGCTAGAAACGATTAATCCACGCGACTACTCTATGTTCTCACTGTCGTCGACCGTAGTCCTTCGCTGCGTAAAACCATTCCGACTGTCTTTCCGTAAAACAGTCCTTATACCCTCGGCTTCATTCTTCCGCTCTCTCTTACTCATTCATACCCCTTAAAACTAAACAGTAAATGGAGACAAATCAGGTACAGGCCAGCGTCGTACGATTTTGTTCCTCGCTGTACCTAACTAGAGGCCCTACCATAAACATTGGCCACAAACAATCCCGCATATACAGGGTGTCTCAAAATTTCTCCAACATCCGGAAATGAGAGGTTCCCGAGATCATTTGAAGCAACATTTTCTTTTGCAAAAATAACGTCCGCGGCTTTATTAAGAAGTTATTAACAAACAGCACCGACCAGATCGCGCTCTGATTGGTCCGTGTTTTACATTAATAACTACTTAATAAACTCGCGGACGTTATATTTGCAAAGGAAAATGTTGCTTCAAATGATCTCAGGAACCTCCAATTTCCGGATGTTGAAGGAATTTCGAGACACCCTGTATAATTTATACAACTGTCGTATTTGAGCTTGAATACTGCAAGTATATTTCTTATACTGCATACCAGAGTCGTCAGATGAGGGGAGGGAGCACGAATTTAAGGAAAGAAGTTACCTTCTCTTTATCAACGCCGGATTAGTCACGTGATATTGTGACATATGCACGACAGAAACGCAACGCGTCACGTGACCGTGCTGTGGCCGGAGCTTGGGGAAATGAACACAAAAAAATAGTCTGTCTATTTATTTATTCAAGTTAATTTTTACTGTTTATTTAAATACGGAAGCCCATCAATAGGTACAAGTACCCCATAAAACGCGACGCGTAAACCGACACGTGCCGCCTTGCATATTGCGTTAAATAGACTGCTGTTCTGATTTTAACTGTTAAACAAACGAACACGCTACAAGTTAAATCAGGGGATACGAAAATAAAAATTGCATTAGTTTCGGAATTATCAAGAATTTTCTCAACGAAATAGTCTCCCAGAAGAAGGAGTTCAAATGTGTTTGATCAATTGGGGTACTTTACACAAAAAGAAAACGGAGTTTCTGTTATTTTCCCACCACTTAACGGTATGTTTCGAGACGTAAGAGTCTTTAGAGTTCGACATCAAATCCCAAAGACCTCGACCACCTTACTAGAGGCAATAAATCAGTGTAAGAGTCTAAGGTTCTTGAGCTCCAAGCGACGGGCTCGACCGATTTTTTCTTCGAGTTTTCGACGCTATAACACTAACAATTTAAGACAGCGTCTGGATCAATTCTACAGCTCACCCCCAAATTTCTATCCATTACGCTCTACCACAAATTTTACATCCCTTAACAAGCATCTTCCCGTTTAAGTTAGTTTTGAGTCAGCTCTTACATAAGCCACAACTCACACAAGCAATCCTCTAAATTGTGCAAGGGATTTCTATCTCAAAATGAAACGGAAGGTTTCTTGAGAAATATAACATAGTCAGTACCATCTCCAGACCTGTACCCAATACAGCTTTTATGTGAAGAACTCGATCGGAATATCCGGTTGCACTGTCCAATATCACATGTATAAAACACATATAAAATTAGAAACAATTGAAAACCTAATTGCTAGGATCTTTTTCGATGAAAAGACAATTTGAAGCATAACACGCTATAGAAAAAAAAATAATACAAACTGTAAACCATGGTACTTACAAGTGTTTTGATAAGTGGAACTTCCTCAGGTACTCTAAAGGCATTCATTTTTCTTACAAATGGTCCTATCCTCTAAATTTACGGAGCGAGTCGAAATTTTTGACCGGTAGTATACCTACTAGAGCTCGGACTTTTATCCGGGTACCCGAGTACCCATGAGATACCCGGGTATCTCATAAGACATAAGTCATAAATGATTCTGTGCAATTTAAAACAATAATGAAATTAAAAGAACGTTGATATATTAATTTAAATTGATTAAAATCGTTCAAGAGAATAAGTAATCGTAATATTTCGTCTGCTTTTTCCTATTGATGCAAACGATTTTTATCTTGCATAAAGATCCGCAGTGTATTTATGGTACACGGATTACACGGGTACCCGAGTAATTTTTGTTTACCCGAGTATCTCACGGGTAACCCGGGTACCCGGGTATCTCATAAGTCACAGCTCTACTTTAAACTAACTGGTACATATGTTCTCTTATAAAAATGACAAGATTGATTTTATTTAGATTTTGTACGGCTCTCCATCATAGTATGTGCACTAGAGCTCGGACTTTTACCCGGGTACCCGAGTACCGATGAGATACCCGGGTAGAGCAAAACTACCCGAGTACCCATGAGATAGCCGAGGATCCGGGTACCCGGGTATCTCAAAGACATAGGTCATAAATGATTCTGTGCAATTTAAAACAATAATGAAATTAAAAGAACGTTGATATATTAATTTAAATTGATTAAATTAAATCAATAATTTTTACTAAACCGGTGAGTAGTAAATATTACATAATTGAAACACTGCTTTAAGCAAATGAACCCTCCGCTGGTTATTAGAGCTCGGACTTTTACCCGGGTACCCGGGTATCTCCTAAGATATAAGTCATAAATAATTTTGAAATTAAAAGATCGTTGATATATTAATTTAAATTGATTAAAATCGTTCAAGAGAATAAGTAATCGTAATATTTCGTCTGTTTTTTCCTATTGATGCAAACGATTTTTATTTTGCATGAAGATCCGCAGTGTATTCTCGGGTAATTTTTGTTAACACGAATACCCGGGTATTCGGGTAATGCTGTTTACCCGGGTATCTCATGGTAACCCGGGTACTCGGGTATCTCATAAGTCACAGCTCTAATACCTATGACATCTTTACAAATTGGAAAGGTTTGGACAAGTAAAGAATATTTTTATCACCTGGGGAAATAGTACGTGTGTATGTACCGCTGAAGGTGGGACAGAACGCATCGAGAGAGGATCGAAACATGGAATATGTGTTGCGTGGTAGGAGAATCGGAGAACGAGCGGAGTAGGAAGAAGGCGAGCGAGTGCGGCGCGTGGCAGGATGAAACGAGGGAATGTAGGGGATCCGCGCGTTGAATCCACGCGGGCGGCCTTGCACGTCGCCTTGCTTGTATTGATCAGCAAGCTTGACAGTCCCGTGGCGTTACGATGGGCGCCTTCACTCGCCGATTATTTCGTCGCGACAAGCGACGTCGAGCGGCGTCGAATCTAGTCAAGCCGAGCCGGCACGCCGGGCGCCATCGCTTTCAAAATCGATTTTTTCCCCGTCGGCCATCCAATCCGATCAAACTTTTCTGTTAACGTTCAGCCGTTAATCGATTTCCGTATATAACCTTTAAATACAGTAACGCAAGCTTAACGTTACGTCAGCTCAGCAGCACATTCTCGCGAGCAGAACATCTTTTTATTTTCTATCAAAAACCGGGATTGGAAGATCGCGTCTGAAAAAAATGAAGGAAATTTAATTTTCAGTAATTGACAGCTTATCGTTGTCATTGTTGTGCCAATGTAAGACTGACTTGTTTTTATTTTTTTATTGAAGTACATAAATTAGGTAAATTTAGAGATATCGTAACCATGCTCAAAGATAATAAGTGTACATGCGAACAAATCAAAATACTTTTATTCTCAGTATATTATAAACGTTATTCTTATTCATATTTGGACATTCTTAAAACAACTATAACTCTTTCAATGTTGGAACAATACTACTTTGATTTTTTTTTTAGAAGTTAAAAACGATCAGTTTATGACGTGAAAAATTCTTTTAAAAAATTACAATAGGTAATCGGATAATCGATGCTCCACTGTAATGTAAAATAGTCACTTTTACAGCTCCGTAAACACTATGCTAAGAATTTCCAGGACATAGAAACACTAATCGCGTCTTCGTCTAACGCCGATTCGGTAAATTTTATTTTCTGCTTGCTTATCTCGAGGCTTGTTTGGAGCTGGCGGAGTGTTAAGCGCTCGAAAGCGTAGCAAACGGAATTCCACGGCGCGTTGCGTTCATCGTTTGAAAGGGAAAGCAACGGCGATGCTAATTAAATTGAAATTGACGCGTTAACGAGGGAGCCATGGGTCAACGGACGACGAGTCCGAATCGGAATCTTGGTGTTATCGTGCGAACAAATTTGTTTGTTCCTACGTTGATCTTTGGTTCGTTATTGCTGCTGCGGGGTTCGATAAACTATGTTCGATAAGGGCGGAATTTTTCGTTCGTTTCGTGGCGAACGGTATCAAGTTCTCGGCACGTATTTGAATTTGTTCCGGTTATATCAGCTGGCAGTGTGACGTAAGAAGATGCACGCGTTCGATTGGCCAAGGAACGCGCGGTACGTTCGCGATTGCGCGTGCCTTTATTGCCTCGACAGACGGCGTCGTGGCGCCATGCGGTAGACGGATTCGCACTGGCGCCGTGATTCATAGAATATTCTACTGAATAACCAGAACCCTATGACTTCGCTTCCTCCGTTGGTTGCTAGACAACGCTTCTGCGTCGGAATTTCCGTTTTTCTTGATCAACTCTCCAGGTTACGAGGCAACGAAAAGTTCGATCAAGCAGGTTCCCCTCTTTGGTGACTTTAAAGAAATAAGACAATTTTTATGTTTATTTCACTGGAAAATTATTTGATAAACAATCAATTTTCAACACAGTGGGACCTCACAGTAGGGACAACAGTGTTCGGATAATTGAATAGTTGCTTAGACTGCTAGACTAAATCCTTAGTAAATTGTACAATAAATCGTGTTGTAAACAATTTCGTACTGCTCTATCTGCGCGTAGAATCTATCCATACACTGTAATTTTTATTCTAAACCACGACTCACGCTAATAGAATTATTTGTTTTGCTTCGCAGAATTATCGGCTTTTTTCAATAGAGACATAAACGACATAGAAAATTTTCAAAACTAAATTAAAATACTAAAATAAAATAGATTTTATCGTAGGTCATTAGAATAAATAGAGTACTTTTTTTATTACAGTATTTCCAAATTTACATTGTGTTTATAATACACGAAATCTTTGAGTAACACGGTATATCAACTGTATCGTTTTTAAAGTTTCACCAAAATTATCTACACTTAATGATACGTGAAGAAACTTTTGGGGTTATTTTCACCCCCTTAACACGAATATCGTCAGCTGAGAAAGCTACGTATCAAATATTTTTTAGAGTGCTATATCGTATAAAAATTCCATTAAACTCGGCGTTTACGATTGAGGAACCCGTTGACAATTTTAATAGGTCGGAAATAACAGAACAAAAACATTACTCCACTTCTTGTAATGTCTTTTCATTTTCGTTGCGGATGCATAAAATCCGCGGTCCGTTAATCACTCTCTGAAGGGTTATGGGTTCCAAGTTTGTTACATGGTCGTAGTTCTCTAAAGCAAGATTCCGTATGCCCAAATTGGCATGAAATGGTTATGCCGTTAAGTGGGCGACAAGCTTGGTCGACCGGCAGCGTGCAAATCAGGTGCAATGGAGATAGATATCCCGTATCAGGGTGAACGTACTCTCGTCAACGGAGATAAGACGTTTCCCGTGGACGCTGACCTTGGTGCATAACTGGATCGTGAATCAAGTGTTATGCTTTTTACCATACCTTCTCTTTTTCCATCTTATCGGGTGAAGTTCATTGACGCGTATTAACGAGTTCGATGCAACAGAATGTATAGGATGATCGGCGACTGGTGGTACAATCGAAAACGGGGTGATTTTACATTTAAAAAAAGTAAGTAGAAAAGGTGGAGTTAAATTTTTTCGTACGAAGTTTTGTCTTCTAGAAAATCAGGTTTAACGATATCACCCATGGCTCTGTTCTCTTTCTTTCAAATGCTAAGCACGCACGAAAAAATTTTGTTCTACTTATTTTATGTAGAATCATCCCCTATATACATAATATGAGACTCGTCATCTAAATTGCCGCAGGGAGTTCGAAGACCCTTCCGGCATGTTGTGTTTTTCTTGTGAAAAATTTCCCCGTCCAAAAAGTTCGTTATCCGCGGAGCGAATTTCACTGGTCACGGTTAAATCGGCGATTCGTTATGTTGCGTGATAAATGGAAATAGAATGCGGCGAAAGTTCAAGGACCGACCTTTCTCAACGGTCAACGAATGTTCGATACCGTGTCCTGCAGTCCTTAACCGGGCCTCGTTAACTCGCAAGACTTTGTTTGGTTGCTCCAATGGTTTTTCGTTAAGTATATAACACTAAATATCATTATAAAAATTTCTGTTTTTAATCATTTTTTAATGCAACTTTTAGTGACATATTTGTGGAAGTTTCCGTTTAAAATTACGCCACAAACATAATAAAGACAGATTGTTAGTGACTTCATGGTTTTTAGAAACGGGTGATTGCTACTGAAGTTTAATGTATTTAGAACTTTGTTTAATAAAAGATTGAAATTATTTAAACTTTCAAGTAAAATTATTTTTTTTCATCAATTGATAGATCTTTACATGCTCTTTAAAAAAGTATTAAGGGTCTTAGGTCGAAAATTAGTTTTACCATTATTAGACTATTATTAGGATCACCTCTTTTAAGAAAGTGGAACATTTTTGGGATATCCTGTATAAGAAAAATAAGAAAACTGCGTGTTTAATTGGTAAATCTAGTACTAATAGATCATAACAATTCAGTTTTACGCATTCCTCGATAATTGTTGCATTGAATTGCCAACTGAGTTAGACTGTGAGATAACCGATTGTCCATTGTTTATATCTACTTAACGCCTGCGGATTATGCACGCAAGGCTTCCTATTTGTATGCGTGTCCCGTGGACGACTAACAGCTGTTAAGGAAGCAGAGCAGTGTTGTAAACAAGCGGAATAGTGGAGATTAATCCTCGATTGCCTTGACCGGTCAAAACGCATTGATTGAACCATAATTGTTAGGGCCGTGACACGAACGAAGTAATCAATAGTTGTAAAAAATCGTGCGTAATTAAAATTATGAGCAGCTTTTTATTCTCTATAAAAAGTATAATATTCTCTATAATAATTGTAGTTTAGGAATTATTTTTATTTAAGTATTGCTAAGAAAAGAGAATACATTTCTTCTCACATTTAGCGATGTGCATAGTCCATAGTTTTGTGTAAACTTCATGCACGGTCTTCTCAGCAATATTTAACACTAAACCTACCACGAGGGGTCAAATGACCCATTTTACATTTTTTATTTGATAATTATTGAAATTATAAAGGCGGTTTCATGGGAATTTATTGAACATATTTTTTTGACTTCAGTATATATTATAGTGAAAATCGCACAAAATATAAATAAAGTCAGTCACTTTTGATGTTCGGAATGTTTAGTGTTAAATTGAAATAATCCTAAACTAATCATTTTTATAGAGAATATATACTTGCATCGATTGGTGCATACAAAAATATACGGTTCCGTTTACAAAATCAAAGTTGATCTTAATAAGTCAACAGAAGACCTGTTTATGTGTCGTCATCCGCACCTAAAGTTTCAAGTATCCGTAACTATAAAAACCACTACACAATTAAAGTTTGTGATTAAAGTCAATTATTCACAGCTATATTCTACTTCTTTTTCCAGCCTATAGCTGGTTAAGGCAGGTACAGTTCTACGTCATGGTAAAATGGTCGATTGCCGTTGACGTCATTTTATACTCACAACGCCATAAGCGCATTTCACATTTACTCGAATCATTTAATCATCCACGCTCATGATTACCGCTGGATTTTGCAAATAAATTTATGTAGTCACGTGCATCTATTATCATGAACGACTTTTGTATTTGTCCAAATCTGCATTCGTGATATGTGAATTGTTTTCAATTTGAAACGAAACCTGGTTACAAGTACAATAGGATGAAGCAATACTTCTTATTTTCACTTTCAAATTAATGGCGGAACCTTGCGGCTCCTAGCTATAGATTTTTGGCAATCGTAATAGTATCCTGGTACGCAGTACATCCATACATATCATGAGACTTGCGTCAGAATACGAAAGAAAAAGTTTCACTTTCACTTTGCGGTAATCGTTAACCAATGAAATGAAATTATATTTATGACCGGTGCTTTTAAATTTGCTCGCAAGAATTTAATTTCGCATAAACACGTCCACAGTGTGCATCACATTTCTGCGAAGCTTATATTGGATTCGCTATAGCATGGACATCATTTTGGAGTTTCTGCCAACTATCTTAATAACCTCTGAAATTTGGTATAATTCGGAATCCTAACTAACTTGAATAGCAGTGCATGAAAATGATAACCGTAATCACGATACGTGTAAATAAAGTTCTAATAACATATTATCATCTATAGATTTTTCGAAATTGTTCAGTAGCATTGTCCCGCAGAAATCTACGGAAATTAGTAATTGTATCAACATGTGTGGTCTATAAATAGTTCTATAAAATGTTAAACAATCCATAATATCGATTCAGGATAATAATGTAGGTTAAACAATTATTAATGGAAGCTTACATCTATTATTAGTATGTGAATAACAAATCATTGTTCCTTCGATAATGTCAACTGGGAAGGGGGTGTTTTAGTATGAAAAAATCAAGCATTTAATGTCATTTAATTTAAACATTGGCAAAATTCCCCAAGGTATATTTTTATTAAATTCTTACATACCATTAAACAAGTAAAATAAAACAAAACCCAATGCCACCATATAACACTTCACAATTTCATGTTAATATCTGTAATAACTTCGGAGAAAACAGATTATAACAACTTATCTTCCCCGCTCTGTATGTTGATAGGTTGACAATTGATTATCTTTGATATTTAACACTAGAACTACTGAACACTAAACGTAGCCGATATACCGGATGATCAGCTGAACAAAATATCGTAGCATAACTTGATTAGGTTTCTAGGGGCAAATATTGTTGTAAGCAATTTTTCGGAATAGTTCCAAAATTTCATGATCACCGACATTTTTTTCAACGGGGAAGTAGGTTTTCAATACTATCGCGTGATAGTCGAGGTCAAGGTTAATTCAATGACCTATGCCATAATGTGACCTTGAGACATGACCATAAATAGAAAAGATACTAGAACTGCGTGTATAAACATTAGTCAGAAAACTATAAGGAGAGTCGGGCGATCGTCATCGTTTTGAGTATGTATTTGCTGAAATTATTATTCTCTAACCAATGTTCTAACCTGGTTATTTCTTAATTAGATCATTTTTAATTCATTTTTGGTATTTAAAGTCCAATAAAAATCTCGATATTCTAGGACGTTGAACTGAAAGTCTTGACCTTAGTTATCACGTGGCAGTATTACAAATTGTACTCTCTTTTAAAAAATCATCGACGACTTGAAATCCTGAAAACTGTGATCATGAGAAAAATGGTTTTCTCATCGTGGTATTTGTTCTCCGAAACATAATTATATCTTCTTCTGCCAGTTTTCTGTCTGTTTTCAATAATAAATGAGATATTTGAGGCGATCAAGTTAGATGGACCATTGTGTAGGCTAAGTCTGGGCAATTTGCGGCTTGCGAGCCGCAGACGACTCGTCTCCCTACTCCTGGGTCCTTCCCACCAAACTCCTGTGGGCTGTAGGAAGAGATTGGAGAGATTAGGAGTCTGTACAGGAGGCCGTATCCTCACGGTTAGGCAAGGCACGGTAGGAGCAATATGAAATAGTTAATAATAGGGGAACTGGTACACTGATAGTGGAAGTCTTGATACGACAGCGGGGAAGAAGTTTCCCGGGCGTGGTGTAGGTGAGTTTAGTCAAATGTGGATCAGCAGCAGGTTAAACCGCCATGTATTTTAAGCAAATAAATAGATCTCAAGAATTAACCCTTATCGGGCGTATATCGCCCCTCATCAAGCATTATACTTTTTACGTTCGTCACTTGTTGCGTGACATAGGAAACTATATCGACCAAGTGACGATCTAGCGTCATCTCGGGTCTGAGAATCTGACGCCCGATAACGGTTAATAATAGTATTGATTGCTTAGAAATTATGCTTTGTGAGTCTGGTTCAGTTATAAAGGCTGGATCAGCACATATTACCATTTCAATTGACAAGACTAGTACATGTCTTACATCCGCCTTATAAACAATACGTATTTAACCAGATATACACATAAAACATTTCTCATTCCACACAAATACAATCCCTCAATATTTCCATAATAGACCTAATTTTATTCTATCTTTTATCTATCCTCGAGATATTCGGCACTTGACGTCTTCAGTTTAATAAATCTGCGCTTCGTTTTTAATCGTTTCTGGCACGAGGAAGAGAAAGAGATGAGAAAAAGAAAGGCAGACGATACGTCAGCTTTATATGAAAATTGTCTACGTCGAAAAAAGTAAATTTTACAGGAGGCGAAAACAACGATTTAAAACGAAACTATTTTGCTTTACACAGAGGTTTTTTAAAACTATGTTTATATTGAGACGCTAATTAAAACAGTTAACAAAAACTACTCTCAAACCGTAGATATTGTAGTACCTCACAAGGTGAAGCTGAAAACTCAATTTTCATAGAAAAATGGATTTAGACAGTTTTTATATGAGACCGACGATATGTAGAATTCCGTGAGGTTTACGAAACGGGCGACTGAAATTCGCTATTTTTTAGAAGTTCTGTACGGCGCTGCATTTTCAACTTTCTTTTTGATAAACTACAATTAATGTTATGGGCGCACTGGTTCGATCAATTGGAACATAATCAAATTTTCAAAAACGCGTTTGTCTAACCGTTCTATAATTTATACTGAATAATATCTTTGATTAATTCTTACAGATGCAATAATGAAATTTTCTATTCTTGAAAATGGTCTAGATTGAGACCGAAACGTTGAATTAAATTTCATGTGATATTTTTGCAAATTTGCTTATGTTCCAATTGATCGAACCAGTGCGTCGATAACATTAATTGTAGTTTAAAATAATTGTCGATCGAGATTCAGAGAACTATTTCTTTTTGATAGTATTGAAGTCAAGCTATTATACCTTGTCCATCGACACCAGGTAGTGGACGTAAACATGACCGCTCGAGTGCGTAAAAATTGATAATGCTCTTCTCAGGTTAGCTGCGAAGGGCGCACGCTGGTACTTTGTCGGTTCGTCTCGTTGGACAAGGTATACGAGTTATTTGTTACGGCACGTTTTCGTAAACACATCGTTCATTTATAAGAAAAGTAACACAACTCAAAATATATTTATCCTTTGCAAGGTAATGTGGGATCTCGGAGAATCCAGCTTTAGATTTTTTAAAAGAACTTTTTTATCCTGTGTTATTCTTTATCCAAAATTTGTTAAAAACGAGGTTTTTTATGAAATTCATTTGTCGGGGTCTAAGAAACCCCAGCTTACTATTTATGTTATTAGACCTTACCTTGCGAGGATAAAAAAGCATAACAAATATATACGTATAAATTGTGGTATACTTTATAATTAATGTTATTGGATTTACCGACTTTCAAAATCGCCTCTAGATTTGTCTAGCCTTGAAATAACCGAAGGCAGTGTATGGGCTGAAAGCCAAATTGTAAGAGGCTTTTACCTGGAAAAAACCCCGACGCACCAGGCTAAGCAGTAAAAAAAAAATAGTAAGCCCGCTATAGCGTGTAGACAAGGACCCTGTATCCTTGTTCTATAGTTTTGCTTTTCGGCTTGCTTTGCTGTGGACATTTTTTCGCAGATCAGTCTGATGTAGATCCTCTTCAATTTCCAATAAATGTATTAAAATTAATTTCCAATAAATGTACAAGACAATTAACCCAATATTTTACATTTTTAATTTACTTTTTCAAATAATTTTCAAATGGCTCACCTGTAAAATTTCCTTTTTTTACTTATGTTATTATTATTATTATTATTATTTACTTTTCTTATGAATGAACGACATGGCGCTTCTATGTAGAGTTCAGGCTTTGAACTCGAAAGCAATCGACGTGTCATAAACCTATAGAGGCGACGCAAGACAATCGAAGTTTCGCTAAGCATGTGATCACACGTGGATCTGGTACTTCTCGAGGTCACTTCTTCGGGTCAAGTTCCACCCCACCGTAGACAGAGGGATGATTATTTTACATCTCTCAGTAATTGCTCACGAGTTAAGACAGGATTTAATTATTGGCTGGTAATGAATTTGATCGATGCAAACATTCTATGTGCATGGTGTCTCAAAAATCGTGGAGCAAGCAGAGTGACGATTCTACACGCAGAAACAAAAATATAAAGATTTGAAGCGCATATTCGATAATTTTTCGAACTAAAATTAACTCGAAAACGAGAAAATGTTACTTCGTTTTTTCGACTTGTTTCTGCATGTAGAATCTCCACCCAATCGTTTGTACTACAATTTCGGAAATACCCTGTATAATGAAGCCCTATGTTAGTCAAATAGGAGTCGAATATTATTAGATTCTTGCATATGAAATGTTCGATTCTTGGTATTATTATTAAATATTATTTTCTTTAAATAATGCTTATTAAAATTCGAATCAAAATTTAATTTTGTCACTCGTCCACCTTGCTTATTTATGAGATTGTCATCTTTATTTTTGAGCCTTTTTTTAATAATTGACTGACAGTGGTATCGTTTACTACTACATTTTGATTAAGCATCATCTGATGTCATCAAGACGTTCATGTTCTCACTCATATAAAAGGATCATGTTGATTGATATAGGAATAAATTTCATTTAAAAGCAAAGTGGGATATGTAAATAGAAACTGGAGATATGACTTGAAACCATTGAACCATTTTTTCACCATTGTGCACAGTTACAGAGTTATAAAAGAAACCAAAAGAAAAACAGTATTTCTTTCTTGATTGACTTCATTCTGAAATCGATCATTTCATATGCAACGATCTAATGCACAGTCGGAATATAAGCCAAAACAGAGTTGGGCAACAAATGTATTTAGATACAAAATTCGGATCACAACTGAAAAATACAAAATTTTTAATTAGTTACTCGAAGACTTAGATACAAATCTATCTTATATCCGACGTTTAATTAGATACTTTTGTATCCGAAGCTACGGATACATTTGTAACTGGTATCTGTATCTAATTCACAGATCCTTTCGGATCCTTTTGTCCAGTTCTAGGCTTGAACGAACACGTTCCGAGGACCGAAGTTCGGGCCCCGAGAACTGACCTCACAACACAATAGTAATGCAGTAAACACGACCCTACGGCCAGACAGGTATATCGGCATAAAATCGCTCAGTTCTTGGTGACCGAACTTCGGGCCTCGGAACGTACTCATTCAAGCCTCGAGCTGGGCAAAATGATCCGAAAGGATCTGTGAATGAGATACAGGTAATAGTTACAAATGTACCCGTAGCTTCGGATACAAAAGTATCTAATTAAAAGTCAGATTCTAGACAGATTTTGTTTGAATCCGGATTTAGATACTTTTGTATTTAAATACTGTCAAACTCTGAGCCAAAACATTGTTGAAAACTGCAAGTGAACTCCTCTGTCTATAAAGGCTATAGCCGGGTTTTGGGGTGAAATTCGCCCCCGGCGGTATTTCAGTCGTACTTGTGGCATTCGATAGCCTATTCAAAAAGACCGAAGTAACTTAGGAAAAACGCCGAAAAAAGTGGTTTTTATTTTTTGCCACATTGTTGCACTCAAAAAAATCTGAAAAAAATTGAGCATAATACTTTTTAAAATACCTCATTGCTAAATTAATATAAAAGTGGTACGGATTCAACTTTTATATGAAATCTACATTTTTTCGATTTTTTTCGTGTTTTTCGTAAACTACAGCCACAGTTTGCAACTAAAAAATCTGAAAATGATACCGAATATGAGGCTTAGTATCCGAAATATGTCAGATTTTTTTTAGAATTTTAAATTGTCAATAAATGGGGAAAATGGGCCAAAAACTGGATTTTCGTTTTTCTTCAATAACTACCCTTACAGATGAGATAGGGGGCTGAAACTTGGCATAGATGGGTCTTTTTGAATAGGCTATCGAATGCCACAAGTACGACTGAAATACCGCCGGGGGCGAATTTCACCCCAAAACCCGGCTATAGCCTTTATTTATTCGTTCCTTACATTCTTTCATTGAATGATCGGTTGACCATTAATTCTGGCTATCCTTTATATTCACCTCGCACAACTGTTGACGAGTATACACTCGGCGGTTGTTATTGTGGAGCATCGTTACGACAAAGCAGAAGGATAGACGATGACGAGAGAAGCCCCGTTCGCGAAGCTAGTCTCTAATGTCTGATTTTCTAAAACATGGAAATTTCAATTGTAAGTAACATGAAAATGGTTTGATGTGGTAGACGGACCTCTGCGGCATCAAATGGAGGAAACTCGTGTGGGGCGAAGTGGCCGGCGGCTTCGGTGGCACTCCCCTCGAGGACCCGGTGCTTTCAAGCTTCTCGCGGTGCCTCGCGGGTGACATTCTCTGCGTGTGGCGGCGGGTCGCCGCGACGCCGGCCACCTCCGGCCCGGCAACCGCCTCTGCGACCGGAGCTGGCATCTTCGACCTGGGCATCGCACCCTCCCCCGCGCCGCCACCCCTCTCCCTCACCGCCGCTAAGGAACTCTGGATTTTCTGGTACGGCGAGGAACCTGATCTCTCCGGTATCGTGTCACCGGAACTGATTGCGTGCGGTGAGTAATCCACCTTGCAACCGACCCGCTACCATTTTACACTGTTCACTCTACCTGCCCTATGCATACACGGTATCTCCAGAACCTTTGCAAACTTTAACAACCTACATACCGCGACAAAGCTATAAAGCACACTATACAGAGTGTCCCAAAAATGTTGTACTTCCTTGAAGTGGTTGATTACGGAAGTCATTTGAAGTAACTTTTTCCGTTGCGAAATTTTTCTCCGCGGCTTCGTTAGGGAGTTATCAACGAAAAGCACGGACCAATCGGAACGCGGTTACAGCTGACGGATTTCGGTTCGGCCAATGCTAACTACCACGCTCTGATTTCTCTATATTTTTCCGTTAATAACTTCTTAATAAAGTTAAAGAGAACAGTTTCGCAAAGGAAAAAGTTATTTGAAATGATCCTAGGAATCACTCCTCTCAAGAAAGTGAAACATTTTTGGGATACACTATAGACAGATCTATAAGACGTTATAAGAGGATTATTGAAAAGTTTAGTCGAGTAAGAATTTTCTTCTCCCTTCGTTCCTTAATGTCATTATTTACATCGCGTAGTAATGCTCGTTGAATTGTCATAAATAGGTAAAGACTCGTATAAATTATTTTAAGAAGCTGTAGTGCGATTTACAATTACTTGAACAATTGTGGTAATTACGGTAAAAAAACAACCGGGTGGTCCTCGGTAAATCTCAACCAAAAGATTGCATCAAATTCTTCATTAACTTCAGTAACTGTCGGAAATGTTTCTACCGTAACTATTCAAATGTGATCCCCACAACTAAGGGTCTCCCCTTGGAACTATTCAAACTGTGAACACATTCGACGATCGAGGTAGCAAGGGATCGAGTATCGGCGAGGTTCACATTAATGCAAACGAAGCAAAAGACTATAAATCTTTTAATGTTTTACTTTATTTTACAATACTTTTTTTCTCTAACACAGACTCTCGAGTCAAAGCGTTCGGAAATGATGAAAGGCCGGTGCGAGCTCAGACCTTTAAATAAAAAATTTAACCTTCTTACTTTATGGTATGTAGTCGATGAAACTCTTACCATCGTATTCGTCTCGGTTTTCTAATTGAAATGACACCAAACACGATATAATTATGACTTCAATTATTCAATATCGAAAGTTAAGTCTGAAACTTCAATTGTACAAAATGGATACAATTCAATTCCGTCGAAAATATAGATCTATAAAGCAAAAAATAATAAAAAGTTTATGCAAATTACTTTCGAAAAGTATGCTGCGAGCCGGTAGAAAATTGCACTACGCATTATTAATATCAAGTGAAATAAAATTGATGTTTTGATTCTTTCTAAACAGTGTTACACGACTTACAGCTTTTTTAATTTATTATATCAGTCTTTTGTTATTGAAGTCCTTTGAAGTAAAAAAGTCTTTTGAAGAATTGTATGAAGTGAAGTACTGCATGATGCAAACGATAAAATTAGGAATAAATGAAGAATAATTCTTACTAAAATACAGTTTTTATTCATTTCATTTTACGGCTTATAGTTTTGTCGCCGGGCGTATTCGACGGGTCGATATAACCGTTTGGGGTCATTCCACGCGAAATCGAACGCTTATCAGAGTACCTTTTCTACTTTTTTCAAATTTTCATTGTGGTAGTCTTTGGTGACTTTTCAATAAGAAACTGCAGAACACACAGCTAGAGCTGTTCTCCGAGTTCAAGGATTCTTTGACATTAATGATATTAATATTATTATTATTAATATTAATGATATTAATTCTTTGATATGTTATAAATGATATAAATTTCAACATTTTAAACGAGTCTTTCCTTTACATATTAGTGGCGGTCTTGCCACTAAGTTTCCTAGATGTTCACGAAGATCTGTCGATACCACTACAGTGAATTCGGTCTACACTTGTACGTATGTGGCAATGTGTGCGTTACTACTGGTGGTCGGTCGCCGGACACTTATCCTCTGCTTAGACACGGGGATCGAGTGAGGTTAAAGGCCCCGTATACAACTGCATACGCATGACTGCAAGAAATATCTGTTATAACTAGACTGCATATTTTATGCATTCGTAACAAAAATGAATAAGAGCAATTTAAAGCAGTGGACGGATTAAAAGAATTTAAGACTATCTATTCATTAGTATCAGCTTTTGAAAATTCAAACATTACTTGTAAATCTACACAGAAAACATATTTTATGTTGTATTACTCTTTCCCGTACGATGAACAGTTTTCGAAAATAAATTCTTGCCATTTCGAAAATTGGACCCTTAGCCTACAATGTCGAGTCAGACTCGTGATGAAGATTTTAAAGAGAACTAATAGATGTGTATGCTATTCATCTCCTGTAAACCTAAATAAAATTCTATTTGGTGTTGTAGTCAATACACGGGATATAGGTGAAGGACCAAAATTTTTTTATAGTCACACTAATCAATTTTCTTGTAGTGATGTTTTTTGTAAAGAAAATAAACGTTGTGCCTTTATTGCTGCAAATTCTTCAATTGCAATTATTGAATCCAGTAATTGAAACACACTCGTACAAAGTCAAGTCGTAAGTGGGAGGTGGTACGTGTCGTGCACTAATGCTCTCTGGACAACGTGCAATTATATTTTGCATGACAAATGCATTGAAGCATACCTTTTCTTTGTTCCCCTTTTTCTTCTTTTCTAAGCGATACGGAGAAGCAAATTACTCTTTCTGAAAGAAAATCTTTACGCGTTGTTCCTGATGCTTTGACAACGAAAATCACATGACAACACTTACATTAACACATTAACTTGATTAAAAAATCAAGGTGATGTAAAATTTTTATTTCAAAATAGAATTCTTTTAAATTTTATATATTGATGTTCATAAAAGAACGGGAGTATTGATTCATTTTTGTTGGAAACATTTTTTTTATCAGATATGTGAATAATATATGATATTGAATAAATTATTTAAACAAATGGTAATATTTGAAAACTGTCTACGTAGGTGTATTTCTTATTTTAGAAAAAAAAACATAAAACTGCCATTCACACTATTCGTCTATCTATAGTAGTATCCAAGATATTCATGAAAAATGTTTTTTATTCTGAACTATGTTCAGGTTTTGAAATGAACAAATGATCCTTAATACTTAAAATAATGGTGTTTTTGCTATTTTTAATGTAAACATTTACGTCCTCACGTACGAGAAATGTGCTATTGGTAAAAAGGATAGATCAATATTATTAAATAGGTTCTCCAGGGTAACAATAAGAAGACGAGACATTTCTCTAACCACAATTTTTAAAAAATCGAATTAGTTTCATCGTTTTCGAAAGTGATATACATTTGAGAAAGGTCGGTACAAGGAATTTGATTTTTCATAATGTAAGCAGCTAATTGGTCAATTGAGACCACTGTGGTGGGGAATAACGTCGTAGGAGGAGAAGGTAGAGTGGGGGCGCAAGTTCGAATGAGACGACACTGTCTAGGCGTTAGATCGGCTAAAAAATTGGTCTCAGCGAAAATTCTGCTTGGTTCCGTTTCGCGGAAAGAAGGTGGTGTGCGAAGCGGTGACGCCAGCGAGACCGTGTTTCTCTCTTGACGGGGTCGCTGAACCGTGTACTTGGACTCTGCAACTCGGTGCATTGCAACGCAAGGATCCTTTATTGTGCATAGTGAGGAGTGCACCGATCGCGGAACCGAATGGTACACCGTTAACCAACGTGTCGAACATTGCACAAAGCAGATCGGGGTGAGGACAAAAGGGAGAAGAAAACTGGGATTGATTTCACGAAAGAGAAAAGAAGGAATTTTTTCGCTAGTGGTCGCGCGTCGCGGCGGTCGTGTCGCACGCAAATCGCGTTACTTTCACGAGAACGAGCATCGCCTCGATTCGCCCGTGGAAGTAGATCGCGGGAAACTAACAGAAAATCTGTGCTGCTCTTCCGCGAGAAGGGAATCCTATTATAACGAAAGTATAATTGAAACATCAAATGAATTTGACACACGAGCATCCTTGCACCCATCCCCGAAACGCCTTCTCTCGAATGAATAATAATTAATTGTACGATTGTAATTGCAGAAAGTGAACAGGGTTCTTGGGAAAGCGGATTATCGTACGAGTGCCGGTCACTACTTTTCAAGGCTCTGCATAACTTGATCGAACGGTGCTTACTGTCACGTGATTTTATTCGCTTAGGAAAGTGGTTCGTACAACCTTACGATGGCTTCGAGAAACACCGTTGCAGTAGGTAAGATCTTGCATTGTTTTTCTTTTCTTTCTTTCTTCCGATTCTTCTCGTATTTATGCATTTCTTCACAGTTGTTCTTTGCGCTTCGTTCTAAGCGAGTTACATTTTTATTTGCAGTTGTCACCTGTCGTTCTCGTTCGCATTCTTCGTCCATGGAGAGAGCACTGTATGCGCTAGTGTGGATGTTAGGCAGCATCCTGCTGTACGACATCTCACCAGAGCTTGCTTGCAACGTACCCAAACCTCCCAGTCTGGTGTTAAAGGTAGTCATTCGAAACATTCACTTAACGCGTTCACTGTGCAAGTCCGTAAGCGCCGAGTCGATGAGACATGATGGAACTAGTCACACACCATGTATACAGTTCGGTTCACTTATGACAACAAGTCGTGATGCATGAGAACGATATAATAGATGATACTACAGAACCGTTCACATAAAGGTTCTTGTACCTTGTACGGCAACTTCGAATTCTCGATTATTCGTTTTTCAATCTGGCAACAGTTATATGAAGTGATGGTTGAAACGATTTATGTGCTTCTGGCTCAACTTTCAAAATGTTTGACCTGTTATCCGGATGGTGTCTTTGAAGCAACTTATAGGGTTATGGAAATTATGTATTTTCATTAACCTTATCATGGATATGATAGTGCACCCACTGTCTCAAGTTACATCATATATATCTGATAAAATATCCATCGAAGAAAATATGATTTTCTTAATAGCTTATATTTGGGTAAACTTAATGTAGAGCATATCGCACCCATAGAAGAACATTGTCACGACTTAAAAGATTATTCTTCTATCCAGCTGTGGTGGATTTAAATAATGGATGTCAACACAGTCAGTGAATATCTGTTTAAGGAACATTATAAACTTTAATATATCCAAATATCATAACTTTAATTGAAATAGCTACGTCACAGTTCGAGGAAATTTAATTAGAATTTTGTTTCTCCTGTCTTCTGAAAACTTCTATTTTTTAGAAACCTTTTACTAGAAGCTCCAAATAAATCAAAATGCTTGTTGCTATTATAAAGTAGTACAATACCAATCCCGTTCAGTGTTCGGTAATTAAAAAACGCGTGGGGAAGGTTAGTACGTACTATAATTTAAGACAAAAATAAAATCGAAATGTATACAATAATGTGGGGCAGAGAGAGAGGGAGAGGGAGTATAATTTATGGCTAGAATCTGCAGATAACTTGATAAAAAAAAGCTATTGTGAAAGACAAATTTGAATACAAGTGCTGCATACATTTGTATATCTCTGGATAACAGGTTAAGGGGTTACATACAGCTAGGAACAGCGTTACTAGGACAGTGTTATTTTTGAGAATTCTTTTTACTATTATATTATGTAAAAATACATTTTAATAGTAATTTCGGAAAGTGACATGAAATCTTTTATACGTCTTTACAAATTATTAAAGATAATATTCCGACAATAGCACATTTATATAAACTTGTATTTAAAGAATCGATTATTTTCCGTACGTATTTAACTCCTGAATATTCAAGTTCTAGAAGCGTGTACAGAGAAGCAAACGGTACAGGTCTGTTCCGATTTGTTTCTTCAGTAAATGTTCTCTCACCAAATTTGATGTGATTGCAGCACACATTAATTAAATATCTGTCCGCATGTAGTGATTCTAGCTCCGTATGGGCTAGCAGGGACTTTAACCGGTCCAGTGGGACGAACAGATAGTCAGCTTCTTGAAGAATGGAAACATTTCTATCCGATCAATGGCAACAACATCGAAGCAGGACTTCCACCTTTGGTGGAAGTTCTCGTTGGTGGTGTACGCATGCGATATCCTTCCTGTTACGTCTTGGTCACTGATATGGACGACACTCCACCCGAAACTCCGCTTTCTCCACCAAGCAGTCCGGCTAGCTGCGAACATCCGCTCCTGGGTCAGCAGGAATTACGAGCAGCCACGGAATTACCGGAACGCGTATGGGCAGAATGTACTTCGAGTTCACCGATCTCTGCTTCCAAAACAGAATCTTCCATCGAACAAGGAACCTGGAGCTTCATTGATCCAACACAAAAGTCTTCCTGTACCTGTTCAAAGTGAGTAGAAAAATTATAAAAATTGCCTTCCGCAACAACGACATTCCCTACGAACTTTTACTGCATTGTACTTCCACCAAAATGTTACGAATAATCTATAATTATGAATATTTTATACGTGAATTCCTGTTACAGGTGTGCGAGACGGGTCGAGAATTTTAATCGGGACATCGAGACCTAGTTTTGGAATTTCAATAAATATAAATCGGAATTCTCACGAAAACTCACTTGAGAATTCAGACACATTCGAAAACCTACCCAGTAAGCTTACAATTCGCTACCAAAATTTGTCGACAAATTCCGACTTCTCTGTTTTCGTATTGGGCTTGGTATTTGAGTGCAAAGTTTCCAGGCACAATTCCAAAGCTTGCTTTCGTGAAGAGGGCAGGTCAGTCGCGCTAAGAGCGGACCTAACATTGCTCTATGATTAAATATCGAGCAAAACCAAAATCAACCTTGCTGTGGGAGAGAAAACGGAACTAAATAATAAGAAGATACATGAAACTTAAAATCATATAATTTAGAAGTTTAAATGAAATTCCGTTTGCCCTACTCCAGCAAGATTTACACCGATTTTTCCCGATATTAACTCTTACAGCAAGGTCTTAGTGCGACCGGCCTGCTTTCTTCACGAGGGCAAGGTTTGACATGGAATTGTCAACACGGTGCACACGGTGCGCTCAACGATTTAGCTAACTGGGTAAATACTCTCGAAAACCCGACTTGTCTCGACCCGTTACGACCATCGAATCCCCGAAATTTTCGGAGTCTCGCGCATCTGTAATTTCCGTGTAATTCTCAACTATAAATCTATAAATGGAAAGAAAATTCTAAAACGCATCTAAAAATAAGAAAACAATGCAGTAACAGTACTCAGAATGGCACCGTCAGGTTGATCCAATTTATTCTAGTACTATGCAGAGAATGTACTGGTTTATTATTATTATTATTATTATTTGTCAAAGTTGTATTTCCTTTGCACATTTATTCATTGTAGCAGTAAATTATTTCTTTCAACTGCATTCTATGTTTATCTGATAACGTTTAAGATAGTATTATTCACAATGATTATATTGGTTCTGTCTGCATGTTATGGCACAGTTATACGAAACGTAGGTCTCAATTATTTCAGTAAATAAGTAGTAATTTAATTAAATGGCCGTCGCAACATGTGCATGTGAACTTAGTTTTTCCATTTTTTTTCTTTTTTTGTTTTTTCTTTTGAGGATGGCTCAAATGCGATTGTTTCTTTCAAGTTAGTTTGTTTGTTTTGTGCAATGGAACTATCCTATTTTAAACATTTCCATTAGGAGAAGAATGTCATTATTTATTGTGGAAACTACATGGCAAGTCCATGATGAAGTTACGTTAATGGCATGAAACCGATAGCCATTACGATTAATGTATTCACATGAAATTATCAGAAAACAAAAGATAATTTGGTATTCCCATCTTGAGGGACAATAAAATATAGAGTGATAGTTTACAAACATCAATAAAGTTTCAAGATTAGATAAGCGGTTAACAATTACAGCTGACAAGAATTTGATTTCTGTAGGGTCCTCTAAATTCGAATAATATAAATTAAAAACAGGTAGACATCAGAGAAAAAACAAGATGTTAAATACATCGGTTGCAGGTATACGACCCCCGGGGGTTGGAAGAGCCTGGCCTCCTCTCAGGTTCAGAGGGAGAGAGTAGATAGAGGTGGACGGAGGGTCGTACCATTTCATCGACGCTCTACCACCCAGTGGGATGCTTGTCCCTCTGTCCCTGCTAATGCCCCCAGGTGGGTAATCTCTGCCCCGATATCAACTGGAGAACCATTTCTCACATATCTTAATAAATCACCACAATAATGCCAACTTCATGTGATCGTTATGATGCCATAACGTCATCCTTTAATTCACATTGCTTTTTGAAGCTGCGCTACTTATCTGACATTCCAGTAACTAAATTAAATGCACGTGTATCGCATTAATCAAATATCATCGTGTAGTTTTTATTCTCCTAATTTTTTTTCTCATTCTTGGAGAGGGAAAGGGAAATCTGGATTAGGTCTGAGTTCATTAGTAAATTATATATATATTTGAGAAAAAGATGACGCTACGCGTCCATTTCTTTTATGCAGTTAGAGAAATGCAGTCAATATGATTATTTCATATACAGTCGGTGACAAAATTGAGTGAACACTCAAAAGAAATTTTTCACTCGTATCCACTTGATTATGTCCCCGGCTGTATACATACATTTGGAAAGGTGGTATCCATTGCGTATATGTATTTATTAATGTACTGTAGTAAATATGTTTACATGTATCTGGTAAACAGTTATTCATGCACTGATAGATCATAAGTATGGGTGAAAGAGAATCTCGTAATTATATTTATATTCTAAACAATTAACAAAGTCGCGATTGTTATAACATATCTTATAAACATTGGTAATTAATAGATTTTTTCCTTTCACGTCTCAATATTCTATGCTTCTAAAGGTATATTTTGCATGAATCATTGGTATTATAGAATCAGCATGTACTCTGTAAATGTAGTATTTATGTATGTTATGCTTTGTATCCTCGTCTCTCTATTTAGCATTTTTCAGCTTATCAGTGTCAGTTTTGTTCATTAAGTTAAGATCATTGTACTAGTGAAAAGAGGTCAAGACATTTCTAAATTAAGAAATTTTGTACAATAACTAAATAGGTAGATGATAGAAACTAGTACAGAAAGATGTTTAACCGCTTGCCTTACCGTATCGTGTCAGATTCGTGATGAAGATTTTGAACAGTCTAATAAATATGTATGTTATTAATCTCCTTTAAACCGAGATAAAATTCTATTTTCTCCTTTTTTTTAGGAAATTACGAGCTAGAAATAAAGTTCTAATCGCTAAAACCGTAAAATAAGTCTTAGGGCAAGGGGTTAACATTAAGATGCCTTCACCTATATTTCCTAGTACAATGATAATTGCAATGCTTCAATAATGGAATCGAATCAATAATTTTATGTTTGCCTTGAACAGGTCTATACTGAATAGAACAGAGGCACCGAGTACACCACCGGGTGGACCTCCCTCTTATTCAAGGGGACCACCAACTGGAGGGGATTGTCTACCAGTTCCATCTGTTGGCTCGCCAGGTTCCCCAGCACCTTCACCTCTTCCAACTCCACATTCCGAGCCAGCATCCGTTCCACCAGCTGAGCCTACAATGCCCACTCTGAGTCCTCAGCCACCACCCAGTCATACAAACACTGCCCCACCGTTAACCCCATCTCAAGGTCCGAAGTCAACCTCCTCTACATGCAATAATCAAGTGCATAGTCCAGCTCCTGGGCCATCTTTAAAACGACCAGTCTTAGTCTCCAGAGAATGTGAGGATATGTATTTAGAAAATGAACAGTCATTACCTTGGCTGTATGATTACTCGATGCAAGAAGCATGGCTCAATCATCCTGTGAAACGTTTTAAGGATTCTAATACTAATCCAGTCAATGCGCGGAGCAATACTTTGTATCCACCAATGAATTCCCAGGTTTCTCAGTCACAGATTCCAAAATTAGAAATAAAGCAGGAACCAAATGTGAATGTTGTAAGTTGTTATTTATTATTTACTTCTTGTCACGTGTATTATCGATTAATCCTTTCTGCAAAAATCGTGTGTGATTCTTATCAGGGTGATTGCATCGGAAGAAGAACAGATCCTTACGAATTTGACGCCACAGGTGAAGAAAACGGCACAGGAGTCGATGGACTTAGGCGACAAAGAGACGACCCTACCAAACCAGGATCGTTATTTACCAGCGAGGGTCTTCAAGCATCCTACAAAGATTTAGATCAAATCTTTGATAACTCTGATCCTGATACTTCTAGCGACGAAACTGTACGTATTGTGTTCGATTGTTTTATGTCTTCAACTGTTTCTATGTCGACAAACGCCAAGCAGCGCAATCGCGCAGTTTTCGCACTACCAATTGAGCATCGCGAGTAAACACCGTGGCAATCGCTTTCCGACATGAAATCTGAACAGCGTGATCGCGCTGCGCGTCATTGAAACGATCAAGTTTTAATGAATTATTTTCTCTTGATAGAATAAATCACATAGTGTTTATTTTTATGAATCAGAATTTGAACCAGCTTCAAGTACAAACCCCGCCGGAGTCAAACAGATCCGGTGGACTACATGACGAAACCAGGGCGGATGCCAATAACAGACATAATAATCGTGGAGTAGGTGTTCTACGACCAGAAGAACTTTCGAAAATGTTTCCGACACCACCATCCCTAGAGCATAATCCGGTCGCTTCACCTTGTCAGTTGAACGACACTTTAATGGACCAGACAGAACTTTCTGTACCTCAACGACCACTCAGGCATCTTCCTGATATCTATCCAAACATGGGATCCCCTCAAGAAGAACCAATCGACGATTGGTGGTCCTACGTGTTCAAGCCTACACAAATTTGTAAGATGGTTGGTTCTTCCAAGTATGCTCCTCTCACGAATTTGCCCAGCCAATCTTTACCACCCGTCACACTGCCATCGCACTGCGTATACAGACCTTCCTGGCAGTGCAATCCAGCTCCGAACAATACAGAGAAACCGCTCCCACCCACTAGACCTGGATCTGTTCAACAGCAACCCTGCCCACCTAGCCCAGCGCCATTGGGAGCACCGTATCGCTCGGCAACTATTTCTGGCAGACCGCCACCGCCACCGTACGATCAGCCGAGCCCAGCAACATCCACAACTTCTTCATATCTCAACAAAAACCTGAATAGTATTGAAGCTGACACTCCGGGACCTACGCGCGCTCCAGAATCGAACTCTCTTATAGTGAACATCTTATTAGGCGATACCGCGCTAAACATCTTTCGCGATCACAATTTCGACAGTTGCAGCCTATGTGTGTGTAACGCAGGTCCAAAAGTGGTCGGCAATATCAAAGGTGCCGATGCAGGAGTTTATCTGACACACTCGTGGTCGGGTGGGGCTCTGTTCCAAGATGACGATCAAATCAGATGTAGTTGCGGGTTTAGCGCGGTAGTGAACCGACGATTGGCCCATCGAGCGGGTTTGTTTTACGAGGACGAAATGGAGATCACCGGTATCGCAGAAGATCCTGCGGAAAAGAAAAAAGTGTCTTTGGTTACCGTGGCATGCGGAGGGGGCAAAGTTTCCGAAGGCTTGGACGTAATACCATCGAACGTGTTGGAGTTGCTGAGGGAACAGTGTTTGATCGTGCAGAGCTCCGCGAGTAGTCTGTACAGAGCGTCTAGGATTTACGCGACAATGAAGAACCCGATCCTCGCGCCCACAGTGAATATGTTGGAGTTTAACGATGGGAATGAAGTGTCGCTGGCGGCTCTCGACCAGGGTAAAATCGATGGTACGCACAACGAAAGGACTAATCGCGTGAACGGTGTGCATCGGTGGGTATTCCTCCGAGCAAGGGGTCCTCAGTGTAGCGGTGATATTGTTAGGATGATGAGAGCACTGCAGCCGCTCCTGCAAGACGCGGTACAACGGAAATGTACCACTCGAATGTGGGAAGCACCATACACCGTCGCTGGTCCTCTTACCTGGAGGCAGTTCCATCGTTTGGCTGGTCGAGGAACTGACGATCGCTGTGAACCTCAGCCAATACCTGCGTTGGTTGTTGGTTACGATCGAGATTGGCTGTCTCTGTCACCATATGCTCTCAGTTACTGGGAGAAACTGCTTCTCGAACCATACGCTGGACCTAGGGATGTCGCTTACGTAGTGGTAGCGCCGGATAACGATTGCGTCGTTACTAAAGTGAAGTCATTTTTCCGGGAATTATCGACCACCTACGAAGTAAGCATCTGATACTATTGCAACGTACAGTATACTATGCAAAAGAAAGAAGCAGCCAATATAATTATAAGATTATAATGACAAACAATATCTTTATGTGGAAATTGTATTGTACAATGATTGATTTGTTGTATTTAAAGTATTGGATAATCCGCAATAACACATATATTCTCAGAACTGTTCAATTAAACAGTGTAATCCTTTTCCAAAACTTACTGTGATCTTGTTTGATTTTTTACGCTTTTCTACTAAATATGACCGGGTGCTGCTTTCTTTTGCACAGTAGTATATGTTGTTTCGGTTTCTAACGTGACATTCTTTTTTAGATTTGCCGGCTGGGAAGGCATACGCCTATTTCAAAGGCACTTCGCGATGGTATTCTTCGAGTTGGTAAATCGTCCTTGCAAAAACAAACCAAACAGCAGATAGACGACTGGTTTAAATTATTAGGCGAGAACCAATTGGGAGAGCTGTTGCGGCTATATGCTCAAGTCTGTAACTACCGATTAGCCCCATATTTAACGCAGGTTATACAAGACCGAAGTCTGTTAGATCCTGGAGATTCACAGCCAACCAACAAGCAGCAACAGCAGCAGCAGCAAACAACTATCCCTGTTACTGACACAATGCCAGCAACGCCTGACGTAATAATGACAAGTAAACCTGAATCCGTTGGTAGGTATTCATGTTAGATGTATTCTCCAAGGTAAATATACGGGGTGTTCTGCGAAAGGTGAACGAATAAAGATGTCGGATCATGGCAGACAAGTGTAAATATCAACAACGAATTCATATGTTCGACAGAAACTGTGGATAGCTTAAAAAATTATATTTCGTGATTCAAGACTTTTTACATCTTACATTTCGATGTCTTTTTTTTTACTTTTGTTCACAGGATCGAACGCTGTGCATAAATTTCACTAACAACATTTATTATTTTCGAACTGCACTTAATATTAGAATAGTTTGCTAGTGTACATGAGAACATGTAAACATTTTCATTTTTAGTATTCTAAACTCAACTATACAGGGTGTACCAGATAAAGTGTTACAAGCTGTTCGCTCGGAATCTAATGAAGATATTGACTTAATTATTTTTATAATTATATGTTTTTTTTTATTAATTATTCAATTTTTATGGGGGAAAGGAGGGCCCCCCAAAATTTTTTTAATGGAGATATTATTATTGATTTTTCGTTATTATGATACTTCTTATTAAACGCAATAGCATTTACTTGAACGTTTTTTTTATTGCGCATAGTGACTACGCTTGGCAGTCAACGTGTTAAGAATCACAGCTAAATTTTCCTTCACCTATTGTTAAACATCCTGAATAATGAAGTAGTAAATGTATCAGAACTTCAAACAGAAGCTTCTCTTAGTGGGATTTGGAGCAGTTGAGATGCTAAGGCCCTGAACCATCTTTGCTACTTCAAATGCCTTAAGACTGGTTTGAAATAGAAATAAATTTACGGGGAAAGATTGCTTTAAACAATTTGTTTGTTCTATTTTTTCTACTTGGTAATCTTCTTTGTTTGTTAGATCCAATGGTTTTTTTTCTTTACGTTTCCGTTGCCTTTACTACCTCACTATATCGTTACCTCCGAGCGTGTATACGTTTGTTTCTATGAATACGTCGTAGTGTCTCACAGCAAATAATTCCCCACTCGATATTTTAGAAGGAGAAAATCCTAGAAGTGAAACTCCGTCGAACACGGCTACAAATTCGAACTCTAACACTGGTAATACAACACCAACTTCTCAAACTGTCACGATACCCACGAATAACTCTGCGGGTCCAGATGAAGAGGAAGTCGAACCTCCGGCTGTGGTAGTTTATTTGGTTGAACCTTTCTCGCTAGGAGGTGCCGAGGATCCTGATCGTCGAAGACTTGCAATTTTAGCTTTATTACGCGCATACTCCACAGCGGTGAATAGCATGCCTGAAAATATTAGATCAAACATAAATGTTCAGGTAAAATTTCATGTCACGCTGTCGCTTGGTTTTGAGAGAGTTCGACTTACGTACTAATCACATGTTGCGTTTTCATTTGCAGTTAATATCCTTGGAAAGTATAATGGAATTAGGGCGAGCTAGAGAAAGGCGAAAAATACAGGATGAAATGCGAGCGTTAGCATTAAACGTGTTTCTGCAAGGCCGTCGATTACTAAATCACAACTCTACGGTAAAAAGTCTTACTGGCTTTGGTACTGCTGCCGCCGCAGATCTTTTCCTTAAGAGTAAAGATGTAAGGCCCCTGCTTTTATTTCTGTCCCGCGAATGGTGTTTTAAATTAAGGGGGTAGACTCGTTTCCAGGATTACAAGGGTGCGGGATGTGCTTTGTCATTTCTCGATACTGCAAACATGGCGTTTTTCAATAGTCGAAAGTGCTAGGATAAAAGATCAATCTATTTTTACGTTTACGAGACGTACTTTGCATGGACTTTTCAGGGCGATCGCGGCCTAGATTGATCGTATACACTGATGCTCAAAAGTATGTGAACACTTCCTTAATTCTTATAACTACCTCTCGAAATATATTTTAACAGAAAGTAATTATATCTTCTTTTCATCTACAGATCCATCGCGTGCTTTTATGACCGTGTTTACTAGTCGTTCCATCCTGACTATTAACTTTCTCATTCTGTCAATATCAATAAGATTCCACTCGGATTCTAAGATGTCCCACAAATATTTTTCAGATTTGGAACATTGTTTTCGGAGACTCTATCTATGTGATCCCATAATTTTTCTTTTATTTATTTAAGAAAATTGAATAACTAAATTGTTCATGTTGACACTATTAGAATACATCACACACATATTCATAATAGACTTTAGCAAAAAATATTGTTTGAGAATAAAAATATACATTATATATCAAAAATTTCATGGACACCGCTTCTACACTATCTAGCGCTATTGACTACTAAAAACCCCATCTTTGCATTATCGAGTTGTGAGAAGTCTAGAAACGAGCATCTACCCCCTTAAATTATGTCGTTCGGTTGCTTGTGCCATTTCGTAGAATAAGAATAGCAAATTATACACGAGCTGTGACTCGGTCATTTGCATTCTTATAATAATACTCTTGTAACTCCACATTAGGAACGGAACAGAGCACCATATCGGTTGTACGCGCCGGCCTATGTCCTGGCTCCTCTTCGGGCAAAGAGCGAAGCACCCGAGTCTTTCGGCATCGCTGGGCCTGAGGAATGCGCTGTACTTTATCTGAGCTATTGTCTCAGCGAGGACCAATCTTGGCTGCTCGCAGTCGCAACCGACGACCGGGGTGAGATATTTGAAACGGCCACCATCAACATCGACATACCCAATCGGAAGAGAAGAAAACGAGCGTCGGCCAGACGAATTGGGCTACAGAAGTTAATGGATTTCATTCTCAGCGTGATGTCTCAAGGCGTAAGTACACGTACATGTTTTATTTATTACTTTATTTATCACTGTCTGAGTTAAGTAACCTTGAAGACGTACATAGAAAAGACAAACTCAAGTGTTATTACTAGATTGCGGATTTTTTATGCATTCGTGACAAAATGAATGAAAGAAATAAAAAAAACTGTAGTCTTCACGCGATTTTAAGAGTCTTGTATTATTGTCGACACGTTCGAATTATTAAGAGAAGGAATGCATTTGTGTTTAACTTCTATTTCTTACAATTAATTTGCTCAATTTTTGTTTTGTATGTGCACCTTGAAGGTTTTTGAAATAAAAAGACTTATCAGAAGATAATAACGAAAATAATTGAAGTGATATTATGAAATATAAATATTGTTTTAAGTCCCTAAACATTATAGAGTTACTATACAAATCAGCAGTGTTTAAATACTTGTTGGGTCCTCTGTACATATTTCGCAAAAATCAAATAGAATGAGATATATGTAAGAATATATAAATATGCATACGCTTCTTTACAGGTACAACCCTGGAGATTAGTAGTGGGCCGAGTGGGGCGGATTGGTCACGGCGAATTGAAAGGATGGAGCTGGTTACTATCCAGGAAAGCTCTGCTAAAAGCATCGAAACACTTAAAAGAGATATGCGGCCAGTGTGGTTTGCTTTATCCGTCAGCAGCGCCGTGCGTTCTCAGCGCTTGTTTGGTTTCTCTAGAACCAGATTCAACTTTGAGACTGATGGCTGATCAGTTCACACCTGATGAAAGATTTAGTCAGGCGTCGGTAAACTGCCAATTATCTACACCACAGGATGTCACGTGTACTCACATTCTCGTCTTTCCTACATCTGCAACTACTCAGGTAAATTAATCGTTCACAAAGTCCTACTTTTGATTGCGCGTCGTCGAACGTAGTAATTATTAGGTTGTCGCGTATGAAATGTTCAATTTTTAGCAGCGATATTAAAGAAACGCAATCGGGTACCCAATGTATCCTAACTAGAAATTTCAAGTTTCTTGATTGTATTACTTTAAAAATAAGATATTATGGTCATTAACGGTTTTCATTTACAAGATTGCTATCTTGATTTTGTAGTTCATTTTACCATCAATGACTAGCACGTTAATTAATCGCCACATTTCGACCAAAAATTATCAGACATATGAAAGGGATACACAAAAAAGGAAATAAACTTTATTTAAAAGTAAAATTATACATCTACATTAAAATTGAGCATAGGATATTAACACTAAACGTTCCGAGCTATAAAAGTAATAGGTACGTGGTTGTCTATAAAAATAATAAGAATTAATTCATTTAGACTTTGCGTGGTTCTTTTTATAACATGTGCTCTAGTAAAATTATTTATCAAATCGTTTCTTATGAAGGTATCTTTATAATTTCATTAATTGTGAAATAAAAGAAAAACTAAAACCGGTTATGGTACGGCTAGTGTTAAGGACTAGCTTTGTATCTCAAAGTTTTATATAGTAAACCTATAAGACTATAATAACATTTCTTGACCAAAAAGTTTCATAAGAGTTGCATTCTAAAATCGGAAATTTCATATGCAACAACCTAATACATCTAGAGTCCGGATCTTTATGTATTTATAACACGTATGAAACAGAAAACAGCATTTATATTGGCCTTGTAATCAACGAAAGAATGCTTTTTGACAAACGGAAAATTGCATAAAGATCATCAGTTGATCTATATCTAATCCGCGTATAATAGATCAAAGTTAATCTTATGTTGTAGTGGTTCTAAGAATTTTCTTTTTCTACAGTCATCACAGACTGCATTTCAAGAGCAACATATTAATGGACCAGATTTAGGGGATGACGAATTGTTTTCCGCTTTGAATGATGACATGCCGGAAGGTATGGAAGGCATGGGAGACTTCAATGATATCTTCAACGTATGGCCAGAAGCTGGCACTGGTGGAGGACAAAGTCCCGGAGCCAGTCCACATAGGCCCGAAGGATCCCCCTTGGGTGGAGATGGCGGTGGTTCGGGCTTAGGCAATCACGACGGCCCAGGAAGCCCATTCCCGTGTAGTAACACGCCAAGAGTAAGTAGAAATCAAATAAGAAAGAGTAATACACTGTTTTATCGATAATTGTCCGCAATACGCGTCTGCCCAAAGACAATTATCCACCAGGGATACCATTCTTTGACTTTTGCCGAACGTGAAGGACAGTGGAGCTTGAGACGCTTCGGTCGTCGAGAAGTGTAAACATAACTAATCAAATAACAAAACTTCTTTATTTTTCATTATTTTTTAATGGGATTTTGACCAACATATCCGTGGAATTTTTCTAATAAAAATTATACCAATTATGATATAATTCCAATTATATTTACTTATGTAGAGGTAGTTCGGAACCCACTGTAATAAACAATAGGTTCCGCTGAAGAGTAAGCTGAAAATAAGCGATAGGGAGAGTGGTAAATGGACTTGAAACCCTGAGGGGACCAAATATCATTACTTTACTTTATTTACTCGTGTAATGCACGATGAAAGTTTTGAAAGCAAAGACGGAATGGGAAAGAATGAGACGCGGCGCGCTGGCACAGTTTAGAGAACTTCCCATACCCCGATCTTCCTTTCGTTCGAAATTCTCACTGTTCAGTACGCAAGTAAATATCATCGGAATTATATCATATTTAGTATCATTTTCATCAGAAAAATGCTACGAATATGTCGGTGATAGTCTAATAAAAAAAAAACAATAAAAAATGAAGTTTCGTCCTAGATCCGCTAGAGGACTCATCAGTAAGGCTATCTAGCGGGCCCTGCCTTATACACGGGATGCTAGAAGGCAATTTGGGCAACGTATAGGAAAGACTTTCTGACGGTTTTGTCCATCTTGGGGACGGTGTCCGAACTAATCGTTCAAACACCTTTGTCTGCTTTAGGACGGTGTCAGAACTAATGTCTTTCTCGAACTTGTAAATTTATTCGCCTTGGTTTTGATAATTTATTAATTGGTTCTCGATCGTAATTTTTTATCTTAATGATGTAACGGGTCTAGGACGAAACACCTCCTTCCTTTTCTTTTCCATTGTTATAAATGATCGAACCAGTGCGCCGCGAATAAATATTTATACTAGAACCAATTAATTAATTATTAAAAATAAAGAAGCTTTTTCATTGGATTACTGGTGTCTCACAGATATACCCGAGCCGTATGAAGTCATACTTCTCGGCGACCGAGAACGGGGTACACCCCGCAAGAGTGGGGATAGTTTTGGGACAATTTTCGGCCAGACATTTGTGACATTTATCAATAAAATACTGTACTCAAAATACATGCATCTTTCGAATGATGATAACATTAAAATTATTGATCTATAGGCAGCAGTTGCTGAACAAGCTGAAGAAGTAGGGACGCTATTGCAGCAACCACTTGCTCTTGGTTACTTAGTATCCACTGCGCCAACCGGACGTATGCCACCATGGTTTTGGTCAGCTTGCCCCCATCTCGAAGGCGTTTGTCCAGTGTTCTTGAAGAATGCCTTACATTTGCATAGTCCAGCAATACAGCAGAATAGTGACGATCTGTTACAACAACAAAGTGCACTCACTGCTCATCCGCTAGACTCGCAGTATACCACCGATGTGCTCAGGTCAATAAATTAACATCTCATGTTTTTTTTTCCTGAAAATATGCCGACGACGTAATTAAGGAGTAAAAATTTATTTTAGAAAAACAACACATCGTAGTTTTATTATTTCAAGTCGGTTGAATGATTAGTTTTTCAGTTGCACTGTACGCCAATTGGAGAAACGCAGTTTCGAGAAATACTTTAAAGTAATGAAAATTGCTAGGCCAATTTCACAGAGTAAACCTTCCGCTTCCATATTTTCAACATACTTGCGTGACGCGTAGTTTATAAAATCAATTGTAACTTTGTCGATACTTCGAATTTCGTATTAAAACATTCGGAACATATTTTGAATATATAGCATTATTTTTCTATATAGACAATATTTAATCTTTTCAAGAGGTTACACGAGTTGCTATCCTTAATGCTTTGGATTATATTCGAAATGGAATGTAATATTTAACCGAGTTGTACGATTTTCAGATACGTGTTGGAAGGATACAACGCATTATCGTGGCTCGCTGTAGATGCGAACACGAAGGATCGACTATCCTGCTTGCCAGTACACGTACAAGCGCTCATGCAGCTCTACCATGCAGCGGCAGCTCTCGTCTGACCCACACCCTCTCCCTTCGTAGTGCAGTATGTGCACCTCTCTCACGCACTCCTTAACCGTACCATCACTTGGGGCTTTACGAGAGCAACTGGTTTCCTAGATCCGTCTTCAACTGTTAATGACTCTGAAATTCCTCGAATAATTGGAATAGGATGACCCTTCGGCCATTCGTCGATGATTCTTCGATACGATGAACACCGAGATCTTTTTCCTTGCTCGGCTTCTTTGTACTCTTTCAATTCATAAGACACGGTGAGGTCGCGTCACGTCGCGACGACACTTGCCGTAACGCTCGATTGACGTAGTTTCTCTTTTTTTGTTTTGTTTTCTTTTTTTTCTCAATATTCTTCTATCCGTATATTTGTTGACAGGCGGACAAACCGAGAAATAAAGTAGATTGTACTTTGTGTTTAACCAGTAATCGTGACAAATAAAAAGAAAACACAAAGATACTACTAATTAACGACCATGCATTACCGCATACCAAATGGAGTCTGATGAATGAAAGTTGTAATTGCATGCAATAATATATGGATAAGGGAGATTGAAAGAACGAATGGAAACTCGAGAAAATGATAATGAAATATGAGAGTAAGTGAGAACGAAAGACAACGTGTGGAAGAAGAAGCATGTTTGTTTGTGCAAGCGGAAACGATGAGAAAACGGTAGACAGAGAGAAAGAAAGAAAGAAAGAAAGAAAGATAGAGAGACAGAGAGAGAGAGAGAGAGAGAAAGAGTGAGAGAACGAGAGAGAGGGAAAGAGAGAAAGAGTGTGAGGGAGAGAGAGTGCGTTAAAAGAAGCTAACTTTCGATTGCCTCTCTATCAATAGATAGTTCAATTACAAATCAGAATCTCTAGAAAATTACGTAACCAAAACGTTTTTAATTGTAAATTGAATTTTGTACAAAGCTTTTATTATTAATAACGACGAAGTAATATAAACGATATTACGTTGTTTTTTAATTTTATAGAGATGATATAAATGGAAAAAAAACGAAAGAACAGAAAGGGAGGCGACACTTCTTTTTTACAAGTATATTGCCTCGTACAAGCCCCTGGTGTGAGATAAGTATGACAATTATATAATATTATATTATATTATGCTCGCGCGGCACTGGGTCACTGTTATCATGTTTCCTGGACCCGTTAGCGCAATTTTTCGATGCTGTTTGACAAATTTTATTCGAATTAGGTGACCTCTATATATTATACATACATTAATAGTGTAAAATATTGTTTTTAAATAATTTATGAAGTGAAACATCGCCGATGTATTAGATTATTGAGAATGAACGAAGGGAGCGAGAGAGAAAAGAGAATGAGAGAAGAGCACAGTTTTGTTCCCTGCAACTTAGGAAAAATAATTTAAAATATACAAACAAAATGAGCAAGCGAACGAAGCGAAAAAAAAATATATGAGGAAAAGAATAAAAAGACAAGAGATAAGAATACAGGGCGCGTCTGAATGGAAGCCAATGGTGGCTAGTTGCGTCAGTCGCATAGTACAAATATGACTTGTACATAGCAATCCCTAATCCTCCCCCTTATAAAGTTATTGGTTAATTTACTCACACACCACACTCACACTGTATCTATAGTATTTATTATCTGGGTAGAACATCATTATTGGGATTATTATTATTAATTATTATTATTACTATTATTATATTAATATTACGAAATACAGTTTTATGTGTATATATAATTATATACCTCATTTCACACGGAACGCGTATCTTACAGTGTCGATGTTGCAAGCATAATGGAAACGCCGCGACGTTTACGTATATCCATGAACATTTTCGTAGATACAAAAGTTCTTTCTTGTTTTCCTACTTGGAAATCTCACAAGGAAGAAATTAATGCCCCTCGTAATTACGCAGAATAACAAATTTCTAAAGACTACCATTAGGTGATATTCTTTTTTCTTTTTATCTATTCCATTTATAAGGGATGTTACAGGTATCGCAACGTTTATAAATTAAAAAAAAAGACGAATTCGTACTTTATTAATTTTTTGGGGAAATTAATCTTTGGAAAACTCAATGGTTTCAATGCTGTTTTTGTTTTTTTTTATTCTAAGAACAAAATATCTTACAAGTTTGTTATCGATGACTAAAATATTATTTTATTATGTACGTAATAAGTATTACTGTATTTGCACATTGGTAATAATCGTCACTCGCCGATAAAATAATAAGATACAATCGCATTTCTGGTATGCTTGTAACATGTATATCAGTAAACCCTATTTTATTCATGTAATGAAATTACAAACTTCTCATCATTACGCATATAGGTATGTATAAATGTTATACATGATGTCTGGCTACAGGTTAAACGAATTTTAAAAGGGGTATTCTACATATTAAAATTGAACGAAAATCAAAAGCACAGGTTCGGATTAATTTTTGAATTATTCATAATCTGCCGATAGAGCGACGTGCGTAAACGATGTCAGTAGAAAATACAGTCGACGACTTTACAATATCAAATATAGACGCTTATTTAGAAGTTATATCATCGGTAACTTTAACATTTTATAAAAATTCGGACAGATCATTGCACGATATTAAACTTACTTGTTCACTGGAATCTATAGCAAACATATTACTATCTATCTTATTGAATTTTCAACTAAAAAACATGAAGCTCTTTTACAATATCCTACTAAATCTCAAGAGAAATAATCAACCGTACGCGTGCAAGCGCACAAGTCATGAGTGTCAGTATGTATTATACACTGCAATTATAAACAAACAAAAAAAATCCGAGATTATTGCGTATGACGATTATCTTGTTCGTAAGCGTCCATAATCTACGAACAAAATACAAGCGGTACTGTTACTAAACTTTCAACTCCGCCTAAATTAAAGGATTACAGTCTGCTAATAAATAAAGTTTACAAGTCGGGACCAACAATAATGATGTAAAAGACTAGAAACAGACTGCGTTTTCGAGCGAATTTATTTGTGAAACAAACATACGATTCACGGTTGTGTTTCTATTTCTTAAATGCCAAACAAAACCATGCACAACCTATGGCACACATGATCACTGAATTGAACAGAAATTTTTAGTAATTTAATACCTTCGAGTATAGTAACTATTAATTGATAAAGGTGATTAAATTATTTCTGTTCAAGTCTTGAAGTCCATTGAAGTAGGACTAAAATCTGCCACGTTTAATGGCGAATATCTTCATTGTGCACCTCTGCTTCACTGAAATATCTTCTCGATAAAAACAGATTGTCTTTTTATAATTTTTTAGTTTCACTTTGGTTACGAATTTAGTTCGGCGTTACTGTATACAGGTGAATTGTACGTATAGTATGTCAACAAAAAGAAAGAATGCACACGAAACATTCAAATAATTGACACTTTCGGTCAGACAATTGCAATGTGTAATAAACATTGACATTTTACAATTGATTAGATATCCGAAGGTAAATAAATCTAATGCTATACAATGATTACTATGAGCCTTTTCAAAAATAGCGTGGAACCTCAAATTACAACTCCCAAGTAAGTATTTGACTTTCACATGATATATCACTGTTTGTGTCTTTATTAATCTGTTCTACGCGTCGTTATTGATCATTGATCGACAATCCGAAAACGAAGCCGGTATCATAACTTCGTTACTCCTGGCTAGAGAAGGCTCGTTTCTTTCATAAAACATTGGAGCTATTCTGAGAAAATTATTATTAACACATTACCGACCGGTGATTATTTTATAATTTTGATAAATCTATGGTACATGGCTAAACACCTTTTAATGAAATCTTCAATAGCAACAGCAATTCTCATGGAGAATTAACAATTGTTACTGACGTAAGTTACCCTCAATATCGTCATCTAATAGTTCCATTTAAGATTGCAATGTACAAGAAAATTTCTTTCGGTACAGCAGAATTATTGAAAATCCTATTAATAGGCTACCGGTAGGTAAAGTGTTAAAAGAAAATTATTCTGACAACCACGATGGGTCAGAATTGGCACGCGACTGGTGGGACATCGCTCATTAAATTAATTATCAGTTATAGTTTTTGTTCTGGAGGGTACCAGACGTCTTTTGAATATCCAATACTACATATATTATGATATGGTAATACTGCTTATTCTTAGTGTAGGTTCTGTGGCTAATGAATTTGTGTTCATTAGGCTAAGTTTAGAGAAACGAATTAAGTTCTATGTGACATTGTGCATCAGAATTCAGTAATGTCTAGAACTTACGATAAACAGGGTGCTATGCCCATGTCCGCCCAGAATGCCAGAATATTAGAGTTCAAACGCACCCTCGAGAAAAACCATTACAGTGCTATACAAACCCGGATACGTCAGAAAAGAAAGTTTTATTTTTCTGTGTAGAATCACCCATCTGTAGTACAACATCTTGTATATATATATACATGTATAATTATTTATATATATATATAGGGTAAGTTTGATAACTTGACAATCTTAAATAACTCCTAAGTTCATTAGCTGTACGAAGAAAATGATCAAACAAATGTTGCATGGTTCCTAGGGGGACATACAGTGTTGCAATCTGATTTTTGTTACTTCGATTTTTTATCAAGGTATGAAGGTCACCTTCAGTTTTTTAAATAGATGAAGCGCAAAAACGGATATCATAAATCTAGTAGTTAACGAGATATTATCGAAATAATTTTTCATACGTATACTTCTTACCACATTCAAATTGAGGGGTATAAAAAATTATATCGATAATATCTCGTTAACCATTACAGATTTATGATACGTGAAGGTCAATACGTTTTTTCACGCAGAATTTTGTACTTCATTTGTGTTTGTGGAGAAATATTGGTAATTCTATTTTAGAAAACTAAAGGTGACCTTCATGTCTTGATAAAACATGAAAGTAACAAAAATCAGATTGGAGCACTGTATATCATAGCTAGGAACCATACAATATTTGTTTGTGCAATTTTTCCGTACAAAAAATAACTTCGAGTTATTCGAGATCGTCACGTTAGATCAGACTCATCCTGTATATACATATACATATTATACGTACGTATACGTAGATATATACGTATGCGTGTGTGTGTGTGTGTATACAAATATACAGTGTATCTTAAAAGTATGAGATCAGAAAAAGCATGCATGCTCTTGACGTTCATACAAATGGAAAGCCTTAGACCTATTGTTAGACCATTTTTGGTTCTGAAACTGACTTATTATTTACATGCGCGCGCACACACAGAGGTGATAGGGAATATCTTAGACTACCAGAGGTTTCAAACTATTTAGAACGCAACAAAGGGTGACTGAACTGGAGATATAGCAGCAGGACGATATCATTCAATATTACTTTGCGAAGTAAAATAAAGCTTCTTTAAAAAAAGGCTTCTTTGGTGTTAAATAATTTTCTGTTTTAATCTTTGCGAAATTTTAGAAACATTGGTTTTTGATGAATGTTTCCGATTGATTAAACCCAACCCAGGCCCAAGCTGTTACAGCAAAGTGTCCAAAGGAAAGATCTTGGGGGCATTGTTTTCTACTTTTTGACAACGTGTGAACGCACGTATGGTCTACAGGTCAGCTAGCTAAGAGTTGAACAACACACTTGAAATTCGATCAACGAATTTTCAACTGTTAATATTACAAAAACGATGTCTGAACTTTACAAACTGGTAAAGGATTTTTCGATTCGTATGCGTGTATGTGCATGATTCTCCTAGCCTCGTATTTTTGAAAGATCCTATATACGTATATTAAACAATTATATTAGATATCACACACTTTATCTTTCAGTGAATACAATCATGATTAAATTCGTTGGCCTGAACGGACTAGCGTTGTATACCTAAATACAAGAATACGAAATAATCGTTGGTGCTTACGATTAATAATGAGGTTGAGCACACAAGAATTGTGCTAAGTTTCGAGCTTTAAGATTCATTTTTCCAGTAAACAATTTGCTATGAATTGGCCACCAACCCTTTTCGACAAATTCCGACGCATTAGGCTCGGTATTTGAGTGCAAAGTTTCTAGGCGGAAACCTTGTTCTCGTGAAGAGGGCAGGTCGGTCGCACTGAGAGCGAAAAAAACCTTGTTGTAGGAGAGTAAACGGAATTAAATAATAAGAAGATACACGAAACATAAAATGATTTACTTTAAAGGTTTAAATAAAATTCTGTTTTTCCTCCTACAGCAAGATTGACTCCGAGTTTGTCGGTCTGATATTTACTCTTAGAGCAAGGTGTGGCATGGAATTGAGCCTACAAACTTTTCATTTAAATACCGAGCCATCTATTTCGCATTAGGCTCGGAATTTTCCGACAAATTTTGGTGGCAAATTCCTAACAAATAGCGGCCAAATTCTGCTCCAAACATGTACTTAACATCATAATGGCCGCCTTTTGCTCGCAATCTACGATTATAAACGTTGATAAAAATTTGCTCGAAGCAGAATTGGCTACTGGGTTGTCCTTCAACGCAAGAAAGTGTTTACATTAAAACATTCTAAAGACTAGTACTCCGTTGATACAGTAATCGCCTGATCCACAGTAAGTTTCTCCACAACGTGTGTAATGCCGTATGGCCTTAAATGATAAATTAAGTACTCGAGGACGTACATCATATTGGGTGATACGTAGTGAAACGATATTGCGCTATCAGAACAACAATTGAGACCATCTTTGACATCGTAGTAAATGTACTTCCAGTACCAAAAATTCTTATCTACATGGTTGGGTATTAAATGGTGTTCCGGTACGAATGGGAAAAATCTACCGCGACCATGTGAATCCCGAGTATCCATCGCTTTGACACCGACCTTCTCTAGGCATTTTCCCATTTCCACGTCTTCGGCACCTCCGTTATCCTCGCGACATTTAGTTTTATCGGGCAAACCATCTTCTACGAATTTACGTAATGCCTCCTTGCTAAGAACATATCCTGCACCACCGCTCATGTATCCTTGCTTAACGAACGGTTTAAATCGACAGCCAAAGTACAGGGGCGAACTTGGATTGTAATACGACAACATGTACCGCAGATTTTCTACTACCACGTATCTGTAAGTTATAATAATTGAATTAGAATTTATATAATCCATATAGCTCTGAACCATGATTGTATCAAGTTCGATTTCGTTCTACACTAATGTCCGACTATAAGTCTTGCTAAAAGGTTAAAATTTTACCAACTAGTGATTATTGCATAATTTTGAAAAATCAATACACGGCTAAACACTTTTTATGGAACCTTCAATAGCAACAGCTATTTTTATTGTGAACTAACAAATCACCCCCAATAACGTCATGTAATAGTTTTTTTAACACGTTAAGTACCACCCCGGTCCACCGGCGTTAGATTTTTTGTCCGGGTCCCGCCGGTCTTGAACGGATCTGGTGTGTAAAAAAGTAATGTCCCATTTATATCTGGGTCGCAACACAGAACCGAGGGGAATGACTTACAGTCGGACATTACTGTACTTTCAAATATCAAACCGCACGTGAGTAGTAATAAAGTTATAATTAAATGTATACTAACGTATCATCATCAGCTTTCATAAACCAATCTACTTCGTCTTTGTACTTTTCATAGGCATATCTAAACGCTTCTTTGGTTTTCGCCCACAGATTGTCCCTCCCCTCTTTTACTGGTAGAACAACTGTGGGTAACTTGTCATCTAAACAGAAAAAGTTCAATAGCGTTTCAAATATATTTCTTTCCGATTCGATGATCAAAACGGGTCCCATGAGAATCACCGACACAGCTTTCACCAACAGTAAACTTGTGTCGGTGATTTTCATCGAACCTTTTCAAAACAATGCAAGCATATAATTTACCTTCCACAGAGCTCATAAATAAAAGAATGTTACATCGTTTGCCCCATGTTGCTTTCACGTGCTGCGCTTTGCTTTGATGATTCTTTGGACCTGTCATCACCCAACAAAGAACACGTACTTTCTTTGCAAGGTTCTGTGCAACTTCATCTTCACCTTTGTGAAAATCTTCATCCTCGCCATGAAACTTTACCTCTGTTTGAGGTCCAGCCTGTTGCAAACGTTTAAAACATTAGAAGTTGGTTGAAAAGAAATTTTACTAGAAGTATATAATTGTATCTAGCATATTTACTTCTCCTTCAAGTTCTGAGTAATGGTGGGGATCTCTGGAAAGCATCGATCCACCAGAGAACCAATTAAAAACGTATGGCACATCTCTTGTAGTTGCTATTAAAAGGCACGCGGAGAGAAATCCAAAAATTACACCCGCAATAAGAGTTATAACGAAATGTTTACCATTTCTTATACCTACAAAGGAAAATTTATTTAGCTACAAATCTTACTATCCCCGAAATTATGATTCAAACCCCGTTGACCATTCCAGTGCGGTTTCGAATAATTTTAAGAAGTTTTTCAGAAGCTAAGAACGTTAACCACATGTTCAAACATTCTACATATGTGTGGGCATACGAGTTGAGTCTCGTAACGTGGCGATTTCAAACAACTTACGAGTTATTTGTTGTACGATAAAAATGTAGCATGGTTCCTAGGAGAACATACAGCACTGCAATTTGATTTTTTATCAAGGTATGAAGATCACCTTCAGTTATTAAAATAGAATGCCTTATATTTTTTCTCAAATTCGGATAAATTATGAAATTCGCAAACAAAGTCGTGTTACGAATCATATTGACTAAGCGTATTTCTGAATAGAAAAGATTATTAATTTAAAAATATCTCAGTAATTATACATTTTAATAAATAATTAATTAAAAATAAATAAATAATTTTATTCGAATTTGACAAAAAAAAATTAGACATTCCATTTAAAAAACTGAATGTTGACCCTCATATCTCGATAAAAAAGCAAAATAATAAAGAACAGATTGGCACTGTATATACCCCAAAAAAACATGCAACTTTTGTTCGAAAAAATTTTTCATACAACAAATAACTTACGAGTTATTTGAGGTCGTCACGTTACGAAACTCTACCTGTACTTTAAAAGGCGATAACTTCATAAATGATAAAGATTTGTAAATTTACATCTGAGTTGCTACCAATTTCTAATAAAAACACATTTACCACAAAATAGAATGTTTACACATGCAGGGTGAACCACGAATAGTATTCAGTAGAGATAACTCTGTTATTAGCAGTCCGATCAAAAATGTTTTTATAACGTATAGCATGGTTTCAAAAGAGCTTTTACGTGATTATAGCAAATCTTTTGTAAAAAAAATGAAACAGCAATTTTTTGCAATTTTTATGTTATGATATTTATCGAATTCGTCTTGAAATCCTTTAACAGATAGGCGTGAAAAATTATAGGTGTATTTACAAAAAATTGCAGATGACCTTAAAAAATCATGAGAAAAAAGGGTTGACAAAAACATCGCCTTAATCACGTGAAGGCTCTTTTGGAACCATGTTATATCTGATAAAAACCTTTTCGATCGGACTGCTGATAACGGAGTAATCTCTACTGGTCACGTTTTGTGGATCACTGTGTATATTTAAGACACGTTACTACTAAAAATATCTTTTAATACATACGCACCATTAAGATTTGGGAACCTTTGTCGCACCATGATACATGATAAAAACATGTAATTTCAATTATACAAGAAGATAACTATTGCAGGAAGTCCTCCTCTGTTACTAGGAAGAAGAAAAACAATTTCTTTAACATCTGTAGTTTCTATTCAACTTTTACATGACACAGACTTGTAAAAGAATTACCCAATTCGGAACAGACACAAATTGCAAAGTAATAAACACTATTTTCCGTTTGATTTTGCAAACTTGAAACTTGTAATTCACTTAATTAAAAATGAATTTGTGTACTTGATAAAACGGTTTTGCAAAACATTTTGGTTTCAGTACTTCTACAGGCGGCCATATTTTGCTTATCTGTTATGACCAAGTGCTGTTGAATACGTACTACATAGTTACTTTAATAATATCGATAGCACTCGTATTTGCGCTTTGTTATCGCGATAACAGATTGCAATTATCTCAATAAAATGTTACACATGTCGAATTACAAGTTGTACAGCCTTTGACGTAACTTAAATGTTTTGTTCAAGGTCATCCCTATTTTATTTAATAATAGCTGACCCGTCCCGTCCAAATTTCAATAAGTGGTATAGCCGGATAACATAGTCAGAAATGCCCTTGAGCCGAATTTTATCGACGATGATACGAGTCGATAGGGCACCAAGAAAAAACATACTATGCAAAGTTTCAACCCTGTATCTCGATCCGGAGGGTAGTTATGGGGTAAAATCGAAAAATCAGTTTTTGGCCTATTTTTCTCAGTTAATGATGTTTAGAAATTCTGAAAAAAATCTGACACATGTCAAGAACCTAAATACATACTTTGCAATTGGTTTCAGATTTTTAAAGTGAAAATCCTGCTTGTAAAAAATAAAAAACTTGAAAAAAATCGAAAAAATGCAGATTTCACATGGAAGTTCTAGAATTTTTTCAGATTTTTTTATTAGGTTCGCCATTGTTAAAAAAATAAAAACCGATATTTTCGACGTTTTTCCTAAGTTACACCTATTTTTTTGAATATCAAAAATACATTACGTAATATTAAACGTTCCTACGTTCAGAGAAACATTTTCCAGACTTAAAAAATTGCGTAATACAAAAAACGAAAATAATACTATGTACATACATTCGAATATTTACAAGATGATTTCAACAACACCGGTTGGCGCAGCGGTTATGGTCTCCGTCGCAGAACCGCTGAAGACTTTTTGGACCAGGTTCGAATCCCGGTCAATTCAATTTTTTCTCTCATTAATCAGATAGTTTTTTCTAACCGTATTATTTTTGTTAAATCTTTGTAAAAATATTTTGAACCATGTTCAGACTATTTTTAATTAATTTTTCGGAAAAATAATTTTTTGAATACCTTCGGTCTTTAGTCATTTACAGACTGTATTACTTTTATTTTTACTGGGTGTCTTATTCAGTAATAAATCAGTAATAATTATATTAAAATATATTATTCTGTAAATGACTAAAGACCGAAAGTATTCAAAAAATAGTAAAGATAAAAGTAATGCAGTCCGTAAATAACTAATTTTCAACATTCAATAATAAATATTTTCATTAACGCCAAAAACTGATTTTTCGATTTTACCCCATAACTACCCTCCGGATCGAGATACAGGGTTGAAACTTTGCATAGTATGTTTTTTCTTGGTGCCCTATCGAATCGTATCATCGTCGATAAAATTCGGCTCAAGGGCATTTTTGACTATCTTATCCGGCTATACCCTTTATTTGAAATCGTGAGTTATGGTCTTGAGTTCATATAAAAATCACACAGAAAAAAGCACTTTCATTTTTTTCAGAATTTTCCATTTTTCCGGGCAACTTTTCGGACTATTACAAACATTTTTTTTTAATTAGCCAAATCAGCATTTAATTTTTATTTATATATATAGAAGATAGATAGATAGATATAAAATATATTATATATATACCAAAAGTGTACCAAATGAAGTGTTACAAGCTGTTTTCTCAGAATCTAATGATGTCAATTTCTTTTTTTTTATAAATGAAGTGGTCAATGAGGACTAATACTTTAGTATGTATTACATTTTGTTGGTGCAATTTTTTGGGAGGAAAAGGGAAGTCCCAAACATTTTTTTAAATAGAAAATAATATTGAGTTTTTATTATTATGATACTTCTCATTGTTTGAATAGTATTTGGTTGAACCATTTTTTATTTTAATTTTTATAACATAGTTGCAAAATTATGGCGACCTCGCTGACCGCGCCGAGCATAGAAAAGAACAACGCGTGTAAACACGGAACGTACGGCCGAAAGCGCACTACGTACGGTTACTTTAAAAAATTATTCAACCAATTACTATTCCTACTCAACAAAGAATAATGTAAACAAGAGTTGTCTTTCAACAATGTTTCAGTGTTTACATCAACAGAACCCATGTACAGTACGATAAGCATGAACATGGTCTCAGTATATTAAGTTATGATTTTTGAAGAATAACTCCTTCAAAGGTAATTTGAAGTTCAACATATTATACATGGTTGAATTTGTCTTTTCATTAGGTATAATGTTAAAAGAATTTTGGTACATTGTTCCATTTAAGAAAACGACGATGATCTAGAAATATCAGAAAGTATGACATAGAGAAAAGAAACTTCTCAGTCACAATAATTGCCCCACTGAACCAACTATTTTTTGCCTGTAACATTTTCTTGTATAACTAAAAACAATGGAGATATTTTCGATGTAAATCTTAGGTGCCTCACCCTGTATATGTAACTTGAAAACAGCAAGTACCATTCCCTTGATTCAAATTAACCCCTTGCCTTACAAGACTCTAAACACATTCTGATAAAAATATATGTTAATAATTTCCTTTAAATCGACATAAAATTCTATTTTGGTTTTGTTAATACACAGCTATTGGAGAACGTATAGGCATACAGTTTATATCAATATTCTCCTTTTTTAGGAAATTATGATCTGAAAAAAATGTTGTAGACACTGAAGCCATAACACAAATCGTAAGGCAAAGGGTTAACAATGAATTCGCAGTTTGGACAAAAGTGAAAGTGAAAGAATAAATGGCAATAGCGATGCACAACTTCCTTGTTATTTTGGGAGATGTAAGAGAATAAGATACCTTTGTTACATTTTTCCTACAAATACAAATTAGATTAAAAAAGATATTGATATATCAATATGTGACCTCAAAGTTACATGGAATTATATATGGTTGGCAAAAAAGTAATTCCAGTAGTTTCACGCAATGAACTTTAATATGAAATATTTTCCATTTTGCTCGATGATCTTCTGCCATCTTTTCTAGCTTAATAGCTTCATAATTCTGTGCTCATAAAACTTCTAAAAAAATTTGGTTTTATTTTACTTTAAAATATCAAAATTACTTTCTTGCCAACCCAATAGTATTTGTTATACTGTAATTTTTTTTACTATAACAATAAAATCCAATTGAATCAGAAGAATTAGAAATGTATCGAATACCTTTGACTATCATTGAATGCCAGAAAAATTAGTTCTTATTAACAATTTTTCTATAACTTCCATGTTGTATGATGTATAAACTTATTACTTAGTGTATATACGCAGAAAGTAATACACAATGCGTAGGATGTACAATGTTTGTAATACAAAGTATAGAAATGTTTTTTGAAATGAAAGTGTTTTGCCCATTTGTTGCTGCATTATAACTTCATAATTTAGCTATTAATGCATCTGTACTATACCTGAAAATGTTTGCATAGATAACTGCAAATCCTGAATTGTCTTGACTGTTCCATGAACACTGAATTCCTCGAATAAATGGACATGTCTTTTGCCGCTACTTTTGGTATTAAGTGCATGAAACTAACAGTTTCTGTAAAGCCAGATCCTGTAAAGCTGAAAGGAAAACATATAATTTAATGAATAACAAGGAAGTTGCAAACTTAATTGTACGTTATGCAACTGTTGCGATAACACAATATAGTACGTTAAAGTATATACTCTGACAGAATCAATGATTACAATATGTAAATTCATTGCAATATAAGGTGATTCATAAAACTTGAATTATACAGAAACAAAAGTATACATATACACTTAGCAAAAACTATTTAAAAATATAATCTTCAAAGTGATTGTACTTTACCATCGCATAAAACAAAACAATATCAAAAAACTTATTATATACATTGTAGAATTTTAGTGCAAATAAGTCGCACAGATATAATTAAAATAAAGACAGCACCTTACCTATTTTCATCGGAATTCGAAGCGATTTTGTTTATGACACGTCCAAAGCAATTTTACGGTTTGCTCGATCAAGGGCACTTTGTTGAACAATGGGCTTTGCTACGTGTTTTGTTCTCTTCTGGCACCTGTGATCTGATTATATATCTACTAATACTTATGACGTACGCTTAATTTACTTTCAGCTAAGCAAAAATTGCAAACACGGCAAAACGAAAATGAGTTTAATGATAACGATCACAGAATGAAATGGTCTTTAGGAAGCTAAATCGTGTATTCCAAAGGGCCGGTGTATATGCCTCAAATCATTTTTCCCTAACAACGCATTAAATCGCAGAGAAGATATATCATTTAATATATATTATTCAAAAACGTCGCACATAACTGTATAAACTTTAAGTAATTGTAAAAACTTCAGCTTTATTTAAGTTTGTCATCTTAGTACATCGTCTGCTGCTTTCGCGTGCAATGGCTTCTATAAATATATAAATATAGTTTAATTGTTGTGTATAACCTGTGCAACGATGTTTATACTATTTATGTATACATGTTTGTACTATATTTCGATTCATGTTTAATGCATTAAAGTTTACCGAAAAGTTTTAATTGCAACGTACATCGGTTATATCGAACATATCTACAGAATACATTTAGAGTTATAGTGAACTGTATGTACTTATGAAAGTAGTCAATAAGAGTGCAATCTGTCTGTTCGGAACAGTGTTTTGTTTTCATTCAGTTGATAATATGATAAGACAATACGTTTTGAAGTTTGTAAATATATAGTATGTACATATTTGCTTATGTATACTCAAGTTGGAGATACTATTAGAATTGTTCGCCGATAACGATTTTGACAAGAAAAGAGTTGTCCATTTACTAATATCGCCGTGCACAGAAAAATAGTTTACTGCGATGACAGCTTATTATTATTTTGTAATTGTTGGTCATGCAGATAACCCCTTATTTGAAATTGAATTCAACAATTCTGGAAAAGATGCGAAGGTTTATTATATATATATATATATATATATATATTTATATAGGTTATATTTAAGTAATTAATGAATATATTTAGTTCTTCACATAAAATATAAGAAATATTGTAAAAAGATAATTGCCTATTTATCAAGAAAGTACAATATAATTTCATACAATTCGTTAGCTTATGTTTATCTCTGTACTTTATCATTTATCACAAACTAATTACATTTTAATTTTATTAGAAGGAGGATTACTCGCATTTGAACCAATTCATTGCGCATTCTGCATTAGATCTTGTAGATGAGCATACATGGAAAACAACAAACATGCACTTGAAAATTGTGGATAAATTTAATCAATGGTTTGTGAGCGCTTTCGTTACGGCGACTCACATTAGGTTCATTATGGTACACGATAGCAAGAATGAAGATGGTATAAAAAATTTCTTCAATGAAATGTATGAAACATATATAAAGGTAAGAAAATGCATTCGAAATTTATCTTATTGTATACTACTGTGCAATAGAAAGAAGCACCCAGTATAATTATAAGATACAATGACAAACAATATTCTTATGTAGAAATTGTATTGTACAATGATTGACTTATTACATTTGAAGCATTGGATAATCCGCGATAACACATATGTTCTCAGAACTATTCAATTAAACAGCGGAAGCCTTTTTCAAAACTTACTGTGTTTTTATTTGATTTGTTACTCTTTTCTATTACATGTGGCTGGGTGCTTCTTTCTTTTGCACAGTAGTGTATGTCTTTAGCAGTCGTAATATTACAATATTTAGAAGTTATTTATTAATTTTTCTTGAATATTCCTTCTAGTATTCTATGAACCCATTCTACAAACTAAACACACCAATCAAGTCTATTGGGTTTGAGAAAAAGGCACAATTGTATGGCAGGAAATACTTATCGTCATGAATTTTGTAAAGTATCAGTAATAAAATATATCTATAATGTTAGATAATAATTATTTTCTATTGTACATAAATTTTGTTTTTGTAATTTCGCTGAATAACTATTGTTGCTATAGATAATTTCTTAATAAATTTATTTCACGTTCTACCTAAGTAAATTTCAAGTGTATGGTATTTCCATTCTACATAATTTAAAGTTATTCAAGTCATAATAAGTTTAAATTTTGAATAACATGATCCTACGTGTACATATTAAAAACATACACTATTATGTAAAAACATGATATTGATCTTGAAATCCCTTTAATTTCTTTTATATACTAAAAGAAGAAGAAAACCAAAAGTTTAGTCTCCTGAACCACTTAATGTATTGTTTTTAAGTATTCTCAATATTTTCGACTGTACGTTTTTATAAAACATTATAAAGTGAATATTGAGTATTTTAAAGTAAACGTTGAGTAAAAGGAAATTGGGGAAATAATTTTATAATACTATAATACACAATCAATGGAAACAATTTTCATTCGATTTTGTTAAAAATAAAATATAATGCAATATATACGATACTATGAAATATTTTGTTGGTTTTCAATTTTCGTTTCGTGATTTTTGTCAATTTTTATAAAATTTTATCAAGTACTGTACTACTTGTTTTTTAATTTAATTCAGAAAGTTTGTCCTACTGCGATTTTTTTTTCTTTTGAATTGAAAAATTAATATTTTTAAATACTGAAAATTATACAGAGAATTTTTTATTTTGTAAAGAATTATATAGGGAAGGGCAATTGCCCCTGCTACTCGGAACAGTTCACAGTATCTACAAGGTGTCCTAGAAAGAGTGTAGGAAAAAGAAAGAGGTGATCTTTATTTTGCTAATTCGCACCAAAACGCTTTGTTTTCGAGTTATTAACGATAAACATGGACCAATCAGAGCGTGGCGTTGATCGAGCCGGAATCTCATCGCCATAGCTTCTCGCTCATTGGTCTGGGTTAGGTCTTTTTTTTTCTTAGACTCTTTCTGAGACCAGTGGCGGCTCAAGTCAAGTGGAGACCCTAAGCGGTAAAACTCTCAAACTCAAGTTAGAAATAGAAGTTGGAAGAAAATTTTCCTAAACTTATTAACAAAAAATAAAAGTAATGAAAATACTTCATACCGTTACACATTAAATAAATTTCTTTGAAATTCGGGGCCCCACGCGACCGCATAGTCTACTTACCATTAGATCCGCTACTGTCTGAGACACCCTGTATACGTGCAGAATAATGTATCTTTATGTAAAATGTCATTTAGAGAAATCACAGATTTCTACCTTTCTTTTAAAGCAGATTTCCGAACGGAACGATAGAAGTTCGCGTACAATAATTTTTTAAAATAATTTTTTGTACGCATGCGTGGATTAAACAGAATTCCGTGAATGTAGCTTCAAAACTTTGTAACGCAGTGAACACAGTCACACAAATTGGTATCTATGTTCGTGTGGTCTGGAATAATCATATTCAAACGAAAACTTGTAGAAAATATTTTAATTAACAACTTACGTTGCTAATATTATTAAAATCTTGTGAAAAAATTAATAGGTAAATATGCAGAGTTAAAGGAAATTTTGACATTGTGGTATGTATATGTATAATTGTACTTTAATATCTATTTTCAATATCAATGTTGAAAATTTCTATTAGACATTTTAGAATTACTTATTTACACAAATTCATTTTTATTTCTTTAGGAAATAATGTCTTTTATATGTATTCTACATTCGTTACTCTTTCTTCTATGCCTTGGGACAAGCGATACAAGCATTCTAGGTAGGCTATACATTAGAATATTTTATTTAAATATTTTATAAGTACAATACGAACAATTTATTTCTCTTAATAGCTCCTAGCGATACAACATTTATTGTCTTGAGTCAAAAGGATGGCTATCATATAGCACACGCTGATCTCTTGAAAAAAGATATTATCGAACAAGCTAATATCCTTGATGAGGTATGGTATTACTTATTATTAAACTGCGGATGTTTATGGAATTTTTGATTTTTGTAGACAAATTTTAAGTAAGTGGAATAAAATAGAATTTCATTTTCCATTGTAGTAGCCTTTTTAGATCTGAAATAAATTCTTTCATATTTTATATTCTAACAATCTTTGAAAATTTTCAAAAGCCATAATTGCATAAAGATCTGCTGTCTTCTGATGATAATCATTTTTTTTAGAAGTTATGACCTTCTGTTTGTACACATTAGGATCCTCCTGAAATAGTTTTATCTCACGAGTTGAACATTAATGGATCATGGACGATACTACCGCTATTGGAACATTTACTAATTACACATCGAACTTCCAAATGGTTTTTCTTTTGTTTGGAAAGTACTGTAATTAGATTAAGTAAACTATTGAATGTTTTCTCAAAGTTTAATCATCGTAAGGTATGGTTATTCTTTTATAAAAAAACGGGACATCTGTATGAATTATTATTCGAGAAACTTTTTGTTATAGGATTTATGGATTGGTCATGCATTATATGATCGTGAACCGACAATTATACATCATTTTGCAGAGCACAATAAGAAACTTAAATATCCTCACATAGCCTCGGGTTTCGCAGTAACATCTGCATTGATGAATAGGTATTTTATTTAAACGTTCAGTTGTAAACCTACTGTTTCGTAAATTTGATTAAACAATATGCAAGAAATCGTATTTCTCTTTTGCAGTCTAGTAAAAAAACTTATTGCAGGGGAGGGACCCAAGGAAGACTTTTCAATTGACGCGTCCTATGAATTCGCATTGTTTGTTCTCTACAGTGATAAGGGAGTACGATTAACACATGTATCTGACTTGTGTATTGTATCTACTTCTGATTGTGCCACTTATCCAAGATTTTTCCATCCTTGTGTAAGTTAATAGCTTTGTATGAGAATCCTGTGCTTTATGATTTTATGTGACATTCTATGTACCATAGTCAACAATACGTGCTTAACAGTAAACCCACCACTGCCAGTCAATTTACCAGCTTTATATTTTCCATTTCACAATTCTTGAAATTATGAAGTTGCTTACATGAAAATTGAGTCGATCAATTTCTTTATTGAAGCACATATTGTAATAAAAGTTGCACGAAATCTAAATAAATAGAGCCTTCTTATTTTAACAAGGTAAAACGTTTTAATTGCTTTTAATGTTCGGTAGGTTTAGTGTTAAAGGGGTAGACTCGTTTTCAGGATTACAAGGGTGTAGGATTCGCGTTCTCATTTCTCAATAATACGAATAGGGTTTTTCAGTAGTCAAAAATACTAGATATAAGATCGATCTAGGGTTCTATCGCCCTCAAAAGTACTATTTTGTTCGTTTATGAGGCGTAATTTGCATTATTTGGCAGCTATTTTCATAGCTACATGCGCAGTTATATGCTTTCCGAATAATGCAAATTACTAAAATTAGTAAAAATAGGATTTAATACAAATTTGAATGCGGACGATTTTTTGTTATTAAAGGACCTATATTACGAAATAATTATAGTACTTACTCGAGTAATAAGTATTATTTTGAAACGAAAGTTCGTAGCGTTTTTAAATTAAAACGCAAACATAAAATTAGTATATTTATACATGGATTTGTTCTGTAACATATTTTCCATTTTCTTCTTTACATCTTCTTTTTGCCATTTTTTAGGTGACTTATCATGTTATTCAATAAACATATGAATAAATATCCGAATTTGATCTTTGAAATTTCATTTAAAAACGCTACAAACTTTTTCGTATCAACTTAATTTCATCATATATTAATGCAAGTTTAAATAAATAAAGGATTCATCAGTGTCTTCCAAGAACGCGTATTTTGCTGTGAAAACATGTTCAAAATATCATGTTGAAAGAATTGCTGTGATTAAGAAGTTATGGGCAAAACACGTTGAAAACATTGGTTACTTCAGTGATGCAGCTGGTATGATCAATTATAATTATATCATATATGTATTAAATATTGCTCCAGTTTATTGTTTTGTTACGCCATTCTTTGTTGTAGATAAACATTTACTTGAGGCTTTCATTGTGCCAAACACCACACACGGGCACTGTGAAAAGACTTACAATATTTTAGTAGAAGCAGACAAAATATTAAAGAAAAATAATTTGAATTGGCTTGTAATCAGCGATGATGATACAATATTTAGGTAAATTACTTTCTCCGTACTCTATGTAAACATATTCAGTTCTATTCATATGCCTGTGGTAATAACATTATCTTATTTATTTCACATTAGCGTAGCACGTTTGATGAGTTTGTTAACATGCTACAATCCCTACATACCACTTGCAATTGGGGAAAGATACGGCTTTCGTTTATGGGACAAACTATATGGGTATAACTACTTAACAGGCGGTGCTGGGCTCGTTTTATCCAAGCCTTTAGTTCATCATATGGTACAACCAGGAAGGTGTGATTGCCCATCTCCTACAACTCCAGATGATATGTATCTGTTTGGTACATGTCTGACACGAATCGGAGTACAACCTATTCATTCACCGTTGTTTCACCAAGTATGAAATGCATATTACTGGAGGTACTCGAGAACCCGAAAATGTCGGTTACCCGACGTTCGGAGGATCTCATGATAATCACCGACTCCAGATTTCACCGGCAATAATTTTGTCCGACAACTTCTTCGACCGATAACGATTTTAGTCAACAACGCTATTATCCCCTAGTAATATCGCTTGTAAAGCTGTTGTTTTGTAATAAGGTGTTTTATAATTTATAACTTTTGTATAAAAATGTAATTATTACATTATAAAAAGTTAAAGATATTAATATCGGATAATACTGACGTCGACAAAAGTCGTTGTCGGTCAAATCTGGAGTCGGTGATTTTCATTGGACCCATGGTCGAGACAGGTCGGGAAAACATCTCGGGAATTCCTATATATTAGAGGACCCACACCGGCCTGGCATTTTTGGGATCTCGCATACCTTCACATATTATGATCGCACTTTTTAATTATTATCTATTTTGTATTTAACCTCATCGATACCACAATTGTTCGGAACGCACGGCTAGCCATTTAAGAGCATCTGACGATTGTCTACTTTGGTTATTGTAAGGGACTTTTTAAAGACCACATCGTGTAAAGTGGCTCACAAGTATTTAGCGATACTTATTGTACAATATATAGTTCAATGGTAAATATGTTAGATCCACAAAAGAATGAGCACATGTACCCCTCGTCGATTTCGATAATTTTTCAACTATGTTGTCGAGGTCAACACATTTCAAAGTCATAAAAATCGGTGAGGGGTAATCGTAATTTAAATAATTGCCAGAAAATACAATGGTACTAGCAGTGGTTAGATCCAGAATAATGTAGAGTCAGGCAAGAGCGAATTTGCTAGTAATTTTAATAGTAATTCGCAATTATGTCGGAGAGGTTTAAGTTCTCAGTCTACCCGAATGACCCAATGTATTTATTCCAGGCACGTCCGTCTGATTACGCAACTGCCTATCTTGCTTCCCAAGAACCTATATCTTTTCACAAGTTTTGGATGATTGAACCACAAACGGTTTACACCGAGTGGTTTGCAGAAGCAGATAAATCTCTAATTACAATTAAAAGACATACCGAACTGTAACTTTGGTATGTATCAATTATTATACTACTATTACTGCGACCTGAAAAGCTTGAAAAGAATGCGGAAGTGCACGCTCCGAGTCACTCGTATTTTCGGCTCTAGCGAAATAATGGCCAAATCGTGACCATACAAGAATAAAAAAAGCATGCGAGAGAGTAGTGGAAACAGATCTCATTGTCCAATGGGAAACGCGCATATGCTGGCATAAGTATAATTATAATAAATTAATTATTCTTGACTTCCGTATTTTGTAAGAATAATATATAAAAATTTTTTTATTTTCCTAATATATATAATATATATAAAAATATAATATTATAAAAATAAAAAGTTAGTTAAATATATGTACATATCACAACTTAGATCGTGTTATTTCGTTCCACCATGCAGGTCGAGCAAAGTTTTCTTTGTCTTTAAAAATCCATTCTTTGATATGTTTATATACCTATATACAGAACAACATTATAAGAAAAAAAGCACATTAGAAAAAGTAGGAGTCAAATATATTTATATACCTCGCCATCTGCCATTCCCAATGGTGAGTTTATGATAAAATCTGGTGGTGCTAGAACGTCTACTAGAGCTACAGCATCATCAACTAATTCTTTGCACAACATTATGATGCCGTTTCGCAGAAAGTTCTCCATGTTACTTCTAGGCGTTGCATAACCACCAGCATAAAAGTCTCCCAATCTTTTTTCTAAAGCGACAGCTCCATAAAGGGAACACAACTTTGTTAATACATTGCGTTCTTCAGATCGCCATGAAGGATCCTGAATACGTTCTATAAAGTATTTCAGTACAGCATGCTGCGAAAGAAATATTAACGATGTTAATATAAGCGGAAGGAAGTCTTTATCATTAAATATACTTAACGTTACCTGCGCATATAACAGAGACAAGGTTTGTGCGAAAAACACTTGTATATTATTTCTAATTTCGAAATCATTGCTGCCAGTGCTTTTTAAATATTGCGTCCTTTTGTAAGTCCTTTTCAAATAGTAACAGATTAGCCATTGGAAGTATGAGAGTAAATCTGTAAATGATAAGCTATGCATTGGCTGAATGGAGAGAGAGCTCTATACAAATTTCAGAGTTTTGTTTCGTACTTTCTATTTTTAATGTATCTTGAATCGTCGTATGCTGAAACTTTTTCAGTACAATTTTGTTGGCATCGTTTATGAACAATGCTGTTCCGAGAGGCGAAGTAACAGGCTTTCCATTGAGCATATTCGACCATTGGTTCAGTAACCAATTACTGGCTTGTTGAATTAATACATTGTTTTCCCCCTCATAGGTACAATTCGCGTCATTTTCGGACCTCAACTCCCCCAGGCGTGACACTGTTATGAATTAAATTTTTAGTTGCATAAAATTAACATAACGAATCTTTTACATGTGCCAGGTTTAAAATTTACATACTTTTCAGGTATCCGTGACCTCCGCAGGACTCACGGCAATCTTGAATAATATCTCGACAAGTCCATGAAGAGAGCGGTTTAGCTGCAGAAGATAATGCATGGATTTCCACACCTTGGCTATCAATGTTATCCTCGTTCATAGCATTCGTTAGATTAAGTTGAAACTCAGACATCTGATTCACAAATGCGGCTGAGAAGATTTTTAATGCGTATATTTCTGCCAAGTGTGGAAACAGTCGCCATTGCTACGCGTTCACGACAAGTTTTAGATGTGCAAAAATGTTTAGTTGAAATCGTTTCATTTGATTACTTTAAATACCTGTGCTTGATATTCTAGAACTGGCCATTCCTCAGATTCCGACGGCCCAAATTGTTTCCGTACAGCGCAATATCGAATCGCGATTACTATTGCAACGGATGCAATGTTCGAGGTTATAGATGTAATCGTAGCACGACCCGATGATAATGCACCCAACGATGCTCCTGCACAAGTATAATTTTGTTTAACGTGTTAATGTATAATTTTCCCAAAAAATTGTAGCGCACAGAAGGACCCACTTACCAAATCTTTTGCTCTCGTTCTTTACTTTTCTTAAATACTGTCCATCCTCTGTAACGCTTGCAGTTTTATTCAATAAGCACATTCGAGAGACTGGATAATTATCGAAAATTACAAATCCATTGTCCACGCCGTTTAATGCAATTTTTTCGCCCATATCGCCAACAGTCACACCTGGTAGAGGAAGATGAGTATTTGGATCCCGTATGGGTACAATGAATGTGTGAAGACCATGATTATTCTTATCAGGTGTGATCAATTGAGCAAACATTAGAGCGTGTGTTGCAGTTTTTCCTGAAAGAATAATTTATTTATATATATATTTATTATTTACTAGAAAGCACTTCTAACTTTTCTCTTGCTAATTACCTAAACCACCAGCCCAACACTTTGCAGCCTCAAAGTCTGGAGTATGCATGATAAAGCATTTTGATTGTGCGTCGTACGTTGCTGTAGTTCTAATGCCCTTTGCATTTGTTCCATGAGATATTTCTGTTAGCGCAAAACAGCTTGTGTACTATTAAGAATAATTCTGTTAGTACAAATCCAAACAATATATATAGGACGAATGTACCAGCTGTAACCTTGGATATGCTCTTATGTTTTTCTTTGGTTTGTTAAAGAGTACATACTTGTTATTGTTCTACAATGCGGAATTAGATGGATCGGAATATGCCAATGAAAATTTTAGGGATCAAATTGCTTATAGTGGGTGGTCACAATGTAAAACGTTATGTACTTACATAGCCTTCTTGAAGTTTTTCTGCAACATCATACTGATCTTTTGTGCCCAAAGCAAAAATTGCAGATGGCACCATGCCTTGCATCACACCCATTTTTATGGGTATAGAGGCATCGTATTGGAATATTACATTGAACCAGTCTCTATGAGTCAATGGATCCTGTTAGAAAAATAAAATATTCATTGTGTAATCATTGTTTTCATTTCTGTAAGGAACGCGAGTAGAATTTACCGCAATGTTGTTATCAATCAACTCCTTGATCCGAGCGTTACAGACTCTTCGTTCCTCGTCTATCGTCGGGGAAGCGAGTCTTTCAAATACCGGTGTCTTTCGTATGAAGTCCCATAGAGTGTTCTAATAGATAATCAAAATTCTAAATTAATTTCAAATCAAACAATGTATAATGAACTAGAGTAACTTCTGTCTCTTTACCTGGAAGTCTACGTAGTCTTCTCCATCCAAATTTAGTTTCAGTAACTTCCAGTCAAATGTTGCGCGTTTTCTGTATAAGTCTAGCGGGCCCTTCGGCATGTCAGCAATCGTGCACTTCATTTTTACCAAACGCATGGATCGGATCACCTGTACGTTCAAACGGTTGCAAAGTACTGAAAGCTAAAAAGGAATGTATGATTGAACGGCGTTACCGTTGAGCATGTGTTCATTATTTCTTATATATATATATATATGTTGCGAATGGAATAGGCTTCCGATAAAATCGTTCACCTCAACGGCAACGAGTGGACTTCGGTAGATATCGGCTCGTCGAAAAGCACGCGATGTGTTCGATTAACGGG
>CM052336.1:25466226-25485121 GCA_028455595.1 Lasioglossum vierecki | reverse complement strand
ATGAGATCGTTCATGTGTATACGATTCTTCATAATCATGATTTCTTTTATAGTGATTGTTCCTTCTACTGCTCCTATCGCTATGGTGATGGCGATCTCTTAAACGATGACTTTGGCGTTCATAATCATGTCTATGACTTTGACGTTCATAGTCATCTCTGAGACTTTGACGCTCATAATCGTCTCTGTAACTTTGACGGTCATAATCATCACAATGATTTTGGTATCCAGAGTCTTCTCGATCACTTTTAGAATGTGATCTCTTCATCTTGTTACTGAAATTTTAAAACAATAGTGTTCAATTTTTAACAATAATTAAAATAAATGGTAATATTCTTATTTTACTTAATTTTATTAGTAAAATCAAAAAAATCTTTTTAACCTTTATTTAGCTTGGAAAGCGTTGTATAAAATTAACCTTTTACTGGTAAACACTAGCTTTCATCACTGTCACAGTGTATTATAGAGGTTGTGCGATACCGGCAGATACATACCGGGTAAATGAGAACTGATTAGAAGTTCACAGGTAACCATATAATAACGGTTTATTCAAATATATTCAATTATGTATATAAATTGTAGTCGCGATGACCATAAGGTGTTCCAAACTTCTAAGCCCTACATTAAAATTTAACTTGTTCCAAATTATAATTGATAAAATAAGGTAGCCATATTTAAAATAATAAAAGCAAAGTAAAAACAGCGAGGAAATGAGAGTGCTGACGCCCAGGTTTTGACCGTGCCCGATATAGTGCTGTCCCCTAGCCTGAATCAGCTCCTAGGCCGGCGGCAACTCTCTGATATGGTCTAAGCTTTAGGTCCATGACTGATCAGTAACTGAATGCATTCCAATTGATTCCAATCCAATTCCAATGGTTTCAAACGAGTACAACAATTGAAATTTTATAAATTAGTATGTCAACAAGAAAGTTTTTTTTATCCAAGCATACGTTGCGGATGGATTTTAGGTTTTAGGAACTTTATCAATCAACGCAAATGTTGATCTGTAGAAGTTTATTTACAATTTGCAAAAGAAAAATAGAGAATCGGGTTTGATGTAAGCACAAGTCAAGGAAATAATGTCAGTAACAATGGTAAATGATACAGAAAACAAGGGACGAGAAGATCCTATTAGATGTATATTCTTCTCAGAATTTCATCATATCGCAGGTCCAAAAATTACTTGTCAGGTTAGCGATTTGACTATAACTACACTAATAAGTGATTTTAGTGAATTTGTGCGCAATAGAATAATAATGTCTCTTTCAGGTACCAGATAACTGTATTTCAAAGGACATTTTCGATAATGTCAGTGTCTATATTATACCAAAGGCACAACTACAACGTAGTACTATTACTGTGTAAGTGTTGTATTAATTTAGAGCATTGATTTCTTTATTCATAATGTTAATGAAAGTTTTCATGTCTTTATTTCAGAACATTGAAAGATTACAAGATTTTAGGGTTTCCTGTGAAAATAGATGATAAGAAATATGCTAGAAATGCTTTCTATTTTAACTTATGCTTCGTATGCGATGCAGGAGCTCGTACAGTACACTATGAACCTGTTGTTAAAAAGATGTCTGATTTTTTGGTAAGTATTATTTGCTTATAAGGATAATGCATAAATTGCCATTGCTTGCTGTTAGCTGGCTTTAAATTTTGTAATTTACTTCTATGGTAGTAGCTGCTACTGTTCGATCAATAAAACTGCATCATTTAATGTAGTATAAGTACTTTTATTTGGCACTGCATATTATTCTACACATTGGGTATAACAGACACAGACGAAAAGATTAGGGCACCCTTATTAATTTGCTGATTTTTATTTAGTAGATAATGTAAATGAAATTTCTTGTACATATACTATATTAGCATTTCTGTTTATTTGGTTTAGTTGGTAAAACTAAAATGTAGTTTTTCCACATGAATTTATCTATAAAATGTGAATTTTCAAGACAAAATGTACGAAAGAATTTACCAGTTTCGTATAATATTCAATAATCCATAGAGCTTCCTTTAATTTGAGTCATGGAGATTATACGTTCAGGCAGAAATTTGTATACTTTTTTAATTGTTAGCCTGAATTGGTTAGTTGGAAGGTACCTGGAAAGTTATTATTAGTTGTGTGATGATGCTCACATGTTTATTACTAAATTAATTGAATCTGGTTCTATTGTACTAAATTATTACTAGAGAGAAAGTGGAAAGTAAATACTTGAGAATATTTTACATGCTCATCAGAAAGAACAATTGGAGCTTTTGAATATAAGCTGACATTATAATTGTTTTAGCTTACACAATAATTAAAATTTTTTAGATGGCTCTCGAAATAGAAAATTGTTTTTTGTCAGCGTCCGATGATAAAACAAGATTAGCAGAAATGCTTCAACAGGTAATGCAGGATCTAAATATGCACAAGATGTGTACGCTAACAGGTAAGAAATACTTGAAACCAATACTTCTACTCAGATATATAAAAAATATGAAGTATAATATTTTATTAGAGGGGACAATGACGTCCCACTTGAAAGTCATAAAGTTAGCACCTGAGCCGAAACCAGTTCTTGATCATCAGGTACCAATATTCTTGGAAGGCCGTGAAGTATTTCAGAGCGATCAGTGGGATTTGACTACGCAACAAGTGTTGCCTTATATCGATGGATTTAATCACGTTGCACGAATAGCTGCAGAAGCAGATGTCGAAAACAATCTCGTTAAGAGCTGCGTGCAGAACCTTGTGTAAATATTTGTACATAAGTATTTACTTCACATAAGTTTCTTATTTTATTCTTCATCCGTCCCTCGTGTCAATTTGATAAATTCTTCACGTAAAAAATGACGTTATTCTATCATTTGTAGCACAATTAATCTAAAAAATTGGTGACCTTTATTCTTTTAACATGAAATACATGTCTTTAGTATTGTTAACAGCAAAGCATGCAACAGAAAATTTGATAACATTTGTTACAAAAAGGGCCCTGATGTGTCAATCTGGCACACATAATTTTCACGTTCTTTTAAGTAGATTGACGACTAGTTTATTGTTCTGTAATTGTTACACGACAATTATACATTCACTGTACAATCCCTTCAGAATGCAGCTAGGCATGTGTAGCTTTGGATATCAAAAGTTGGCGTGAACTTGAAGAAGAGAAGAAGAGACATTACGTACTCTTTTTGTTTTTCTCTTCGTCGCGAGACGAAGCTAAGAACGATAAGATCGAAACAAAGCGAAGTCGAACACGTGCGGATGAAATTGAGAAATACGAGCAACATGTTGTGTAAATATTGATTTCTTTATTCTCAGTAAAATAATTAGCAAAGTTAATTATTTATCGTTTCATTTCATTTGATGTTTTATCATTGTGTCAATTGGACACACGAGGGACACATTATGTTGCGAAAATAAGGGATGGGCGAGGGATAAATAAATGTTATGTCTCTTTCAGGTATTACGGTGTGGTAACATTGATTCCAATATTCCAGTACAGTAATGTTTATGCAGCAACATCTAAATTAAAAGAGTTAGCAGAGAATACTAAATTACAGGAACGATGCATAGCATATGCCTCAAAATTTCGTAAGCTTCATATTTATAATGCAAAAATCTACAAAGCCAAGAAAATATATTTTATAAAGCTCTGATTCTTATGCTTCTTACAGCTAGACAACTCGCGTACCTCAGAGACATATACAGAATGTATGCAAGTATGACGCATGGTAGTAGTATGAGGGATTTGTGCCAAAGGCTTAATCCTCAGAATCTGAGAATCAATGAAAGAAGGCTGGTACAATTTGGTCTCATTGAAGGCCTCATTCGTAGAGTCTATAAGGTTCACTTCTTAACTTTTTTTAAATAAAGAAGTATCAGCATACATATTTATTTTCATTTAAATTTATCCACCTTCATTTTTTATTTCAGTACCCAATATATCTACCAGGATCTCCTTGTAACGACGAAATGAAAAACAATCCTGTATACAAATACTTTACGGGAACGTATAGCCTGGACGAAATTTGTTGTAGTACGGGTCAGTCAGCAGCGCAGATTGAAGACATTGTTGAACGCGATCCGAATGTTGTCATGTTATGGAAGTAACATAAAATGGCAGTAGCGTATGAACTTCACAAGCAGAGATACATACATAAATATACGTGTCTTTCAATGGATATTCTCAATCATTCGTTTCACTTCGTTTATATACATGTCAGGTACTTTGTTGCTCCTCATCTCATCACATTTTTTCTCTATTGCCTCCCGCAATTTTTTCTTACGTATTTCAGCCTCCGTGCGAATCGCCAGACCTTCCTCAAACATTTTTTGCCGAGCTTCGATGCGTTCTCTTTCTCTTTCGTTTACCTGCCAAGAAAAAATCATTGGTTACAACGTTACGTAATTCTATTTTTAAATGCCATTTTAATTAGTTACCTGTTTCAATATTTCACTCCTGTGAATTAAAGATTGCCGTTGCTTTTTCTCAAGTTCTTTTTGCTCTCGACAGAAAGCTTCTTTTTGAACGTGTACAATTTTTTCAAATTCACGTCGCTCTCGTTCAATCTCAATCGCTTGCATTATTCGTTTATTATTTATTTGTTTCTCCCGTTCTTCCATTAGACTCTTCTGCGCTTGAGCTCGCCTGAGAGCCTCTTCCTTCTCTTTTTGTCTCCATTCTCGTTCCACTTCTTCTTGAATCCGAGCAACGGTTAGTTCGTCTATTCGTGCCTAGAAAAAAACCAAATAATTCAATTTCGACTTTCAAGTTTCTTTCCGATTTCAAAAGAATATACTTGTGTGTCCTGATTCCGTAACGTCTGAGACGCTACTTTCGCTTTTTCTAGCTCCTTTCTCATTTTTTCTTCTTTTCGTTCTTTAGCTAGTCTTGCCTCTCTTTCTTCTTTGTCTCTTTGGTACTCTTGAATCCTACAAATAAACGTACTGGATTGCTAATCTTTATTTAAAATAGCGAAACATATACCTAACGTCAATGATTTTATTTTCCTGTTCCTCCATAGCTTTTAGATGTCTTAATTGTTTATTCCCCTCTGCAATTTCCTGTCGAGTTCGAGCGAATTCGGCCTCCTTGTTCTGCAGCTTCGAAATCTCTGCCTGTTGCCAAGCAATATTACTTAAATTAATTAGTCGACTTTCTTCCTGCTTCCTTGAAAATTCCAGAAGTCTTTGTTCCTCGTTCTCGCGTATTTGATCTTTCAAGCTGTTGGCGAACTCCAATTTTTTTGCTGTCATCTCTTGCTCCTTCTTAAGCTCTTCTTTAATCGCCCATCGTCTTTCGTTCTCCACCATTTCATTCAAACGCTTTTCTTCTTCTTCCAACTCAATTTCAATCAGCTTCCTCTCCGCTAACTATATGTCGGATAGAGGCAACGCGTTAAATTCGTCTTACGTTTATATATCTCTAGTTTTTATCTCAAACTGTTTATTCACCTGCGCATCGCGTATGGCACGGCATTTAGTTTCCAAAATAATCCTATTGCACTTCTGTATCTCTTCTTCCTGTTCCAGTCTCATGTTCTGCGCTCTCTCGAGCACGTATTGAGTCCTTTTCCTGGTTTCCTCCTCGATCTCGGCCAACTCTGCGGGTTTCTCTCGAGACCTCTCCATGTCTAATCTACGAAATTCCTCTTTTCTTTCCATACTCTCCTTTATAAGCCTCTCTCTTTCCTCTGCCATAATTTTCAGGTCTACTTCGCGCTCCTCTTTCGTCATCGAGTCACTGCATGTCCGAAACATTTCGTATTCCTCCTTTGTCAAGACTTTTGCGGAAAACGGTTTATTTTTTGTTTTCATTTTTCCCATCCCGTACTTGACTCTTCCTTTGGTTGACTGAAATATGTAAAGTATAACAAGACGAAGTATTCATTATTATTACCTTTCCTTGAGCTTAAACGTAGTCGTTAATAGCTACAACAAAGTCTAGTAGTACAAATAAATGCAGCGAAATTAAATTTATTGCTGCATCATACATAAGTAATATTTAAACTTTTGCCACGGTTATCATTGGTTTCTAAAAAGTTAAAGTGCATGCTCAATTCAAGGTATTGATCTCTCTGATCAGTCTAGAATTAGTTGCATATCAGAGTATAACAGAGCAGATGCATGTTGGAATTGTATATAATACATTCATTGTTAATTTTATATTTTTGTTAGATACAATAAAATAAAATTTTAAAAAACAATAGTTGTATATTACAGCTCAACATTTATTTTATATTATTTTTATTTATTGAAATCATTATGATAGAATGGGATTTCTTGTAAAAATATTAAAACTAATTAGTATACAGCCTCTTATCTATTAATTCATTAAGAATGGTGATAGCGACATGTGAAAACAATTTTTCTTTGGTTCCGTTTCTTTTTTTCGCAAATTATCAGGCATTATTTATTTTTGTAATATGTTCTTTGCGCAGTAAAACACCGTGGTTTCTAAAAAGTCCAAATAGATTCGAATTTAAGAAGCATATCGATTGTGTACTAATTAAATGAATAAAGATCATTGCATATAAGCGCATAAATTAACACAAACGTTCGTGATACGATAATAGTGAAAACAAGTAATATTATACCTCTTTTCCATTGCCAAGGGCGGAACAACAATTCACATGATTTTCTCCATGTTCACAATTGCAAGGAATTTTTGGCTGGATTTTACAGGACTTGAGTTTTGCATTCTTTTGGTTCTTCGAAAACGATGTTCTGCAAATTGTAGTCATTTTCGACACGACGTCACCCACTGTATGTACCACCATACAACTAAAACTATCTTGTATAATAAATGTATAGAGATAGCAAAGATAGGAAACGGTTCGGATTGAACAGTAAATTTGACACACTTATAGCATAACGGATTTGTTTATAATCCGTCGTAGTAAATGATTGAACTTATGTTCAAGTCCACCTATCTTCACAAAATATATTTTTGTATAAAAATCCGCAGTTTATTTATAAGTGAACAAGGGCTGGATTCACTGACGGAAAGGAGTACCCAGTGACTGAGAGACGTGCTAAATATTTTGAAACGCTAAACGTCGACCGTTTCGTTTGTTTGTTCGATAGTACACTGAGATACATTCCGATTACTCCGAACAACGGATTTTTTCGTACAAAAAAGCCGCGCTCGAATCCAGAGCTGGTCAAAAAATAGTATTTCAAATAAACAATCATTTTGTTTTGTCACAAGGCTGACAAAACGGAGTACAATGAGGTGGAATATACAAAATATGTAATATAATGACAACTACACCAATAAATTAAGATTTTATATATACATGTATTATACAAAATTATATGTATTATATAGTATACAATTATTTTTGTTTATTTAAAATATTTCACATAAACAATCATTTTGTTTTGTCACAAGGCTGACAAAACGGAGTACAATGAGGTGGAATATACAAACTATATAATATAATGACAACTACACTTATAAATAAATAGTAAGGTTTTATATATACAAGTATTATACAAAATTACATGTATTATATAGTATACAATACAATAGCGAAAGCTAGTGCAGAGAAATTTTTTGTCGAGCTCGCGAGGGACCCCAGTAACACTAGTTAATACTAAACCTACCAACACCAGTCAAAATGACCGGTTCCAGGTTTTTTATTTTACAATTAGAAAAATGACATAACTGATTTCGTAAGAAACGATTGTATAGACATCTTTAGTGGTGCACGTGTGCCAATAGGCGCCGCACAATAGCTAAATAAAATCAATCTTGTCATTTTTATAAGGGAACATGTACCATAGTCATTTTTAAGGCTATGTAGGTTTAGTGTTAAGGGTTGAAATGTGAGAACATTTCTCGAAGAAAGAGGGTACGTTGATACGCAAAAATGTTTTCAGATTTTCAATTGTTGTTGCACAGCGTATTTGACTTTAAAATAATTCCACGACAATGGATGAGTAGGGTGATTCACCCCTTTTGTCGGTGGTTACGTATCGTCGTCAAGTTTCCCTACGACGTTGGCTTTCCTTAGGTGGGAAAACGCACATGTGACCGCGCGTCACTTGTCTGCTGATAATAAGTATTAATGTTTCTAGAAAAATGTACATATACGCTGGATATTGCGAAATATTCGATCCTTAGATTCGACCCCTCCGGATGAAATTTCATTCTATCTGTGAAAAAAATGAAATAATCGAGCCACTCCCCTTTCCAAAGATTCTATTTCATTGAACTGCATGCATTCTATAAATATAATACAATCTCCACCATTAGTAATTATTATATAACATATTCCATAATATAATATATAATAATAATATATAATAATAATAATGTAATATATAATAATAATATAATATGTAATAATAATATAATATATAATAATAATAATATATAATATATAATTATATAATATATCATTATATAATAATTACTAGTCGGTGGAGATAGTATTATATTTACAGAAAGCGTAAGCATGCAATTCAATGAAATAGAATCTTTGGAAAGGGGAGTGACTCGATTATTTCATTTTTATTTTTTTTTTATTAGTAAATCGTGGATCTGTGTGGAACTTCCGGGATATGTAGGGTCAGAAATCTTTAAGAAAAATTATACGAAGTAATCGAACTTCATTTTCGAAAGAAGTCGTTCGATCGAGGTCGTTAATAAAAAAAACAGTATTTGTATATCGTTGCTTATCCGCATATTGTCTTTACAACACTTCGTGTAACAAAATTCTGACTGTGTATTCAATAATCCAATATAGCAACCAAACAAGTTCTAAGGTATACAACAATTATGGACGATGGATTGTGAAACTAGAGACTTCTAGCTTTAAAATGAATCCAAATTTATCGTACTGGGACCATTTTTTTACGAAATTATCAAATATATGCAATTTTTAGAGAATCTAGTATTTAGTGTTCAAGTACTTTTTGTATCACCGTATGTGTATGGTTCAAAACAAAACCAATCAATATGGCTAAGCAAACTTTAGCGAACACCGCTGTTTTTTGTCGTGCGGCAAAAAAAATTTTGTAGAGAGGGCTCGTGTTCATGAACTCTAAGAACCCGAGCTCTGTTTCTACTATAAAAATCGCTATAGTAAGGAGACCGAGGACTTTATGTATTTATTGGAGAAATGAAACAAGAATGACTCTTTCCTCTTTCGTTTTCTTAGAATTACAATAGTTTTTTAAAACAACACAGGTTAATAATGACACAAACACCCGGTATATTTGTATAATTATCTTGGAAATGATCTTAAAATCAAAGAAATGACGTGGTGTTTTATAGAGGTTTTTATTTCATTTATTATTAAGTACATTAGAAACCGGGAAACTCAGTTTTCTCAGAATTTCTCGACCTATAATTTATCTATTATAGGACCTATAATAAGTTTACGCAAAACAATTTCTACTTTATTGACGCTTATTTGAAATATTTCCGTTATTTGTAATAACATGAAGTATTGTAACGAAAACATTTTCTTATTTCTTTAAACGGAATCACTTTCCTTCGGTATCGTGAATCGATAGAATATCGAATTTGCATAATTATGTATGTGTGAACTTTCGCGTATATCCTAAACCTATAGTTAACGAGATATTATGTATTGAAATAATATTCAGTAAATACGGCGACCTTGAAATCTCTAAAACGTCTTCGTCTCCATATAAAAAATGGTTACATACATCACAATATTTGCCCCTCTCGTGTTTTCATATATTATTATAAATAACGAAAGTATTCAAGGTTTTCAAAGTTTTTTGTTGGTCCACTCTATACATAATATTACATTTTTTTAGTTACTTTGGCAGTTTCTAATATGTATTCTTCTGTACTGTTTGTGTGAAATATTTACAATACTTACAGTCAATGTCAAAAGTATTCGTAAACATTTAAAAAATGAAAACTTTTATAAGCGAATAACGAAACAAGTTGTTCTAGCAATTGCTGTTTGTTGCAGTTGCGAAGTAAAAACCTGAAACGTCATTTTGGGAGTCAGTTATTTGGAGCGACGAATAAGAATTGCAGCCACGATTAAACGAAACAAGCAATTATTTTTCAAGAGAGATAAACAAAACCTTTTGACGAAAATAAATAACTCACGCAGTCAAATGCGGTGGTGGCGCCATTATGACAGAATGTGGGAAATTTAGCAGATGTTGGAGGATGATTGACTGCAATATTAAGTATCTAGAATAGTTACAGAAGGGTCTGTTCTTTTCTTCTAAAATATTAGAATCGGCATAAGTCTAGTTAGTTCATTTCGAAAATTGTTACTTTTTGCAAGGGAATAACAAAAAATGAGAAGCTGTAATTTGAACAAGTCAAAACATTATCAGAATTACAAACACTATTATAATATTCTCAACGTATTAAAAAAATTAAATAACTCTCTATTTCATTCTAGTTCATTGCAATTCAGGTGGAGCATATTTTAATATTTTGGTTTAATTAATTATAGTTATACAAATTACAAAACGAAACTGCGGATTTGATGTATTTATAATAGAAGTGGATAGATGAAACAGTAAATGAAAACAATAGTAAAGTGTTTACACGTATTAATTATATAGTTCACGGAAAAGTACTTCTCACGAGAGGTGAACAATATATACAAGTGTATACATATGTATATACCCCCAGTAGCACAAAAATATCGGATTAAAAATATTTTTTAAGCCACACTTTTTCATATGAGATATTGGATCTGAATATTGTATACACGTACAATAAATATAAATTGAATGTTTAAAAAGTACAAGCAAAATATTCAGAGAATACAAACTAGATATTTAAAAAATATAAAGTAAATATGAATCCAATATTTGAAAAATATAAATTCAATATTTAAATAACATTCAATAAAATTTTCAAATGTAGGAAAAAGTTATAACAAAAATTAGAAACTATAAATATCTATTACTTTCTGTACACTGCTTGAGGGAATATTCCATTTTATCTTCGAAATGACCTTATTACGATTAAGAAATTTTTATATTATGTTATATAATTTCTGATATTACAGATAATATTTATTTCATATTATAAAAAAAAAATATTTTTTCATAATATGAAATAAATATTATCTGTACATTAGGAAAAAATATTCTATTTCTAATATTAAATAAAGATTCATTTTGTATTTAGAAAAAAATATTTTTCTCGTAATATGAAATAGATATTTCCTGCATATCTAAAAAGAAATATTTGTTACTTAATATAAAATAAATATTGTATGTATATTTAAATATTAAGAAGAAATTGAATGTCTTTTTAATATTATAAGAATGCGTATATAATATTTTGTGCTACCAGGGTACATGACAGGCTGTTTTCATAGCAAGGACTTGGTTTTGCTATCGTGTCTTACGGTGTTGTCACGGAGTGTACGTGCGGTAAAAAAAGTGGCGAACGCTACAGCGATACCGGGGAAAAGAAGCGTTCGTAGTTGTCTTTGTCTACCTAGTAAACATTTCATTCACGAGCTGCGCCAAACGAGTGCGTCCTAGTCAGCCAATTGCGAAGGGTTTCCTAAATAAGAAGTCTTCCTGAAGAGGGAACGAGCGCAATCGTGCGCGACGCGCAAGATTCCTCGGTTGCCGACTTCACTTTGAGAACGATACAGCTTCGATTCACTTTCTAACACATGCACGCGTGCCTTTCTACAGTCATAAAATATTTTACAGTCGTCGTTACCGCCTACTAACTTCCCGCACAGTGTTTTTACTTTGTCTTTCAAGTACACGTGGTTTAATGCAAAAGTGGTGTTGTAAGTTAATATTTCTCCGTTTGGTTTAACTGAATGTCTCTCAAGGGTATCATCGCCTGAAAACAAAATAGAGCAGAACCTTGATTATTCGAATTAAACAGTTAGACATGACTGTTCGAACATTAGAACGTTCAGCATGAGATTACCAACACAGAAGCATATTTTGGGGGCACCGAAGACTTTAGACACCGAAGGTTCGAACAAAGGGGGGTCCTACTATACAATTGTGATATAATTTTACCATGGCGGAAAATCCATCTACGATTAATTGTTTCGCGAAGTGCCGTTTACCCGTTCTAGTGAAGTGCCGTATACGCGAAAAATGCGGAATACGTTGTTTTCGGTGAAGTTTCGAAAAGGTCGAGAAGAAGGTCGAAGAATGGTCGGCGAGTGAATTGTTCACGGAAAACGCGAATGTGTATTCCAATCGGAACAATTTTCCATCGATCTGTTCTTCCCCCTTCGGTTTTCCTCTCGGTACGCCTTCTCTACACTTCGTGTACTTCTAGTCGCCCTCTCAAACTTCTCCGCGGTACGTTATGCGATTGTAATATCTACAATTGCCTCGAAAATATTTGTTTTGGAATGGACGAATCACGGCCTATTTTCACGGTCGTTTGGGCTGGCGCGGGACGACGTTCTTTTTTGAATGTACGGTTAATTCTAACGGATAACTGAGCTCGTCGGGAAGAGAGAAGGAAAGAAAATGAAAGAACGCAATCCATCCCAACAATCGGGTGACCCTTCGAGGAAAGACAAGGGCAAAGCGAGGAAGAGCAGAGCTGCCACGAAATTATTCGCGTCTAGCAACTGGCCGAAGGTGATGATATCCCGTGCTGACAGAGTCTCGGAGAGGATGGAAGTGTTCACCGAAATCATCCCTTCCTCGAGCAGACAGCAAGCGCACGATGGCGAAGAGGAAGATGGAGAGTCTGACTGCGATGTGGAACACCTTTTTTGCGACGCTACAGGTATTTCTTTATTTAGATAATATTATCAATAATATTTTGATCATCCACGTACATATTTACGCTCGACGTTCTGTGTCCTTAATAACGGTAGTACGCATAGAATTTATAGCGAAACTGCGGATTTAATATTTTTACAGTCTGTGTAAAAAGTTATTATAGACTATTGTGTTGGAACGAACGTTTGTACCGTTTTTAAATTAACATTCAAAGATAAGATGAAGATATTTATTCACAGATTTAGTCAATAGTATATTTTCCATTCTGTTTTGTTGCTTATTGTTTACCATTGTTCAGGTACTTTGTCGTGCTACTCAAGAAACCTATGAATAAATATCTTTATTTTATCTTCGAAGTTTCATTTAGAAACGCTACGAACTTTAGTCCCGGCTCGGTAACTAGTGGTACAGTCGAGAAAGTGGTGATTCTACATAAAAAATATGTCTAACGAGAAATGTATAATAAAATGTTGTCGCACGTGGCTTTGTTTTGGACAAACTTCGACGAACTCGCGTGGTATCTTACAGTTTTCCAACCTATTTGAACTGAGAAGGAGAGCGAGGATTGTAATTTAAAGAGCGGGTAGCGTGGAAGGTAAGAATGGTAAATTAATTCAGCGAGAGTGGAACTTGAAATAAAGTAGATATTGGACGTATAATGTGTTTAGGACATAGAGGATAATACAGAGAAAAGAAATGGTTATTTACATGGATCAATGGATGCATACATTTGAAGACGGCGTGTACAACTGACGCGTAAACATAAACGGAATGTGCGAGGTACGTTGAGCGTCGTGTTCGAGCAACGGTCGTTCGCGAGTCAGATAGCGAAATCTCTACGAGATGCGCGGGCAAGAACAAGAGTCCGCGATAACAGTTTATATTCTACATTTTCGACTTATTTTTGTGTGTACAATCATCTCCTTTTCATTTGTACCACCAGTTACACTCTATATGTTGATGTGTAAGCCACATACATGGTATTTTGAGTAAAATAATGTTGTACGATTACTGTTGCATATAAAATAAATCGCATATACGGATTGAGGTTGCAAATTATGTGAAAATTAAGACACACGACAGAATTTTATACAATCTACAAGTGAACTATCTAATTAACCTAACCCCTTGCTCCACAATATCGTGTCAGACTCGTGATGAAGATTTTTAGCAGAGTCTAGTAAATATATGTATGTTATTAATTTTCTTCAAAACCAAGATGAAATTTTATTTAATTTATTTTTTATTTATTAAAATAGATATAAATTTTCTCCTTTTTTTTAGGAAATTACGAACTACAAAGAAAGTTGTAATCACTGAAACCGTATAATAAATTGTAGGGCAAGGGGTTGAGATTGACTTATACCGATGTACATGTATTTCGAAACATTTTGTTTAGTGAGACGAACGAATAGGCTGACGTAAATTTGGTTTTTGATCGTACATTCTGACCAAGAGAATTTTAAGTATGTTTTCGGCGCAACGGTTCGATCAATTGAAACATAATAAAGCAATTTTACAAGTTAATTAAACTTTCGACGTTTCGATAGTAATTCCTATCATTCTCAAGAAAGACAATAAAAAACTGCGTCTGAAACATTTTTAAATTGTAAAGAGTTATACACGATCAAAATTGTGATTAAAAGATCACATTTCTTGTTGTATCACTGACCTGCTTTATACAAAAATTGTTAAAAACGGAACTGAGCTTCAAAAATACAAGTTTCTTTCATGGTGTCTGTCAAGCCACTGAGAACAACACGTGAGATCTTCGAGAATCGCAATCAAACGGAAAATCGATAGGCACAGTAAACACACCAAGGAAATAGGCGGGTAATTCAAATCAGTAAGCCCCACCACAATACTCTAACTGACTATCATTTAACATAGAATTTTTAATTAAATTCCTATGTAAAATGAACAAAGAAAAGCAATGACAATATGCAATTCTTAAATTCAAATTTAGAAAACATACTTAAAATTCTCTTGCATAGGCTGACTTCACAATTAATAACAGTATGAATATAAAAAAGACAGTACGATAGTTATATAGTTTATGCAAAAAAGAAAAAAGTATCTCTAGGTCGGTTATTACTAAATCTTATATAGGTTTATATGAAAAACGGGACTTTTAGCAACAATTTACCCCTTCGAAAGGGGGGTTGAGTTGAGGTGATGACTAGACAGCGACGAACGGTTAAGCTTGGGCCTTGGGCTAACACTGTTTGGGGATTATTCAATTAATCCAAATTGACTGGAGTATCAACAATATATATTTTTAATAATTTATTTTTTCTTAAGTTTTTAATTTACAGAAGGTAACAGAAGGTTATGATCGGAAAGGTTTAAATTCAGGGATCGTAACGGTAACCCGAATTGGTTTAGGTTCTATGAAACTGTTTGTAAACCATAAATCTCTGTAACCCACACTAAGAGCGGGTTTGAGTACGAGACTTGAACTTCAAACATCGACATTTACTAGTTTACTACGGATGTACCGGAGTTCTTGTGCGAGTTATGGAATACTGTTAATAAATTTATATTAACAGACGCGTTTTAGCATTTATACTGACAAATTTCTAATAATTTTTCATTTCATCTTCCATTGGATCAAATAATCCGTTCTTTCCAAAATTCTATTTATTTCGCGTACTGAGGAACAATTTTTTCTTCGAATTCTTTCCGGAGAATCAAGTGTCACTCATTCAAACCACTGATGAGACATTGAACGGCATTTTCGTGTGTGCGTGATGATTTTGGCGTCGAAAAGTTAAAAAGTTGGTTAAAATATAATTAGGTTTGGACCTTGATCATTCCGCGCAAACATGTAAATTAATAATGAATGTATAGTATGTCTATGCCAATCAAATATTAATAATAATTTACCAAAAATTCCCTTTATTTTTTTAACTGTAAATTAGGGTGGTCCTTAGTTATATTTAGTGAAATTTTTTTTTCGGGACACCCCCTAGAATTGTGACACTTGACGAAAAAATAATGTGTGCAAAATTTGAAATCGATCGGATAAGTGCTGCCGCATCGACTTTGAAAATTGGTTAATTTTGTAACTCAATTTTCTCCACTGTAGTATATCATTAGTATATATTGTTATATATCGTTGAATTTGTCTTTTTACGCACTATAATAACGCAGAAACAAAATGCATCATTAATTTAAAAAAATTAGTGCCCTTGAAATCTCAAAAATTGACTTTTCAAAAAAAAATTTTTTTGCATTATATTTAATAGATTTAATAGATTTAATAGATTTAATAGATTTAATAGATTTAATAGATTTAATAAATCTAATAGATTTAATAGAAGTAAATCAAATTATATTTTGAAGAGGAGCAGGGAATCTGCCTGATCACCAGTTCGAGCGAGATTCAAGAAAATCCAGGGATCAAAGAAGCTACAGGTGCGAAGGAAAATGGTTTGAAGACGATCGACAAACTGGTGAAAGAGAAAGAGAACGATCGATCGGTAGCAGAAACTGTGATCACGAAATTTGCCAATAAAGAAAAGTCAATTGTCGTCGATCTAACAACCGACGAGAAAAATGTGTGGAAGCAGACAATTGTGAAGCGTTTCAACGACGCGAAGTCGTTAGTCATGATCAACGAAGAGGAAAGAGGAACCAAGAATGGAACCACGAGCACTGCGATAAGTAACTAATTGATTTTACAATCGATCAGTCGACGTATCCCGTATTTACAGAATTTACAGTAGGGCAAATAACTACTGGTTTATTACGGGTTTTCGTGTAAACTGAAAAGAAACATGTTAATGCTACTTAAATTGTCACATACTTTATTGTATAATAATAAAATGTGGTGGCTCTTATTTTTGATTTTTGATTTTTTTTACTGCACCCCCCTCCCCACTCAGGATTGTTCTAAATAGTTTAAAAAAATCTGTGCAAAATATAAGTTCTCAATCACGCACTTAAACATTAAAATGATTAATTAAATGTTCATACAATCTTTTTAAACTAAAGTATTTACTAAACTATTTAAGGGAAAATATGGCATACAAAATCTGTACATCTGGATAGGCTGCGTCTTTTATATCCGATTACTTTTTTTTATAAAACAAACGATTATACTGTTATATTGATAAAATAAAATAATAAATAGTTTCACCTCGTGAAGAGGTTATTGAAGTAACTAAATTAATGATTAAATTTAGATGTTTTTTGTAGTTTAATGATTAAAGTTTAGCTGCATTCGTTTTTAAAATTGCTTTTTAGTACAAAAAATAAATAGAATTCTGGAGAGTATGAATTATTTGACCAAATGGAAGATGAAATGAAAGATTATTTGAATTTCATTTGAAATTCAATGAATTTGGCTGTTCAACTAAACTAACATATAAGGATAATTTATTTCCCAAATAAATGTCCAAGTCTGTATTGAGTCTTAGATAGAGTAAAGTAGTTTTAGTGCCGAAGAATAAAAAATTCGTCACTCGAAGGTGACGTGAAGGTCAATATATCGCACATCATTGAATTTATTTTTTTATGTGCTATAAGATTGTTGTAATAAAAATATACATCCCATACAAGAAAATTGTAATAACCTTTAAATTTCGTAAAAAAGACCTTGAGAAAATCTTTTTGCTTATCACCGTATTTGCCCCTTCAAAAAAAAATACACTTTTCTTCCGACCTTTTTTCAATCACAAAAAATAAACGAGATATTTAAGAATGTCAAATTAAGTTAAATATCCCGTATAATAAAGTGCTTAAAAATCTGTATTGCATCAATATGCTAATTGTATAATGTCTAACTTAAATTAACACAAAGAACAATGTTTTCTTGATCTACTATACATTCTCTGAAAATTGCTTTATGTGCTGAACACGTTCGTAGTGGCGATATTGATTCAAATAATAAATGGTTATACGTCAGAAAATTAAACTGGCGGAGACTGAATTATTCGTAACACAGAATAACATATAATGTATGGATCAATCATAAGTGTCTTAACTATTTTCTTATTCGTATTGCAAAGATAGATTTCGAAAAGTCCCTTACGTAAAAGTACTCTAACGCGTTAAAATAAATTAAGTAATTTTGAAACTAATTTCATTTTAACTAACACTTGCTTTTAGATTTTAGACATCAAAATATAATATATTTTGTGTCTTAGTGAATTTTGAAATGTAGAGTATAATATAATAAAATGGGATTATTATTATTATTTTCGTCGTGTAATAATGTAAATTCCTGATTTAAATACATCATTTTAAGTAAACCTTTTAATAAATGAAAGTAAAATGAAAGTTGCATGAAAATTGATTAGAATATTAATTTGTTCATGAATGTTTTTCATACATTCGGGACTCGTCGAAATTATGGGTTCTAATATTTTTAATTTACGTATTTTGAAATTGAAGAATTGGAGTAATTGAAGATAAAAAATCATTCAACTAATTTATTTCTTGGGACTTAGATTAAAAAATTTAAATGCTTGCTATTTTTATAAAGCAATGTAAAGTAGTCACTTTTAGAGTTCTCTAAATCTATTATTAAGCATTCGTATTAATAATCTGTACTACGAACAATCTATTAAAAGGGAGCGTTTTTATGAGTCACTATATGTTGGTCTGCGAAGTTTCGCAAGAAGTGCAGTCATACTTCTCACGAATAACAGTATGCCACATTTTCCCCACAAAAATCGATACGGGGCTGCCTACCCTTAACATTACATAGTCGACACTATCAGTATCGTCCACTGAATTTTGTATCTGTTACCACGTATGTACCGCGCAATAATTAAAGCACAAATTACGTTATTTAAATCGTTAGAAATAATTATACGAGACTACACTGTTTTCATTAAAGTATTTGTCGATGTTTGATTCTTATTTATCTGATCGTTGTTATATACATATAACTCGAAAAGTAATTCATGAAAAAATATTTGTAATATGTAATAAAAAATAGGGGGTGCCATTTAAAAAAATTGAGGTAACCTTCACGTGATCTTTAAATGACACTTCAAGGTCAAACCAATGGCTCCATCTTATAGCTCTTGCGAAACCATAAAAGACATGTGTGAACCATTCTTTTCTAAAATGCTCTATTTTTTAGATATTCGACAGTTTCCAGACTATTCTAACACACCCTGTATATTGGGGATTTCGTAGTATGCATTGCTATTGCTGTCAT
>CM052336.1:25455065-25466126 GCA_028455595.1 Lasioglossum vierecki | reverse complement strand
ATTTTTGAAGTTAACCCTTTCGGCCTTGGTGGTGGGGTGCATTGTACGTATATACACGTCTCAATAATGTTTCTAATCTTTTCTGTGACAATATGTGTCACGTGTATGCGATATTTCACTGTTTCAATTAGTTTGCTATACTATATACATTGACTCGAATTAATATTCGGACGCACTAAAAAAGACGATAACTTTTTAAATATTATACTATACGATTTTAATTGTTTTGGGAAGGTAGAGTAATTAGTTTACTGCAGGATGTGAAAAGAAATTTTTTCAAAACTTGGCCCAGCTAAAAAAGTTGTATAATCAATGTTTACTATTGTTTATCACAATTTCGACTAAATGCAATTTTTCAACTTGTATAATTAAATGCAATTTATTGGACGTTACTTACTAAACTAATTCTTCTAGCCTTACAGAAAAATTGAAATCGTTTTCACAGAATGTGAAAAGAAATTTTTTCAAAAATTGACCCAGCTAAAAAAGTTGTATAATCAATGTTTACTATTGTTTATTACAATTTCGACTAAATGCAATTTTTCAACTTGTATAATTAAATGCAATTTATTGGAAGGTACTTACTAAACTAATTCTTCTAGCCTTACAGAAAAATTGAAATGGTTTAGTTGATTCATAAAAAAATTATTCTGTTTTAAAGTGTGTGGAAACAGTTAAGCTCTTTACTGTAGTTCCAATTTATTCGAAGGAATTTTGCGTTTGCGGGATTTAGTACATGGTGTCGTTCAATGATTCATTTTAGAGCCTCAGATTATGATAGCGGACAGTCCGACTAAAGCACAAAACGCTGGCAGCTTGGCAACCGCTCTGCGAGACCGTGGATCATACCTGATACCGATGCAGCCGAATCGTTCTTTGCCCATTCATCCGGCTCCATTGCCAATGCGAACGTTTCGCAAAAAAGGGCCCCCGCCCCTATTGCTTATATCAAAGTCTGCCACCCTGGACGTTATCCAAGTGGAGTCGGCACAATCGATCAGCGCCATATCCGAGGGGTCAACTCTCAAAGAAAATGATGCGAGAGTCGAGACACCGTTGAGAGACGCCTCGGCTTCAGAGGTCGTCTCACGGATTTCGAATACGATAAACTCCCGCGCGACGAAGAAGAGAAATAACGATGACTGCCAGAAGGAAAAAGACTGCAAGGAAAATAAGAGAAGAAAAAGATCGCACGAGGCGGACTCGGACCAAGGCAGGGAGGATTGCGTGAAGACCTCCCTCAAAGATTTTCTGAGTAAGTTTTGCGGCTCGACCGATAACAACGGCCCGCGAGATCAGTGCACTGACAAGTGTACAGGCGTAGTTTCAACTACCGATAGCAAGAACAAATGCTGTGACAAACTGGTAGTTCCTCCGTTGAGATTGAAGAAAGTTGTTCGTCTGGGTAAGCGTTACAGTTCGACAGTAGTAGGTGTTAACCGATTAAAATTTTTAACTTGATCGATTGATCAATCCCTAATAGCACAAAATATTATATACACATTCATGTAATATTGAAAAGAGATTCAATCTCTTCTTAATATTTAAATATACATAGAATATTTATTTTATATTAAGTAACAAATATTATTTTTTTAAATATGCAGGAAATATTTATTCAGATAATATTTATTTCATGTTATGAAACAACTATTTTTTTCTTATTATAAAATAAATCTTTATGTGATATCAGAAATTATATAAAATTATATAATATAATATAAAAATTTCTTAATTGTAATAAGATCCTTTCGAAGATAAAATGGAATATTCCTTCAGGTAGTGCACAGAAAGTAATTCATTTTTTAAAATTTGAATATTTTATTGAATGTTATTTAAATATTGAATTTATATTTTTCAAGTATTGAATTCACATTTACTTTATATTTTTTTAAATATCTAGTTTATATTCTCTGAATATTAAGCTTATATTTTTTAAACATTCTATTTATATTTCTGGTACATGTAAAATATTTATCTAATATTTTTGTGCTACTAGGGATGCTTGATTAATTAATCGTCGAGCTTCGTCATTGATTTCATCGATCGAAGGGTTCATTAAAAGTTTTAATTGTTAATAAATGGTCGTTGGTCATAATGTCAGCCCTTTGCATTCTTTCGTCGAATGGACTCGACATCAGATTTCTCCTTCGAGAAATGTAAATGAAATGGATTTTTACATTATTTTTACATTATATTTTATTGTCTTATTTTTTCGTTAAAAACAAATGTAAGTTCTACAAATATAGATTACAACGAAATTTGAATAATATTTAATATAATTAGTAAAGAAAATTGTTTAAAATAAGTAGCAGTCGAGGAAGTCTTTGTTCTTTGAAGTCAAATGAATTGCATAATATAGCAGGAAATTGTCGACAAGAAAATTGAAAAGTAATTCGGAGTGCAAAGGGTTAATCGTCGATGAATGTCGTTGGTTGAAAATGTTAATTTAAAATTTCATTTTAATTTTTGCTTCAAGTTATTTACACACTTTGAAATTATTTTTATCACACTTGTTGTAATTATATGTTCAAATTTAAATGTAAAAATATTGTTCTTTTTGGTTGTAAATGTTGTAACATTAATATTCATATATAGTGTTAATTTTACCCGAACGCCTAAATTATTGCCGTTGCTGTTGACTAGAATTAACACATGTTTTTAAGACGTGCATTTGATGGTGATACGTTATTCTGATTGTGAGAATGTCATTTTAACGTTTTTTCAGGGTCATTGCATTTTTTGCATAAGAAAATGTATTTTTCGACGTGAAGATGAGTTCAATGACCTACATACCATGATCTTGGACGCCGTAACCAGACCTGGGAAAACTTTATTTGAAATGAAAATAAGAGAAATAACCATTTCGAATTATTTAATTCATATATTAAAAAATTTCCATCGTTCCCAGTGACCTTGACATAGGTTGTCAAGGTCAAAATGAGGAACATCTTATCCAGATCCTTTTGTACCCTTTTTGACCTCAACGGAGTTGATCGTAGAAACTGTAAGAGTCGCAGATTATAACGGGTCCCATGGAAATCACCGAAACAGTTTACACCGACTCCAGATTTGACCGACACCGAATTTAATCGACAACGCCTTTAACCGACAGCGGATTTGACCGACACGAATTTGACTGTCAACGAATCTAAAATCGTTGTCGGTCAAATCCGCTGTCGGTTAAAGGCGTTATCGATTAAATTCGTTGTCGGTCAAATCTGGAGTCGGTGAAATGTTTCCGGTAAAAATTGTGTCGGTGATTTCCATGGGACCCGATTATAACACAGACGACGTCGTTTGTGATTTTAATCAACGTTTGCTAGCAGCCCTGGTAGTCAATTTGGTTACAGTTTGCTTCCTGGGAATTCATGCTTCATTTGACCCGGTTCTCATATTGTTTAGTTTTATGGTGTAATCACATTATTTATATGTGTTACTAAAATTTTTACTGCTAAATACACATTCTTATAAATTAAAAGGTGTCACTTAGAAACCCTGATAACATGGTTAAACTCATACTTGGATTTGTAAACTTAAGTAAATATTTTTAGAGAACCTTCACGAATCCAGTAAGAACTTGTTTTTTTCAGTTCGCATGTACAATTTTCAATTCGCATTCAATTTCGAAGACAGTAATAGTTTTACATTACAGAACTTTATTACAGTTTTAACGGTAATAGTAGTACATTTTCATTTGCATATTAATATTCTGTAGACTTTTCTGAATAAGCTGATATAGTTTAATATTACGTTATCAGTATGGGGATCTATTTAAACAATGATTAAAGCGAGAAAAGCATCTAAAGTGTTTCAATTGTCAAGGATATTTTTTTAATTTATTTCAAAAATTAAATGTGCAAGTATCGTTTTATTCACTGTATGTATTAATTATGTTTTTAAGTTTTTGGATATAGATGTGTGCATGTCAATTGTGATTTTGTGTATATATATAATATGTGTACCCAGCATTTTTAATAATGGCTATAATAGACTTGTAGTTATGTATAGTAACGGACGAAAGAAAGTTTAAGGTATAACACATGCGATACCACAATTTTTACAAACTGAAATTTAATTTTATAGTAACAATGAGTATTCTATAAATATCATCATCTTACAAAAGAATGAAAACAATAAAATTACCAAATTGATAGAGAACTTTTATCTAAGACGATGAAACGAATGAAAAACTGGATTAACAAAAGCAAGTTTAATTCCACGTTTTTGAAATTACAACTTTTATAATCAAACATTTTGTTAATTTTCATACTTTGTGGGACCACCGTTGCTGTCTATTATGTCTGGTAGTATCAAATTTGTTTAATTCCTTTCGAAAACCATTGTTTGTTAGTACTGTTTTATTTTGTAGTTTCTTAGTAATTAGAAATGTGTACAAAAAATTCGTGATGCCATCAGCAACTGTAATTGTTCGAGCAAATCTCTGGAGGAAGGAAAACTTTATTCTCAGATGAGTTTTGCAAATGTGTGTGAATTAATTTACTTTGACTTTTTCTATTGGTTTGCTGTATCCGAATCTAAGGGTCGGTAAGAAAGTGATTTCGGATTTTTGAGGTGAAATAAAGCCCAATTTTTTTTTATTCAAGCAATGAACTTTCACTAATTGTGACTTGAAGTCGCACTTGGATCAGTTTTTTGCCGATAAGAAAAGAAAAGAACAGCGAACAAAAAAAAATCGATTTTTTTCACCCTTAAGTGGTTCCTAGACAAATAATATTATCGGTAAAATATGGCACAAAAAATTGCGCAATAATATTGCTGGCTCACCCACACGAGACAATATTATCGTTAACTGCATTTAACGTGTGAAATAAAAAGAAAGCAAGTTGTGTGGCCATTGCATTAGTTGTAGCTTTAAAAAAGAAAGATAAAAGGAATCGCCGGTGGATGAAGGAATAGTTTAAAAAAAGAAATGAGTACACTCGTGAAAATACGTTAAGTGATCTAAGAATCTCGATATAATCTAAAATGAATTTTTTCTTTCTTCCTCTTTCTCCTTCGTAGCCATACTTGAAAATTCATTGTTCACTTTGCGACTGTGTAGACAGAACTGAGCCAATATTCCGCAAAATTACACAGAGGCGAGATTGTACAATAAAAATCAAACTCTTTTTAATTGACTCATCATATTGCGCAATCTTTCAATTTGATTTATAGACGATCAATATCCCTAGAAGCACAAAATATTATATACACGTTCATATAATATTAAAAAGCGATTCAATCTCTTCTTAATATTTAAATATACATACAATATTTATTTTATATTAAGTAACAAATATTTCTATTTAAATATGCAGGAAATATCTATTTCATATTACGAAAAAAAATTTTTTTTTTCTAAATACAAAATGAATCTTTATTTAATATTAAAAATAGAATATTTTTTCCTAATGTACAGATAATATTTATTTCATATTATAAAAAAAATATTTTTTTCTTATTATAAAATAAATCTTTACGTAATATCAGAAATTATATAAAATTATATAACATAATATAAAAATTTCTTCATTGTAATAAGGTCCTTTCGAAGATAAAATGGAACATTCCCTCAAGCAGTATATAGAAAGTAATAGATATTCATAGTTTCTAATTTTTCTCTAACATTTGAGAATTTTATTGAATGTTATTTAAATATTGAATTTGTATTTTTCAAATATTGGAGTCAAATATACTTTATATTTTTAAAATATCTAGTTTATATTTCTTTTACATATATACAATATTCAGATCCAATATTTCTCTCATATGAAAAAATGTGGCTTAAAAAATATTTTTCCAATATTTGAAAAAAATATTTATCCAATATTTTTGTGCTACTAGGGATTATTGTACAATATCAATGATTGTGCAATATATTTACGATGATATTGATCGTCTAGGGACCGCTTTCAAATAGCGAAATTACTTTCTTGCCAATCCAATAGAATGTATTGCTACTGTATACAGTTATGAATGTCATCACAGCGTAGCTGTAGGGTCAAACTTGCTTTTGAAAAAATCTAAATATTATATCATTAAACTTTATTTCTTCCGGTCACTGTAAAATGTTACTTTTCGATCTTCCTTACTGACGAACTATTATATATGCACTATTAAATCGTTTCTTTCTTATATTTTATAGATACAGAGAGTTGCAATGATTCCCCCGTCGCACCACAAACCGACCACGAATCGAACTACCAAATCATCAAGGCCAAGACAGGAACGGATAATTTGCTTCAAGAAAAAGAGACGAATTTAACATCTCTGAGCATCAAAAACAGCAAAGTAATGTACCGGCGCAATAGACTAAAACAGAAGATCACTGCATTAAAAATCAACAAGCAGAATCTGGCCACATTGATGGCTACCGATCCTAGCTCGCTGCAAAACACTAGATTGAAACAAGTAATGAATCGGTACGATAAACAGATCGAGAACCTGTCTAAATTGTACAACAAACTATCCGCGGCGTGTTCATCTCTTGATGAAGAATGCTTTTCCCCTGGATCGGATAAAGACGAGAATGAATCTGTAGCAAATAAATCTAGAATGTCTATTTCTCCTGAACCTCCGAAACTCTCTCCACGATCTTCTACTACGTACGAGAATATACCACCCGAAGATGTTAGGAACAGCCCTCCCATCCTGCCCAGGGTTTGCCTGGCTATTACGCCGACGCAGGACGGACTGTTTCAAATCTCCGAGAGTAAAGTTTGGCCCGTGACCCAAGGATTAATAGATCAGACAACCTCTGCGAATTCTATCGGAGATATTCTTGGAAAAACGACGTCGACTGACTCGGGAGAATGTAGGCAAATAACGGAGAACAGTTTAGACATAGAGGTGACAGATTTTCAGCTAGACAAAAAATATTCGGAACATTCCGACAACATAGTTCAACTCTTCGAAGACAATCCTCCGGAAAAGAAGAAAGATGAAAAGAAGCGCGAGGTGGACGAAGATGAGCCCTCTCCAGGCCGATTGGTCATCCACGACGAAGAGGAGAAAATAAATTCCATTCTCTTTCCTGATTCTGGACCAGTTATCAGCTCGGTGATAAGCGGCCCGGAAGTGGCTGCTACCGTTTCCGCTGGTACAATATTGGAGGCTACCAGTGGCAAGCAAATTTTGCAAACCGATTTTTGTGAACCTAATCAGCAAGAAACACCCGCAGAAGTTAGCGAGGTTAACCAGAACGCGCAACAGGTACGAACATTGAAATATCTCTTTTCGAATGTAAGTTGTTATACGTCTGATTAATTTTTGTTTCTCAAATAGGTTGTTACCTCAAGCGCGAATCAATCAATGCAGATTCAGCTCATGAAAACTCCTCCGAAACAGAAAACTGTCACGTAAGAGAGAAACTTGATTATGTATCAATTTAAAGAAGATCGTTCGTCCTTTTTTTATTGTTAAAAACTTTTAGATTTTCAATTTCAAACAACCTTGATTTTTCGTTTCGATGTCTCTATTAATCGTATCTCTAATGAACATAAGTTTGAACTTGATAAATAATATTGGGTCTATAACTTAAAAACCGGAATTTGACATTAGATGCCAACACTTGTGTATGCGCAGTAGCAAATCATTGACATACACGTAATTTTGAAACTCTATTCATAACCTGCAAAATCAGTCATCATATCTTTTTCAATCATGGAAAATTTTGAAAATTGACGAAAGAAACAGCATTCACGGGGACTTTTGCTGAATCAGTTTTTTGCAAAGAAAACTACAGCCTAAAGTCGTCGTTTGCTCGTGGAATTGTATGGTGAACATGCTCTTGCGAAAACATGGTGTTTCAAGTGGTTTCAACGCTTTAAAAGTGGCGATTATCACATCAAGACAAAAAGCGGCCTGGACAATCAAAAAAGTTTGAAGATGAAGAAACTCGTGTCAAACACAAGAAGAGGTTGCGGAATCAATCACCGAAAACAACTGATTTGTTTAAAGAGAGCATTGAAGGAAAAACGGCTAGAATGGAAGATCAGACACGAGTCATTGATTTTTCAACATGACAATGCTCGGCCACATGTTGCTAAACCCGTTAAAAACTATTTGGAAAATAGCGGATGGGAAATTCTGCCACACCCGTCATATAGTCGACACTTGGCACCTTCTGACTACCATTTGTTTCGGTCGATGCAGAATGCACTTTCCGGAATACGCTTTGCTTCAGTCCAAGGTATCAAAAATTGGCTCGATTCGTTCTTTGATTCAAAAGATGACCGTTTTTTTGGGAACAGAATTATACAAGATTTTCTTTAATAAACGTTCAAATTTCCTAAAAAAATTCCGGTTTTTAAGTTATAGACCCAATAGTAATTACGATTATTGTTTATTAATTGCAATTATTTGATAACTACCCTGATAGCCAAATGGACTCCACCTGGAATGCGGTTATGCTCTTTTTCGGCACTGCGCGTGGAGTCCATCTGGCGACTCGCCAAGGCGGCATCTTGTGGGGAAACGGAATCGAGCAGAGAGACGTATTCCACCTTGACTCCACTCGGTGGACTGCGCGTGAAGTCCACCTAGTGAAGTTCAGATGAAATGCGGTTATGCTCTTTTTCGGCACTGCGCGTGGAAAGAGGCCACGCGCACTCAACATTCCCTCCACCCGGCGCTCCGAGCGGCCTAAAACGGGGGTCTGGAACGATACAGCACTCCACGTGAACTCCACTCTCCGCTCTCTGCGTGCTCTGAGCCGAACTTGGCTATCAGGGTAGAACCAGTAACTGTTTCATGTAGCAGCTATTTTTTAATGTGTTGACTATTGCCATGATTCCCGTCTTAGATCAAAACCTAAAATGAGGATATATCGATATCGAGTTGAAGGATTTCTCAGGAGAGATTGTCCAGAACAATTACCGACTTCGGGTCGCGAAGGTTGGGCCAAATCGCGTTCCAATTGCATTATTCGTATTTCGCGTACCAAAAATTCTTTTTCCCGTCGGAGGAGTTCAAACTCACGAGCACTAACGGTGTTATTCTCTTGTGCCACTGTTCCTGCTCTCTTAATTAACGAAGGTGTATTTTCCACTATATCGTCTTGTTCCAATAGAGGGTCCTGCGATCCCAGAAGTTCTTCTATATATTCTTGTAGATGTTCGTCACAATCTGAAATTTCGGTTTGCAGTCGTCTAAGCAGATCTTGCTTCGAACCTCCGCTTGCCAGATTTATCGAATGGAGCAATATTCTTAATTCCGGAACCGTAAAATCACTGATGGATTCTTTCGCGATCGGCATTTTAACGAAATGTTCTTAATACACGAAATAATACAAAAGTCAAACAAAAGTAGAAACAAGTGCGAATACTGTTTCTTAAAACGAAATTATCAAACTGATAAACATTTAACACAGAGTCTTTGTTCGAAACAGTCCAAAATATCCTGAGAATGGTTCTTAAACTTCCACTGCTAACGAAATCTATACGAAACGGATATATCGATATGTTATTTATAAAATTTTATTGATCGCACCCCCCTAAATTGTGACACCTGGTGAAAAAAATGATACGTGCAACATTTCAACTCGATCGGACATTGTTATTATTATATTACATTGTAATTGCATAATACATAGTACATCGTAAACATATGTTTCCATACTCTATAATTATATGTAAAAAAATACAAGGTCATTGTAAAGAAAAGATTTTCAACTTTGAAATTTCGAAAATTGGATTTAAAAAGAAAAATTGTTTCTTTAGCATTATATTTACTTACATGTATGATGAATATTTTTATGCCATTAATAGACTACAACGAAAGTGCAAGAAAGAAAAGCCGTCCAGTGATGTCGCTCAAGAGACCACCAATAATTACACCATTACTGAACAATTTCCAACGCTTGGTAACTGGGTAGCTCAAATGTCTAAGAATGTGGGTATACCTCCGCCTAATGGACCAATTGAAAATCCTGCCCGTGTAAGAATAGTTCTAATACTTTGCAACATTAATTTGTTTCTTATATATTTCAACAACTGATAGAAATTTTACAGGTATCTACATCGAAAGTGCAGAAGATAGTTCCTCCCAATGTATCTAATGATATGAACATGAATGTTCCGTATGGTTCGGAGCCGTGGCACTATTATAATCACCCACAGCGGCAGCAACAGTTTATACAACATGTTGTATCTATGTCGCTTGCACCACCACATCCAATGGTTCCGCCGCCGCAACCGACGCCGTCGCCGCCGCAACCGACGCCGCCGCCGCCGCCACCACCGCAGCCGCCACCACCGCAGCCGCCACATTATCGACCTCCCATGTATCCACCTATGCCAATTAATCAATATTACCCAAATAACTATCCTGTAAGTAGAAAAAAAGCTGTACATAATTATGAATAGTTTAATGTTACGTTATACACTACGTCAATACATAATTTTCTGAACTTCTAGATAGATCCCTACAGCGGTGCACCTTACAGCTATCATCCAGCATTGTGTCATTATGGTTCGTATCCATATCATCCTCGACTAAATCCACCACAGTTGCCAGGCTATCATTTCCCTATGCAAGAAAGCATTCGACCAATGCAAGAAAGTATTCGACCAATGCAAGAAAGTATTCGACCAATGCAAGAAAGTATTCGACCAATGCAAGAAAGCATTCGACCAATGCAACAGCCAGATAAACGGTACCCTCTTCTACCAGAACCTGTAGTGAAGTTTCCGTCATCTATGACAAATAACCTACAACCATCACCTGCTTTACCTCCTGATCGTCTTCGAGGGAACATAAACGAGAACATGAACGGGAATATGAACGGGAACATGAACGGGAACATGAGCGGGAACATGAACGGGAACATGAGCGGGAACATGAACGGGAACATGAACGGGAACATGAACGGGAACATGAACGGGAACATGAACGTGACCATGAGTGGGAACACGAGTGGGAATATGAGCGGGAACATGAACAGGAACATGAACGGGAACATCAACAGTAGTACAAACGTGAACATCAACGGGAATACGAGCGGGACCATCAACGGGAACATGAGCGGGAACATGAGCGGGAACATGAGCGGGAACATGA
>CM052336.1:25432262-25454965 GCA_028455595.1 Lasioglossum vierecki | reverse complement strand
TTTTCGAAATTTTCGAAAAGTAGTACAAGTCAACGACAAGTCAGACGCTCGAAAATTTTCGGCCGTCTGACTTGTCATTGACTTGCACTACTGAACTGAAATTCTTTTTTAAATAACATTATTGTAGGCATCACTCGGATACTAATAAGTAAAAATTTGTGAAAGGATTAAAGAACGAAAGAAGATATTTTGTAAAAATTTCTTTATTTCTTAATGATCATGTATGTATAAAACTACCCTCTAATAGCGTTTAAATAGCCATCTGTCTGTATCGGGAATATGAAATGTCCTTGTGATTACACTCGCGCAACCTGTCTTTCTATCGATCAATCGACTTTACGATCGAGTACTTATAAAAATAACAATTTCGTAGATCACCCATCTCTGAGAGGAAACAATCTAATGTAACAATCGTACAGACACATACAGAACAATATTTTCGGTGAGATAAATTAAGCTATTCCGATCCACAGTTTATATGAATAATCGTTTCGATGTAAAACTTCAAAAATTTCTTTCAAATCTCGGTTACAAAAACCTCGAAACTTACACCGAGTCATTACACATTGCCCATCGTTATTAAAACTCAGTACTTCAACTGGAATTCTTTTATCATTATTATTATAGTGAATTAATTTTCATAGTTGGAGCTAATTTGGTGAGCTATACCAATAATATCTTGGCTGAGCTCTCCCATTAATATGGAGGGGTTTCCTAATACAAGGAAAACATTGTGGAGATAAATTCTAGGCACAAATATATACTTTGAAAATGTCTGTCCATTTTCAAAGTGAATAGTTAAAATAATAACTGTTTGACTTGAATTTGTGATTAAAGTACATACACAATATAGTATCTGTACCTAATATAAGCAATGTAAGGTCATAATTGCGAATCCATCCGATTTTATGATTTTCGAATTCTACAGATAAATAGCAAACCAATAACCAATTGTGTTCATAACAGAAAACTGTTGTTAAAAAAAAGGAAAACCTTATTACATCTTCACCTAACCACTTATGTTTATATAAACGGAAGTTTATATAAGCATAGTATTGTGAATTGTTTTTATTTTCGTGTTTAGAATTCACCATCGCACCACCCCCACATATCAGAAAAGAGCTTGTATATTACACAGATTTCACAGTTTATCGTCCAAATATTGTCATGATTAGCAAACAAATATTGATAAATTATTTCCTCTGTTATACGATCGATTACCTTATTCTATCAAACGGAAGACAGTTTATGCTGATCGAGTTACAAATAGTTTATAAATATTATTTGTCTCCTTAATCGAATTGTAAATTAATTACGTTTTAACAAGATGTATAATTAATATTTTTATAAATTTATTTCGTGCTCTCCCGTTTAAAACGATACTACGTATTATTCACAGTCTCGCACTTTCGATCTTCCCAAGTTTTCTTTACCCATACTCTTTATACGCTCGTCGCAACAAAATATTATTCTGTATTTCTTGTTTATTTACAGTATTATTCACTTCGCGGTCCCCTCAATTTTAATCGGTGCCGTTTTATTCTTCTTTCGCGTCGTTAATCAGTATGCAGGTTATCCATGAAAATTGTATCAGAAACTAATAATCACGGCACGAATTAAAAATGAAGATTGAAGCTCGCCCTTAGAATCCTTTCTGTTGTAAATACTGGCTAGATCTTGTCTCCGTCGCTATTTCAGTTGTGAGTCGCTGTCGTTCAATTTTCATTTAACCCATTCAACTTTTCGTCGCTAGTCAAAATAGTAAGAATCGCTCGGCTTGATAAAAATTTAACAGATTCATTGATATGTGTGTACAGTAAGTTCTCGACATACGCGACTAATAATTAATTAAGTCGAATAACGCCTGAGTACCATCGCTGAAAGGTTATTGAAATGATCTGATTTGAAAAATTAAAACATACCATGTGCATGAAAAATTGATCACTCATAATAGACTGCGTATCTTTATGCAAAATAAAAATTGTTTGCATCGATTGCAAGAAATAGAAACTAAATCGAATGTTATTTCTTTCCCTAATGATTTTAACAAAGAAATTTTTGAAATTTTCCAACAATTTTCTATTTCATTTACTCAGGTTTTCTATAAATGCATAAAGACCAATCAAGCTCCCGTTCTGGCAATCAGAAAACGTATCTCACAGTTTGGAATTAGTTTTCTGATTTGCTTTTAAGAATCAGTGTTAGTCGAAGATTTACTGTATGTTGATCTGATATCCTCGATAATAGTTCCCTATTACTCTTTCTTTTAAATTCTATATTCTATTTTAATTTTTCCCATAAAGTTACCAACATAATCAATTTCTACGTGCATTTGAATTTAACACAATGTAAAATCGGTTTGATTTTAAAAGCGATAATAAAACATTCCAGCTTTCGTGAACTGGGAAGTGGGAAAAGATATAATCGATTGAATGGGTTAATTGAACGTAATTGTTATGCTAGTGTTCGAAATATTGTCTGTGGTCAGATTTGCGAGGATCGCTGTCTATTAACTCAAATTGGTCAGTTTTCGCCGAGTCACTGAAAAGTTTCAATTCGAATTGAAACCCTCTTCCTCATCGAAAGATAACACTGTCACGAATAGTCGAAGCTTATCGAAGACTCGACAACCGCTCGTAAAGGTCCTCGTCGATAATTAATCTTAATCAGACTGTCGATCGTTAACTCTATATAAAATATTTACAATATTTCTATTTATCATTTCTTATCCATTTTATTTAGACCTCTTTGCTTCTCTACGTTCCATCACAAATTTGATAAAAAGAGTTGCTTTTATTCTTGTGAAAGGATTAAAATACTAAATTTTATTGAAGGCACAAATGTTTCAGTTTTCATTTCATTTTCCTAATACTCGGCTAATTACCGTGCTAGTAATACTTCTATCGACAGAAGAATTTCACCACAGATCGCTCGTACAAAAATTTCCCTTTCGCCTCCTGCTCGGTATAATAGTATTACTTACTAGAATGCGGATCTTTATGCGAAACAAAAATTGTCTGCATCGGTTACAAGAAATGGGAGGCACAAAGATTGATTTTCCATAGTTATTTCTTCTGATGTTGCGTCTGATTTTTCTTTCACCTATTCATTCTAATTGTAAACGCATAATATCCGCAGTCCAATTATTACAATCTTTGTCTCGTATCTGAAGATGATTATAATGGCAGTATCAAAACAAAACTCTTCTTGGGGATTCTCGCAGGATACAAGTTGAAATAACCTCAATTATCAAAGCCATCTTTCTAACTGATCAACGTCTCTCATTGATGCTGTTCATGTCTTACTGCTGTTTCTTGGATATGAGAAAAGTAGCTTGATAGTTGGCAGAGAAACTGAATTTAACAAGCGCAACCATATAATATTTGTGTTTGCACAGGGTGTTCCACCATACACAATCAACAAGAAAGTTTCGTATTAACAAACGACAATTGAAATAGAATTTCTATAGGCAAGCAACGAATTCTAAATTTATCCTTAAGCTTTTAATTTGATGAACACCCAGCACATAATGAAACGAATGAAATTTTCGATACGAAGAAACTTGATAAACATACGGGAAGACAATTCTATAGATTGCGAATTTTAGACACAATATAGTAAAAGCTTCAGAAGAAGAAAGAGAAGAAATAAAGTTACTGAATTCTCGCCTCTCGCAACCGACAAATAAAATTGGTATACCGCATAAAGATCCACATTCAACAGATCATGTACCGCGTGTTGTAACGTTTTCACCAACGAGTCGAAAGAGACTGGATCATTGCTTTAACAAGAAGAACGATGCGTTGATACGACGGTCTCGTTGAAGTACCAATGACGAAGGTGAGTATTCTTATTTCTAAACGGGAGACTTCAGCTCCTTTCTACCAATGATTTTCGAATGGCTTCTACACATTCAATCTCGAATTCAGAAATTGCACCATTACAGAGACAACAGGTGTTCGCGCCTGTGTGCCCCGTCTAAAGCGTTTAACAAAATAAAGAAGATCGTCGATCACCGGTTTCAACATTTCAATTTCAACATGACAAAGAATAAACGATCTTAGTCTCCGAACGACAGAGTAATTTTATTAGATTGGTGCAAAAATAATTGCAGTCTGTGTGTTCTTGTTCTCAAATTTTAAAGCTATACATTTCAATATATTCGTCCATTTCAGCTAATCCTCGAGATGCTAATATAGTCTTCATTTTATCATTATCAATTGCAGGAGTCTTTTATCTCTGTCACGCGATGTCTGAATCCAGTGTTGAGCTGTGTCAGACTCGTGATGAAGATTTCGAACAGAGTCTAAGAAATATATATGCTATTAATTTCCTTTGAAGCGAAATCAAATTCTATTCTGGTATTAATGTAAAAGTAATACCAAAAATTAAGAATTACAAAAAAGTTTTAATCACTGGAATCGTAAAGAAAATCATAAGGCAATGGGTTAATAGACCCCTAACAAAACTTTCATCCTAATCTGAACTCTTCTAATAATTTGCTTTTACTCGATCTTCGGTTACAACAAAAGGTCGAACACAAAGATAGATAAAGCTACTCACTTTTCACAGATGTAAGTGGATAAAACGTCGCTTCGGAAAAGCCGCTGAAGTTTAAACAGACGAGAGAATCGCAATTATTTATGCACCAAACTAATACAATTTTACAACAAACAATTATCGCCTCGACAGAAATTATATATCCGAAAGTGTCTCCCCGATCGGCGGCGCTCGATTCGAAAAAATCAATGTTCCAGGAGATAAAATTTATTTACAAAAAGAGAAAACAACAGGAAACCGTAGCGAGTGTTCCTCGTGCGATTCAAAACAACAGACAACGCAAACACGTTGCCGTCAACGTCAACGAAAAACATTCCATCCGTCGTTGGCGCAGCGTTAGAACGTTATTTACGGAGAATAAAAAAAAAAGAGAGAGAGAGACAGAGATGCATTTGCGTGATAGATAAAAAAATCGTAATGTTCCGCGAACAATACGGTAGGCTAGACGTTAATAACTAGTAATTATTACATGATTAACTGCACTATAAGTAAACAATTGGTCGACTCATGTTTTTAAGTACACTTCATTACCGGGATACAAGACATCGTTCCGTGTCTCATTCTTAAGTAAGCGCAGAACAATACAAAATACTGGTTGTTTTATCATTAGAATAATCGTTAAGGGTAAAACTCTGTTATTCGTCGTTCATTGGTCGAGTCCGACCGAACCTATCTAATAAAATTTAGCATTTTTATGCCATGTGATACCTCTCGACTTTCTCTCGCATTCTCACTCGTTCGCATTCATTCTGTCTTTTGCTCGAGTTCTCTCTTTCTCGCAATCATTCCCTCCCTACCTCTCTGTCAATCCGCCAATCTCTGTACATTGCTACTATCGTAAAATTAAATGCTCTGTATCTCTCCTTCGATTATACTTTCAGTCTCTTTTGCACAAGTATATGTGCATGCTGGACATTTCGAGCATACCATAGGCCGCTTCGAAATTCGTGTTTCGTTGGTGGAGCCGCGTAGCGCGGCGCCCACACGTGGAAGCATTTTAATTAAAAAAAAAATATATATTTATATATATATATATATAATTATTATAATAATAGAGAACGAAATAAAAGAAAAAACATCGTTCCTCGTTTTCGCTTGACGCGTCAAGCAGTCCTCCCTTCTAATTACTTCTATAAGAATGTAGTCCCTTCACCCACCACTAATGTATCATGGACTGTAAGGTTTATGGATTTTTTTTCTAATTCTGTCCGTTTCTTGGTTATCTAACGTATCCGATTCCCTAAGCTTATGGACCCTATAAGCGTGGAATCTGAAAAGGAAAAGGAAATTTTTTATTTTAGTAGCGAAATATTTCGATCAAATTCTTTTGATGAATACGAGCTCATTTTGGCACAACACAATCATTTTGAATCGATTAAGCCTATTTAGTACACTGTTTATCTTTATGCAAAATAAAAATTGTCTGCATCGCATCGATTGCAAGAGTTATTTCTTCCCTTCTTGAATTTAATAGAGGAAAAATGATGTATTGACATCTTCAATTTAAAAAGTTTTACAACAATTTTGAATTTTGTCTACTCAATTTTCCTATAAATGCATAAAGATTCGAAGTCTACTAATTAGAAATCGGTTCTTAACACCCTAACTGTTAAAGTGTAAACGACTTACGGCTATGGTGAAGATTCAATGATCTCCTCTCAACAATTCCATCAACAAATTGAACGAGCTGCCTTCTCCTTCGGCACGTTTCGCGCTTAACAATTCCTTTCCCGCCTGACACGTCCTTTGTAAGTCTGGAATTCTCAGCAACAATTCGCCAAACTTAGCAGGCATCTCGGGGTACCTTGCTATAGTGTACTGTTGCAACGCTTGTAGAGCCTTCTCCTGAGACGCCCTCACTTTCTCTGGTTCCTTCAGTTCACTTGTGTCGGAGGTTAATAGCACTATCACCTAATGGATAGTTATGTACGGCAATTATTCAATTAATAGCGCTAATTGCAAATTTATTGATGGAATCTGAAAAGATTGGATCTGCAACGAATGCTGTACTTACTGGTTAGAGTATAAAGTATCTCTCTGAATGATTCATTGTATTATCAGATTCGTATCAGTAGCTCTTACTATCTGTTATAGAACAGTGCTAGTACAGTATTCTCACCGTAACTGTCGAAAAGATCTCTAACCCTAACCCTAACAAAAAATAAGAAATTTAATTTTTGAATTTAAAACTCTAAGCTGGAACGAGTCCTCTTTCTCTTTCAATCGTTATCGTTCGACAGACTCCAATAGACGACAGTTACGGAAGGAAAGACAGAGCTAAATTATCTCAAGATACGTGCGCGTTGCCTCGTAATTCAATCTTTTCATCGTCCAATGAAATACAAAATGTTTGCGGCAAATTGGACCAGCGTTTTTCTCTTGTTTTTGATCGTCCGTGATCTTAGAAGTAATTGCGTTACATAATTGCAAAACATATAGCATTACATTTACAAAACTGAAGGCCATCTTCGTTTCTTAGAAAATACTCTTCCTTTTTTCCATTGTTTGGAAATACTTACTGTTCACAAGAACAACACTGATCCAATGTACCGTGACCACTATGTACGTATTCATTTATCAACTACCTTCATCGCAACGTATTCGTACTGATCCACTCTGAGTCTTCTCAGATTATTGGTAAATGCGAGCATCCTCTCGATACAGGTCGCCAAGCCGAGTTGCCTCGCTTGTTCCAATGTAATCGACTTGCCGAGAGACACTCTGATTTCACCGGGCGTGCTCATGCTGCGAAAGCAGCACGAGAAGAGCAGCAGCTCGCACCAAGAGTTGATCAACAGGCAAATCTGGTCGTCGATCGAGATGTTCTTGAACAACGGCAGACTTTTACACCACTTCACTATCTTGTAGAGTCGGTGGTCCGCGATATTGCAAAGGTTCGAGAGGAAATCGGGATGCTGAGTAGGATTGCCGTTCGTGTTGTTCCCTAACTGAGAATTGCTGTTGACAGACGGCGCCCGTTGGTCGTTGCCACTTGAAATATTGGGACACGATCTGCCATCTCTTCTGTTATTTAAATTCCCATTCCCTGCGGTCCCATTCGAAGAACACTCTACTCCTGACCCAGCATCGTTCCCCGTTCCAGATCCCACACCTCCCAACAACATAGCATCGTTGTTTCTGGAAACACTCCCACCACCTGGCTGCACACCGGACATTCGATCGTTGTCGTTGTAGTGCCACAAATGCTCCACGTCCATGATATCCTGCAGAAGCTGCGGCACTACTTGCATTTTATGCGAATGATTTGAATGATGCCTAACAGAATAATGATGTTCGCTACCAGCTGGAGCCGGACTACAGTTCCCTCCAGCACCTAGTTTGTCGCCAGTCATGCCGCCGGCAGGACTACCAACCAGATTTGCTGGCAGAGTGTAGGTACATTGATAAGTGCTTCTTCCGCCTCTCGTTCGATCTTCTCTAATTGCTTCGAGTTTCATACCTGTGGAAATCAATGCATGTCAATAACGTAATTATGAGCTCTTCGTTGAAACTACAAGCCTGTTACGTGCTTACAAGGTGTTACTCCTTAACGATACATTTTTCAACACTATAGTTATCATTCAGTACTACATTCAATATGTTACAACTATCGTTCAGTATTATATTCAATACTAAAGCAATCATTCATCTTGCAAGCATCAAACGATTTTTGCTGTATTTCAAGTAATACTTGATGAGCTCAGAAGATAATCAGTGTAAGTCAAATCTTCTCATATCCATTTGTTCGAACAATAATAGTTTATAATTAATTAATTGGTTCTCGATCGTAATTTATCTTAAATGATAGTATAAGTATTTATTCGCGGCGCACCAGTTCGATCATTTATGACAATAGAAAAGAAAAGGAAGGAGGTGTTTCGTCCTAGATCCGCTAGAGGACTCATCAGTAAGGCTATCTAGCGGGCCTTGCCTTATACATGGGATGCTAGAAGGCAATTTGGAAAACGTATTTATACTGAAAGGTGACATATCAGTAACTATAAATCATAATCAATAACAGTTTAGTTTTACTTCTTCTGTACTTAAGCTGAATTTGAAAATGATCTCTGCTAATATTTAAATTATATTACATTTAATTTACCAGTTACTCTTACCTTACTGTTTCTAGTTAATTTACTAGTTATTTTGCTATCTCGTTTTTTTTCACTAGCTATCATCTTCTATGTCCTAAAGTTACTCCATACCGTCAATTAAATCACTAAATACAGTTGAAATTATATCGTGTTCAGTATGATTTTAATCAGAAAAATGCCACAAATAAGTTGGTGAAAGTCCCATAAAAAAATAATGAAAAATAAAGAAATTTTGTAATTGGATCAGTGGTTCACACCGCTACTCCCGAACCGGTAAACGAACTGGAACGAAACGATCTTCGTTGCGCTTAGATTGCGGGATTACTGTATATTGCAAAAGACTTTATTGTCTCAGTTTCCATGCTGAGGGATGTGCACTGATTGGCTTCTGAGCCCACTATTTATTCCAACATACCCATATTGAGACATTTGTCGAACCGGCATGCCGGACACTTTTTCCTGGTGGCGACGGTGACCGGACAACCGGCGCCCCTAAGGCACACATAATTCTTCCGGTTCTGGACGGTGCGTTTAAAGAATCCCTTGCACGACTCGCAGGAGAATATCCCATAGTGGAAGCCGCTGATCTTGTCTCCGCATATTGGACAGGGACTATTGATCAACTGCTGTCTGGTAGAGATACCAGACGGAGCGGAGGGTATTCGACAATCTTCCTGGTCGTCTCCGGTGGGGTGTGCTTCGGGAGAAAGCTCGGAACCGGGCACGGATGAGGAATAGTGATGGGGAACACTGGACGAAGCCGTGGCCGGCAAGTGGAGCGGACTTCCTTGAGCAACTTGGTGTTGATGATGCTGTGGATGCCTCGGTTGTTGGACGGGAGAATGCGTAGGTGGACTGAGAGAGCCGTAGCTGTAGCAGCTGCTCGAGGCGTCCGAGTTGTTTCTCGAGAGCGAATGTGACAGCGACAACGATAACGAGGAAGTCGAGTTGTTGAAGCTGTGTCGGGAAAGGGACAGCGACGAAGACGGGACTGGACTTCCTGCTCCTAGGGCAGAGTGCCGGGCTGCGTGCGGACTCTGTGTCGGCGAGCTGAACACACTGTACGCGGAGTGAATCGCGGAATCTGGTGACGGCACCTGAGCAATACCACAACGTCGGGATTTATACGATCAATTTTGAATTGCAATCGAGTAAATGTAAGTGAATCTGTGTCGGTTTACTCGCAATACCTGAGATCTCGTGTGGCTATGTTTGGTCAAGTGATGTCTGGGGTTCAACACGGGACTGTGGTTCGGGGTGGAGCTGTTGTAACCGCCGAGCAGTTTCCCCACAAGAAGAGGTAAATCGCTCTGCTGTGTCTGCTCGATGTTCTCTATGTTCCGCTGCTGCTGCTGCTGTTGTTGCTGTTGCATCTGCTGACCGTGGCTCAGAGATATTCCTGCGTCGTGGAAGGATCCTAACGTGAACCCCGGACTGGATCGGAAGTCTGGTTCCGGTTTTATGGGGAATTTCTCCATGAGCCCGGGACTCGGACCGCAAACTTGCACACCTTCCATCGATGTTTCCTCGTGCGTATCCTGAAGAGAAATCAACACTTTTACTCTGTGGTTCTAACTCAGCAAATTGTATCTCATTAATAATCTCAGATTACAACACATTCACAGAAAAATGAAAAATTACATTTTCAGTATATGAAAAAAAAATGGATTAATTTACAATCGGGTTGTCAGGGTGAACTCTTTGCGGTCTTAGCAACTTGTGCTGTTCCGTTCCGGCTAGTCCGCATTTGTTTGACTATTTCCGGGCAGCGCCGTAGCCTGACTGTATAATTCTAACAAATACAAAATATCGTATCTTTCTACTCATATACGTCTATCAATCCATTTGCATCATTAGCGTATACAGGATGTCCCAAAAATTGTGATACTCGGAATCATCAATACCGATTAAAGATAAGCAAAATGTCCAGGTCGAGTTTGAGTTCAGCACAAGACTAGCTGACACGAAGTCTAGCTTTAACTTCTTGCCGTACCTTCTAACTCGGAAGAAATCACAAATGTTCGCGAAAGCCGAAGCGCCGAAGACGTGTTGTCGGAACTTGAAACAAATGATATCTAGCGACTAGCTGCGAAGTAGCGGTGCATTTAGTCCACGAGGTTGACTCGTGACATTCATGTTTGGTTCGAACTTTTGAATACAAGTCAGATTCAAGGTTAAATATTTTTATCATATTTATGGTTGGCACGATATTACAACTAGAGCTCGGACTTTTACCCGGGTATATGAGATATATCTCATAAGACATAAGTTATAAATGATTTTGTGCAATTTAAAACAATAATGAAATTAAAAGAACACGTCGATATATTAATTTAAATTTATTAAAATCGTTCAAGAGAATAAGTAATTGTAATATATCGTCAGCTTTTTTCTATTGATGCAAACGATTTTTATTTTGCATGAAGATCCGCAGGGTATTCATGAGATACTCGGGTACTCGGGTAATTTTAGTTTACCCGAGTAATTTTTTTACCCGGGTATCTCACAAGTCGCAGCTCTATTACAAAGCTGCGACAGCTACATGCTTCCGAATAACGCAAACTACACCTCGTAAACGTAAAAATAGGACTTATGAAGACGACTGCGGCCTCGATTGATCTTTTATCTAGCGCTTTTGATTGCTAGATCAGAACTAGATCTTGCACTCTTGCGATTATGGAAAAGAGTCTACACCCTTAAGGGGGTAAGGGATAGGCAGAATATTACTAGAATATTACTAGAAAAACAAGTGAAACAGTGTTAGCGGGATCGAGTTGTTTGTCATTGTACGAGCATGTTATGAGCTGTGTGAAGGCTCATTGTAAAGAGCAAAGTTGATTGTAGCTTGTTTCCATCATGATTTAACGAGATTATGTTTATAATTAATCATATGAGTGTCTAAAGTAGGGGAAAAAATCGAGACAACCACTCTCAGGTTCCCATATATTTTTCTAATACAAACGATTTTGTTTACTGAAATCATGAGTGCAGCTTAGAATGATCAACCTTCCTCTTTATAATGTGCCCTCACACAGCTTCTATTATGCTCGTATAAGGACAAATACTCCAACCCCGTAAACGCTGTTTTCATCAGCAAATTATAAACATAATCTCGTTAAATCATGATGGAAACAAGCTACAATCAACCTCCCTCTTTACAATGAGCCTTCACAGAGCTCCTATTATGCTCGTATAAGGACAAATAACCCAACCCGGGTACCCGAGTAATTTTTGTTTACGCGAGTATCTCATAAGTCACAGCTCTAATTACAACTACGAGCCTGGTTCGCAATGTTCACGCGTGGGCCGAATTTCTCATCACGAGTCAGACTTGTCAAAGTACGGCGAGAGGTTAAGTCAGCTCCCGAAAGGGTTCTCTCTCTCTCTCTCGGGGTGGACCTTCTGTTCCGAGCAGATCAGGAAGATACCGGAGCTGTGGGTGGACCGAGCTGGAGACTCGGGAAGCTCATCCGAACAGCTCACGGGAAGGGGGACACAGTGTAGTGACCTGCACTGGGTCCAAACAGCAGTACGCTTTGCGGGGGGAGCTTCTCTCCCCCCGGGGTGTGGCTTTTTAGCCCGGGGCAGGAGATGATCGGTTGTGTACCCGCGTGATCCCGATCATCTCCTATTAGCTCAGTGAGGTCACCGTAGGTATAGGTTAGTGGGTATGCCCAACCCTTCAGGTTGAGGAGAGCCCCACATACCCTCAAACTCTCCCAGGAGTTTGAGGGATGCGTAACAGCATTGGAGTCCTACGTTAAAAAAAAAGGTCCCGAAAGGGTTGAACAGTAATCGCAGTGAACAATATTTACCTGATTCGTGATAGTATTGGAAGACATTTCTTGATCGGATAATTCACCTTCCCACGACATGGGTCTCTCAGGCTGCTGTTGCGAGACGTCGTTTCCATCGTAACAGCCATTCCCGTCGTCGACGTCACCGTCGCCGATTTTCTCACCGTTCCCGGATACATCCCGTTTCTTCTTTGTACGTAGATTCACGCCTCGGAAATCAATCTTGCTTATTTCGCCGTCGCTATCCTCGGCATCATTTTCGACGGCGTTCTGACCGAGGACACCGACTCCAATTCCGATGCCTATGCTATGGGTGCCTGTGCTTGTCCCAATTCCCGTCGTGGATACCACGTTCGCGTTCCCGCATCCAAGAACAGACCCGCAGCTCGAAACTACCGACACTGTCACGCCGTTCTGACCGGTAAGGTACTTGCAGATACCTTTTCCTGAAATAACAGTGAATATGCTTACACTTGTACACGATCGACACGAGCTTTTTTCCCGAAACATGAAAATTCCCGTTGTTTTTTAACACACCTCGTATTTCCATTCATCAGAAATAAACTATATTTAAAAGTAAAATCGGGTATCCGAATAACAAATTGACGGAAAGACCGCTTGGCAGAAAAACTAAAGTCGTTTGGACCATGTATAAATAAATTATTAGGCTGGCAAGAAAATGTTCGGGTTTCCCGGGAGTATTCGGGATTCCCGAGAATCTTGTCGGCATTTCTGATACTGTAGGGAATGTTTTAATATCGTAATTTAGTAAGAAATCCCGAACATTTTCAGGAAACCCGAATGTTTCAAGATCCCGTCCCAGTCACACACACTTCTACAAGAAAGTAATTTCAATATTTTTCAAGGTGAAATACATCCCAATTTCATCAATCGAGCAATGAACTTTAACGAGTAAGATATTTTACTTTTTGTTCGATGATCATTTGCCAAAAAGAACATACAAGAAAATATTTTATTGAATATAGTTCATCCTTTAAATAAAAAAATTCGGTTTTATTTCACCTTAAAGTAAATACCGAGATTACTTTCTTACGAACCCAACATTTAGATTTGCAGTGTATGCAATCAATTATGAAACCGACTGTAACTTCTCGCTAAACTATTGTGTCTATAACTTAAAAACCGGAATTTGACATTAGATGCCAATACTTGTGTATGCGCTGTAGCAAATCATTGACATACACGTAATTTTGAAGCTCTATTCATAACCTGCAAAATCAGTCATCATATTTTTTTCAATCATGGAAAATTTTGAAAATTGGCGAAAGAAACAGCATTCACGGGGACTTTTGCTGAATCAGTTTTTTGCAAAGAAAACTACAGCCTAAAGTCGTCAATTGCTCGTGGAATTGTATGGTGAACATGCTCTTGCGAAAACACGGTGTTTCAAGTGGTTTCAACGCTTTAAAAGTGGCGATTATCACATCAAGACAAAGAGCGGCCTGGACAATCGAAAAAGTTTGAAGATGAAGAAACTCGTGTCAAACACAAGAAGAGCTTGCGGAATCAATCACCGAAAACAACTGATTCGTTTAAAGAGAGCATTGAAGGTTGGCATGACAATGCTCGGCCACATGTTGCTAAACCCATTAAAAACTATTTGGAAAATAGCGGATGGGAAGTTCTAACACACTCGCTATACAGTCCAGATTTGGCGCCTTCTGACTACCATTTGTTTCGATCGATGCAGAATGTACTTTCCGAAATTCAGTCCAAGGCATCAAAAATTGGCTCGATTCGTTCTTTGATTCAAAAGATGTCCGGTTTTATTGGGATGGCATCTACAAATTGCCAGAAAGATGGGGAAATGTTGTAACTTCCGATGGACAATACTTTGAATAGCAGAATTATACAAGATTTTCTTTAATAAACGTTCAAATTTTCTAAAAAAAATTTCGGTTTTTAAGGTATAGACCCAATATGTAGCTGTGCTCGAGTCAGCTTCCGAAAGGAGAACGCTGTTACGCGAGAATTTGACTTCTACATTTGAGATTGTACAAGTGATAATGAGCGTACCATCGTGTAAGTCTTGATTCGGAGGTACATTGATTGTCGTAACAGAGACGTTCTTGCCCGTCTCGGAGGTGCGGGCCGCGGTGATGGTGCAGGAGTGTCCGCCGGGAGTCGAGGAACAACAGCTGGACGAGGGGGTAGCCGAAGTGGTAGTTGCCAGGGAGGAGGTAGAGGCGGTGCAGGACGCAGAGACGGAGGCGGAGCTGTCTGAAGCAGTCGAGCCAGCAGACGAGGAAGCGGACGCAGCGGAGTTAGTCTTCCAAGACTGTGAGGTAGGCCACCAGCCAGGGCCTGGTCCTGGACCCGGCCCTGGGCCCTCACTGGGCCCGTTTTGCTCCGACATCCTCAGCTGGTTACCCTGCAGTACGCTCGTGACGCGACTCGGACCCTCTGGACGATTGCGAAACTCTGCGGCATCCTGCGTGGAATCTATCCACGGTCGCAGTAATTCGCCTCTCTTAACTTGCCGCAAACTCCCGTCAACGCTCTCTCCTAGTCATTCGTCTTTGCTCCTCAAAGGACACTGTCACGTCTGCAATCAGAGCATCAAACATGTGATATTAATTATTGGATATGGATCTTTTAAATTAATTAATTAATTTATTATATAAGTATATTATATATATTAATTTTATATTAATTATATATTATATATTAATTAGCAAAAAATTCTGAAAAAATCTGAACTATAGACTGCATCTATATCTTTTGTTTGCCGTTTATCCCATGTCGATATCTTTTCCCGTTTTAGAGAAAATTGCATTTAAGTGCCGGGGAATTCACCCCAATATCTCTCCTATCGGTGGGGGTAGACATTAGAAATTTTACACAATGTTTTTTTAGATATAAATCTATGTTTTAAGACAAGAATCAGGAAAATCGGAGCGGGGGCCGCTGGCCCATGCTTATCCGGCTAGACCCTTTCGACAGGACAACATCTGTCGGGTTAGCTAGTAATAGATAGATAGATACTTGGTCCCCGCAGGGTTTCAAGTTCACACACCACACAATCTCCTTCTCTTTCCACTCTCACCTATCGCCTAATTGCAGCCAATTCCAGCGGGACCTACTGTGTTTATATGATGGGTTCCGAACCACCTTGGGCACCACAGTATTTAGACAGCACATGGAATATTTCCAGAGGTGCCGGCGGTAGGATCGAACCCGCGACAACGGCATCCGCAGTCGCGCGCTCTACACACTGAGCCACTGCGCGCCCTTATTAATTATTAATAATAATTTGCTTTATTTCAGCCTTACAGCTAAGAAATGTGACTTGGTTTACATTAACCTATCCGTACAAAATTATCTTATTTCACACATTCAGTCCATACCTTCTCCCATTCATTTCTATGTCTCACGCATTCCTACCCTGTTCTACTCTTTTAGTATCCTAATTATCTGGTATTTTACTATCATTATTTAATTACTATCATATTATTTAATTATCTAATATTATACTATTTAATCGTTAATAATAACTAGTTAATATTATACTATCATATTATTTAATTATCTCACATTATACTATTATTTAATTATCACACGGGTACTTTTGAAGTGGTACTTTTGAAACTCTTTATCAAACGAAATCTTAAGCTGCGACTAACTCTGAGAGGGAAACCATTAGAACTCCAAAAGGAAACCGAGGTTCCACAGTCCGGCTCTTGAAACAATTCTGAGATCGTTTCATGATACTTCATAATCTCAGTTTATTAATACAATTCTGAGAATGTTGATTCATTTTTGTTGGTAACCTATTGATAATCCGACATTAATAGAAGCCAAATAATAACTTTACACATACAGGCTGAGTAGGTAAGAACTACCATCTAAAATAATTCGGTATCAAAAAACGTTTTCTCGTTGTGTTCTTAGGATGTCAAAATGACCTCGTTCTATGGTAATGCAACTTCTACAACGAGGAAAGGCTCAAATTAATGAATAAACTCAATAAAATAAATTTCCAGCTTCCAATGGATGTCTCAATATTAATAACTAAACCAAATATCAAAGCTTGTTACTACATGTTATCATTTTTTAAGAGCTGTGGTCTTAAAGTATAAGTTTTGTCTATACTGTTCCAACTAATCATATGTCTGTATTAAAATATTTGTGTATCTCTAATAACCACATTCTATTTTGTAATTTTTATATTCGGTTTTGTATGTGGTGTATTAAGTTTTTTTAAAAAATTATGTTGAAATAAATCTCATATGAGATTTTCTATTAAAAAAAAACTTTTCAAGGTCAACCCAAGGTCATCATATTATAGGTCGCTGAATTCGCACTCCTTTTGGCAACAACGCGGTATTAGCACTAATCCTGTCGACCATCAAAAGTGACGGATGCGTATAGTACAATATTGTCAAGCTAACAAGATTTAATTTATTTATATGTTAGACGATTTTTACTATAATACATACTGGAGTCAAAAAATATATTCAATTAATTCCCATGAAAACACTTTTACAATTTGGATAATTGTCGAATAAAAAATCTAAAATGATTTCTGGTATGACGCTTGTCTTGATGCGTCGCAGATACGTTGTGCTAGAAACGTGTTGACGTCCATTAGCAAACGATTCACGTCAAGCAAACACTTGCGTCCTTTACAACGTTCAACCTCTAAAGTGCATATTAATCTATGCTAGATTTCAGTAGGTTTTGTGCCGAGCTTTCAATAATCAAAAATTTGATAACGGTATGATACGCAGTGGAAGTTGGTATTGTTTGCACACTTATCGTTCCAGCTGTTGGAGAACGGTTTAGCAGAATAGTACATGGTGTAGGATGAGTGTAGGAAATGTGTACTTGAACCTCCACTCGGTTTTATCTACAGTGGCGGTCATATACGAGTATACTTACATATAAGTAGCATTTTCATGTTTAACCCCTTGTCATAGCTTAACGAGTCACACAGACTCGTGATGAAGATTTTAATAAAGTCTAACAAATAATAAATTTAATTTTAATTTAATTTTTTTTTATTGCGTCTCTTTTTAGATTAAATAAAATTTGATTCGTCTTTTAAGCAATATTTAAGCATTAAAATAAGTGTAGCCATACAAAAAAGATAAATCTTCTTTTCCCTTCTACGACATTTTTGGAGATAAAGACCTTTCAGACATTGTAACTGTAAAGAAAATGGCACGGCAAGGGGTTAAAGTGTCTGTATTCTTTTGAGGAGCTTACGAAGCTACAGAAATCATATTTTCATCAAATTTGAACTCTGTTTTATTAAATGCTAAAATATTTTTTTATTTATTTCAAGAATTTAACAAATTTGCAAATATTATGTGTCAAACGGTCATTTTTGGAACGGACGATTAGAAATAAAATGTTAATTTGCAATTTTGTAGATACTTAATAGTAGCTAATCCTTTTCGAATCGATCAACCTGATACGTGTATCTAAAGTTTACAATTACAGTGTATTATTATTATTAAGTATATATTTCCAGAACACTGTACGCCATTTGTTCTTTAAAACACGATCTTTTTACACAAGCATGTAACCGCCACAGATGATAACAACAATGCATTTGTATAACACGTGTTCTGGCTAATATTTAACTGACCCTCGTAGCGTTAGCATCATTGAGAGTCCGGTATCGTTTCTCGAAAGGACACATGCGAACGCGTCCGCAAGTCCGCACGCGTTCAAGTTCCGCTGGTGTGCGTCGCTGGTGTCCCGCAAGGTCGGTCTACTTCCGGTCCCCCGGAAACGGTGATCGATCTTCCTGCATGAGAGGCGAAGATTCTCACGCGTTTTGTTTACAACCGGTCCGAGCAAAGCGTAGGTAGGAAACGGTACCGAACGAGCGAGCGTCCAAGCGTCGTTCTAACTAGAGCTGTGACTTATGAGATACCCGGTAAACAAAAATTACTCGAGTAAACAGTATTACCCGGATACCGGGGTATTCGGGTAAACAAAAATTACCCGAGCACCTGGGTATTCCATAAATAGACTGCGGATCTTTATGCAAAATAAAATTCGTTCGCATCAATAGGAAAAAGCAGACGATATATTAGGATTACTTATTCTCTTGAACAATTTGAATAAATTTAAATTAATATATCAACGTTCTTTTAATTTCTTTATTATTTTAAATCGCACAAAATCATTTATGCCATAGACGCATAAAATGTCAAGTATACTCATGAGATACCTGAGTATATGAGACACACAGTTTTTTTATTATTATATGAACTAATTTATATTAGATTTTGTTAACGTTTACAAAGCAATTCGTGCTTTTTTAGAGGAAATAATTCTTTTAATTTCTTTATTATTTTAAATTGCACAAAATCATTTATGCCATAGACGCATAAAATGTCAAGTATACTCATGAGATACCTGAGTATATGAGACACAGTTTTTTAAATTATTATATGAACTAATGTATATTAGATTTTGTTAACGTTTACAAAGCAATTCGTGCGTTTTTAGGTAATAATTAAAAAGTCAATTATTTAATTATCAAATTAGGCATTTTTATTCTCATGTAAAAATACCAACAAGTCTACCCGGAGTACTCCACCAGGTATCTCATATAGCCGGGTAAAAGTCCGAGCTCTAGTTCTAACTGGACACGTTAATGGCATTGATTGCATTTAGAGGACGAAGTAAGCCTGGACACGTTCAGACATCTGCTACGAGAGGCGATGGGTTCCTCTAACGGGAACGGTGTTCAGGTGGAGCCACGTTAGAAATCAGTGGAAACCTTTATGCGAACAAATCGGTCGAGGAGCCGCGACAGGCAGGACTGTCACGAGTAGCCATAATTATAGGAAGATCGAGCGTGGCGCGGTTGTGCTGGTGGCTCTGTTCTCGTCGAGGTTCGTAGAGGCCGCGACGACGATGGCTATAACTACGGCTGCGACGCCGACGGTAAGGTCAAGGCCCTCTGCAACCGCCCTACCCAACTCCCGTGTACCTTCGTGGTCACGTGACGCGACTCAAGGTCTTTTCTCCCTACCCTAACCGACCAGCCACGCCACGGCAAGGCAAGCCGCGCGCGGTACGCCGAGCCACGCCACGCCACGCCACGCCACGCCATGCATCTCGGCCGCGATGAAAACGCGTATTGCTCTTTTTCGTCTGTTCGGGCCGAGCCGAGAAGAGCGAAAGACTTCCTGAATCATTTTCGTGTACGAATTTCTCCCGTGTGATTCATTGCCGGCCGTTAGGGATACGTCGGAATGAATCACACGCGGCGAATAGTAGTCGAGGGTCAACGACCAACCACGCGTTCTCGGATCTTTGAAGACGACGCCGTGCCGCAACGCGCCGCGCTGAGGACCAGCGGTTACGTGACGATGATTAGACGTATTTGGAATTCAATGAAAATCAGGGACGACTGAATGGAGGCCGCCCAACTGAAACGAGTTCGCCGCGAAAAGAACTCGCTGATACCGCAGTGTGCTCTACTGGCCAATAGCGTGGGAAGCGCATCGATATCTTGCGCTCTGGCATTCCGCCGCTCTCGTTGCGAGACGTGTGAACCCACGTCGAAAGAGAGAAAGAGAGAGAGAGAGAGAGAGATGGTTCTGTTAACTTGGTTGTATCATCGATACCATGGGGATTTTTTAAGCTTACCCCTTATTCGATCGGAATCCGACGACGCGGCCTCCGGACATGCGAGTCTTGTCTTTCGAAATTAGTCCGGATCCCCGAGTATTTTCAGCGAAGATCCCGGATTCCCCTCGACCGTTACCACGGATTTTCTAGCGGAGTGTCGCGCGATGCTACTATAGCTCCATGCCTTGATAGAAGGTGTAGGCATGGCAGGTGACGCGGAAGAGGGATCGATGACCTTAGAGTACACGCCGGCTCTATTTTGAGCGGGTCGTCGTATACAGGGTGACCCAGGGCTCACGGACCGGCTCATAGTTAGTGATGGGATCTGAATCACTCTGAATCGCTTCGACGCAATGTTTACGACAAAGGAATTCGAATCATTTGCAAGATAATTCGAAGCTTCCAACTCTTGAAACTTTTGGACGTGCTGGAAGTCTTCGTTGTCTTGAAAATCTTAAAACCCTAGCAGCACAAAAATATTGGATAAATATTTTTTTCAAATATTGGAAAAATATTTTTTAAGCCACATTTTTTCATATGAAACAAATATTGGATCTGAATATTGTATACATGTACAAGAAATATAAATTGAAAGTTTAAAAAATATAAGCTAAATATTCAGAGAATATAAACTAGATATTTAAAAAATATAAAGTAAATGTGAATCCAATATTTGAAAAATATAAATTCAATATTTAAATAACGTTCAATAAAATTTTCAAATTTAAGAAAAAGTTATAGCAAAAATTAGAAATTATGAATATCTATTACTATCTGTGCACTGCTCGAGGGAATATTCCATTTTATCTTCGAAATTATATAATTTCTAATATTACATAAAGATTTATAATAAGAAAAAAATATTTTTTTTCAAAATATGAAATAAATATTATCTGTACATTAGGAACAAATATTCTATTTCTAATATTAAATAAAGATTTATAGAATACTTAGAAAAAAATATTTTTCTCGTAACATGAAATAGATATTTCCTGCATATTTAAAAAGAAATATTTGTTACTTAATATAAAATACCTATAGTATGTATATTTAAATATTAAGAAGAGGTTAAATCTCTTTTTAATCTCTTTTCTAAATCTCTTTTTTAAATCTCTTTTTTGTTAGAATTGAAACTTTTGAAATATTACATCCATCACGAAATAATGATTTCGTTATTTCAGTATTGGGATGAACAACAGTATGAAATATTGGCACAATAGTAAAAAAAGTATTAGGTTTATTAAGATTATAAAAACTCCGTGGTGAAGGATTTGTTCGAAAACTTTGCAAGACAGAGTATTGAATGTCCATCACTATCCATAGTGCTCGAGACAATGCTAAAAAGTCCAGCGTTTTCAAGAATGAAATCGAAACATTAGTATCAACTTAACCTAATCCTCCTGTACCTTCCCGTCCATAAAAATCACCGGACATTTACTTATCTTGAACAAAATGGTAATTAAAGAGAAACAAGCTACCAGCTTGATTTTATCGTTTAATTTTGATTAAATGTAGCGATTATACGATAATATTTTAATGCAAAAATTAAACATATACATACAGTATTTAAAGAAGAAAAAGAGATTAAGAAATTGAAAAATAATGATCCCACTTAAATTTTAAAAACTAGAAAATATAAAAATAATAATTAAAATGTACAAAATATAAGATACTTTGGTCAAATTTGATTTGCGTGTTCTCTAAATTAGAGTTTAAGGTAGTGTCTCCACGACAGTCTGTATACTGAATAACAAGTTATTGAATACAACTTTATAACTAATAAATTACTTAATGATCAGCATTCATAATTTATCAGTTATTGAAAATTTTAATACGTGTCATAGTGCACATTTAAATGATGTTCCTATCATAGTAGATCATATTCTCAATAAAAAAAACAGCTTGTAAAAATTCCAAATTATAACAAAAGCGTATAGAATCTCCTAATTAATTAATTTCATTTGTTTCATTAGTGAAAAATACTAGAAAGTCGATACGTTTTATCGAAAAGGACCAGAACGCCCCCCCCCCGGAAGGACCATTATGCAACTGGTGTTCGGTAAAGTGTTAATTATCAAATGAAACGCATTTCATGGAAAGAGCCGCGTATCGGGCATAGCGAGAGAGGTTGTTTCGATTCGCAACGGTTGCACACACTTTCTAAAGCTATAGGTACATATTACCGAAGGATAGAGCGTAACGGACAGACGTTTGACTTTACTGTAAAGCACGGCCGAACGACGCGACGCGACGGGTTGACCGTACTTCGCGCACCACGGAACGGTATCTCGAACTCAGAAGTGCAATTCAGTGCAATTCGCCAAAGAGAAGTCGCTAGGCGGTGGTCACGCGAGCAGCTCTCTTTTTATCGCGTTGATTATTGTTTTATCAGCCACGGATAGCCTCATTACTCCCTTGTTTTTCCTCTCGGATCGTGAACGAAATCGTCGAGTCACGTGACGCGAGAAAAGTTCTAAGGCTATGGTCGTCTTATACAGCCGGTGGACAAACAGTATTATCTCCGTAACTGTCGCAAAGGTCTTTCTACGTAGATGTCAACATTTTATCCCCGTCACTGGAGGATCCCCCTTGAAACCAGTCTCGCGGTAAACACGCTCGAGGACCGAGCCAGTCA
>CM052336.1:25386866-25432162 GCA_028455595.1 Lasioglossum vierecki | reverse complement strand
CAACTTTTCTCAAGGACATTTTGTTCGGGATTTCAAGGTCACTGAAGATTCTTTTAACGGGAAAATTCAACAAGCTATATACAGGGTGTCCTGACTGACTCACTCACCTATCAACGCCCAGGCTTAATCCTTGGCCCTAGAAAGCTGAATTTTGCACAGAGGTTTTCTATATGATCTATACAAGAGATAAGAAAGGATATTTCGAAATTCAACCCCTAAGGGGGTGAAAAGGGGTTGCAACTTTTGTATGAGGAATATTTGATTTGTGGTCGGATTTGCTTGATACTTGATCTTAATGCTCTTTGATACAAATAATCAAACACCTATTTCGGCATTTTGAAAAATTCGACCTCTAAGGGGGTGGAAAGGGGTTGCAACGTTTGTATGAGGAATATTTTATTCAAAAATATTTTGTAAAAAAGTATAATTTAAAGAAAATTATTGCTTTGTCAAAGTAGAAAGATTGACTTATTCGGAGCGATTTGTTCTGCAAGTTTTTCATTGTATTGGTATTCAGCCGAGTAGATTGATCTGCGTTTGAATTGAAATGTTTGGTTAGAATTTTTGAATTAACATGCTTTTAAAAAATACTGAGCCACAGCAACGTCTGGCGGGAGAAAGCTAGTGTACGATATAATGTTCACATATTATTACAATTAACGGAAATATTCATGGTGGTCATTATTATTGATCCACCGTACGCATGGTCGAGCTTTCCACATTTTCCAGCCGGGCTGCTGTTAAGGTTTGCTGAATTTCTCATTAATATGTTATGTAAAGTTTGATGTAAGAACTTTCTAAGTTATTGCTAGTTTTAATTATGATGACTTTCTAGGTAGTCGAACATAAGAGGTGCACACTTTTTATGAAGAGATTTGGCCTTGTACTATAGTTACGAATAATAATTACTGGGACCACCGTGACTTTTTCTTATATTATTTCTTTTTCAATTGCCAATGATAAGTAATTTTCTAGTTTCTCCTTTTGCTTGCAACATATTGTACCATTCAAAACTGCAATGTACTTTCTAGTGTTAACTTATGTGTCTTGCGTTATTGGTAAATATTTTAATGGAAGAAATATCTTACATCAGGCGTCAATTAAAATTTTGTAATCACAATGCAAGTTGTAGTATGATTTATTAGTTTTGTCTGCAATATGACGCTGTTTTAATCAACAATTTGCTTTTTTGTGCCAATGTTTTGTCCACTATTTTTTAATTCTACAGGATGTTCCATAATGTTACATTTCCTTGAGGTGGATGATTCCGAAGATCGCTGGAATTAATTCTTTCCATTGCGAAATTTAAGTTATGTTTGCTTTGTTAAGGAGTTTGTTAAGGAGTTCTCAAAAATACGGACCAATAACAGCGTAGCTACAGCTGACAGATCCTGGTTCGTCCAATACCAACGCCAGGCTCAGCACGCGCCGCTGTAGCCGTGCTTTGATTGGTCTGTATTTCTCTGTAATAAGTCTTTAACAAAGCCGCGGAGAACAATTTCACACAGGAAAAGTTACTTCAATTGACTTCAGGATTTTTGGTACACCCTATCTCTTCGTACTAAATATGTTGTCAACGATGGTTTCGTATCTTTCTCTGTGGTGTGTTCTATTACTTCCTGGATTATACGATTCACCTTGAATTGTTTACTCATTGTACTCATTGTACAATCCATTATTACGTACAGTAAACCCTTGACTTACGTGGATTCTTCGAATCAGGAAAGGTTTTTGATTGCCAGAATGGGAGCTTTGTAGGTACATTACGTGACAAAAGCGAAGATAAGTGTTTGCAGTTATCTATAAGTGATCAATATTCGTTAACATAGTTGGTTGATTTGAATTTTCCTTTCAAATAAGTACATACACATAGTATGTACAAAGCAGATCGATTTATAACCTTTCATCGGTGTCTCTGAGGCACTATTCGACTTACGCGGAAAACGGTGGAACGAATTAACCACGTCCCTAATAGCACAAACATATTAGATGAATATCTTTTCGAAATATTGGAAAAATATTTTTTAAGCCACACTTTTTCATATGAGATATATATCGGATCTAACTATTGCACGCAAGTTTAAAAAAGGGCATTGAATGTTTAGAAAATATAAGATAAATATTCAGAGAATATAAACTAGACATTTAAAAAATATAAAGTAAATATTACAAAGAATGTGAAATCCATATTTGAAAAATATAAATTCAATATTTAAATAACATTCAATTAAAAAGAAAAAAAAGTTAGAAAAAAATATTTTTCTACTAACATGAAATAGATATTTTCTGCCTTTGTAAAACAGAAACTGTTACTTAATATAAAATAAATATTGTATGTACATTTGAATATTGAAAAAAGTTTGAATCGCTTTTTAATATTATATGAATGTGTATACAATATTTTGTGCTACTAGGGGTAAGTCGAGAGCTTTCTGTATTTCAGACAATTTTTAATTAGTATGCTCTAGTGTAGTAATTCAAGAGAAATGTCAGCCAATGTGGGCACGATTACGATAACCGTGGCCCCTAATTTTAAGGTTACATTTGTATTCCTGGGATCATTCTAAGAGAAAAATGTTTATATAACAGGTGTCCAATCAGCTCCATTTAGCCGGTAAAGTAGATTTAGTGTTTTTAATAAAACTGCAAATATCTCGAAAACTATGCGAGATATGGCAAAATATCAAGAGACCTTTTTTGTAGGAAATTGAATTTTCTATAAAAAAACTTTCATTTAATTTTTTGAAATCTTTTCAAACAACAAGAGCAGATCACTTAGTTTTCGAGATATTCGAAACTAGTCCTGGATTTTCGTATGCGTGGTCGGGCCTTACGGCCTGCCCCCTCCGCCCTCACCGACGACCTAACCCAACCCATCCAATTCACATAATCTTCCCATTGTAGATGTTATCCAGAATTTGGTCTTTTCAGAACCCTTTTCACTTGCCCCGACCATTATTTCAGGAGAGAAGCAGTTGTTCAGCAACTTCACAGAAATATAAATATACTCAGAAACTGCGCAGCTGATAGAAAAAATTCATATGACATAAATTGTTGGAAATTCAATTTCCTACAAAAAAGGTATCTTACTATTTTGCGATATCTCGCATAGTTTTCGAGATATTTGCATTTTTATTAAAAGCACTAAATCTACTTTACCGGCTAAACGGAGCTGATTGGACACCTGTTATATAAACATTTTTTTCTTAAAATAATCCCAGGAATACAAATGTAACCTTAAAATTAGGGGCCACGGTTATCGTAATCTCCCCCAATGTGTACTATGTATGTAGTTGTTACTAATATGATTGCACTGTTTTTTTAAATTCAAAGCAAACGCAGTTTTTCAAGAATTTTCGTTACATATCGTCTAGTTAACTAATCCATCCGGCTTCGCAGAGAAACTGAAGTCGTTTGTTGCTTTTATAAAAAAAAGGTATTCTGCTGTAAAGTGTATGCCATCATTCATGAGACTTACTTATGAGCTCATAAATGCGTCGAGAGAGTGTGCAACTGTACAGGGACGAACACAGTTAGACCGTGGCAATTGTATTGCGATACTTCCAGCAAAACAATTAAAGTGATTAATCTGAAGCAGTTACACCGATGGTCCTTCGGAACAGAAAAACCAATCGGACTTCGCGTGCGTATTCAGGATATCGTCATGGTAATAGAACGTTGCGAATGTTCATGGAAAAGAATCTATGCACGCTTGCACGGACTCACTTGCACACGATTCTGTACCGGCTCTAGAAGAAATATTTCATGGGTACATTCTAACATATCGCTGGAAAATCGCTTAATTCAAGGCTCCGATCCGGAATACGGGGGCGAGTTGTTCTAAAGGTCTTTGTGTAGAAAATCGGGCTAAATAATCTATGAGGTATGTCTAATGTGTGTTCCAATAATAGAACAGTTATTGCACAATAAATCGTGGCTCGTGTAGCTTTCGATTAAGCTGTTTCTATGTATTCAGAAAATGGAAAATTTTTACATTGGTTCAGATAATTGAGATTCAACTGAATCGTTCATTAGACAAGCGAATGTGCTCCGAATTGTGTTGTGTTTAGTCTCATTTTAATTAGAAACAGGGTATAGCAACCAATTTAATTATAAATTAGTTTTTAATTTCAAACTAACAATAATAGTAATTTTTTTTTAATAATTTTGTTCTAATATGTGTAAGATTGTTGCACTAAAACACTATTTTCTGAAAATATTAATCTGAATTAATTATAAATTATATTTATATTTTTTAAATAATAATCTTAGTTAATTGTAATTCATTTGTTTATTTAAATAAGAATTTAGATTCAGAAAGTTATATTTATTTTTTTCTTGCCGATTCCAGTAATTATAATTGACACGACATTACTGACAATTACCACCCTTAATGGAAAAGATAAAAGAGAAAAATAGAAAATGGAAGTTTGGTCAACGTCTGTAACACATTTTCAAAATACCGTGTTGGAAGCTTGGGACGATGCAACGATAATACTAAACGAAGAGAAACGACGAAACACAGGAAACTTTACCCTATCGCGTGTAAAGAAAAAAAAATTCTGATAAGCCACGGAGAAGGAAGAAGAGAAGCCTTATACACACACGCATTTCACCGTAGACAAGTCAGATCGTTATGAAAATACTTTCGTGCCGAGAACTCCGGACTAGGTAATAGTGAAAGCAAAGATTCCACACCATTTGACTTGACCGCGCACAGCCAGTCCGGCGTATAAGGTGATTCAACTAAGTGTCCCACCGATATTACTTGTAAACTGTTTGGTGTATATGAAAAATGAACGAAACGGAAGTCGTAAGGTTTCAGAGTTAACGTACAACGTAATACATCTGTTTTGCTTTTCTGTCCAGAATGGGCACCTTGAGTTTCTTTGTTGTAAAGGATCAATTTTAATCTCGTGGTTGATGGGAGAATTGGATTTCGAATAAAAAAGACTATAAAGATGTATACAATGAAAAATCTAATAATTAATGAGATGTTCTCTATAAACGATGCACAGTGCGGTAAAGGACCTGAAAAGCTGGCCAAAAATCAATAAATATTTACAAAAATCACTTTCAACATAAAAATTATAACAAGAAAGAGATGCGTATGAATGGAATGCTACGATCAAAGGCGTGTGTGTATCGAACAAGTGCTATGTCTTAATTGGAGACACGGGTGACTGTTTGGATAAACAAAAAAAAAGGAGTGCACCACGTAATGGCATGTTTATTTATCTATATTGGGGCGTAATTACAACATTCTATGTAAATATTTACAATATTGATTTTTGGCCAGCTTTTCAAGTCCAATACCGCACTGTGCGATGTTCAATACAAGTAACGCAGAAAAAACAAAAACGTGGTAATAAGCTCTATTACAATTACTACATGTGCACATATTCGACACAAAAATGCAAGTGATATACTTACAAATTTTTCAATCTTTTGTTCCTTCGATCGAATCCACAGTACACTATTTCCACACGCTAATACGTCAGAATAAATGTGCTTGTTTGTTTTTCGAAGCACAAAATACCACACTCCTACACAATCACTAAACATTACACAATACACTTTCCGAAATCTTGATAGCGAATGAGAATAAGTTATTCCGACCACGAGCAAAATAGTTCTACGTTTTAAATGCGACTTCCGTGCGAAAGCTCTGTTCTTCCGCCAAACAACCCTAGTAGCACGAAATATTATATGTATACATATTCATATAATATTAAAAAGAGATTCAATCTTTTTTTAATATTGAAATATACATACAATATTTGTTTTATATTAAGTAACAAATATTTCTTTTTATATGCAAGAAATATCTATTTCATGTTACGAGAAAAATATTTTTTTTCTAAATATTAAATGAATCTTTATTTCATATTAGAAGTAGAATATTTTGTCCTAATATACAAATAATATTTGTGTCACATTATGAAAAAAATATTTCTTTCTCTACTATACAGATAATGGTTGTCCTCGTACATTGTACATGTATAAAATATTCCGATCCAATATTTTTCTCATATGAAAAAATGTGGCCTAGAAAATATTTTACCTATATTTGAAAAAAATATCCATTTAATATTTTTGTGCTACTAGGGAATGTATTCGATCACTGATCGACTGAATAAAAAATTTCCAAGAAGATATTGATTCTTCGAGAATCACCTGTGTTCCGTCGCGTACCACAGTAAATCCTTAAATACTGTCTAACAGGCGTATTCTGGGTAGACAGCGTTTGCAATGATTTGTTTTTTTTTTTATTTATCACTGCGTCCACTGCGACGATCGCGCCGAGCGAGACTTCAATAAAGAACCGACGTAGAGAAGGACCGAATGAAATACGGATCGCGTGGCCGAAAAGTGTCGCCGTCGCCGGCACAGCGTTGACAGGCAGTGGAGGGTGTAGGTACTAGGCAGGGGGAGTAAACTCCCATGTATAATACGTGGACCATGGATTTCAGCGGTGCCATCTATCCTAGTTCCCTCAACTAAAACCTATATATATAGCTATACGATTCTATATATACCGCTTACTTTAAATTCAAAGTAAAAAGATATAATATATTTTAAACAAATATTTTATTTTAACAATTTTTTTATTATATATACACGTATATGATAATACATAATCCATAATATTACATAGTAATACATCATACATAATGCACGATAATACATATACATAATACCTAACAATATACAATAATCATACATTATACATCATACCTCATACACCATAAATCATACATCATATCATACATAATACATCATGCACAATAATACATATATATAATACCTAAAAATATACAATACAATAATATAATACAATGTACAATACAATAATACAATACAATAATACAATAAAATAATAAAATACAATACGAAATTATAATTTATTTATTAATTCGTCTTTAATCTTTCAAGCGTCATATATTTGAATAACGCTTGTCGAAGTACTATGTCTCATCGTCTTCTGACGTCTTTCCCACATAGAATATTATTAACCGTAGTGCACCACTTGCCAATAAAATGAGAAACTGTCACAGTCAATATTCTTATTGGAGTTGTTTTGCATGCTGTGTACAAAAATCTGATTGTTAGATATCTTTGGGAAGTAATGTCCTGGGATGATCACACCCGATGAACACTGTGGAACACAACAAGCTTTCAACATTTTGTTCTTATGTCCAAATATTCTGCACTTTATGTCTCTTATGCACTTAAATGTTTTTATGCACTTGTTTCACTTTATCTTCTTGTTGCTACATTCCTTCGCTCCTCACTACCTACTATATAAATAAATTTATAGCTTTATGTAATTTAAAATAATATTAAAATAAAATCCGCAATAGCCCGCAGTCCACAACTATCAAAACTGGGCACAATAATGAATTAATCAAGAACGAAATAATTTATTGTCGAGGCACAGCACGGCATAGCACGGGGCACAATGGTAGACAGTTGACAGCTGATTTTGGCGGCAATAGTCAGCAATAGTCAAAGATTAGCGCCAAATTGCGTCCAATAGCGCCAAGGAACTCACTCCTGTTATGTCCAATCACAGTTAGTCACGTGATGTGCTGTGATTGTGGTGCCATCTAGGCAAGTTCCCTGTAGTTAACCAAGGTCATACATAAGAGTTTTCTCCCCCTGGTACTAGGCAACGTTTACGATGAAGACCTCGGGCAGTATTTAAGGTTTTAGCGTACTTCTTCATGCTATTGGTGCGAGTACAACGGTCAGACTACTCGTGATATACCTTTTTTTTTAGGACTTGGGAGAACCGAAGTACCCGTGAGCCTCGGTGACGTGTCTCCACGACCACCGGGACCCCGAGAGTGTCGTAAACTCCCAAGACCAGGGGTCGCAGGTGACTTCGCGCCCCTTTCTACCTCACTCTAGGTCGAAATTACTTCCGCGACCCGCTATCCGCATTCGGCGAAAGAAATATCCCACCGAAGCCACACTTGTTCTTGGCTCAAATTAAAATTAAAATTTAAAATTGTATTTATTAGCTATTAGTTCCTTCTCCTATATTGTGATCTTTGAATTCTCAAATCTTTTTCTAGATCTCTTTCCCATTTTTCTTTACTTTTCATTATTTTATTTATATAATTATCAATTAAATGCCAGTTATCTTTGGTTTTTAACATAAGACTAGTAAAGTTATTTGCTGTTATACTCGTGATATACCTGAAAGGGATGTTATAGCAGGTGGAATGAAATGGCCAGGGCCGCTGCGTGGGTACGAGTCGCCCATATGCAAAAGAAATTTAGTGCGCCCTCTTCAAACATGAAAATGATTTGAATGACATTTTTTCTTTCTTTAGCAAAAATATCTATTTACGGTAGTCAAGGTCGGGCGCCCTTGTCCGTTCATGTTGCGATGCCCCTTTGATGGAGCGCCCGTGTGCGGCGTACAACATCTGCACAACCGCATGCGGCGGCCCTGTAAATGGCCGATTATTTTACAACCACCGCGCTCCGAAAACTTTAACCCCGAAAAATGGACAACACGTGCGACAGAACAAACGATCATATAACTATAAATTACACCATTTGACACAAATAATACGAAAAGAAATTTTCTTGATAGTTTCACACTTCTCAACCCAAAATCCTCCCGACATACCTGCGTCCAATTAACAAATGCTACAATTCTCCACCTGAATCCACCTTAACCATTCATAAAAAAAACCGAGGTGACAATCGCAGAACCATTTTGATCGTGGAGTAACTTCTTCGCGTTCACTGTCACGATTTCCGAAAGTGTGTTGTGTAGTATTTAATTTAGTGATTGTGCAGAAGTTTGATGTGCTTCATAGTTATTAAGACGTGTTCGCGGCAATGACAGTATGCTGTGAATGCAACGAAGGAACAGCATACTTACACTTTACATTAGTATTTTATAAGGTAGACTCATTCAGATATTTTTCAACTTTTATTATCTGAACGAGCAAGGTCCCTTTTCGTTTGTTTCGAGGCACGCACACGATTATGTTCTGTCTGATCGACAGGTCAGGTGGACTGTAATAGTAGGCTTTTAGTTATAAACAATTTTGCGGCAAGTTTCTTTTACAAATATCCACAGAGATCTAGATTTTCACTCCTACGACGGATGACTATAACTTTTCGTACACTCTGTATGTACGATACTATGAATGAGATACAGTGATTTCCCGATAAATGTTCCAAAAGTCATAAAACCCCGTCAAATTTTATATTTACTATAAATTCACCGAAATAAAAATTTCTATTAAATTCGAACTATCCCCACTATCGCGGGGTACACCCCACGAGGGGCACCGAAGCTCGAGGAGCCTCGGTCGCCAAGAATTGTAACATAATACAAATCGGGAATATCGATGTGAGAACAGGAGAGACCATGTATTACTAATCCAATAATAAAACTTCTTTATTTTTTATGAGATTTTGACTAACATATATTCGTAGCATTTTTATAATGATTCGTATGACGAATGGAGTATAAAAAGCGCAAAGGAGATCGTACCTTTAGTGGTATAAATAATGATGTCCGCGTAAGATTACCACGCGGGAAATTAATAGTGCCTGCGTGGATGCATCCCGTGGATCAAGAATTCATGTCGTAACCGGACACGGTAAATTCAGATAGAAGTCGAGTTTCGGAAAGTCGATAGAGGTAAGAAGGAGAAAAGAAGATCGGCATTGAGTAGTAACAAACGATCGAGGAACGGCCGGGAGAGCATACGTCGAGAAAGGTTCATCAATATTCATAAGTCGCACTAGGCCTATCCGCGTCTCAAGGATTCAAGGAGTTTCCAGCAAGCACTCATTCTCTCCCCGTGCCCCCTCTCTCTCCCTCTCCCCCTCTCGTCCTTTTCCCTCTTTTTTCATCCCGGGTGTGGGACTGCATATAACACGGTCAGAGACATTCGCGCGACTCGCAATTCTCCTCGTAATGTGCACATGTGCTCACCTAGTTATTTACGTTGCATTCTACATGCACATTGTCATATCGCGTTAGCGTTTTCCTTTTACCGGCTATTCGACGCGAGCTGCACCGATGCAACATTGCATTCGACCAACTTATCCTATCGGATTTGATTTAAGGCTGCTAGTGAAATATGACATTCCACGGACAATACACCGTTCGTTCTCATTATATAAGTACTGCCAACTAAATCTTGCTGCATCGACGTGCAATATTCTCGAACGGTTTCATTTGATTTATTTATTAGACACAAATATTCAATTGGAAACGCGCACTTTGTTGCACGGTTCGACACATTTTAATTGAAGCAAAATAACAAATATTCATTTCAAACACTATGGTATTTTTATTTGATAAACCACATGGAAAGAAGCATTCTCATTTTCTGTTCGATTCAAATAAAATTTTATTTCGAAAATACTTCACTCGTATAAAATAACAAATATTTTATATGAAATGTTGAACAGAGTTAATTAATTATTTGAGTTATGTAATTTGCTATGATCCTGGAAATCCTTCAAGATCAAATATTAAAATTACATTAGTGTTATTGAAGTTGAAACAGAGAAGGCATAGAAAGCTGAAATTTGATACACATATAGTCGGTAGTTCAAAAGGGCGCACGAATATGTCTTTATTCCGGAAATCCTTCAGGATCAAATGTTAGGATTAAATTAGTAAAGACTGCTGGCACAGGGCGCCGCAGAATCACAGACACTGTTTCGCCATTACGACAATCTCAAGACTAACCCCTTCGCTTGTAATATCTTGTGAGAAACGTGGTACGTCGATTGCCAAACGTGAACAACACGTGTGAGAGACGTGATACGTCGATCGGACCAAACGTAACCAACACGCATAACACACCAATGTTATTCATTTATTATTCATTTCAAGATAATAAATCTTTATTGTTCAATGATCAATTGGTCAGACATTATATGCGCGGCACGTTGTGAACGAATCTGTATTTCAGACACAGTTAACGTTGACCTAATAGAATTAGAGAGCATCAATTTTATTTGAAAAAGTATTTGATCAAATAAAAAATGAAAAGTTATTTAAAAAGATGAATAATTTTCAATCGATCGCGTGGTCGTGAGCATTATTATTACCCTATCCCTACACAAATAACGAAACGATCAAGATAACTGTTATTTGTCGGTTCAAATAAACTGACACGTGATTATTTTGAAAAGCATTTAGACGAGTATGATAATATACAATGTTTTATGGTTTTTCAAATAATTAATTTGGGTAATGCACAACTTTGGTTCGCAATAACGCGTGTGGAGCTCGACTGTTTGAAAGTTCGCGCCAATTTCGGTACATGGTCTGCACACTTGAGGAACGTTTGTTAGTTCCTGTACGTACTCGGAGACGGAGAGCGTGTTTGCATTGCATGTACGCGCGTTCGGGCCCGTGCATGCACGTGTAATGTATACATTCTGTGGTCGTGATAAGATCGAGAAGAAGCTTGCGCAATCTCGAGTAGCGATTACCACGGGAGGCAGTGTCGCGGACAGACGGACAGACCCGTCGCCGCCACTGCCAACGGCTTTTACTTGCATGTTGCTCTCAGTCCCAGCGCACTAACAAGGGGAGTGCCAAGGTGTGGAGATCGCTTTTCGAATGACACTAGGTACAACTTCTGCTATGTATCTAACGTTACAAAACCCCGCGTTCCGCTCGTCGGAACGGCTTTTCGTTTTTGGGAAATTCCTCTTGAAAGTATCGCGTGTTCCTAGTCACCCGGTTACAAGACAGACGACAGCAGAAAGTGATTGTAACTCCGTGGTGACAACGTGTACGATTACGATGCTGCAGCCTCGGCATTCGAATCATGCACAGCTGGCTTTTTCTTCTTTGCAAAATGTACTTTTAGCGCGGCTTCGATAGTTAATCGTTACATTTATAAAATTATATTTATATTTACATTTGTGAAAGCATGACTTTCAGTTCTGTTTAAGGCCTTTATCACGAGTATAAGTTTTATTAGTAATTCTTTCATTATAAGTAGAGAGTATACGCGATATTATCAATGACATAAAATTTTATCAACCGTAATCACATATTAACGATAATAACGCTACTATCCTTCACAGTAACCTCCGGCTCTGCTAAGATATTGTTAGAGAACAACTACTCCGAATATAGAGTAACAAAGGTTATGTTGTACATACCATTAAAAAATAAAGGTCAAAATTAGACGAAGAAGAGTACATATTCTAAAACAGATATCTTCAGAGCCGCAATAAAAAGTCTCGTAGCCTCGGGTACAAAGCGGATAAATTTGCCGGGATATCGACCAATAAAATGGTAAACTATCGGCGATAAACGCCGGCTGTTATCACTCGAAGGTAACTGAAATTCTAGCCTGACGAATCACCGACTCATTTGAACGTTAATCAGTTCGCTGCAGTGTCATATTGGTAATGAGTATCAGGCTTCAATGTCGCGCTAATCGCGTTATTACTCGTTGCGTACACATATACATATACCGCTATAGGCTAACGCCCCATCCACTCGATCCCGTTTCCTTTTTTCTGTAACAGTCAGCCTCGAGCGAGCGATTTTCTCGCGCGCCTCCACCTCTTCAATCTATTTTTCTCCCTCTCCGTTACCCGCGCTTTTTATTTCTCTTTCTCGAGCCAACCTCTATCCCCTCTCCCTCTCATCATCATCGCTCTATCTCTCTCCGCTTCTCTATCACTCGCGCTCTGTCTCGAGTGGTTTTCGCGCTTTCTTTCCTCGATTATAAAACGGTTACGCTGGAAGCGTCGGTGTGTCGCGTTCACAACGGATTTAACCGACATGCCTCCCAGGTAGAACACGTCGCGGAGACTCGCTCGATTTGAAGTTCCTTGATCGAAGATAACGCGTCTACGAGCTAGATTCCACGTTCGACCTTCGATTTGATAACGCAAGGATAACGTTACGACGAGAATGCACTTATCGCCCGTGGCGATTGAGTCGGGGCGGCTGGAAATTTGCGCGAACGTCGGTTAAAAGTTCGTATTGTCCAGGGTTTCGCCGATCGGCATCTACAACCACAGTGAAAATCGTACGTAACGTATCGACCGGTATTTTCAAACTGAACCCACCACCCACCGGTTAAAATGACCGGTTTACAATTTTTTATTTTACCATTATTGAAATAATAACAATAATTTCATTAGAAATGAAAAATTAATCTTGTCATTTTTATAAGGAAACATGTACCAGACACTTTTAAGGTTCGGCAGGTTTAGTGCTAACGAACTTTGGCAACGAGAAAAAGATACCAACTTCTTGTTAAACTTCTCGAAGAATGTTATCTTCACGGACGAAAGGAAGCTAAGTACGTTTTAGTCTGATGGGGAAGCTAAAATGATCATAAAAATTAGTAAAATCAATGCCACGACGATTACAAGTTATAAATAGGAAAGATATCGCAGCAAATATTAAAATCGATATTTTCAATGTTATTGTGTAATTGTGTAATTATGCGTTAGTTCGTATCTCGTGAGGTCAGTCTCGGTCACATTTTCGTAACAGAAACAAATTTCTTTAGTTTCTATACAACTGTACCTCTGCGCAAACTGAAAACATATTCAACTAAAAGTGGGTAATGCAATTTTTGTCAAATTAGCTAAAATATCCGTCGATACACGCTGTACGATTTCCACTGCGAGTGGCTGTAACCTTAAATTAAAATGACTTTTTCTCGAGAAGAATGAACCAATGAGGAGGATAGGTCAGGAATTATTCTAATTATAAAAAAATGTAAGTATTCGGATAAACTACGGCGAAACAGGTTTAGCCTGTCGTGGATCGACAATGATCCCAGCTCCCCCTTTGGTCTGACTTTCAAACATTCCACCACCTGACGGTTAATTCGTAAGTGTATAAAATCGTCGCAATCTTTGCGGTGTGGAAGAGTGAAGAACAAAGGAAGAAGAAGAAGAAGAAGAAGGTAGGCCAGGGCGGTGGTTGTTTGACCGAGACGATAACTCGTCTTCGTGACTTAACGGGTTCACTTGGAACGCGAAACGTCCATATGCAGCGACCGCGTCGCGCCGCGCCGGATAGAAGAGAAAGAAGTTGGTGCTGTGCGCGCGGGATCGAAGAAAATCTGCGGGCGCAAGAATCTCGCGTTGAGGAGCACTGATCTGCAGTGTATATCGTGTATTAGTCTGGACATGGTGGGGATGGTGGTGAAGGGTGCCGGAGGAGGACGCGGAGGGGCTCAAGGCCGGTCACGCTGTCAAGCAAGAAAGCCTGCGCGCCGAAATATCAACATGACTGTCCAACTCGGTTAGCCTCCGCTTGCTGCTCCGATTACCTCTCCACGTTCTTGAACGCGTGCGTCTATCTCCCGTCTGTCCCGCGTCTACGTCGAAATTTGTAGAATCATGAGAAAATCCCCGGAAAACAATCTCTTTATCCGCTGGGATCACAGTAAAGTGGACGCTCGAACGATTTAGAAGGAACGGAGAGCTAGGGTTGGGAGAAATGGAGAGAGAGAGAGAGAGAGAGAGAGAAGATGTAGTAAAGTTTCGGACAGGTGGTAAAGGCGCAGAGGGTGACAGCTGATATAGTCTGTGACTCTGGTTATCGGGGAAGGTTACGAAACTCGTTACCACGAGAAAGGCTGCGACACGGTCTCGCAGGACAGAAGCGGAATACTCCGGGTGGGTGTGTGAGAGATCGTGCGTGAGCGAGTACCTCCGCGGCCGGGAACGGGAGATCGAGAAAGAGAAAGAAAAAAGACGAAGAAGAAGAAGAAGAAGGAGGATACGCTGAGACAAAAGGGAGAGAAGACGCCGAAAGCGGAGAAAGATTCGGACCGATCGCGGATCGAGCGAGTTCACCGAACGCCGCGAAATTCTTGGACGGGTCTGGTTTATCGCGGCATTAGGGACCCAGTCCCGCTGATAAAGCAGAGAACGGTTTTCTATCCGCGAGAAATTCGTTGAGTGAAAAACGAGTAAAAAAAACCGAACGACGGAGACGGCGAGCAAGAGGGAGAAGCGGTCGATGAAGAGAGAAAAGAGAGAAAGAGAGAGAGGGAGAGAAGGGTGAAAGGATGAAAGGAATGGAATGGAATGGAAAGGAAAGGGGACGGACGAGGAAAAGGAGGAGCGAGCGCGTCGAGGGGTCATCGGGAAACATAACCTCTGAACGCTCGATGTTCGACTGCCTCGAGAGACACAGAGACGTTTTTCGACGTTCGCCTCGTTTCCGCTTTCATGCTTCCGCGTGTAGCCTTACCTTATGCTCGTCGTTCGTGGAGCGATGGCCCGCGGGTCTCGACACTTATCCGATCGTTTCGCGTTTGAGCGCAGCGTCCGAGACACGACGACACTCTTGACAGTTTTCCACGACGATGTGTGTTGGCGATAGTTTTTTCATTGGTACACGAAGCCCAGCCGGACAGCCCGGATAGATCACAACACTACCGACACTGAATACGCGACACTTCGGCAGACTCGTGATCGGGCGTCTTCGGACGAAGTAACAGGCACCCGAAAGAGCATGGCACACCTTCGCGTCACGTTACAACGAGTTACAACAAGCCACGGGCAGCTACAGGCACGGGCTACCTCGGACTCTCTGTCTCCGTCTCCGTCTCCGTCTCCGTCTCCGCTGTTGACTGGTGGCTACCTCACACCACAACCTCGTCTCGTACCTGTGTCTCTCTTTCTCTCTTTTTCTCTTTCTACGCTCGTGCATGGAGCCACTGCCGATAGTACAGTGCATCGCCACCAGATGGTCCATCCTGTCGCGCCACTACTCCGTCTCTACATATATGTATAAATCGCTACTCGAAAGATTCGCGCACCCTTCGCTATTTAAAAACACCTCTTTTCTAGACCTTTCTGCATTTTTTCTCCTTGCCCATAGTCGGGGATGTTTCTAGAAAATATCTGGAATTGGTTCAACAATTTTCATCTAATAGATTAACCTTTAGAGGGCCGGATTGGCAACTAGAATGGCCAGGGACAAGGTGTCGGTTTTATTAGGGCTACCCATAAGTAATACCGTTTCTTGATGTTTATATAAAATTTTATTTTACTTAACATTTAGTATAGATTCATGAATTACAGATCAATTTCACAATAAGCGTACTGTTAACTTAAAGTTAATAAATCCGACTACTGTGTAACCTATGAATAATGTAGCAATCTTTGATTGATCGGGGTAAAGATGATATTAATTACATATATAAATTGTTCATATGTTAAATTCAAGTTTTCAATGAAAAATGATTTTCATACGCGAATACTTGAGAAAAGCTATATTTGATCCCAATTCTTAAATAAATAATAATCAAGTTCAAGTCTCTCGAAGTAATATATCAATCACTTTTCTTCGCGTCTGCAGTGTTAATATCATGTTCTGTTTCTACGCGAATCTTTTATTGGCAATTAAGAATCTCTTTCTGCTAAGAAAAGCTTTCATATTTTTACCTCTAACTTAATTCGTAATTCATTACTACACTTAACATAATACTCGATATTATTTATATTGAACTAGGATAGGAATGTTGTACCAGCTTTTGGTATGGTTAAATATATCGATATTTTTCCATTAATACATTTAGGAGATGTTCAGATGGATTCACAGTGAGACAACTTTTTGTTTTAGGAAGTAATTTTGTAATAAGCAGAGGAAAGTTGTCCAACGAGTTGAGAGAAGATGGTGTGATGGAATTAATAACAATTTAATCGCAATTTCAATGCTACTTTTGTTCAAATTACGTTTATTTAAAATTCGTAATTTCCGTTAACGTTAATGGTTTAGCTATTCGTTTCCGTAAGTTTGTCCATAAGACATTAATTGTTTAAGATCACATTCGAAATCAACTAGCAAGTTATATCGGAATTAGATAGATTGTACCACCGCAGAAACCTCTAATACCGTTTTGTTAGTGTTGATAGTGCCGCCAGACGAGGGGAGGGAGCACGTCTTGAGGGGAAAAGTTACCCTCTCTCTGCCCGTATCACGTGACCGGGCCGCGGCGGATGCGTGGGGGATTAGCGTCGTAGAAGGGGAAGATGGAGTCAGAACTTAGAAACACAAGTCTTGATCTGGCGACACTGAGTATTGATAAAGTATTGTGATAATGTCTTAGTTAACAGCGACATGAATTTTGTCCACCTTTTGGCGATTCTGGCCCACTGTGTAACGGATAGAGCTTTGTGCTGATTCGCGTTTCATCAGAGCACTCTGGTAAACAGCGGAAACGAGGGAAAATATATTTTCTGGGCCTACTATGCTCGTATATGCTAACAATAAAGTAGAAACGTCGTTGATGCTTGTAAATGTATTTTTTAATTTGCGGGTGTTACAAGCACAGAAATCTTTACAGTCTACTCGTGGTGTTACTGTTATATTTTGATGCTTGAAAAGTCGAATTTTCCTTAAAGGGTTATATATCTATGTATACCTTGGAACAGTTTAAAAGAGAGTACGAGAGATTTAATAATTTTTTTCAGATATAAAATCATGTTTCTTTAAAAAATTAATATACAGGGTGACCCAAAAATACGTCACTTTCGTGGAAGGGATGATTCCCAAAAGTAGGAACATTACTATTGAACCGATACGACCTCACAAATGTATGCTAACAATTATTTGATGCATGACTATTAATAATACAACCATATTTGTGGATTTAGATGATATTTTAAAATTATTAAATACAAATATAATTTAATTAAATCATTACATTTTTAAAGTACATTTTGAAGGTCCACTTAAGACACGAACGGAACGGTAATAAATTTTAAGGTTGTTCGTTTCCGATATTAATGAACTTCTCAGGGAAATAGACAGTGAAAGAAATAAGAGTACTACGTTCACGTAGCAAGGCTTGGTTCATAGTAGCATAAGTCAGGTAAACGTAAATCATCATGGTTCAATGCTCGAGGCTGACCGGGGTCGCCAAAGCATTTTGCTTCAGCTCCGGTTGACAGCGATTGGCATTTATAATTCCCGGCAATGTAGCAAAAAAGTCGCGGAATGCGTTTGATTCGAACCCGTTTGAACGCGTTTCAGGAAACGTGAGTTAGTCCTTTCCACCGTGACGATCATATCGATTAGATCGTTCTTGCCGAGTGACTCGCGAACTATTGCGATTGCATTTTTTTTTAAGTGGGCGCCGCGCCGTGGGAAATCGACGAAAATAACGATCAACATTAACGCATTTCGTTTTCTTCGGTTGATCATGAACGTTTCCAAAGGAAACGGAACTCCTGAGAAATACAAAAAACTCGTAAAAAAAAAAATAAACATAAGTACAGTACAGTCTTGATCTAAGCCGGTTCCTCGGGTCTGTGCTCCGACATAGATCGTGTAGAACTACTATTTTTTATGATTTCACCGACTGTTTCTTATATCCTGTGGTTCTATTAATTGATTGAACCACTAAATGCAGTGCAAATTATATTGTATTTAATGTTACTTTAATCAGAAAAATGCCACAAATAAATTGGCGAAAGTGCCACACAGAAATAATGAAAAATAAGGAAGTTTTGGAATCAGATTAGTAGTGGTTCACACCGATATACCCTACCTCGTGTCGGATTACGCTGAGCGACCGAGGCAACACGAGCTTCTTCGCCCTCCGCGGAGCACGCCCTCCCTCGGAGGAGGGGATAGGCGAATTGATTCAGATCGTACAGATCTGTTCGACTTATTGTTAGATCAAAGACTTTACTGTACTGCGGGAACACGGGTTTCGATATCGGTGCATTACGCGCAACTCGAATGAATCGTTTGCACTTTTGAAATTCACCGTTTCGCAATGGCGGCGAACAGGCATTTCCGTCGGAATGTTCCTTCTTTATTTCCAGCAGACACACGAATGCAAAAACGGAACAATGCGTAACGTGTGACGGTAACTCGGTGAATGGTCGAGCGACGAACGCGTTTAACAGCAGAAACGTGAACATTGATTGGCGTACATTTTATTAATCACTTTTTTATATGTACATGTGGACATATTGTGTGTATGTACGTACGTAAGGCGGTTGTCAGAGTAATGTAAATAGACGACACCACTATAGTCACAATCCTTTTAAAAATAACATGCGCGACACAGCCGGGGACGGACGAAGTCTTGAAAAAGTGAATGGACTCGTTCTTCCCCGTTACTTTCTATCAACGTTTAAACCGTTTAATAATAATTATCCGAAAATTTCATAAATCTTGTGTTACCGTCTCGACCAGCTGGCTCTCCGAGGACCGTTAATTAGATTAACGGCCGTCAATGGGCAGACAGTCTTTCCACTTTAGCGGCAAGGGCATTTCTCGCGCGTACGGTTACACCTATAGCAAAACGCGTCGCAACGGCAGTAAATCTAACTAACAATAAGCGCATAATATCGCCGAGCGGCCGATGCACCGTGTGGTTGGCCGCCGCGATGCCGCGCCGATCCATCTCTATCCTCTTGCCGATCCTACCGAGGCACAAGCATCAGGTACCTGCATCTGTCGCAATATTTGGAATCGATTAAAAAAAACTTGTCCGTGACGAACGACCTATTTTCTCAACGGGGAATGCGATGGCATTAGGTTCGTCGGTGTCGGGGTCGGGCTGCTGCTACAAGATCGACTTAGCGCCCTGTGAGGCTCTACGGTGAGGAATGTCCTGTCGCTGGTTGGGGGTGCAGAAGTGATTTCCGGTTCTATGGGGCTCGGACATCGCCTCTGGGCGCAGATCGACAGGTTGCTCCTAGATAGCGTTTGCAACGGTATCTGATAGATCCTTATCGGCTTCCAATCGTTCTGGCTATCTGCGAAAGAACAACACAATCACACTTTTCGGCGGCCTCGACGCAAAAACATTTTTGTCACGTTTTTTTTTTCATTTTCATAGTCTGACTGATTATAGATCTCGATCTCCCATTTACGAATATATAACATTATAGACCTGAATAATATTAAATTTTCTATATAAATTACATATACAAACATTTCTGTATGATAATTCATTATAAACCTCAATAATATTAAATTCTATATATAAATTTAATGTACAAAAATTTTTTTATATGGAAATTCAATATAACTCTCGATAATATTTTTTCTATATAAATTCCATATACAAAAATTATTTACATGAAAATTCAATGTAAACCTTAATAATATTAAATTTTTAATATAAATTTCATATACAAAAATTATTTACTCATTTAATAATTTAATAATTTGATAATAACACTCAATAGTTTTTGAGATATTCATAAGCAAAATTCTTAAGTGGTATACAACGAGACTTCCACCCGGCAGGCTAGGGTTCGATTCTCGTTTGGTAAAAATTTTTTTTTCATATTTATTTATATTATTTATTCGTTATGTAACATTAACTTGTTCGTAAGATATTGCACATTTATTTATATACAAGTTAAAGAACAAACGTATTAAAATAAATTATAAATATATTAGCCCAAATTAATTCGTTATATACCTCTAAAATAAGTATTCGTTGTATACCTCCTCTACAATAGCAGATTTAAGCAGTAGTGTAAGAACTTTGTTTATGAATATCTCAAAAACGATTGAGTGTTAGCGTCTATAATGGTATATATGTAAGTATACAGAGTCTCAACTAAATCGATGTGACAATGTCCTTGCACTCTCCTTGTTAACTTGACTTACGGACAAAAGTTTAAGACGATCAATTTCAATTTCGATAATCAAGTTCTGCTGTATATTAAAAAACATAAACAATTTTCTACTTTGCGGTTGAAGTACGTGTTTAGAGATGCATATTTTCAAAAGAATGCACGAAAAATCTTGGACGTTTAGAACAAATTAGACACAATTAGACGATTGGGAAACTTCTGATAATCGTCTGTTGAACTTTAATGTTAAACTGTTAAACTTTTATCCAACAAAGGAAAGGAATCGACTGACGAATAGACTCCGAAGGAGGCGTGACAACGTTTACGAAATCGGCGAAGGCTTGCGAAACACGAAGCCGATAGCTTTGAGGAATCTTGTTGCGTTTCATCCCGAGCGTTGCGTGCATTGCGAAACCGCGCGAATTACAGAAATAGTAGGAAAATTATGATTTCTCCCGGACGAGCGTACATACTTTGCGAGTTAGATCGAGAGGACGAAGATTGCGCGAAAGGAGGCGGACTAGAAACCGGTTCTTCTTTGTCCGAAGGCTTCGCGTCCAGCCGAATTCTTTCGCACTTCCTCGGCAGAAACTCCGGAGCCGTCGTCGCGAAGAAGATGTCTTGCTTCGATGTGATTAAATTCAGATTCGGCATGGCCATCGTGTGCACTAGATTCCCGTTGATTATTAGCCGAATCTCCATGGTGTCCTTGGTGAATGCGATTACGTAGGGGAAGGCACAGGCTGGAAATAGTTCTTTGTTAGAAAAGTGTCCCCAAGAGCCGGGAAAGCGTCTCGAATAAACGTACGACCGCCTCTAACACAGATCGGAACTAGAGTTCGGACTTTTACCCGGGTACCCGAGTACCCATGAGATAGCCGAGTCATAAGTCATAAATGATTTTGTGCAATTTAAAACAATAATGAAATTTAAAAAACGTTGATATATTTACTTAAATTTATTAAAATCGTTCAAGAGGATAAGTAATCGTAATATATCGTCGGCTTTTTCATGAGATACCCGGTTACTCGGGTAATTTTTGTTTACACGAATACCCGGGTATTCGGGTAATGCTGTTTACCCGAGTACCCGGGTACCCGAGTAATTTTTGTTTATCCGGGTACTCGGATATCTCACAAGTCAAAGCTCTAATTGGAACATGATAAATTTGGCAATGCTGTCTCAATACGATTTAAAGTGATTTGTTCATATGCAGTATCTTGATTGGAACAGCTGATCATGATTCTGTCTGTATTCGGCGTTGCCACATCACATGTTCCGGCTTGTTACGACCACATGGCGGCGATACTTTACCTATAGCGGCTGGTACGGAATTCCAATTGAAATCGAACTCGGATGGCGCGGTGTTCTCTTCGGCCAATTTTTGGAAGTGACACGTGTCTACGAGTATGAAGATTCTATTAATAACCACACCACGGTGAGAATTTCCGATGTATACGTACTATTGTAGCAGAGTATTAATTCCGGTTCTTCGTCCTCACAGAGATCCAAGGCCGCGACCAAGTGCGGCTTCGACGTTCCGTCGATGTGAAGGATCCTAGTGCTTCCGGACGCAGAAATCAGTTCGAAATGGTGTCGAACTCCGCAACAGAGGGTCCATTCGTTGGCAGAGTCTGTGCTCTCGATCATCGTGACCAGCGATGGTGTTTCGCTCGCATTGAACTCTTTCAACACCGTGAAACCGTCCACGGTGTCCGTGTCCGCCGTGGAACACCATGCGGTCCAAGCTGCGCTGTGTTTCCATTGAAGTACCGTCAGACGTCGGCCAACTGCCACGCACTAAAAGTAATTGCATCATAAGGAAATGAAACTAAGGAGAATAAAGAATTAGAGATTTGAGGCTTCCAGGTGTAAGTATAGCTTGGTACCGGACGGGTAGATTGGGAGATAGGTCTTAATCTAAGGACACTGCAAAGAAGAAGGATTCTAAAAGGACACGGCGCTTACACCAAGGTCGTTTCTATAGAAACATGTGATGTGGCAACACCGCATGCAGGTAGAAGCTACTGCATATGCGCAGGAGACACTTCAAATCGGACTGACAAGGAGAGTGCAAGGACGTTGTCACACCGATTTAGTTGAGACTCTCTATACTTATAGATCTTGATCTTCCATTTACGAGTATATACCATATAGACGCTAACACTCAATATTTTTTGAGGTATTCATAAACAAAGTTCTTACATTACTGCTTAAATCTGCTATTGTAGAGGAGGTATACAACGAATATTTGTTTTAGAGGTATATAATGAATTAATTTCGGTTAATTTATTTATAATTTATAAATACGTTTGTTCTTTAATTTGTATATAAATAAATGTGCAATATCTTACGAACAAGTTAATGTTACACAGCGAATTTATTTATAATTTATTAATCCTTTTGTTCTTCAACTTGTAATAAATGTGCAATCTCATATAGACGAGTCAATATTACACAGCGAATAAATAATATAAATAAATATGAAAAACAAAATTTTACCAAACGAGAATCGAACCCTAGCCCACCGGGTGGAAGTCTCGTTGTATACCACTTAAGAACTTTGATTATGAATATCTGAAAAACTATTGAGTGTTAGCGTCTATAATGGTATATATTCGTAAATGGGAGATCGAGATCTATAAGCATACAGAGTCTCAACTAAATCGGTGTGACAACGTCCTTGCACTCTCCTTGTGAGACAACGTTGTCAAATTTATCATGTTCCGGTCTGTACTAGAGACGACCCTGCTTACAGAGCCTCAACAATAAAAGCTGTAAAACCGAAGAAATTAAGCGGAAAGAGTACCATGCGCAGATGAGATCCACCAGGCATGGTGGTGGTGTACAAATGACAGCCTCTTGACCGTGGTAGCCTTCTGTCTTTAATGTGGGACCTTCCCCTAACAGCCAAGGGACGCACTCGGACGCGTCCACGTGGACGAATCGACGGCTTGAATTTCGCTGTAGCTCGCGAGAAATTGTCCCAATCATTGTCTTCGCTTTCGTCAGCGTCGTCGTCAACGTCATCTCCGTCACCATTATCCTCGCAGTCCTGATCATCGTCCCGCTCGTTCAACGCTTCTGCGGACCTGTTAGCTGTGGTGCCGTTTTCGAATTCACTCAAACGAAACACGTAGACGTTGCTCTCTTTCCCTTTGTCTCCCGTCCGGAATAGTAGTATTCCGTGCTGTTCTACTACGTCTAGTTGTTTAATTTGTACGGACTCGTCGAAGATCATTCTGTGGGACAGGCAGTCTGAAATGTCAAGAGGATGTGTGTCGTTTACTCGGGATACGCCAATGAACAAAGTAAAAATTAAAGTAGAAACTAATAGAAATAATGAAATAGAGTGTTCACATAAACGGAACCTTGGTAGAGTACGGTAAGCATGAACATGATCATCGTTGCCTCCTAGAAGTTAGCCCCTCACTTGTTGAATTAAATAATTTCATCAGTTGTGCTGAATTGTGCTATGTTTGTGCTATATTGTGCTCAATATTACAACTATAATATACAAAATAAAATGAAAAATTGAGAAAAACGATTTTTTGAGTAGCCCCCCACTTTTCTTTTTTTTCAATTTTCTCAATTGTGCTAGGTTGTGCTAAGATTGTGCTAAAGTATTACTTTAAAAAAATAATAAATAAAGAAGTTGTAGTGAATAATCATTTTGAACATCTAATTAATGTATAAGTAAGTAACAATCATCCAAACAGCTTATAATCATATATCTGAGTTGTGCTAGTGTAGCACAAGTTACACAACTTCCAATTCCTCACAACCTAGCACAACTTTGCACAATTGAGGAAATTGAAAAAAAAGAAAACTGGGGGGCTACTAAAAAAATCGTTCTGCTCAATTTTTCATCTTATTTTTTATATTATAGTTGTAATATTCGAGCACAATATAGCACAAATATAGCACAATTCAGCACAACTGATGAAATTATTTAATTCAACAAGTGGGGGTCTAACTTCTAGGAGGCTCGTACGTTAAGTTGTGCTTTTTGAAGAATAACTCCTTCGAAGGACAACATATTACACATAGTTGAATTACTCTTTTTATTAGCTATAATCTTACACTAATCAAAACACATAGTTCCATTTTAAACAATGAAAAATAAACACATCTCCGTCACAATAATTTTCTGCCTGGTACATTTTCTTGTATAACTAAAAGCAACGGAGATATTTTCGGTGTGTAAGTGTTAGGTGACTCCACCCTGTATAACCGTATTAAGTATTTATTTTCAGAATTATTTTCAACAACTGGTTCCAATCCTATCGTGGGTTACAGTGTATAAGATAGTAAGAATCATGAGAAGACATTACCTTCTATTAAAAAGGTACCATTCTCCGTAGCAAGAATGACTTTACTGTCCAGCCAAACGTCTCCGCAGACAACCTCGTGAGGGAAGTCCGGATAGATGCATCTCGGCTCCCAAGGTCTGGGCTTCAGTGGGCCAGCAGTAGCCAGCGAAGTGGGTGCCAGTCCTCGTACGATAGCTTCCAGCTTCAAGGCCTGGCCGACACGTACCACCTCGACAGCACGCGTCTCCTCGCGACGTCGACCTGGAGCCTCCACCACATCCGACAAAGCTCGTCGGTTTAACATGCTCTGCGAAAATGCAACGGGTGTTCGTTCCAGGAGGGAGAGGGGATACAGCCAATGCGCGGTTCATTTTCAAGCTTATCGCAATGTCGCAATTCGCGTTGGTAAGTCCATGCCGGAAGCATTCTCGAAGGAAGATGATATGTATCCACTACGTTCGAACTCTACGTTTGCAGTCCAAGTTGTTTTCTGGTCAAACTTACGTTGCTCTTGCCCTCCTGCGTATGCTCTTGGTACATGTCCCGGAGGAGCGCGTCCAGGGTCCTCTCTCGCTTCCGCGAGAACGTGGGCGTGTTGAAGGTGGCCTTCTCGCCGTTGATCAGCTTGACGAGCAAGAACTCCCGTAGGGTGAACGGGTCCTCGAAGACAGGCGGACAGGGCAGACTGGGTCCGAACAAAGGAACGCTCTCATCGCAATAGATGGCCACGCGCCATCCTTTGTTGTTCTCCTCGGTGGATACAACGGCGAACACGTCTGCGTTAAAAGATCCGGTTCAATCTCCGGCGGCCGTCGCGGTCCACAAGGGTAAACGACTTACGCGTAAATTGGCTCCTGATGCAATTTGGGTTGAACGTGTCTATGACGTCGGGGTCGTCCGTGTAAATAATATTCACGATATCGTTGCCGATGTGCCGCTTCCTCTCCAGTTGTTGCGGGTTGTCCTTTGAATATGGCAGCATCGTGCTGACATGGTACATCACTTCGTGGCCCGCGTACACCGTGTAGTAACTTTCTTTGCCGGTCATGTCGCCTGAAATTTCGTGTCGCGTGTCATTCAAAATAGGTCGAATCAATTGGGTCCAATGGAAATCATCGACACAGATTTCCCTGACAACATTTCGCCGACTTCGGATTTGACCGACACGAATGTAACCGCTAATGAATCTAAAATCGTTGTCGGTCAAATCCGTTGTCGGTTGAAGGCGTTGTCGATTAAATTCGTTGTCGGTTAAAGTCGTTGTCGATTAAATTCATTGTTGGTCAAATTTGGAAATGTTGCCGGTGAAAAGTGTGTCGGTGATTTCCATGGGGCCCAATCAATTTGACTATTTGACGGCCAAGTCAACCAATTTCTGGACCCGAATAATTATTCGGAATAGTATGGTCTGTACCGATTTGAATCAAGTTGTTATATGTTATCAAGGTCAGCATTTTGAACAACGTCTCCCTATATTGTATATCGCTCGGCCTTAGTTCCAAGATGTTTCCAATAATCTGCGGAAATGCGATACAACGAATTCTGTGCGACAGGGGGCAAAGAGGCCCTACGCTTTAAAGTCAAATGCGGACATTGGGAAAAAGTTGAAGTTCGCTACAGTCATTTTAACAGTTTACTGCGAACATTTTAAATACTATGGTAGCGGTAGTGCTATATAAAGGAACAAGTTGTTCAGAACGATGACCTTGATAAAATATTTCAAGATCATAAGGTGCCCTCCTATCACTCACCGTCTGAGTTTAATCTCATAGGTTTAATCTCACGTTCAATTATAGAGAATATATGATTTATAGTAGTTCCAGTCAAATGTTATGAAATACCTTACCGGCAGGTAAGAAATATTTTCATGAAAATAACATAAGAAGACGAATTGTTGTACGGCATTTTAGACAGATATTTCGTTATAGATTGTGATGCCCTCGCTTTGAGGAATGTTCGATAATGGCGGGTGCAAAAATGTCAAAGCAAAAAATACGGTAAAATAGAAAATGGCCGGCACCTTTCACGTCCAAGCCACCTCTGTATTTGTCCCAGTTCTTCAACCATATTCTCTCGCCCATGATCTCCAAGAAGTTCTCGAACTCTGGGCTACTCTGTTCTGTAAACGAGACACCGTGTAGAATGGTAACAGCTGACCTATTTAATCGTTAAAGTTTCACCACTAATCAATTTACCATTAGACAGCATCTCGTCGTCGGTAGTTTGCCCCTTTTTCGCATATATCACACCGAACTTGAAGTTCACCGAGCCCTCCTGCTCCTCCAGCAAGAGCAGGTCCTGCGGCGCGAAACTTAGTTGTATACTCGTCCGATCGGGTTATAGGTCTGGGGTATGGGCATCAGTAGAGGGCAAGGAAACTCACCTTCTGTATCTCCGGCGAGAAAACTTCGCGCGGTACTTTATCGAGCTTCTCCAGTCCGAAGAAGTTGCTGAAATTTCAATGAGATTCTAATAAAATTCGCGTTAGATTGTCCCTTCTCTACAGGGTGTTTCTTTAATATTGCGCTTCTCAATGCCTTCGTTAATTTTGTCGACATAAGAAAAAAAAATTGACGACCTTCATTACGGTAGTACTATATTTATTTATATATATAACTATATAATTAATATAAAAATAACTATATAAATATATAAAAAAGTACTATATAATAGCATTTACCTCAGAATTTGTCTGATCGTTATCGTTTTGTTCGCAGAGAATGGCAGCGATATTTTCTGGGCGCCCTAAATATTTCATTTCTTTCGTTACTAAAGTCTGCACGCTGTTTCTTGTAATGTTTTTTTTCACTGTGTAATGAGTTACTTACGGTTTTCCTCCACAAAATCACCCTGTAATGAGGGACACTTTGATCGCTAACTTCGCTTGTCACGACTGACAAAAACAAAGGATTTCTTTCGTGATCAGCGGCAACGTAATTCTGATGCACTGAAGATAAGTCACAAAGAGATTAGTAATTGTTTTTATCTTACCTTGTTAAGGAATACTTAATTAGTTTCATACGATTGAAGAATTACCGTAAAGTCTTGATCTGAGAAAACGTAGGATCTAAGAAAAACGAATATCCCCTTTACAGTGGGACATGTTCCGCGACGCACAGTGAGCCGGATCGAAAAATTTAATGAATTTGTATTGCTTTGTAAGAATCTGTGTACCTCGAAAATGAAGAAATTAATGAAATTGAATAAATATTTTAGTTACAATGATCATTTAAAATTGAGCGTTTGGAAAGTAGTTTGCGATGTCCTCATCGTTTCGTCGCATATTTTCTCTCAGTTTTTTTGTATGATATAGAGCATCTATTCCCAATAAGAAATCATATATTTTTTAGTAATAACTAATAATAATATATTTTAAAAATATTGCTGAACGATACATGACAGATTAAAAAGATGTTTCTTGTCCCAAAACATCCCAGGCTCTAACAAAGAGGAATATTTTTGGTAAAACTTCTTTTAAATAACCGTACAAGAATCATTTCCGACATCGTCTGACTAACAACAATATAAGATAAGTAATTAAGATTGTAAAAAATTGTTTCCTTTCTTAAGGGAAACAACTGATTCAACAACTACATAAAACTTTATAAAAATAACTAATTAACAGATTAAACAAAAATATATTCTAACACGTATTATTCGAACGAGATTATTTTATAATATTTTTTTAGTTCAAACCGCATTTCAATATCTCAAACGGTTCAAAAGTTATGCACCAATGTCTCTAAATTTTTCGATCCGGCCCACTGTGCGATGGGCCAAGAAGATCATGCCTCGGTCGCAGAGCAGTGTGAAGTGTAAACATGCCGTGTAATCCGATACAGGGTTGGGTATATCGGTGTGAACCACTACTGATCCAATTACAAGCTTCTTTATATTTCATTAGTTTTTTTATGGGACACTTGTCAACTTATTGTAAAATGACACTAAACACTGTCGCGATACCATGGAAGCATAGTCGATTCGAAGAAGATATGTCGAACGGGCTGCTTAACGAAAATTCTTAAAATCACAGGTAGACACTCTACTTACATTTTCCGAGGAAGTACTTGAAATACCAGCGCGTCTGGTACTCGGGATTTTCCAATATTGGTGTGCTGGGCGAGCCGAACATCTGCATAATGATAATAATAATGATCTGGTGTTATCGACAAAGAAATTGGGGGACAGAAAAGTAAAGCGAGTTTAAGAAAACTGGAAAACATCTTCTCTAATCGACTCGTTGTTATTAAGTCAATACTTTATAAAATTTGTGAAAATTACAATTTTAAGTCATTTCGATTTTTCGACTATATCAAAATTGTACATTATGTCGAAAATGTGAACTGTCTCTAGTAGCACAAAAATATTAGATAAATATTTTTGTTCAAATATTTGAAAAATATTTTTTAAGCCACATTTTTTCATATGAGAAAAATATTGGATCTGAATATTGTATACACGTACAAGAAATATAAATTGAATGTTCAAAAAATATAAGCTAAATATTCAGAGAATATAAACTAGATATTTAAAAAATATAAAGTAAATGTGAATCCAATATTAGAAAAATATAAATTCAATACTTGAATAACATTCAGTAAAATTTTCAAATGTAAGAAAAAGTTATAACAAAAATTAGAAACTATGAATATCTATTACTTTCTGTGCACCGCTTGAGGGAATATTCCATTTTATCTTCCAAATGACCTTATTACAATTAAGAAATTTTTATATTACATTATATAATTTCTGATATTACATAAAGATTTATTTTATAATAAGAAAAAACATTTTTTTTATAATATGAAATAAATATTATCTGTACATTAGGGAAAAAAATTCCATTTCTAATATTAAATAAAGATTCATTTTGTATTTAGAAAAAGATATTTTTCTCGTAATATGAAATAGATATTTCATGCATATTTAAAAAGAAATATTTGTTCTTAATATGAAATAAATATTGTATGTACATATATTTAAATATTAAGAGATTGAATCTGTTTTTAATATTATATGAATGTGTATATAATATTTAGTGCTACTAGGGGTGTTCCTCCAAAGAGTCCGTAGGAAAGATGGCTGACGGAAGGATGGACAACACGCAAAGAGACATAATTACGCTGTTCTTACTTCTTCTTTCTCGCCAGGAGAATCGCCGTTCTCGACCCGAAATCTTCTGCCATTGTCAGAGCCGTCTTGCTCGATCTGCGGCAGCTAAAAGGCGATTTCAAAGGGCTACATTAGCAACTGTGAGAACCGTGTCTGGTACAAGAGCGCCGTGTTCCAGTTTCGGAGTAGCTCCGTTACGCGTCGAGAGTCGGAAAAACGAACGGCGCACCGCGACCCGTTTTCCCCGTTCTTCTGTAATTAACTTTTATTGTGCCACAGCCTGTCGCCCTTTTTATTCGGCCACTACAATTTGTTCACAAACTTCGAATCGCGAACGCCAGCAATCCTGTATCTCGCACTGCTCAAATCACTATCGCCACCGGTAAAACTAACCTCGTCGAGGAAATGGTACGACGTGATAAATACAATAATGTCCCGATATATGTGAAAAGATACAGACCGAAGTGGCATTTATATCGTGCACGAAGACTATACTTTGGTCTCGTATCGCTCGTATTGGACGTAGACAAGGATAGCGAGTAAACAGTGACAAAACTTTTTTAGTTAAACTTAATTATATTTTTATAATTATAAAAAAATATAATATTTATTATTTTTTGATGGCTCTTTTACCTACATATTCCTGTGACTTTTCTTATTAAAACGACTCTAAACACGACACAGTTTGGACCATGACCTCATGCCAATCTAAAAAGATCCATATGTATACTAGAACCCAACGGACTTTCAAACTCACTTTTTCATGTCGGATCACCTCCTCCACGGTTACACTGCTCTACTGGGAAACACCGTATAAGTTTAAATGCCTGCGATTTTTAAAAAGTGGCTATTTTTCAATTGTACTAATTTATTATAGAATATTGTTAGTATACAGGGTGGTCATTTTACCTGAAGACATTGAAATATCTTGAGAACTATGCATCGGATCAAAACAAGTGGGTAATGAAAATTGTCGTTTCGAAGAGGGACATCCAATGATACCAAACTCGACCCCTAACGCTACCCCCTGAGGGTGGAGGTGGGGGAAGATAAGTAATTTAAATGGGAACGCCCATTTTTTATTGCAGATTTGGATTCTCCAGTAAAAAACACAAAAATTTGACCTAAGAGTTTTTACATTTTGGTTCACAGATGGCGCTGTAATGGACAAAAATCAAAATGGGTAAAAAAACGTTGAAAATTGGGGATATTTCGAGAAATACACATCAGGCAGAAAAATAAAAGTAGACGTATTGATATTTAAAAATGTTATTCAAAACACCATAATTGACCCCCCTACCTCTGAGGGGAGAGAATTATTTAAATCAACAAGAACTATACAAATCATGGCCATGATTTGTATAGTTCTTGGTGATTTTAATAATTCCCTCCCCTCAGAGGTAGGGGGGTCAATTATGGTGTTTTGAATAACATTTTTAAATATCAATACGTCTACTTTTATTTTTCTGCCTGATGTGTATTTCTCGAAATATCCCCAATTTTCAACGTTTTTTTACCCATTTTGATTTTTGTCCATTACAGCGCCATCTGTGAACCAAAATGAAAAACTCTTAGTCAAATTTTGTTTTTTTCTGGAGAATCCAAATCTGCAATAAAAATGGGCGTTCCCATTTAAATTATTATTTCCCCCACCCACCCTCAGGGTAGCGTTGGGGTCAGTTTGGTATCATTGGATGTCCCCTTCGAACGAACAATTTCATTACCCACTTGTTTTGATCCGATGCATAGTTCTCAAGATATTTCAATGTCTTCAGATAAAATGACCACCCTGTATAGCTACAGTTTCTAAAATTTTAGAATTTTTTTTTACAATTATTGAGTTGAAACGAAAGTTAGGCTTTATTAAATTGAAAGATAAAATTAACACTTATTCATAAATTTATTCAATAAAATATTTTCCATTCTGTTCTATCACTTTTCGCCATTTTTGACATAACTTGTCATGTTATTGGATAATCTACGAATAAGAATACCTCAATTTTATCTTTGAATTTTAATTTAACAATGGCTACAAACTTTTGTTCCAACCCAATAATTTCATAATTAAGTCTTTTCATATGGTAGTGAGGATTATGTAATACAATATGATTTTATACGCGAAAAAGGATTTTCCATATAACGTTACTTCTATCAGGATTAAAATTATTATTCTTGAGGCACAGGGATACGAAAGAATGACTTTAAAAAAGTAATTTGTAAAAGAATATTCAAAGCAGATGAACAAAGAATAATAGATCGTCGTGTTAATGTGTGACATAATGCACTATTTGCGGTGTGAAATGTGCTAATCTTTTGACTGCAGACAGCACGTGTGCAATGTGCATGTCTAAAGTTTCGACACTATCTGCAGTAACATACATGTGTGCCTTGGAGATTTTCTGTGTCGTATACGTACTGACCTTGAATGTTAGAGAGTGATAGTTTAGGTAATATTACAAAATAGTTTTGCAATGATTTTTATCTACGAAAACATTGAATATTGTTAACGTCATAGGAAACACCGTTAAATAATAATTTAATAATGTATTATTGAAGAAAGTGTCATAAAAAATCAATAAATCTTTTACTGGAGAAATAAAAAATGGATTGCTATATAGCTTATCATAATTTAGATGTGAAAATGACTAAAATTATTTAAGTATTACAATATGCATATTTATTAATTCAAAATTTAGAAATATTCTACATGTAGAGCGTAGATGTCTATTGAATGGTATAATTATTGCCGATTACGCGTCGAACCAGGCGAACGATGGCGATTGCGATGGCTATTTATTGAATTCGGTGTTCTATTACGAATTCGTGCTAAATAAAAGTCTTTTCGTGAAAATGCAAAAATAATTCGTTTACTGTAGACAGGGTATTTCACTTAACTTGACCATCCTCAATATCTCGTTTATTTTTAGTGACCGGAAAATGCCAGAAGAAGAGATAGGTCACTCGATTGGAAATTTCAAGGTCATTGAACATTTTTTAAATGCGACTACATATTTTCGTTACATCAGTCTTATAGTTCATTAAAAAAAAAAACAAATTCCATGACGTGTAATATGTTGACCTTCACGTGATCAATTACTCAACTTTACACAACTATAACTTTCGAACCAGTGAATTCCTCGCAACAAAACTTGATTTTTTGGCATTCCCTCGTAAAAATCTACAGAATTATATATAAAAAATTATACATTTTTGGCTCCTTAAATTGAAATTTAGCAGAACTTCAGTGCTAGTTTAAATCTTTACTGACTCGCACCATAAATCGTATTGGGTATGGATGGTTTGAAATTGAATTGTTTACATGTCACGTCATTACATCGGTCAATTAAACAGGAAAATATGCTCGAACCTGTGTCACGTTTGGTCTCATTTTAATCAGGAAAGTGTGAGAAACATGTCGGTAAAAGTGGATGCATATGGACGCATATATGTTTCCATTTAAAAAAGTTAATGCCCCACCCTGTACGACGAATATGAAAATTCTGGAATCAAAATGGCTTTCAATGCAAAGGGGTCGAATATTAAAAAAAAACAAGATCTTTCACTTGATGTAAAAAGGAGTTAACTCCAAGTGATAATTAATTATGAATGTACTTTTTGTATTCACCATATTATTTTTTTCAGAGCTAGTTAAAATCTTTACTGACTCGCACCATAAATCGTGTTGGGTATGGATGATTTGAAATTAAATTGTTTACATGTCACGTCATTATATCGGTCAATTAAACAGGAAAATATGCTCGAACCTGTGTCACGTTTGGTCTCATTTTAATCAGGAAAGTGTGAGAAACATGTCGGTAAAAGTGGATGGATTGGTGTTGCCTTACTCAGCCTTACCGATGTATCTAATTCGACAAATACATTTTTCGCAAATATTGTGTACGTCACATATATCGAGACTGTATGAACTTTCGCGAAAATCCAATATTTCATTTTCGGAGCCACTCGAAATTTTTCTAGATATTTCTCAAATGCTCTCACCATTTCCACGCTGCCATAGTACCGCCTGGAGAGGACACCTCGCCTGGCAATCGCATCCGTGGTGGATCTGAAACACGTGAAAAATCCGTAGATTGGTTACCAAGCTACTATCAAATATCGCACTGTGTCTCATACCACCGAAGGTAAAGAAAAAGAAATACACAGCCCTTCTTTCCAGTATCCTCGGACATTTCTTGCCCGTTCCACCACCGGGATATCTAGGTTAATGAGGCCAGTCTGCCAGATATGACCCTGGATCGCGTCAATTAACCCGTTGCTTAGCTAAATTCAAGTGATGCTCGATCGAAACTCTGATAAAAGTCGCGGCTTTCGAGTACTCTATTCTTACATCGTTCTTACTTTATACATATAAGTTTGCTGGAAGGCTTTCTCAACTTCGCCACATCGATCGTTGCAGAAATCGTAATGTAGCTTGGCTGAAGATTCTGAGATATCTTTTTAAATTTTCATAGTACTTCACTATGAAATGGACGAATACTAAATATTATAATTCGAGGTCATATCAATTCGTGTATACTACCTCACTACGTTGTAGGTTATTCTTTCCCTTCGAGGACCAAAAATTTTGTACTTTTTAAAATACAATCCTGTAGATTTTAACAAAGTTAGATGATTTAATGGGGATCATACGGTGTCATAGAAATTATTTTTATACCAAACATTTTTGGGGTCCCATGGAAATCTCCGACACAGATTTCTCCGACACTTTTTTCACCGACTATATTTCGCCGACACCGAATTTAATCGACAACGAATTTAATCGACAGCGGATTTGACCGACAACGATTTTAACCGACAACAAATCTAAAATCGTTGTCGGCCAAATCCGCTGTCGGTTAAAGGCGTTGTCGATTAAATTCGGTGTTGATTAAATTGGGTGTCAATTAAATTCGGTGTCGGTCAAATCTGGAGTCGGTGAAATGTTGCCGGTGAAAACTGTGTCGGGGAAATCTGTGTTGGTGATTTCCATGGGACCCACATTTGTGTACACCCTGTACCTTTATTTGGAACCATATTTCCTTTTATATAAGGTGAAGGAAAACACGATTTGATGAACAAATTAGCAGTATTTTATCCGAGGAGATACATGTTGAAAAGTCCTTTCAACGATTACACGGAAAACCTCGGGAATTTCGAAGGGAAACGAGAACACCGATGACAAACACGTGAGAAATGTGACAATTTATTTGGCCCGTAGCTGAAGCACGGGTTGTGATTTATAAGAGAATTTTCTAGAATTTTTCATTTGATAATGCACTCTCTTCGTCTGGCAATTTGTAACTTGATTGCCAAGCTTAGGTAGTCTAGGACAGTTCGAGGTACAAAACGAAGAGCTTGGTCACGAAATATGGGGTCAGCTGAAAACAGTTACACCGTAAACGGGAATTTATGAAATTCTTTTCGGGTTACAGTCAACGGATAGGTTTTCAAAGAAACGCTCGGAATTCCTGTGCTTTATGTTTTATATTACAGCATCTTATATCTTCTATCTGGACCTGAATTGAAATTCTCAGAAAGTGTGAATTGTTGAAGTTTCTGGGTAATCTATCTCAACACCTTTGTCGATGATGAGACTGATATCAAATGATCCATGTATTATACCCTTATAGATATGTATACAGGGTGTCCCAAAATTCGTGTACTTCCCGGAAATGGGAGGTTCCTTGGGTAATTTGAAGCGACATTTTCCTTTACAAAAATGACGCCAGCGGCTTTGTTTAGGAGTTATTAACAAAAAACATGGACCAATCAGAGCGCAGCTACAGCGAATTGATTCTGGCTCGGCCAATGGCGCCGCCACGCTAAGCGGGACCTGTCGCTGAGTCGGACTCCGTTTGCTCTAGCCGCGCTCTGATTGGTCCGTGTTTTTTGTTAATAACACTTAAACAAAGCCGCTGGCGTCATTTTTGTAAAGGAAAATGTCGCTTCAAATTACCCAAGGAATCTCCCATTTCCGGGAAGTACACGAATTTTGGGACACCCTGTATAGGTGAATCACGTTGAACTCTTGAGTTTAAAATGTTATGCCTAATTCAACCCTATTTGCTTCGTACTACTTTCTACATTAATAATAATATAAATATATTATTTTATATTATAAAATATAATATAATATAATATAATATAATATAATATAATATAATATAATATAATATAATATAATATAATATAATATAATATAATATAATATATTATATATATTATAAAATAATATTATATAATAATATTATTAATAATAATATTTTCTTTTGTATGTTGATGATATTAAAAAAAAAGAATTGAAACGAATGCTGCATGGTATAGAAACCAAAAATTTTTTGATCGAACCTATGCGCCGACATCATTAATTTCTATTAATTCGTACGATCGACACAACGGAATATTTATGTTGCATGGTGAAATCAGATCTTGAAACAATTTCAATATATTCTTTTGTATGTTGATGATATTAAAAAAAAAGAATTGAAACGAATGTTGCATGGTATAGAAATAAAAAATTTTTTGATCGAACCTGTGCGCCGATATCATTAATTTCTATTAATTTGTACGATCGACACAACGGAATATTTACGTTGCATGGTATGATTGTATGCACCAAACTGTGTAAAAAAACATTTTTTTAAGGCTTATATTTATTCTTTTTGAGAGATACATTTTGAAAAAAATTAATTTAAGTAGTTTGGTGGACACAATAATACACAATACCACCCCTTTCAAGGAAGTACATTGTTATTAACCAATATTTCCTAATGATCTCGGTGCCCAGGTTCGATCTGTTATATTTTTTTCTAAATAATTCTATAAATATCTTAAAAATTTTCTTTAATATCTACATACATTTTTTTTGTATAAAAAGGTCAAATTAAATATGAATGTTAAATGAGGTATACCATATCTAATATGGTATAAAAATAGTGAAAGGAAGGTATAAGGACAAATGTCTGTTTGAATTCACCGCCAAATATCGATCAAGTCTTGACCGTTAGATATTTAGGTTTCTAATTACAAGTATATTCACATAACCTCATTACCATGCATACAGTCTTAGAGCATCAACACGTGGCTAATTAAGAGTATTACGGAAAAATTATTTTCCCTTACACAAAGCAAGTATGTTACAGGTTTCTTTTTGGTTTTAAATTCATACGTTACAAAACTTAATCTTGAATTATTAATTTACAAACGCAATCTTTAAAATTTTCTTGAAAATGATCTAAAAAAGAGATCGAAACGTCAAAAAAAATATAACAGATAGAACCTGGGCGCCGAGATCATTAGGAAATATTGGTTAACCTGTGTAGTGTCTTTCAGTATTGTCGCGGGGTGTATAAGAAGGTTTTACAACTATTCCGATCCGTGGGTAAAATAAGACAGAATTCGAGATGCTAGTAACATACACGTGATGACTGGCTCGCCGATGGAGGTATCTGAGTTGCGTGGAAGGCAGCGCTGATACGCAGACGGATCTGGATCTATTTCGTCGGATCATCTCTTGAGGGGGAGGTGCCGCTTCCTCTTCACTGTCGCTTTCCGTCACGGAACCGCTCTCTCTTCTCCCTTTGCTTCGTTTGCGTTTTTCCAGAGAGGCCGACGTCGATGAGGTCGAGGTCGCCGACGAGGGGACCGGTGACACGCTTGTAGACGAGCCACTCGTCAACGAAACTCCGCGCAACCGGGAGACTAGCTTTATGTCCAGGCACAACATCTTCCCGGAGACGCTGTCACGAGGGTGTTCCCTTGCGACCCCTGTCGCTCGCTAATACTTCAACCCTTCCGTCACGGCCGAGACTGACCGAGAAACGATTATTCAAACTGAAGTGGAGTAAGGCTACCTTTGTTTCGTTGTGACAGGAGTTGACGAACACGGATCGCGATCGAAATAGGCTGGGACATTACCGAAATAAATTCTTTAAAAGATAATCGTTGACACGATATATTATTCTATTTGGCTACATGCTGTTTAAAATAATTATGTGTTAGTTCATTTGAACAGCCAAATAATTGTTTTTTAACTATTTCATTGTTTGCTTATTTAATTTATGGTCAGCAATTTGGTTCCCACGATTTATTAAACAGTTTCGATAGTCCAAAAATTATTCGAACAAGAGTTAGTCAGTGCTAGATGGTCTACAAATTGTTCCAAGGAGAATTTGAAGAATGTTTCATTTGTTTGAAAAGTCAAGGTCACCTTGACAAGACGATTTCAATGACCTCACCTGCTATACTATGATCTTGAATTAATTAATTTTTTGGTTTTCGATCGTAATTTATCTAAAGGTAATATAAATATTTATTCGCGGCGCGGTTCGATCATTACTACAATGGAAAAGAAAAGGAAAGAGGTGTTTCTTCCTGGACCCGCTAGAGGACTCATCGGTAAGGCTATCTAGCGGGCCTTGCCTTATACACGACGGGATGCTAGAAGGAAATTTGGAAATCGTATTTATACTGAAAGGTGACAGATCGAACCGCGCCGCGAATAAATATTTATATTTCCATCTTGAATTAATGTTGCACATAAACATGATAGTAATGTAGAATGCAAAATACATTTGTTGACATTTTTTAACTAAAATAGAGAAGGAATTGTGTATATTAATCGTTACACCATACCTATGTATATCAGTGAAATCGATGAGATCCGTATTTTATTTAATTAGCACGTTACATATTCTTTCGTCTTTGTTGTTTGCAAACTGTGACCGATTATATAAATATTGATTGTTAATTATAACAAGATTGTTACTGTTTCGATTTGTTATGAATCAATAATGTCTATTTTTAACCATATCTTTGTTCCTATTCATTATTTGCCCCGACCCTACGTTCTTGAAAACAGATTATATAGTTTTGTTATATTAGTGTACATTTACTTTTCATATTTTTAAAAATATTTGGTTTATACTGGAAGTATTGAACAGTGAACTACGATTTCCAATGTTGTATTAGCTACAATTTACATTCATGAAGAAATGTAATATAAAATATACATGAATTTTCATATAAAAAAATTATGTATTGATTTTTTATATAAAATTTAATATTATTTGAGGTTTTATTAAACGATACGAGTTCGGCAACTCTCTCCTTCACATCACGATGCACATGAAATTGCTGATCATAAAAGACATTAACATTTCCTGTATTTATAGTAACCATATAAAAAAGTGGTAGAAGAGCAGTGGTATACAGTGTCGCCAGATTAAGACTTGTCTCCCACTCTACCCTTCCCTTCATGCGACGCTATTCTACGTTTCTGCCACGGCCCGGTCACGTGACGCGTTACAATGTCACGTGAATAATTCGGTAATGATAGAGAGGGGGTAATGTCACGCAATCCGAATTAATTTCCCGGATCTGGCGACTCTGGTGGTGTAAGCGAAAGAAACAATATTACTTGATGACTGAATCAAGATATATTGTGTTAAACTTTTTGCATAAAATGGTAATTCATGTGTTTATAAGTGATTCAACACAAAATTTTGCACATTGTGGAAAATGAATGATCTCTGAAGTATGAAGATGGTTAATGACTTTGGAGTTGTCATGTGACAAAAAACATAATTTACGAGAGCACATTTACAATAAAGCAATGAAATTTGGTTTATATACGTTCTATAAATTATTTAAAAAATTAGTTCTGAAGATACTGGGGAAGAAGTCAGTGTATATTGTATTAGATTTCTTCCATTATTCTTTGAATTTCTGAAAACAATATATACGTCAAAGAAATATTTAAAAACCTCAGCCAGATTCAACCCAGGACCATCCATCGATCGTTTCATCTGCTGATGGCAACCGGGCGAAACAGAATGAATGATGGAACAACTATAACAAGGAATTAAACGCCCACATAAAAAGAAAATTTAGTACTGTAGTTTCGCGGATATATTGTTAGCAGTAAAAATTGTTATTTCCGTCTCAATTCATATTTATATCTTTTTGATAAAATATTTGTGGTAATACTGTGCTCGTTTCAGTCCGGCCAATATGACCTCTCAACCGAGTGATATTCAATTTCCGTTTATCCATGTATTCTGATAAACAATTTTTTCGGAAACGAAGATTCGTAGATAATACTTTTTTCCATAGAATGTCAAGCTGTAGGGATTAATGAATAGAAAATTACATGGGATAACAAAAATAATTTACATAATTTTAGTACCTATAATTGTATATTGTTGGAAACCAGAGATGGACAATATTTAACTAAATAGATACCCAAAATACTATTTAATACTTCAGATTTGATCTCGCTTATTTTTATTTCGACAAACTGAACCACAAAACGAGATCTATTTATTTGAAGAATCTGAATCATAAAATGAAATGTTTCCACTTCAGCAATTTCAAACACGAAATAAAATATTTCATTTTTATAATGTGACGTAAAGTAAAGTACCTACTTTAAACGCTGTGATATGTATGTAATGAATGTTATAGATATTCAATATATTTTGCCACTTGTACTCATAAATATTTTAAAACGAAATTCAAATGTTCCAATATTTGTGAAATGAAATACTAGTTTAAAAGTTTATTATATGAAACAAAATATTTTATTATCAAAGTAATATGCATATTTTAAAATCAATAAGATTATTTACTATTTAGGTACTATTTTACCCAGTTCTAGTAGGATGCTCAATATTCGAAACGATTACTGAACGTAAATTGCTAGTCGATATCTGTTCTCGATCAAAAGTTACAGTCCTTGAACGAACACGTAAAATACGCAATTCCCACCCTCGCCATATCACTTCTCCTTGAGGTAAGGAAACGAAGATTTTGTTCGAAATCTATATCTCGATAAAGCTACCAATATCCGGAAGAAAATTCGGCTTGGATAATTTAATAGGTATTTTACATAATTCTACGCACACACGTCTGTGGTCTATAAATAATACTACACTTGAACAATGACTAGACTGTCATAGCTTCCAGTTGAACATCAAAATAGATTGGAAAGTGCCGAATGTATGTTGGCAACCTTTAGAAAAGTGTCGCGAGGGAGTTAAAGGGTGTCAAGAGGCAATCCTTCAGTTACAAATAAGAGTCCTAAAAATAAACGAAGAGAAAAGACCAATTTCAATGCGGTTTCATTCGTTCAAATGACCTCACAAAATCAATGCAAAGATTTCAATCAAGTTCTGTTTTGCGAAGTTTCATAAAGTTCTCTTTTGCACTAAAACATTTATTAAATAGTTTGGCATTATATGGCAATTATTTTGTAATTATTATTTGACTTAATTTTTAGACATTTCATCCTGTGAAGAAATAATAGAAAATGTTATTTATTTTGATTATTTTACTTTAATCCAAATGAAAATAGTACTTTTACTATCTCTTTTTCCTACCGAGCAGTAGATTATGAATGTGCAAAGGAGTTACTGTAAAAGTTGAGTATAAAAAATCTTTAAAAATTTTAAAGAATTCTTAAAAAATCTTAAAAATAGAAATAATAGAAAATGTTATTTATTTTGATTACTTTCCTTATTCTAAATAAAAATAGTACTTTTACTATCTCTTTTTCCTACCGAGCAGTAGATTATGAATGTGCAAAGCAGTTAATGTAAAAGTTGAGAAAAAAAATCTTTAAAAAAAATAGGAGTACAGTAATAGAACCTCAATTATCCGAAAATTGGTTATTGTGCAAATTAATACAAAACAAAGCAAACAATTTAATCGAGTTACTGCTCTGTCACGCGGGACTATCAGGTGCCTTCGATTAGTTCAGATAATCGAGGTTTTACTGAATATGAACGATACAATCATAAACATGATATATTATGGAAATTTGCTTGTTAGAACTACATTTCTCTATAAATGTACACGTGTATAAATCAATATTATTTATCTTGGTAAAACAAAAGGTGACATTAATTAAAAAATAACATTATTAACAACGGCGTAATACATTGATTTACATAAAGCTCTTGAATTTAAAACGGCAGTTTCATGTGCACCAATTAATTGTCTAGGAGGGAAACGAAAATGACAGATTACCGATTGATTAATTACACGCCGGCCATTTATAATCGTTTCCTGCGCATATAAAAAGTATTTAATGAACAGCGGGTATAGACGGCGGTCCACGGTGTGCTCAACGTAGGAGAACTATAGTCGGCATCAGTAGCGAAAGGGTTAAGCACGCGAGGAAGTTTCTTTTGGACGAATTTGGAACGCCGCTGACATCGCGACCGGCCACTCGACACGGAGAGTCGCGGATGTTTGCTCGTGCAATTTGATGATCCTCGAGGATACTATTTCTTGACATCGCATCGCTTGTCTGCCGGGTGGATTTCAGAATAGTCATGTTAATTATCTCGTCGTTGACTAACTACGGAATGCCTTCTTCCCACTTTTCATTTGACAGGATTTCATTACCAAACTTTTTAGTACACGAGCGACGAAAAATGTCAAACCACTCACACTAATTACATCGTTACTGAATTGGCCGCTGTTGTTTAGAAACTTGTCTGTTTTAGGACACTTCTCATGATGACAAAAGGTATGTACGGGTCGTTTCCGGTAAGTATGCCTCAGACTGAACTTCATTTTGGGGGACCACAAATCTTTAAGGGATATAATCCTGTAGATTTTTACGAGTAAATGAAAAGTATCCAAATTTTAAAGTTAGGAATTCAGAGGCAGAGCTGGGCATTATTTGGCGAAACAAATGTTTCAAGTACTATTGAATATTTTAAATTTTATTTTGTTTAAAGAAAATAGTATTTTAAATAAGATATCCAATTTCGAAAATAAAATATTTCTATTTGAACAATCTGAACCTCAAAATAAAATATTTCTATTACAACAAATTGATCCACAAAATAAACTATTTCTATTATAAAAATCTGAAACACGAAATAAAATATTTTATTTTTTGTATTGACTTCGAACCATTATTTTCAGCAATAATATTTCAAATTGAAATTAAGAATAAAGAGAGAGAGAGAGAAAATACAAATATTTCAAATATTCTTCAAATAAAATAATACTTTCAAAAATGAATGACCCAGATAGATTATTTTATTTTAAAGAATTACTGCATCGAATGAAATATTTTATATTAAAAGTTGCACACACACACTTTAAAATAAATAGGATTATTTAATATTTACTATTTAAAATACTGTTTTTCCCAGCTCTGTTCACAGGTATCAGAATTGACCACTTCTATTTTCTAACTCCTTTTTAATTTTAAAATGTAAAAATGTTATTTCACTGTAAAAAGTATCCGAACATTAATAAGAGCCACTGTACATATTTTTATATCAATATATGTATCCATGTACTATTAAATGCTTGTCAACGTTATCCAAGGTTATAAAGAAAGAAATATTTCACGTTATTACACAATGCATGGACGAACTCATTTTGATACACCCGTTTATATGACATGTGTACAAAATATGTAGAATTTCATTCAAGTAATTGAAGGTCACCTATGTTCCCCGAAAAATATTTCAAATATAAACAATTAAAAAACACAACTATGATTATTATAAAAAGATGGTATACTTGCAAAAAAAAATTGTTCTCAACACACTTCTCTATTTTCAATATTTCATTTAAAATGCATTTCAAAAGATTGTCCCTTAAGTCGTAATAATTTCAATCAATTTTTTTGATTAATTGTATTAGAAATAGTTAACTACACGTATAGTACTTATCTGAGTGAGAAACATGAATATTATAAAGTATAATGCATATTTAAATTGGCAATTTAAAAATGTCATATCACACTTGACATAGGAATCCCTGTGAATAAAATTGATACCGAGTCATACTTGGCATAGGAATAAAAAGGGCTAATTTTCTCATTCTGTACCTCACGCTAATATAAATATATCTGTATTTCACCACGGTTTTTAAATTAATATTTTCGTATCATCGCACGAAGATTAATAATGCTATAATGGTAAACGATTCGTTCGTTTGTTTGAATACTTTTTAGCACGGTTTATAATATACTCCCAATTCCTAAATATACAGGGTGACTCGTTTAACTGTACCACCTAAAACTCAAACTTTTTATTAGGTATAAAGGGTGTTCGCGTCATTATTAGCCAGCGTTCCTTTCCAAAACTAAATGTTTTTAATCTGTATTATTTTTTTAGAAATGAAGGTGACCTTTAATTTTTCAAACGGAATTCTGTTTTTTTCGTATTTTATGAAAGCGTGTGCCAAAACGAATTTATCTATAAACGACACACGGGTCTGCAAGGTCAAAATCATTTTAAAAAATTGTGACAATTTTTTTTTATAAATTTCATTTACTGATTGTTGACTGATATACTGATTTATTGAATGTGATTTTTATTTATTACGCAATATAAAAGTATATGTACTGTTTTATTTTATGACTGTGTGCCGCAAAAATTTTGTGAAAATCTAAGTGTTCCAAATTTTGAGAGGGTTAAGAACCACTGACCTACAGAATTACCTTATGAATATTTTAGGTTTCCGAAAGACCAATAGATTTGGCCACTTTTTAAGATTTTCCTCCTGGTGGAACGGTTAAACGACTCACCCTGTACTATCCTGGAAAATGTGATTCTCTGCACACAATTTCAGTGCAGGGAACTATTCGCATGTAGTGATCAATGGGCAGAAAATTTGAATGAAGAGACGAGCCCCGTTTTCTACGTATCATATAATTTCTCCCCGTCCTTCGATGATGATAAGAAGGGACGCCAGGCATAAAAGACTGTGTTTGAACTGCCACCGCGAGCTACCCGACGATTTCTATGTATCTCCTTACTCCCGCAAACTACTCGTGGCTTTCCTTTCAACGGCGTTCTCAATACTGCTTTTTGTCTGTGCGGAACAAGTTAAAGAGAAGAAAAAAACACAATACTCTTTGTTCCACGCGGCTGCGCACAAATCGGGAATGTCGCGAAAAATTGTGGCGAAATCCAAACTTTTCCATTCGTTTCCGAGTAATTGTTTTAATCAAACGCAATAATAATTGAACCCATTGGACAAACTCACTTCAATGGGAAAAGAAACGACCGACCAAGTTTTAATGACTATTGATCGACAGCTATTGAAGAAGGGGATAAAAGATAGAAACGGTTTATTAAATTCTTAAGGATCAAATGTCGATTATTTGTAGACGATGTAATTTTATTAGATACGGAACTTTGTAGAAAGTTCAACCAAGTGATCAGAATTTTAGGGCTACCTTTTAGGGTTGTTCGCAGTGTTCCGTCCAATTTGATGCAAAGTCAAAATATTTTCTTACGG
>CM052336.1:25362107-25386766 GCA_028455595.1 Lasioglossum vierecki | reverse complement strand
TGTAGCCGATGTAATTTTATTAGATACGGAACTTTGAAGAAAGTTCAACCAAGTGATCAGAATTTTAGGGCTACCTTTTAGGGCTGTTTGTAGTGTTCCGTCCAATTTGATGCAAAGTCAAAATATTTTCTTAAGAATCAAATGAGGATTATTTGTAGCCGATGTAATTTTATTACATACGGAACTTTGAAGAAAGTTCAACCAATTGATCAGGATTTTAGGGTTACCTTTTAGGCCTGTTTGCAGTGTACCATCCAATTTGATGCAAAGTCAAAATATTTTCTTAAGGATCAAATGACGATTATTTGTAGACGATGTAATTTTATTACATACGGAACTTTGAAGAAAGTTCAGCCAATTGATCAGGATTTTAGGGCTACCTTTTAGGGTTGTTTGCAGTGTACCATCCAATTTGATGCAAAGTTAAAATATTTTCTTACGGATCAAATGACGATTATTTGTAGCCGATGTAATTTTATTAGATACGGAACTTTGAAGAAAGTTCAACCAATTGATCAGGATTTTAGGGTTACCTTTTAGGGCTGTTTGTAGTGTTCCGTCCAATTTGATGCAAAGTCAAAATATTTTCTTAAGGATCAAATGAGGATTATTTGTAGCCGATGTAATTTTATTACATACGGAACTTTGAAGAAAGTTCAACCAATTGATCAGGATTTTAGGGCTACCTTTTAGGCCTGTTTGCAGTGTACCATCCAATTTGATGCAAAGTCAAAATATTTTCTTACGGATCAAATGACGATTATTTGTAGACGATGTAATTTTATTACATACGGAACTTTGAAGAAAGTTCAGCCAATTGATCAGGATTTTAGGGCTTCCTTTTAGAGCTGTTTGCAGTGTTCCATCCCATTTGATGCAAAGTCAAAATATTTTCCTGATAAACTATACTGCAATTAACTCTTTGCACTTGACTTTCCTCTTCACTAAAATTTACATACAGGTCCTCGATTAACCGGCTTGATCGGGAGACAAACAGCCCGGATAAATTAAGGCACGATGGATAATCGAGACCCGAGGGACATAATTAAAATGTACATTATATTCCAAAATAAATTTTTCACTTTTCACAATTTATTTCCCTTCACAATGAAATCATATTTAAACGCATATTTGTTTATAATCGGGATTCGGTTAATCGAGGTCCTAGTGTACTACAATTGAAATCAATTTTTACATTGTATTTAATAAATTGTGATAACATTCAGTTATGGTACGAGTAAGCATATTCATATACAGGGTGGGTCACTACATATTACTAGTTCGATTTAAATGATAGTCACATTGAACCTCTTATATTTTTTTAATATAGAAATGATTTTTTCACATAACGAATGTAACGAATATAAAGATGAAATAAAAAATATGTTTCCATTTAAAAAAGTTAATGACCTTCGTATGTCCTCTACGCGTACAACTACAAAAAATAATAGTCACGTATAATAGAAGTGGTAATATGGGTGACCCACCCTGTACAACGAATACGAAAATTCTGGAATCAAAATGGCTTTCAATGCAAGGGGGTCGAATATTTCATTTAAAAAAACGAGATCTTTTACTTGATGTAAAAACGAGTTAACTCCAAGTGATAATTAATTATGGATGTACTTTTTGTAGACACCGTATTATTTTTCTCCACATTATGAACTGATATTTTTTTGTATCATTAAAATATTAAGCGTTTTTAAATTAAAATTCAAAGATAAAATCAAGGTATTTGTTCATTGAATCATTCAAAAACATATCTTCCATTCTGTTCATGTAATAACTTCAAACTATTTTCGAAGGTATCTTATCATGTTACTGAATAAACCTACGAATTAATATCTTAATTATATGTTTGAATTTTAATATAAAAACGTTCTAAACTTTCGTTCCATCCAATTACGTAGTAATGGATATACCAAAATATTTTCTATCTACTTTGGCACCAAAAAGTGGCAGCATCAATATTTAAATAACATTTATTGAGTCATTATAAAAGCAATAGGATTTCATGTGCACAGGATCCAAAAGTTTCCTTGCACCCTTTAAAATGATGTAACTTTCTTCAAAATGTCCATTTTACAAGCTCGGACAAAAAAATTGTAAAATAAATACTTATCATTTGTTTTCGCAATTCCTCTCAACTAAAACTCACTCTCAAAACGGTTATATAATTTCAAAGGGTACACGAAGACTTTTACGATTAACTGTAAAGTAAATGTTTATCAACACTAAATACAATTATTAGTATTAATTTTTTAATTGCACCAAGCCACTCCAAAGTGGGGTTAACTTGTTACCCCTTCAATTATTCGAACAAAAGCAAGCGTGAACAAAAGAACGACACACAACAAGAGTGAACTTTTGATTAGTGTAGCCCAGGAAGATTTTGTTTTGTGCGCGACCGCTAGTCCGCTTATTATTCCCGACCGCGCTATCCATTAATTAGCGTCGACGTTAAAACAATTTTGCTGATCACGCATTAATTGATTGTCGGCCATAAATCCCGGGAAAATTCGAATGTGTGCCACGGTTCCCCTTCCCCGTCTATCGGACGTTGAGGTTCACGCTAATGCCGTGGAGAACATCGGTATCGAACTGTTTTCGTCGACGTGCGAATTGGAAGAACGCACTCCTTCGTTAATCGCGCTAACGAGCTACTCTAAACAATTTCAGCTGACGCCTCGAGCACAAACATTTACAAAGCTTACTTGCAGAAGCTGGGCTCGATTTTGAAAAATTCAAATGAATGCACCCTCTTACAACGGTTCACCGAGCGAGATCCAGCGAAACTATATGTACACCGAGGAAGCACTCGTATTCTTACAGACAGGGTCTAAGTGTCCATCGTCGATCAACGATTCCAAGCTTCCGCGCAGATAGATAGAGAGACGCAGTGTCCTACCACCTTGGTACTTCCAACTGTTCGGTATCACGATTGCGACGGATGGCAGAACTTTTTTAGTCGAACAGCGGAGACAACAACGACAATAACAACAGCGAGAACAAAAACAACGAACCAGTGAAAAGAAAAAGAAGAAACTGAGAGTGTGTACGAGGGAAAACGTAGAAGAGACACACAGTTTGGTGTTACACGTGTTCGATGCTGGGAATCGACAGAATGGATCGATCGACTAACAAGGGAAGAGAACGACCAGAGAGGAACGGACGATGGGTTTGCCTCGGGTCTGCAACCCCTACTGACGGAGGCAGGACACGACCCTTTTCGAACGAGGACGCAGCGAGTCACGGTGAGAGAGCAAGTACTCGTAGTAACACGGCGCGGCGACTCGACGACTGGCGCCGCGTCGTCGAGCTCATTGGCTCTCTTTCCCGCCCCTCTCTCCGCTGTCGGCTCGTGTTTCTCTCGTGCTTTCTGTCTTACCGCAACTTCACCTCCCTAAAGCTACGTGCACACTGGACCACGTGTCCTGCCACTGCGACTGTCACTGCTATATGTATATCGCAACTCCTCGCCACCGTGCACTCCGGAAAGATAACACGCTATGCAAATACAGTAATGTTGCGGTAGACGTGAAAGAGATGCACCCAATGTTTGTGTATAATTTATCCACACTATACTTCAGGATATAGGGTAATCGTCCTAGTAGTCAGCCCTTTAATACCAGTAACTAGCCATCTTAGAACATTTTGATGGATTCCAGTATTTTTAATTTGAGATAATTGAGATGGCAACGATGTATCCATCAGGATAAAATTTAATTGTCCAACACATTTATTTATTTCCTTCTAGGCTAATACTGTTTAGGGACTAGTCAATTAACTCAAGTACCAAAAATGTTTATAGAATTTATTCCTACTACAGGGGGATATAAGGTAATCGTCCTAGTAGTCAACTCTTTAATGCCAGTAGCCAGTCATCTTAGGACATTTCAACGGGTTCCAGTATTTTTAATTTGTGATAATTGAGATTGCAACGATGTGTCCATCAGGATAAAATTTAATTGTCCAACACATTTATTTATTTCTTTCTAGGCTAACACTGTTTGGGGACTAGCCAATTAACCCAAATTAACTCAAGTACCAAATATGTTTATAGAATTTATTCCTACTATTGGGGGATATAAGGTGATCGTCCCAGTAGCCAGCCATCTTAGAACATTTCGACGGGTTTTAGTATTTTTAATTTGTGATAATTGAGATTGCAACGATGTGTCCATCAGGATAAAATTTAATTGTCCAACACATTTATTTATTTCTTTCTAGGCTACCACTATTTGGGGACTAGCCAATTAACCCAAATTAACTCAAGTACCAAAAATGTTTATAGAATTTATTCCTACTACTGGGGGATATAAGGTGATCGTCCCAGTAGCCAGCCATCTTAGAACATTTCGACGGGTTCCAGTATTTTTAATTTGAGATAATCGAGATTGCAACGATGTATCCATGAGGATAAAATTTAATTGTCCGGTACATTTATTTCTTTGGGTATATACAGCCGCAGGATGTTAATTCTGGGGCCCTAGGCTAACACTGTTTGGGGACTAGCCAATTAAGTCAAGTACCAAAAATGTTTATAGAATTTATTCCTACTACCGGGATATATAAGGTAATCATCCTAGTAGTCAACTCTCTAATGCCAGTAGCCAGCCATCTTAGAACATTTTGATGGGTTCCAGTATTTTTAATTTGAGATTGCAACGATGTATCCATCAGGATACAATTTAATTGTCCAACACATTTTTTTCTTTGGATATACACAGCCGCAGATGTCAGGATGTTAATCCTGATACTAACACTGTTCGTAGACTAGTTAATTAAACGAAATTAATTCAAGTATAAAAAATTTTGGTATAATTTATTTTTTTGCAATGTGAAAGAGTATTGAATGCTGAATACAAAGGTACTAAGACGTACAGAGTCAGAAACTAATAATAATCTAGGTACTCTTTTATTAAGCTTCGGTGGAAGTAGAATGAAAAAATTGTTTTGTTTTTAATAATGTGTTTATCGGATTTTTACTAACTTATTTTCGGCGTTCTTCTGATTAAAACGAGTCCAAACATGATGCAGTTCGTATCACGTTTACTAGTTTAATCCACGATGCTAAGAAGTAGATAAGACGCTGTCACCCAGAAAACTAGTAGAACCACAGGATCAGCAACAGACGACACGGAACAACTAAGAAACAACACGGACCAACGGTATTTCTAAGATCAAGGTTGTATTGTACGTTGTCCTTCAGAATATGATAATATTATTCCATTTTTAGAAATGATCAACAGCTGGTCACAAATTGCTGTCATTTTCCATTTATCTATTTAACGACAGACGTGCTAGTGTTACAGATGTAACAGATATATTGTTTCGACTGGAAACGACGGAATAAAAATTGCAAATTGGTAAACGATAGAAAGCAAATGTTTGTGCAAACTTTTCTGCTGTGTAAACTAGAATAAGACATCTAAAGATATTCCAATAAAATTAGGTTAATTACAGTTGTTATCTCGTGACTATACAATAACGAAACGAATTTCCCACTCAACTAATACATGCGGGGATAATTCCCAGAAGCGTAGAAGTAATGTTACGCTTTATCTAACTGTATTGAAAACAATATCAAGTCTATTAGAACGCCGACGTGCAAAGTTAGTGCAATAAATATTCATTGAAAAATTGTTGGTATTTAATCTTATTTCTTTTTAATAAAAAAATGGAATTTAACATCACGAACAAATTGTACAATAACCATTTTCATTTGAAAGCGTTGTATGATTTATATTGTGAATAATTGAAGATGTACAATTATTTTGTATAATAACAATTATATATTATTATATTACATTAGTTTGTATATAACAATTGTTACTTTAATTTTGGACCCCGGTGTGGTATAATTATGGTCATCATATTTTTCAGAGAGAGAGAGAGAAATAGAGACAATGAAGAAAGCTTCTATGCCAGAGGATTTAATACATTATTTATTGTAAGGAACAAAAAGAAACATTTTATAAAACTATTCTATAAATTATTTAAAACAAAAATACTGACACGGAAGGAACAAAAATATAGGCCTCGTGACGTAACAAAATCCGAATATACACAACATAGGTATATGTATAATTCGTGATTTTCAATTAAAATACTGTCTCGCTCGTTTTTAGTACTCACGTTCATTTGTTTTACTACTGTACCATTTTCAACCTTTTAGCCGGATGAGGTTGTTTGCTAAAGTGGTTTCAAAATTTAGAACTTTAAAAAGATCAACAAAAAAATCGTCAAAAACTCCGCTCACGAATACTGTGCCGAACTCGGTGACCTCACTTGGCAGCGAATTAGAAAGGGTATGACACACAGCCCTTTGTCGCAATGAAAACTTTCCACTGTGGATGTTGCATTGTTGGAGTCAACACGAGTTTTAGAAGCAAACTTGGTTCATATACAATATTACTTATTTACTTGTTACTTCTTCATATTTACTTACTCTACGTGCAGAGATTAATAGCGTCCTCATTATTTTAATAACATTAAAATTTTCTATTTTGTATTCCATTTCTACACGTGCCTAAAATGTATAGTGACTTCAAGAAAGATTCTAACACTACATTTCGATATTTAAAAGATTATGATCTCGGAAAAATATATTTAATCGTTCACTATTTTCTCAGACATTTTTTCTCAAGAATGCATCGAAGTGTCTCCGAAAACAGTGGAAAATATTTTTGGCAGAAAATGTTCAATTAAAATTATGGATGTGGGTGTTGAAGGAATTATTTGACCGTATTTTATATGGTATAAGAGTTAATAATATTTCCAAAAAGTATTAATGCAACGATGGATCCCTTTGGTTTTTTAACAAATTTAAAATAGTGAAGCGTCTAACGCTGTGTGAAGATGATAAAGAAATTAAGATCAGTTAATAAGATAGAGACAGGAGTTGCAAAAAAATATTCTGAATGCTTTGGGATGATTAAATCCTTCCTTAAATTATTGTGTAAATTGTTCATTCCGTAAATTGTGAGAAAACCGACACATTCATTTTTATATTAATATTTTCATTATCAAAATATCCCAAAAATGTTGTACTTCCTTGAAATGGAAAATTAATTGAACGGGAATTTTTCCTAAGTTTGAATGTTATCCGCAGCATTATTTAGTTTCACAGAGCAGGAAATAGATAACGTTATCGACGATGTAGTAAATATGGATAAGAATCGTGAGACTATTGCAAAACAAATTGCACAATATTTGGTGCGACGCGTACTCTAGTGTGTACATAGCTTTAGTTAGATTCGTCCGGTGTCTCTCTCTAACTAGGCCACCGAGCTGGCGTTGATCTTCTTTTTCCAAACCTTTTCGGATTCTGCGTTTTAGGAGTGTTGTCCTCTCCCTACCTCCTATTTTCGCTGCTCCTCCCTCGAGTCCCTTCCACTTGATTCTTTTAATTTGCTCCTTCGTGAACACGAACACCCCTATAGGGATCCCCGTTCGTTCGAATTGAAACTAACTTCCGCTACGAAGTCTCCTATGTTTTCCTCTATTTCTGTTCGAAGGGATTAACCGCGTTTTTCGGCGATGCGACTCGACTGCTGGCGCTTTTCGAGTTCTTCAGTTCGATGTCCCCGTTTTGTTTACCGTATCGATTGCTCATTCCCGGTATTCTGTTGCTCTATTTACTGCCCTTTTAATCCTCGTTCAGCCACCCTCTCTATTGTACAATACGCTGTTTAATCACCTCTTTCATCAATTGCCATCGGGAATGCCTTTCTTCGAGATGCAAAAAGGAAGTGCTGTAGTACTCCTTGTAGGGATACGTCAGTCCATTGTCTCTCTCTCTGCTTATATACAGGGTGTCCCAAAATTCGTGTACTTCCCGGAAATGGGAGGTTCCTTGGGTCATTTGAAGCGACATTTTCCTTTACAAAAATGACGTCGGCGGCTTTGTTTCAGAGTTATTAATGAAAAACACGGGCCAATCAGAGCGCGGCTACAGCGGATTGATTCTGGCTCGGCCAATGGCGCCGCCACGCTGAGCGGGACTAGTCGCTGAGTCGGACTCCGTTCGCTATAGCCGCACTCTGATTAGTCCGTGTTTTTTGTTAATAACTCCTAAACAAAGCCGCTGGCGTCATTTTTGTAAAGGAAAATGTCGCTTCAAATGACCCAAGGAACCTCCCATTTCCGGGAAGTACACGAATTTTGGGACACCCTGTATATATATATTTACAGGATAGGTGTAGCATGATAACTTTGGAAAACTTTCAGTTTGTATTATTAACCAATGGAACAACTCAAGTAATATTATCTCTGAACCCATTGTAGGTAATTCCTCTCTGACTTACCGACATTCTTGAGCTTCCCTCGGTCGGCAATGTGATCTATTAAAGCATAGACCAACAGCAGCACCGACATTGCATTTAATGAGCTTTCGTCAAGGTCTCCGGAGACTCCAAGAGCGCCATTTCGATGTCGTGCCCATTGTTACCGACAGTTCGCGGATTTAGGTTTATTAGCAAGAACTGAATATTCCATATGCTTCATCTTTACTATGGGGGCGACAAATGTGTCTTGAAACTATAAATCTGACAAGGAGAGTGCAAGGACGTTGTCACACCGATTCAGTTGAGACTCTGTATGCTTATAGATCTCGATCTCCCATTTACGAATATATACCATTATAGACGCTAACACTCAATAGTTTTTCAGATATTCATAATCAAAGTTCTTAAGTGGTATACAACGAGACTTCCATCCGGTGGGCTAGGGTTCGATTCTCGTTTGGTAAAATTTTTTTTTCATATTTATTTATATTATTTATTCGCTGTGTAACATTGACTTGTCTATATGAGATTGTACATTTATTACAAGTTGAAGAACAAAAGGATTAATAAATTATAAATAAATTCGCTGTGTAACATTAACTTGTTCGTAAGATATTGCACATTTATTTATATACAAGTTAAAGAACAAACGTATTAATAAATTATAAATAAATTAGCCGAAATTAGTTCGTTATATACCTCTAAAATAAATATTCGTTGTATACCTCCACGACAATAGCAGATTTAAGCAGTAATGTAAGAACTTTGTTTATGAATAGCTCAAAAAATATTGAGTGTTAGCGTCTATAATGGTATATATTCGTAAATGGGAGCTCGAGATCTATAGGTTAGAGAGTCTCAACTAAATCGGTGTGACAACGTCCTTGCACTCTCCTTGTGAGTTATGAGTGTTTGCGAAATCGTAGTACAGCCGGGTAGCGGGTGATTCTATATGTAAATAAGGCGAAAAAAAGAAATAAAGTTATTAAAGTTCCGATTTTAAAAAGAATGGTAGTTCTGCCAGGTTCGCGTGCTTTACTATATGCACAAAGTAGATTGAGTTTATCATGGTCAGACGCGCCAGATGATTCCTATGCAATAGCACGTGTATTCGCTGCATTTTCAAACTCAATGTTCTCGAAAACGAGCTGTCAAAAGGAAAATGTTATTACTTTCGTTAACTTGTTTCTGCATGTGGAATCATCCCCTGTTCGGTCGTACTACGATTTCGCGAACAGTCTGTAAATATACTGCTGGATATAGCTACAATTTCAAAATATTCGATAGCAGCGTTAGATTGCCAACTTCGAAAAGGTTGGATATAGAAAATTTTGGAAATAGAACGAAAATTAAGTTTTGTATTAGGAGAATGTGATAGCGAAAGAGGTAGCACGAAAATTCAGTAGTACGACTCAACCACAAGTCAGACAACCGGAAATATTACGAAAATTCAGTAGCGTAACTACTCCTCGAAAAACTAAATCTCGAAAATCGAATTTTGTATTTGGAGAATATGATTTCGAAGGAGGAAGCACGAAAATTCAATGGCACAAATCTACGAAAAATTAGACGGCAGAAAAGTTTTAGAAAATTCAGTAGTACAACTCAACGACAATTCAGATATCCAAAAAGTTTTGTTTTTTTTAGTTTCACTATTTTTGCGATTTCAAATCAGTAGTGTAACTCAATGCCAAGTCAGAAGGGTGTGAATTTTTGCGGGAATGAGTAGTATGACTCAACGACAGGGCTGACGTTCGTGAAAAATTGCTGGTTCGATACATATATGCGCGGAGATGTTTATTTATTACATTGTATATTCACATACATTTAGATATAACCAGATTGTAGACAAAATTCCAAAAAATGAACGTGTCCATGAGATTTCTAAAAAGAATGACATTTGACGTACAGTAATGCACAAATGTTTAAGGCGACTATCTTTTCAGTAGGTGATCGCATTTTATTAGAGATTTTAAACGTCTAATACTTCCCAATTGCTCTTAAGTGTCGAAGTTCAATAGTGCTATTCGTTAATCCAAACTGCACCGTAGGAACACTCAAGCACGATGGTGGTCGTGTAATCGTGTGGGTGTCGTTCTCGCGAAACGATCCCGAACCAATTCGAAAAACTAATGGCACTATGGAAAGGTTTCAATATCTGGACAATATGAAGGAAACCATGAAACCTAATGCACGCGAAAATGTGGGAGGCAATTTCATCTTCCAGCAGGATAATGATTCCAGCAAACATACCTCTAAAATCGTGAAGCAGTACTTCGCAGAAGAAAATATTACTGTTTTACCATGTTTTACCATGAATATTGTTAAAAGGACCTTTAATTTTATTAATTTAATTTAATATTTATTAATTAATTTAATAAGCGAACCACTGCAATTTAAACAGTGTGGAACAGCATTTCAATAGAACAATAGGTACAGCTAATTGAATCAGTCATAAAAATATTAACTTTTAAAGAAATTATTGTAATACAAATTTGTAACACAAATACCTTTTCCATAATTAAGTCTTAAATTAATGTCTGCAACAAATACAACATTGAATGCTTCATGTGCATTCTAGGTTGTTGGTAGATAGAGTGTGAATATGAACAATTGATAATTGTTCGACGTTTAGCACCTCTAATAAAATGCGATAGTCTACTGAAAAGATAGTCGTTTTAAACTTTGGTTTGCTGCTGTATCTTTAAAAACAACAAAGATATTAGAGGCACAAACGTTTACATACCAGCTAACATAAACAATATGTGTCCTTTTTCTTCCAAATATGATTAGAGACGAAGGAGCTCTCTAATTATTGTAAGTGTGAATAAAATAGCACTAACATACAGAGTCCAATTATTATTAGAATCGTTATGTACACCACGGGAATAGGTCCTGAAAATGTTATATTTCCAAAAGCTTGCAGGTTGCAACAGTGTTGCACAAAAGCTGAATTGCTATTTAACAACATGCCTGTGGAAGCTTTGTTATGCATCGGTAAGGTCGATATTCGTGTCGCACATACGGTGCTGTAGATGCGGGCCATCGAGATGACGTAATTCTCGATATGTTCGCGGGACAAAGTAATCGGAAACGGTCTAGTTCTCCCCTGTTTTTTCCTCTGCAAGAGTGTATTATACGGCGTTCAGGAAAAGAGAATAAAACTATAAAAATAGAATTTACCCAACACAGTATATATAGTTTTCTAAAATATATCCTTGTTTTCAACTCACTTTATGCATTAGTTCACACATACATTAAAATGTATATATATAAAAATGGTTATATCAAATTGAATGTTAATCCTGTATAAGGAATACCACAAAATGTGGTACCTAGGTGAGAAACGAAAAATATTATGTTCTTAGTAAATATAGGTTTAAATTTATCGCCTAATCTATATCCGACCAATAGATCGATATACGATCAATCATATTCGTTTCCAAATGTCTTCACGTTGCTTCACTTCCATGCTGACTGTCCGAGCAGCAACATCTGGGTCAATCACAAACTTTTAAATTTTAAAAATTAATTTTTTTATTACATTTAATTTAATTTATATTTATATTTAATTTATAATTTAATTTAATTTAATTTATTTATTTTATTTAATTTATTTATTTATTTAATTAATTTAATTTATAACATTTAATTATTAATTACAGACGCAAAGTTAATGTGATTCTCTTGAAAATGATCTAAATGCAGATCGAAACGTTGAGATATAATATTGCGCTAATTTGCAAATAGTGTTTTGAGTAACAGTTGATCGAACCTATGCACCGATATCATTAATTTATGCTTAAAGCAATTTACGATCGATATTATTTAATATTTATCCAGTAAATAATGTTTAGAAAACGATGATCGAAAACATAATTTTACGGTTTTTTAGCCTTTCTAGGTTTGTTCATTTATGTTGCATTCTGAGCCGAGTAGTTAAAATTATAAAGTGAACTTGAATCTGTATTGATGGGCACAATTGCAGATAAATTTGAAGGACAAAGAACGCTGCATTATTTATTTATGTTTCTGTAACGTGGAATTTGCTTATTGTTTTAAAAAATGTGGAACGAAGTTATAACTAACAAAGAAGAACATTTTGGATAAAATGCAATCTCATATTCTTCTAAAATATCCTTTCCATTCAAAAATCTCACAAAACTAACCGGAACACATTAGACGTTTCGAGATAAAATTCTGAAGATAACATACAATAATACAGTAGGACCGGTGGATAATTGAGACCCGAGGAAATTATTTGTACAGAAATATATGTATATTTCAAAGGAAATTCTTTATTTCTGAAGATTCATTTCTCTTTATAATGTAATCATATTTAAACACATGTTTGTTTATAATTGAGATTCGGTTAACCGAGGTCCTACTGTATTTTAGATGTAATGAAAGGTGCACAGGCATTTTGGTTTCACAAACGGATCATTTCAGCATGTCTACCATTATCGCTGAAAGCCCTATGCAAATGTCCATTAGGGAATATGTTTTAGTTTGTCCTGAACAGGTCCATACATAGATATAGCTACTTGTAAGCGCGGTATACCTCGCGGCAAACCGCCAGCACCGAGTGTAATGTTTTCGTAATGTCTAGGTCGTAAAGTAATTGTTTGTAGATCTTCGAGGACTATCATTACGCGGTGCAATCTGTTATTATAGAATGGTAGAACAGAAAGCCCCATGGTTTAACCTTTGTACGCTCTTCTCGGAGAAAATTCAAATACAGTGACTCGCATAATCGATCGCACACATTTCAAATCAGAATAACTTAGTAATATTAACTTATACTTATATATTAATATAAATAATATATATTATAATAAATTAATATATATATTATAAATAATATATATTATAATAAATTAATATATATATTATAAATAATATATATTAATATATTTATATTTATATATTAATTTTAACTTAATAATTAGAATAACTTCTTCACAAATGGCCCAAACGAAAAAGTTAAAGTGTAGATGTAGATAATATGAAATTTGTATTTATTTCCTCACTAATTGCTTTATTTTAAAAAAAGAATAGCGAAAACAATATGTATAAGCGATATCTCTATATCTCTATCTCTATCTCTATCTCTATCTCTATCTCTATATGAATATATAATAAAATCGTGTCTGTTTGTAACGGCATCACTTGAGAACGGCTCAACATAGAAAGCTGCGGTTTGGACCGTTAGACGCGGCGTTTCTTCTGCAAGGTTTAGGAGCAAACAGCATTCGAAAAAGTCCATTGGTTCAAAAGTTGTGACGTGATTATCACTTCTTCCCCCTATTTTCGGCACGTTTCTGCTTATAACTTTTGATCGGATGGACTTTTTCGAATGCGGTTTGCTCTAAAACCTTCTAGAAACAAAGACAGAGATAGAGAGAGTCGGAGAGAGAGAGAGAGAGAGTGCGAGAGAGTGAGAGTGCGAGATAGAGAGAGAACTAGAGAGCAACGCGAAAAGCGAAATGGAATTGAACGAAATAGATTATCACAAACACGTTCAGTATGTGCTTGCTTTAAAAAAATACTGTGCCACAGCAACGCATGGCAGGGGAAAGCTAGTTAAATATAAAATACTTAAGCTATAAATATTTAAAGATATATTTGTATCACGGTTTTATTGTTCCTTACGATTCTTTATGCAACAAGTTTACACCGTTTTTCTAAATGTTTACGAAATAAAGTATAAATATGCTAGTATATCCTCGCTTTTATATCGCTATCCACCATTTTGAATTATCTTTTGATGAGACTTGTTGGCACCAGATACTTTTTTTTTTAAATCTTAAAACACTGCATTCTCTGCATATCCTATCCTTAAACCGGGTCTATAAATATACATGGTGTTTCTTAACTGATGATACAAGGGAAAAGGAGGTGATACTACATGAAAAAATAAGTCGAAAAAGATGAATAACATCTTTTTCGTTTGGTAACTTGTTTTCAAGAAAATCGAGTTTGACAATGCAGCGAATACACGTGCTATTGCATAGGAATCGTCTGACCATGATTAACCGATTCTACTTTCTGCATAAGCTAAAGCACGTAGCCAGCGAAAACTCAAAGTTGATTTCCTCGAAAACAAAGGCTCGCATGAAAAAAAATTTCATTCTATATTTTCGACTTATTTTTTCATGCAGTATCACCCCCTTGTCGCTTCTTACAAAATAGCCTGCATATGGCGTAAGTATATAGGATATAATATTTTATAATTTCTTTTTATTTAAATATTTTATAATTTGATTCTTGTCAATCGCAACAATTAACTGATCTCCTCAGCTGTGCACGCGCGAAAAGAATGTGGTGAAATTTCGAATGTTAAAGACGTAGCAAATGTCTGACGTTAGGGGAATTACCACTAACAAAAATTTCAATGGACGAATACTGGAGCTGCTAATTAGAAATGGCGGAAATGTGAAGCTTACGATGCGACGTGTGTCAAACTTTTGTGGCGGGTTGTATATATACGTTCTTTGTCTCCTCATTTTTATCTAGCAGCGCTGCGATAGGAGATCTTTTAGCTGTTGCGTGAGCAAATGCTACCCGTCTGGCTGTTTTATTGTGTTCCGCGTAGCCCAATACATCGCTGAACACAATAATTGTTCACCGCATTCCTGTTTCCCGAGAGATGCTCCGAAAAACAGCGTTCTCATCAGAGCAATGCTGTGGCACAGATTCTGTGACGCACGAGAAAACAAAAAATTGATTTACTATTCTTTAGAGATGAGAAGCATAGCGATGATTTTAATTATTGTTCACGACAGATACACCGAATGTTTTATTCGGTATTTATTCGTTAACATACGTTCTGTATGTTTTATGCAATTTAATTTAATCTTGATACCATCTCTGGATGAAAATTTCCACTATCCTCTTCCTCGGTACTCTACAGGGTGTTCCAAAATTCGTGTACTTCCCGGAAATGGGAGGTTCCTTGGGTCATTTGAAGTGGCATTTTCCTTTACAAAAATGACGCCAGCGGCTTTGTTTAGGAGTTATTAACAAAAAACACCGACCAATTAGAGCGCGGCTACAGCGGATTGATTCTAGCTCGGCCAATGGCGCCGCCACGCTAAGCGGGACCTGTCGCTGAGTCGGACTCCGTTTGCTCTAGCCGCGCTCTGATTGGTCTGTGTTTTTTGTTAATAACTCCTAAACGAAGCCGCTGGAGTCATTTTTGTAAAGGAAAATGTCGCTTCAAATGACCCAAGGAATCTCCCATTTCTGGGAAGTACACGAATTTTGGGACACCCTGTATAATGTTTCATTTCCTTCTGATCGTGTTTGCTTATCACAGAGGTCGGCGAGTTTTGCCCGTTTCGGCTGTTTTTCGAGGTCTATGAGCCAAGAACAGGAGTGGTATTAGTCGGAAATTTCTTCCGCTGAATGCGGATAGCGGGTCGCAAGATAATTTTCGACAGACAGTGAGGGAGATATCAAAGAGGGAGGGAGGGCGCGAAGTCATCTGCGACCCCTGGACCTGGGAGTTTACGGCACCCCCGGTGTCCCGACAGTGGTGTAAGGCCGTGGAGGCACGCCACCGGGACTCATGGGTTCTACCGGTTCTCCCCACGTCCTAAAAAAAAAGAAAAAAGGCTGTTTTTCGAGGTCTACGCCCCCTTTTTTGGCAGCGCGTTTCACTCCCCGTGACGGTCCTGGTTCTCGTGGTAGCTCAGGCACGTACCGTATGAATTGCGCGTGGCGCAATAGGGCGACAGGCGTATCAAAAAGCTTCGACATTACCGAGGAGGTATAATTGTCAATGAGCATGACCATTATGTAGCATGATATCGTCGGAAAATAAATATAGAAAATTCATTTGAAAAATGATATAGACAGTGGACACTTTCGGAAGCCCGACATTTCTCGGCCGAGAATCTCCGACCCGTCGCAAACCCAAGATTTCGGGTTCTCGCACAAGCGTGGTTATTATCGACAATTCAAAAACCACCCAGAATGCGGCAAGCCGACCAAATTAGGTTAACTGTGGAGGTGATACCAATTTCTGCCAGAGAGCGCTCGAAAATTACCGGTTTTAGATTTTTTGTCATTCTGTGCCCCCACTTTGAAAAGTCTAAAAAAATATGAAAATATAAATATCTGTGAAAATATAAACTTAGTATTTCATAACTTCTACATAGTAGCTCCATCTTTGACAAGTTTTCGAGTTCAGGTGTCATATTAGGTAATATTATCCCACATCGTAGATTTCTTATTAAAGCGAACATTTTTCCGCAGGTATTATAGACTACAGCAAAATTCTGTAGGACCAAGTATGGCGAACTTTTAAGATCAGGTGTTTCGTATTAGGGGCAATCTATATCCTAGTAGCCACTCTTAATATAAACAAAATTCAATATAAACCTAAATAATATTAAATTTTCTGTAAACGTTCCATATACTAAAATCATTTATATGAAAATTCAATATAAACCTCAATAATATTATATTTTCTGTATAAATTTTATGTACCAAACTTTTTTCTATAAAAATTCGATATACACCTCAATAATATTTCATTTTCTATATAAATCCAATATACAAAAATCTGTATAATTTTCATGTACAAAAACTTTTTATATAAAAATTCAATATAAACCTCAATAATATTAAGTTTTCTGTATAATTTTCATGTACAAAAATTTTTTATATAAAAATTTAATATAAACCTCCATAATGTTGAATTTTCTGTATAAATTTCATATACCAAAATTATTCATATGAAAACAAGTCATTAGTTTAGGAGATGTTTTAATTATGTCTCCTATGCTCTCATATGCTCTCCTACTACATTAACACATTGAATTCATATTATTGACCAGAGAGTCGAGATTTCCTAACACATTAGAATTAAAATATCTCTTAAACTAATGATTTTTTTACACAAATAGATTAATACTTTTTTGTAAAGAATATGATGGAGAATAAAAAACATTAATGACCTTCAAATGTCCTTTACACGTCCACCTACAAAAAAAATGTACCATCAGAATTTGCCCCTCTCAAAACCCTTCTCTTCAACTTCATCTGAAACATTGTTTGCTATGCGTAATAATAATGACGTAAATCTAGATGGCAAAATATGGCGCCCCACCCTGTATATCCTAGTAGCCACTCTTAAAATTCCATTGATTCAGCTTCATCTTCTGTAGCTCCATCTTTGGCAAGCTTTTGAATTCAGGTGTTCCATATCAGGCGCAATTACCCTACATCTTAACTTTCTGAAAATTTCATCAATTAAAATCAGCATTTTTTCATAGCTAAATCGACGGGTCATGTTGAAACGCGGCTGACCGGTCGGCCGCTTGGCCACACCTTCAAGGCGGACTTCTACGATATATTCGAGAGCTGATTGTTATTCCTCTCGCGTCCCTTTTCTCCCCATTTCTTCGGTCGGCCGTGTCCCGTCCGCCTCGGTTTCTCTGTCCAGAGGCCGAGAGATGCGGCAACGGTCGACTTCCACTTGGTCGAGCGTGATCGAAATTGATCCACGCGGTATAAAAGGGACGCTGCCGGCCGAGACTACCAACAGCCCCGATAGCAAAAGAGTTAATTATAAAGAGGCGAGCGTCAAAATCCGATACGTCGTCGTAGTCGTCGACCACAACGACGATGGTGGTATCTGCGCGGCGACATGGCGACGAGCAACGAAGCCTTATGCGTTCGCTCGATCGCGAATAGTCACCGATTATCGGAAAAAGATCGATGCAGCGCCCCGGGATAACGCCACGAGACGCTCGATTTCCTATTAAAATAGAAACTGACCGGTCCCGCGTCTATTGTCCGCCGGATTACATCGCAAATCGAGGCTGTCCCGAGTGCTAACAGATTTTTCCATTCCGGATGGGCTTACTACCTGGACTGATCCCATTCGATCTTCGCTTTTTTTCCCATGGGTCGGTAAATGTACTAAGGGGGTTGGGGTAAGACTACGGTATTAAGCAAAAATACGTACAACTATGCCATTTATTGCATAAGATGAATCCCAACAAAAACATCCTGTAAACAGGAGCCAAGTTCTCTATGGCCGTAAAAAGTTGTGAGATCAAACAAAATACGGCCAAGTTAGTTAGCTAACAAATACCTCTTACAATACGGAAAAAAGTGTTTGTAAAAATTATTTTAAAGGATAAAAAAGGATAAAGGATAAAGGAATATACTTGGTCCCCTTAGGGTTTCAAGTCCATACACCACTCCCTTCTCTTTCCAATTTCACCTATCGCCTAATTTCAATCAAATCCAACGGGACCTACTTTTTATGGTGGGTTCCCAACCACCTTTTTTGCCAACAACACGTGGCCAGTACCCAGACAAGTCACCGCCTGAAGTATACTGTATACCCATGCGGTCACCCATCCAAGCCCGGCCCACGTCCAACACTGTTTAACTTCGGTGATCGCACGGGAACCATTTTTCATTTTCAAAGGCTCTTTATTTACATAACAATATCTTACAAACTATACATAATACCAACAGTCTTATATATTTTTGTACTTTAACATGTGTTCTTGTAGCCCCTATCACAGTGATTTATCTACTTGCTATGTCTATTTATACGTCTCGTAACATTATATAGTAATATATATATGTCGGGGCGTGCCGACATAGGCAATGATTTATACATTTCACTTATTGTTATTATTGTTATGTTGTTTTGTGGATTATAATTTATAAAATTTGTCTTGCTGTTACGTTTTATTGTTGAAGAAATGCGAAACAAGGAATCCTTGTTGAACGTGACCACGGGTGGTAGAATTCACACATTCCTGATGGCTACACTGTATATGGAAACATAATAATATCAATGTGATATTGGTTCATTTGCGTTGTCAAGGAGAGTTGTCTTTTGATAACTAGAGAATCAATAAGAGATTTGACGTGGAAGAGAACTGACGTGAATTTTGAACAGTACCCGTGAGCTCGTTTACGCATTATAAAATGACGCATCGAAGAAGAAATCGGCCAGTGACGACATATATATATATATATATATATATATATATACATATAATATGTTTCTATTTGACTTATTCATACTGCGTTTATATATTATTGCAGTTGCGGTTTCGTTGCATGTTTTGGTTTTTTTTTAGGAAAAAGAGAGGATAAAAACCTAATTATTTTAAGTTCAGAGCTGAACCATCTGATCCTGTTTGTTTGTTCCTTAAAAATACTATTGCTAATATATCACATTAATATATCAAAATATTTTCTAATTCTATGTTATTTACATTAAATAGTTTTAAACTCTATATTAGATATGTCTGGGTGTTTTCTAACCGGGAACCGGTGTTTGCAGCGAGGTTATGGTCGTTGACAAAAAAAAATTAGTTTAAAAGAACGCTATTTAATTTTTAGAGTTACATGGAGGGCCAAATTATTCTTACTTGGCCGCTACCAAACATCTTTCATGGCCATTGGTTTAGAAAGTAACGGTCAAGTATGAATAATTTGGCCCTCCATGTAACTCTTTAAAAATTAAATAGCGTTCTTTTAAACTAATTTTTACAAACGCTTTTTTCAGTATTGTAAGAGGTATTTGTGAGCTAACGAACTTGGTCGTATTTTGTTTGATCTCACAACTTTTTACGGCCATAGAGAATTGGCTCCTGTTTGCAGGATGTTTTTGTTGGGATTTCATCTATTTTTGTTTAAATATTCAAAGGACTACATACGTCATGTGGTTCGGCATATACTATGTGCTTCGGATACGGCCTTCTGAAAATTTCGTTATTTTCGCGGGAGGAAGCACCGTTCCCGAGATATAGTCATTTTTTAAAACTAGCTCGGCTGATCATCCCCACCACTTAGGTTACGCATTTTTAAGGTGTAAAATTTCAAAGTTTATTATTTCTAACTTTGGTTTTACAAGTTCTAATTTGTACAAAAGTCCATGGTTAAATTCAATTTAAAAAGAAAAAAAAAATTTCAAACTTTGATAATTATTCCTTTGGTTGTGTGTTATGTTGGACGTATGTTCCAAATTTCAAGCTTCTAGGTCAATGGGAAGTACCCAAAAAGTTTTGACGATCTGTCAGTCAGTCAGTGACAAATTTAGCGATTTTTGTGGTCCTATATCTCGAAATCTACTAATGTTGGAAGATTAATGTTTTGCCAATATTGAGACATGATAGCACTTAACAAGTGTACGAAATTACATCTCTCCATCTGCCTCCAATTCCGAGTTACAAGCCTCTAAAAAACGGCCAAGTTGTTTCGTGTAAAAGGAGGTAGTGCGAGAACTTGGCTGATGCACTACCGTGCACCTAGATAAAAATATGTAGGGAGAAGTTATCTCCGAGCGTACATACGGCTGAATGACCAAATTACGACGACAAAAGTCGATTTAACAATTTTCTCTAAACTATAATTTCAAATACCATCATTACATACTCTAAGAAACGGCCCACAATGTAGCGTGACAATTGTTTTTGTTAATGCAACGCAGTAGTCGGTGCACCTGTGCAAAGTTAAGGTGGGATTTCCTTTACGCGTCCGAATGCAGCGTTCTGCGTTCCATGCGCCAATTATACTCCATTCGTCATACTTCACATCAGAACTGCGTCTAGGTGTGAACCACTGCGTCTAGACACGTGCGTCTACGGCATGGAACAATATCCCATAGGAATATATTATAGAATGTTCCATGATTATCAATCGTGGTCTCCCGAACGCATTTTTAGTACGTCGTTGATTAAAATTTATAAAATTTCTAGAATATATAGGATTTCTAGAATAAAATTTCACAATTGTGTTCAAGCAAGTTTGTACCGGGTGACATATATTTACTAAGGGTAAATACCCTTACAATAGAGTCATTTGACGCGACAAGTAATGAAAAAAAGTATGAAATAATTTTTATTTAATTTATATGAATTTATTAATTTTGATTTGTATGAATACACACCAACTGTTAATAAAATTAACTAAAATAAAATTGATTGAAATAAAATATTAAATATCATATTGAATACAATACAATCTTGTTAGATGCGGTGCAAACTTTTCCAAATGACAGATGTTTCTGATTATGATTTCATTGGAATATGATAGACTTGGAAATCAGATACATTATTTCAATTTTGCGCTGCCTCCGAAAAGATTGGGTTGTATTTCATATGGTAATTAGTATTTAATATTTTATTTTATTTTATTTTATTTTATTTTAGTACCAGTTGGTGTGTATTGGTGATAAAATAAGTAACAAACGAACAATTAAAATTTTATTTTAAGGCAACAAAATTGAAACGTTCCATTAAAAAATGATTACAAAAAATAAATATTTATTACTATAACTATCGGAACATAAAAATCAGTTTTTAATGAATTTTATTTGAAATTTAATCCCGATTTCAAGAGTTATTGTAAAATGTCACGATCCAGCCCACTGTGTTCTTCGGCCGTCCGAGATTGTGTATCGTGTTGTAGCGTTTATTTTAAAATATTTTAATTTCGTCAATTTTCAAATGTCTAGTTTTTTAAAAACATGTTGGTAAAGGGCACGCTTGTGGCTATATCCTCATTTTTCCATTTTTTAAAAAGTGATCCACTGTGAAAATGGTAAAAAACATAACAACATTATATTATAACAACATTTTGCTAATTCTGCTGTTATAATAGTATTCTGAAGCATGGGTCAATAGGACGCATAACTCAGCGTCCGTACGGGTACGGTTCGGACGGTGAATCTCAGTTGTTCGCGTCAGTAATTTTGACGACGTAATTGCACTCATACTGTTTTCTCCAATTGAAATTCGCTAAATTTTCCACATGGATATTGAAGCGTCAGGTTCGTACTTTCACCTGCAATTATTGTTAATACTAAGATAAGTTGTACATACTGTTAATATACTATATTGTATCATATACTATTCTTGGTTAGGAAATATTGATATGCTTACTTTAGCTAGAGTTACAAACCAAGTTCCCAAGAGTACCCCGATCTTTCTTTACTAGTACGAAAAAATGGCTTATAACTAATATAAAAAATTATGAAATGAGTCCCCCCTTTGTCCCTTCGTTCAATAGAGCGGATTCTTTACAGTTAGTCGCGTCGACCGTGCTGTACAGGAGATAAAGATAACGAGAAAAGAATTATTTGAAGTGTTAAGAAGTGAACAGTTTTTCAAGTTTTCGCCTACTTTCTATAATAATAATATTGAAAGCAACGATGATCAGGAGCTTGATGATGATGCTACTAATGATGCTGATGGTAATGATGAAAATAACAATGAGGATGTAGAATAAGATTTTTATTTCCTCTCAAATTATTTTATTATTATATTTCAAATAAAACTACAGAAATAATTTAGTGTTTTAATTTATTTAATTCTGTTTTAATTAAAATAATATGGACCCTTAACCCTTTTTTATGACACCAATTAACCCTAAGTAGCTACTTTTCCGATGATTATTATTAAGCAGTCTTTTTATAAGCATTTCTAACCAGAATGTCAAATAAAATTTCATTTCATATTTTTGTCGTCGTAATTTGGACATTCGGCCGTGTGTGGAGCGGTGAGAATTCCGTCGAATGTCGCGTCAATAATAACCGTAACGACGCGACGATTTGATATTAGTTACTTATTGATTTATTTTGCGTACTTCATATTTTATAATTTGCTTTATTTATTATTCTGGTTCGACGTATTGAATAGAAAAGACGTGTTTGATCTCAGATGGAAATTTAACTGAGACAATTTAATTAATTGTATTCAAGATAATTAGAATTAAACGTTAAGCTATTGTGTTTACGGACGTGTGATTTCTAGTTACGACTTAATTCCTACAAATATATGTATATCACTCTCAAAATTGGAATGAAAAAATTGAAAGAATGTGAGTTTTTGTGTTTTATGTAAGAGAAAAATATTGAAGAAAAATGAAAACAACATTTTTAGAAAAATAAACATAAATAAACATAGTAAGAAAATACATTATTAGTTTAAGATACTCATTAGTTTGGTAAGTAAATTATAAAAAAAAATACATCAAAGAAATACATCATTAATTTAAGATACAGTTTGTTAACTGTATCAGATATCATACTTTATATAGCGAAGAGTTAATATACTGAATATTAATATAAAAGAACATCATTTTGAAATTACAAGTAGAAAAAATGAAAAACTATTCCTCCAAGAAATCATAATTTTACCCAACCACTGGGTAAGATGGAGAACGTATTGCAGTAAGATGATTAAAATTTTAATTTAATGGTTGATACAGTTTTGGCATTCGAGCGAACTAATGTTTTTATAAAGTAAATAATTGTTATTTGTTTTGTTGCGTATATTATTGCGGAAATGTCAATTGTTCGCCACTTTATTTTGGTTTCTAATATTGTTAATTAATAAGTAAGGCAGAATAAAAATAATTAAGTATTATATCTTGTCATTTATTTAATAAAAATCTCAAGTGTCCGGTACTAGGGAAACTTCCCCTACATAAAGTAATTACTAGACTGCGGATCTTCATGCAAAATAAAAATTCTCAGCGTCCAAGTAACAAGTAACAAGAGCCACTTAAGAGTTTGTTTAATTCTTTTACCCCTTAGTACTCGAGTGTTGTCTCTGAGGCACCACTAAAAGTTTCTATATCATTATTCAAACTATTTTTTTACTTTATTTAATTTTTTTAGATTAAATTAATTACTAAATATTGGAGTATTGTACGAGTAAATTGAACGTAAATATTGTAGGTCATAAAAAATGTTTCAACTTGCAGCTACTCATTTTGTCGTTCGTGAATAAAATCCGCTGTCAAGTAATCACGAAAGAACTAAGGGCGGAAATATTTTGTTGAATCGGTGTAGATTTATTAGGTAATCGTGAAAGCTTTCACGCAATTCAATCATTCACTTTGAAGTAACGTAACTCTGTTGGAATTCAACATCTGCGCCAGAGATCCTAACCGAAACCCGTATTAGATTCTCTGCAACCCACATCGCCGAGGTTTCCACCCACTAGCACTAGGCGATGCAGAGAAACCCGATCCACCGGGTAAGGGTGAATTATAAACACGAAGTTGTAGCAATTTGTAGTCACAAGTGATGCAGGAATCAATCCTTTCAAACGGTTACACAGCATAATTTGAGGATTTAGCTTATACCTTTACATAGGTTACAGGTGTGGCGGTCTAACGGCAGCGGCCCGTGCAACGAGCACACCCCCAAGTAGCACCGTACATCCGTGGGATGTCCTTTCATGTCCATTTTACGTCCATACGTCCCACGTCCGTTACGGACGTCCCTCGGACATTCATTGGACCTAAATTTCGGATGTCCCTAGGATCGCACCTTATTCGGACATTCCTGGGACTTATATCGGACATGTAGGACGTATCTCGGAC
>CM052336.1:25342267-25354681 GCA_028455595.1 Lasioglossum vierecki | reverse complement strand
TATTTACAACAAAAGTTGTACAGTATACAGTTGACAACAAATTGCACTAACTAATAAAAAACTCTTTATTAAAAAAAATTAGAATAAACTTTTTTACTAATGGAACCTTATATTTTCGGTGCATTAATCGATGCATTTTTGTATTCCCTTTAAAAAATTATTAAGGTACTTCAGTCAAAAATTGATTAGTTTAGAAGTTATGACTTTTGTCTCGAATGTCCATTTAACTGCCGCACTGTGGATCGTGGAGATCTTTGGAACGCGGCGTCTGATCGATCGTTAGCTAAGCAGAATTTGTTGCGCGGTTAATCAGAAACTTACCCTTACTTGCCTCGAGTTAATGTCTTTTATTATGGTTAATTCGAAACGCCAGAATCTACAGTCCCACTCGATATCCCCTCGCCGAGATCGCTCGCGCTTCATTCGGCTTTGTTCTACTTCGAGTGGCAAGTGGAGAAAATGGCGTTGTTCCCCGCCACGCGCGCCGTCCAATTATTAACATAATCATCGGTTAGTCTGTTCAAAGCATTCTGGTGTCCGGCCGATCTCTAAGCAAACCGGGGACAGCGAACGCGGCGGGGTCGTGGCGCGATTCATTCGAGAACATTCACCAGATCTTCCGATCTGGCGATGAAATACATAGGCAGTGAACGTTGCAGAGAACCGGATCCTCCAGGATCAGTAGAGCTCGAGAGTGAACCGAACTTCCCTTAATATGCCTTCATCGATACTCGAGAAAAAGGAATCGATATTAACATCGTTACTTCCTCGAGTCTCCCGTCTTTTCTACCGTCGCGTCGTGAATCCCCGGTAATGACGGAAGTCGTTTCGAGCGTCACTCCAGGAAGAGGACTCTGTTGTACTCTGGGGTCGGGGTCGTAAAACATCGTGGGGAATGGGCATTCTCGTATAAAAAAAGAAACATTGATCGGAAGCTTTGCCGTGGTCGCGGCAAGGACAAAGCAAGATCATCTATAGGACGAAATCGAGGAATAATGTCATGGGAGATCGGCTCAGATCTGCATCTCGGGTTCGGAATCATCGTGGAACCAGTTCGAGGTCCTCTGGCTCTCGGTGACGCGCACGCTGCTCAGCTCCCTCTCCATATACCGACTCGATCTGGTGGCGGAGGGTCCCAGACCCTGTCTGCGATCGTCCAAAGAGGCAAGAACCTCGAGATGGTCGTTTCTTCGTACGACCCTGGGCGTGGTCTCGACGGAGCTGGTGCCTTCCTCCGCGTCCTCTGTGGCCCACGGAGGGAGATCCATCATCCCCGAAGGTATTCCCCAGTGCTCGGTGAATTCGGAACCACTTCTGGCTAAGCTTGGCTGGCTGAGAGACCTGACCAGCGAGTCCGCCCCTTCGAACGAGCTCAAACTCGTCAGGTCATCTCGATCCACTCTGACGAAGTCTCGGACCGTCATCTCGGACATCGATCTGACATCCGCTTCGCTGCTAGCTGCGGCACCCCTGTGGCTGGATCCTAGTCTGCGCAGACGATTCGGTTGACCCATTGTGGAGGTGGAGTGCGACACCTGGATCCGGTGACCTTGGGTTCGAGCGGAGCTGCCGCCATCGCTCTCGTACTCGTACAAAGTCGGCAAGGAGGATCTTCTGGACCTGGTGTCCCATTCGGACGACTTGGACCTCTTGTATCTGTGATTCTTGCCGAGGTTCGACGAAGACGTGGACCCGGCTTGGTTCGACGGAGGTCCGAGGATTCGGATGATCACGTCCCATTTCGCTGGATGGAATAAGTTGGTGTATCTGGCGTCTTTGCGAATCAGCTCGTAGTCCTCTTTAACCACGGCTTCCGTCAGCAGTGTTCTCAGGGTGCTATCGGTGGTAATAATCTCCCGCCATCTTATACGTTCCTCCTCGGTGAATTCCGCGGCGTATCGTGGATCTAGAACGCGGGACAATCTGGTGAACCAGTCCGCGTCCGTCTCGTCGATGGATCGGCGAGCGGATAGCGGCGGTCTGCAGGGTATCTCGGCTCGAGCCGTATACGTCGGCTCGATATTAATATCGGGCTCCTCGTCTATCGGTGCGTCGCCAGGAACTCCGATGGGCTCGTTCGTGATGGTTAGGTTCGACGTGGAACTAACGTCGGAGAAGTTCTCCCACTCGGGTGGTGGCGGCGGGAGATTCTCTGTCGGATAGTTCCTGATAGTCACGTCCCACTTGGGGTCCGGCGGGGGTTGCGGTCTCGATTTGTACTCGGTCACCTGGCGACGGTGACGCTCCACGTCTTCGATCGTTTTCTTCTCCGTCACTGTTTTCAGGAACACATCGTCGACCTCGTGCGTCGTGATCTCCGGACGTCTCGGGGCCACCACCTGTGGTTCTACCAGGGGTTCCGTCACTTCCTCGCGGAATAGCCGATGTTCTCGATGTTGGATAGCTGTGTGCGTCGCGGTGGTGGTTGGTACGATGGGTGGCGGGGGCGGAGGCGTCGGCGCCAGGATGCTGGCCACTCTGTACTTGGCGTGGGTGTGATCAGTCACTTCCGTGAGGGAACGTGTCTCGGTCAGTTCCGTGTTCAAAGAAGTCAGGGATCTGGGTCGGCGGATTTCGTGGTGTTGAAGCGGTGGCTGGTCGAGCCCGCCGGGCGACGGGATTCGTTCCTCGATCAGACTGGTGCTGGTGGTTGTTTCTCTTTCTGCCTGTTTCCTCAGGATCCTCGAGTAGACGGGTGGCGTTTGCTGTCGGGAGATCGTCGAGGGCGAGGCTCCACCTCCAGGAGGTCCGTGGAGCTCAGGGACGTAGGAGAAGGTCGTCATTCTAGCCGGCGGGCTTTCGAGGCTGCGAGTCAAGCTGGATTCTTCCTTTTCTAGGATCGTAGTCAGGTTCCTTTCCAGCGTGACGCTTGCCACGTCGGATTCGGATGGCAGAGGGCTAGGAGGAGGAGGCGGGGCTCGCTTCACTCTCATTTGAACGTCGAATTTCGGTTCGATCGGCACTGCAACCATGTGCCGAGCAATGCTGCTCCGTGATGCGTTCGCAGCCGTCATGGAAGTCGTTTCCACTTCAGCAGTGACCGTTTCCGAATACAAGGAACTACCGGTGCGCATCTCTTGCCGTTGGTGGGTTTCGTGGTGAACGAATGCTTTGTTGTCGTACGAGCCTGCCGAGGACACCGGCAGCGAAGGTTCTTCGTCAACCTGAAAATTCAGATTAGATCATTTTTTTTAACGTATTCACACCTCTAATTGAAACTTAAAAGAACTGCCACTTGAACAATCTTCAACCATTTGTAAATTACAGCAACCTTAACCGACTTCGGTGAAATTTTCAGAATGTATGTAAAGAAAGTATACTTTAGATTCGAATATGCCGCGCTTCTCATGATCCGCGCGTCATCAATTTAATTACCGATAGATAGAGCGACGATTAGCAGGAGAATTTGAAGGATGATAACGGTTACGCAACACAGTAAACGTAGAAAATTACAAAAATGAAATTAATAAATAAAATTCGTAGTGTAGGCAGAGAAGTGAGATTAGTAAACTTTAATTGTCGTTTCTTTGTTTACAGGTAAGGTAGTAAATAGTGTAAATAATTGTTGTCAAATAACGGATAAAGACATTTTCGTTTATTACCACCCTAAACTATAATAATTGTTTTATATGTATATCTGTTTTAGGTTGCCTCAAATGATCCGCAGTCTACTAATACGACTGATTAACAATCGAATCTTCTTAATTTTCAATATAGGCTCAGATAAAACGTTGTTAAAAAACTACTAACTAGAAAACTAATACTTGTAATTTCTTAAAAAATACCAGTTATTTGATTAAAATTTAATAACATTATTCTATTGTAAAGAGTATTTGAATGTTAATAAGAGACCCTGTACGCCCGAGCAAATAAAATTCAGTACTTTCCCACGAAAATATCTTTGAATACATTTGAATTAATTGTTTAAGATTGATTGAATCTTTTCTCGAACGTAATGTGAAACATTTAAAATTGTAACAAAACCAGCATTACATTGGAAATATTCTACCGAACACCAATTAGAGGAACTTTAGAGGATCATACATCATGGTTGAATAAAGTGTGATTATATGGATTCTCATTTATTCTCCATGGCTTGTCGTTATAATTTATCCTCCGCGTCTAATTAACACGGCGGTAAAAAAAAATACGCATGATGGAAAGACAAATAATTAATTTCATGAAAAAGTAATTTCCCAGAGTACTGTTAACTCCATTTTCCACACGATTTCGAGGATCTGGCAAAAAAATGTTTCCAGCAAAGAGGTTGATCAGTTTTCGTTTATCTAGAAATTCAAAAAATTGCTTCTATGAACAATGGAATTCACCTCGATTTTTTAAATGTTTATGATAATTTAAACTTGGTTTTTGCAAGTGTCGAGACGAATTCGACCATGTATATATACAGGAGATGTTCATCTACAGGTGGAAGAAAATTGGTGGTTCTCCATGACAATACAAGACAAATATGAAGAATGAAAAAATTCGCGATAATTAAAAAGCTTTATCATAATTGTTTAAACGAACGGTTGAGTTCTGACCTATGGTCTCTCTCGTACTTTTCATCTTTGTGACGAGTAGAATAAAAAAGATTATTGATCTTTTCACCGTGAAATTAAGTTTTCTATGATAGTCGCGACATACGGAAATGGGAGTTTCCTTGGGTCATTTGAAGCGACATTTTCCTTTACCAAAAATGACGCCAGCGGCTTTGTTTAGGAGTTATTAACGAAAAACACGGACCAATCAGAGTGCGGCTATAGCGAACGGAGTCCGACTCAGCGACAGGTCCCGCTTAGCGTGGCGGCGCCATTGGCCGAGCCAGAATCAATCCGCTGTAGCCGCGCTCTGATTGGTCCGCGTTAATAACTCCTAAACAAAGCCGCTGGCGTCATTATTGTAAAGGAAAATATCACTTCAAATGACCCAAGGAACCTTCCATTTCCGGGAAGTACACGAATTTTGGGACACCCTGTATAATTTCTTTACACCCTGTACGTTATGGGGTTAATATTAATTAAGACTACCGAGTACAGGAAGCAATGTTTTCAAGATGTTTTACAAAAATTGCAAAGTCCCAGGCGATGTGAATACAAATGAATCAGTTCGACCAACAATTTTCTCTAAACACATCTTCTATTTTAATAATATCGCAACAGAAGAATTTGAAACGGGTCTATTCGAACCGGACTGGTAGTTCTGGTGTTCGAGGAATGAAAATGAGGGGGATACACTGTCGATGAACTTACCTCGGAGCTTTCGCTGGGATAATCGCTAGGCAACGAATGATCGATCATCAAATTTGCGTCGCTTCCGGTAGTAGATGGCGGCGCGTGCAGAAGCGCGTGTGCCCGAGGAATCTTCAGTCCCTCGAACATCGTGATGTTGCTCAGAGAGGACGCGGAAAGTTTCGTTATCTCAGAACCTGAACCGCTTCCGAACGGATGACGGTGGATCACGCGAACGTTTCTGCGCTTCAGGCACATGTACGAGCAGCCTAGACCCATCAGGAGCAGCGATAGAAACAGAATCGCGCAAATGATCAGCAGAATTTGAAATCCTTTCAACGGAGGCTCGGGCAATGGAGAGGCAGTCGCCGTGGCTATACTGTTGACAAACGACAAACGAATTTTAAAATCACTCGTTTGCTTAAACATACCCTAGTAGCACAAAAATATTAGATAAATATTTTTTTCAAATATTAGAAAAATATTTTTTAAGCCACATTTTTTCATATGAGAAAAATATTGGATCTGAATATTGTATACATGTACAAGAAATATAAATTGAATGTTTAAAAAATGTCAGCTAAATATTCAGAGAATATAAACTAGATATTTAAGAAATATAAAGTAAATGTGAATACAATATTTGAAAAATATAAATTCAATATTTAAATAACATCCAATAAAATTTTCAAATATAGGAAAAAGTTATAACAAAAATTAGAAACTATGAATATCTATTACTTTCTGCGCACTGCTTGAGGGAATATTCCATTTTATCTTCGAGAGAAAGGACCTTATTACAATTAAGAAATTTTTATATTATATTATACAATTTTGTATAATTTCTGATATTACATAAAGATTTATTTTATAATAAGAAAAAAATATTTTTTTCATAATATGAAATAAATATTATCTCTACATTAGGGAAAAATGTTCTATTTCTAATATTAAATAAAGATTCATTTTGTATTAAGAAAAAAATATTTTTCTCGTAATATGAAATAGATATTTCCTGCATATCTAAAAAGAAATATTCGTTACTAAATATAAAATAAATATTGTATGTATGTTTAAATATTAAGAAGAAATTGAATCTCTTTTTAATATTATAAGAATGTGTATATAATATTTTGTGCTACTAGGGGATCTGCTCAAGGCGATTCACTTTGTGCACAAGGTTCAGGAAGGAAGGTTGCAAGGTGAATTACTTACATGCTCTCAGGTGGTTTGGGTGGCGCGGGCGCCACAGGTGGCGGATACCTGCAGACTATTGTAATAACTTCGTCGCCGTCCATTTCGAGGCCGGGATGAAAACGGACCACGACATTGTTGGTGAACACGCGTTGAGGATCCTGCCTCGTGCCGCATCCTGGAACATTGAATCTTTAAAGTTTGCACACCATCGTGTTACATACGTAAAACAGAATGACCTTGGTCCTTGAAATATTTGTTCGAACTATCGATTCTCCGAGCTATTGGATTGTCCGCAAAGCTTTCTATTTCTTTCGAGCATTAATCGATATTTTGTATCGTTACGTAATAAAATTGTTTCTTTGGTTCTTATATGTTTATCCACAGCTGTGTTGCAAATCCTCCTTTAGTTTCCAATTTTATTAAGTAGGTAATTTTTTCAGACGCAGAAATGTAGCTCTTGAAAAAGATCCACACAGGAATCGAAACGTTGAGTTAAATTAATTTTCTTTGCTGTTGTTTTTAATGATTGAACCTTGCGCCGAAATCACAAATTTTATACAATTAATAATACAATACAATAATATCATTTAATATAATATATATTAAATATATGTAAATAAATAAATATATATTATACAAAATATATATAAATTAATTTCAATACAATTTAATTTATTACAATTTCTATCGAGAAAAACTTTCATTTGTAATAAAATTGTGTTCGCCAAAAAAGTTCTATCGCATATTTTTATTGTAAAAATTTCATCTTTCTATTTTCGAAATTCTGGTCAATCAAAAATTGTTACTTTCAAGAACGTTTCCTTATCTGTTCTCATTGGACGTCACGCTACGAAAACATTCTAACATTGTTTAAAAGTTCTATGATCATATTTTGATCAACACGAATGCTTTCCGTAAGCCAATATCTCGTCATTTTGCGAACGAGTAGCACAAGAAAAAAGCCGGGTAAATTATTAAAAGTTAGTCATGCGGGAAACAAATCCCCGGTTATTTTTGTACCTACAATATTGGTGACTGGGCGTGCCATATATAAACTACGGATGGGGAGGAAAAAAAACAAAAAGAACATTTTTCTAAATTGTGTCAAAGTGTCGTGAACCCACGCTGAACGTTATTTCTAGCGTGGGTTCAGAGTCGCCAGATGAGGGGAGGGAGCACGAATCGAGGGGGAAAATTTACCCTCTCTCTGACAGCACCGGATTAGTCACGTGACACTAAGCCACATGCACGACACAGATGAAACGTGTCACGTGACCGGGCGGCGCACAGTGGTCGAAACCTATAGAAATAATGGAGAAAACCCATAATTTCGGTATTTCTCAATATTTTTTAATAATTCTTTTTTTATATCACTTCTTAATCTTCACACTTCTCATATTATTAAACGAAATTTTAAACAATGAACTTTAACATAATTGTTAACTAACATAATTAACATAATTGTTTATACAAAATATTGTTTACTATATTACGAACTATTATTTCAGCATATTAAAATTTAAAACTTGAAATGGTATTAAGCAAACAATATTAAAAATTAATATTAATTAATATTATTAATTTTTTATTAACAATTTCGTTGCTGAAACTTCATGCGCTCTCGAACTTTAAGCGTTAATATCATCTAAATGTGAAAAAACTTGCAGCTGATTTTTGCAGGACTATTACGTGATGTTGTCTTCTTTCAAAAGATACCACTCAGAGAATGTAGGAACGTGTAGATTTTTTTGTAGAGCTAAAGAAAGTAGCTACAATATTAAATTATATATATCCAACTTTCGGGTTTTATATTGTTATTTTAGTTGTGAGTTTTCGAAAATTAGAGACTATATACATTTATAATGTATAGCATATATCGTTATAAATGTCCCCAACAATGAAAGAATAACGTCGAACGTGTGGTTAGAATTCTGTAAGAATCGAACTACAACATGAGAGGTCTACTTTAGACCTATTTTTCTCCGTCATTAAAGAGAAAAACATAAATCCATTTTCATAGCAAGATACATTGGTTGATGGCCTATCAGCAAATAGTGGTCGATATTTGAAGTAACGATTTTTATAATTTTGGGTTTTTTCCTTTTTCCGACCACTGTGCGGCGGTGGAAGCATGGAGAATAACTTCATAGAAGGGGAATGCGGAGTGGGGACACAAGTCTTAATCTGGCGATCCTGCGTGGGCTTCGAGGCTCGGTTAAGATCGTAAATGTCGAGGAAATCGAGGATGGATCGGTAGACGATACTGTGAATCTGGAAGGGGATCGCCGCGCACCTTTTAGAGGTAGTTCCAACTTGGCGCTGGTTGATCCGCGGCCTTTGAATTTGCACGCGCTGTTGCGATCGAAGTCGGCGTAGGCGAGTCCGTAAAACGGTTCCTCGAACTGCAGCTCGACTTGCATGCTACCCTGGCTGCAATTCAGGTACGCCTTGGTGCGATTCAGAAATATCATCGACGAGATGTCATCCAGTTTGGTTACCTTGCCGTTCAGAATCGTGCTCGGGGGCAGACCGGGCTGGTACTCGATGCTGTTACCTTGCGAGGCGTAGTTGCTCTGCGACAGCACCAGAGGAAGTGCTGTGCAGAGCACTGTCAGTAACCTTGCCAGCATCTGGAAACAAAACGAGAGATCAAAGACCCGAAGTTTCATCGGTATACCGTTGGTATTATAGACCTCGCGATAATATCAAAGACTAGGGATACTACAAGAGGCGACGTTTAGAGAGAAAATTACTTTTTAGAGAGAGACACCCATACAATCGATTTGAAGGTCCATTTGGTAAGGATCGGTAAAATTCGGCACTGCTCGTTGAATGCTTGTACATGTTTTGTAATATATGTATATTGTGATATATTTAAATTATTAATAATAATAATTTATTTAATTTGGGTATCGTGGCCAAGAAATGGACCTTGGCTTTACGTATCTATTGTCTCACTCGTCCTTCCATCCATTCATCCATTTTTTCACCCATTCATCCATATCCCATTTTTTTTTTAAATTTGGGGAATCCTTTATGGATAACCATCCCCATCACTGAAGATGAGAATGGCCAATGTCCGACCATTCATCCATATCCTATTTTTTTTTTAAATTTGGGGAATTCTTTATGGATAACCATCCCCATCGCCGAAGATGAGAATGGCCAATGTCCGACCATTCATCCATATCCCATTTTTTTTTTTAATTTGGGGAATCCTTTATGGATAACCATCCCCATCGCCGAAGATGAGCCACATGTTATTCCAATGCAACTCACCTCAACCCAATCCAATCCGCTCCATTCTAATCTATATAATTTTGGCAAATTCATATGTTATCCAAACTGGATCAGCTAACGTACTTGAAATATGTCCACAATAATAACAGAAAATTTGTACGAATAAAATATTTGCTTCGGTAGGACATTTATTGTGATAGAGATTTTTTTTATTATAGTAATATATTGCAACACTTTATGATCATTGTCATTCTTTTTTAAAGTGGAGTTACGTGTTTCGATTAGGGTAGTGTTACAGCTAATGGAAAGACCAATTCAATCACTTATAAGATGTTGATCTAGAAGCTCGTTGTAGTTATTATTAAAAAAAATATAATATAATGTATGAAGACTGTGGTAGTTTTAATATACTTTCAATAATCAATTAACCCAAAGATCAGATAACAAAGTTATTTGTTATGAACTCAGTTAGAATCAAAGGAAACATAATACATAAATACGTCTGAACGTTGAATATAATATAAGAGGAATGAACTGTTTAATCAATATTGTCGCAAACGAACAATTCTCTTTTTTTTTATTAACATCTTGTTTCAATCTACTGCATGATCAAATTGAAATAGATCAAATCAGTCCACAAAGACGATGTTCATACACGTTGTTATTGCATACAGTTGTTCATACACGTTGAACACTGAATTATCATCGAGGGACATCTCGCGTTTACAAATTGTCCTATTACCGAACACTTTCAAGAATGTGTTCGAGATGGCGGCCGTTGGAATTCATACATGCTTCTAACTTGTTTCGCAAAGAAGATCGCACGCTATTCATTATCCTCGCGGTGACATTCCTACATTCTGTCATTATATGTTGACACAAATTGTACGGAACTTACTAGAATACAACGGACACGAACATCGTCTTTGTACATTTAGTTACGCATTCTTGTAACGATACCCAGGCTGCGAATTTTACATATTTACATATTTACAGTTTTACATATTTACAATATTTAATATCTACTCTAATTCTCATCGTTAGAAATACTAAAAAATGTTCTAACGCTATGTCATACTATTTACACATAATTTTCACACAGAGCTACACAGCTGATGTTCTATTTGTTAAAAAAGTCAAAAGAATCCATCATTTTGTTACAGTTTCTCTAAAATAGCACAAGCTTTTGCTCCACATTTCTCTAATATACAGTGTGCCTTATGAGAAGTGAACCACTCGAATATCTCTGAAGTCATTGCTGATATTGAAAAATGTTTTAAACAAAAGCTACACGGTTTCAAGAGGTATGTAAATGGGGCTAAAAATAAAATAAAAAATAAAAATGGGGCTTTTTTACAGTATCTTTATGTACCAAAGACAAAGTTAGAAATATTGTATGCACGTTTATAATATTAAAAAGCGATTTAATCTTTTTTTAATATTTAAATGTACATATAATATTTATTTTATATTAAGTAACAAATGTTTGTTTTTTTAAATAGGCAGAAAATATCTATTTCATGTTACGAGGAAAATATTTTGTTCTAACTTTTTCTTCTTTTCAATTGAATGTCATTTAAATATTAAATTTATATTTTTCAAATATTGATTTCACATTCTTTGTAATATTTACTTTATATTTTTTAAATCTCTAGTTTACATTCTCTGAATATTTAGCTTATATTTTCTAAACATTCAACACAATTTCTTAAACATCTATACAATAGTTAGATCCATTATCTCATATGAAAAGTTATTACTGATATTGAAAAATGTTTTAAACGAAAGCTATGTTTCAAGGGGTATGCAAATGGGGCTAAAAAAGTCTTTTTTACAGTATCTTTATATACGAAAGAAAAAGTTAGATTAACTTCATTCTATTAGGCATGCAGGGTTACATGCCCCCTTAATTTTAATTGAGTACTGACGCGACATTAACAGATACATTATTAGCTGACTAACATTAATAGTTACACAGACAATCGGTCTCTTAAAATGAGAAAACCATTAGGTAATAGTGTGCGGGCGGAGGTGCCCTTCACCCCTGTAGACGCTTTGTTCTCCAGCATTTTTCAGCGTACGATAATCTGAACGCGGTTTTTTCGTTTCCCGATCGGAATTGACGTGCAAGATAGGAACGCAACCGGACCTGGAGCAATAACTGGAACGCTGGGGACCATTCTCCTCTAGCGTGATATCTCCCTTCGAGGCGTAAGCAGCCGTGGCGAATTGCAAACTCCAATGTTGGGTCGGATTGTTACGTTCGCGGGTGGAATTCTAAGTCCACATTCACCGTTCACGGTTTCGAGCTACGCCCAGTCGAGCCGCTGCCAACAATCTTTGTCACTCTCGTTGCTGCGCCAGCGTATCACGGGAAAAGAATGAAACGGTATCACTGAACCGATAGATTCGGAAACTGCATCAACAATGGACGCTAGTTAGGTTACAAAATTGGTGTAGTAATCGCGTATTTGCGTGGCGCGAGCAGGGGCCGATTGTTTTTTGCGGGATTCTGTTTTGAAATAGGGGATTGCTGGTCGTTTTTACTGCAATGGCGTAGGCATCGGCTTCACGGGTTGCAGCACAGATCCACTGCGCGGCCAAAGGAATAAGAACAATTTAAATTAAAAACTTCAGATACAATAAATTATAAAAAACGAACGGTCCGTTGCTTCTTTCGCAGTAGAAAAATCGAAGAACCGGATTAAAAATTCGTTCTCGTTTATTATGCAAACAGATGATTTGCGTT
>CM052336.1:25321966-25334579 GCA_028455595.1 Lasioglossum vierecki | reverse complement strand
CAATTTTTGAAATGCCTATTTCTTGTAGAATTTATGAAATATACTACAGTTCACATTTTTATAGTTTTAGCATTTCGTTATGGATGTTAATATATAGATATTTCAGATTTGTTAAAAAACAAAAACCGGTAATTTTCAAATGCACTCGTGCATTCTCTGTATCGTTTAATGATAATATTGTTTTCAATTGAATTGCACAGTTTTTTTAATAGGCCGCACAGATCATTTACAAAATTGCATTGAATTCAGCATGAAACAAATTGCACATCGTACCGCCGATGCTCAGGTGGACAATTGAATGTCATCAACTTATGACGTCACACTGCGAATGATAAATTGCATAAGAATGACATTTCACACGCAGCGAGCTAATACTGCCGCGATGCTAGCAAAAACTTTCTCCGAGACGTATGATAACGGGCTGTCATTCATCAAAAATGGGACTCGTTATCTTAGCCGTGCCAGACACGAGGCCGGAAATGTAGGCAAAAACTGAACGACGAATATTATACGATTTAGTTTGCTATTACGCGGCTGAACGGAAACTGACTACAAACTTCCCTGCAGCACGCATAGCAATCAATAGGAACGACACAGTGAGAAGATTTCGCAATATGTACTCGATAATGTTCCATTCCTCTTTGCTTGAACTTTTTAAATAGACTTCTTTAAAAATTTATTTTTTATTTATTTTTTAAGTTGCATCAACGTTACAGGCGTCATTAGTAACTACACGTTTATACATGAGTGGTCGTTGTTGAGAATTGGTTAATTAATTCTGTATTTTAAACGGATTATTATGATCTTAAACAGGAATTTAATTAATAAGTAAACTCCGGATCTGTTCGCAAAATAAAAAGTTTGTACATCATTTGCAAGACACATTTTTCTAATATTTTCACTGTTTTCAATTGTACCTGCTCATTTCTGTCACAAGTGCATTAAATCCCGTGTTTAATAATAAGTTTGTATGTCGAGTATCAACCCCAAAATTTTTAATATATGCTACTCCATTTATTTTCACAGCACTTTTGTTGAGTAGGTCTCCCAAATGAATTGGCTCCTTTCATTTTGTTTGTAGCTGTAGTTAATTTTCTTTTTTTGTCTCCTAAAAACATATAGTCACATTTCATTAATTATAAACTCAGGTGAAGTAAGGGGACACACCGATAATATAATTGGAAAGCGACCAAGAATTTTTCAGGCGTGCATACTCTTCCCATTAGAAGGTGCCGAATTTTTGTAAAAATGGTAAGAAGACATGTCGACAATCTGTTTAGAAAGTCTTACATGTAGAAAGTATTATTTCTTGTTCCAAACGGAAAAAAGGAATTGTTTGCAATTTTGAAAGTACTTATTTAGCAGCACGTGTTTATTAATACTTTCTTCCTCCATTCGGTGGGCACTATCCAGTTTTCAAGATCTAAATCTTCTTTTAATCGCCCCGCTGAGTTCAATGAGCTCCACAACACCGCCAGATTTCGCGTATCTTATTGTTAGAATTTCCAAATTGAAATTACGTTCCGAACAAAATGGAAGTTTTCTGCAACCCGTGCAATGTTTGCCAAAACCTTGTAACAACAACCCTATTTTCACATGTGTATAATCCTACTTTAATCGTTCTCTATGCTAAAAATAATAATAGGAATTTATTTTAGCAGCGCAAGATTCGATCAATTACTATAGAAACTAATATAGATACTATAGAATTATATAGAATTATTATAAAATAATATAGAAACTAAAATAAATTCCTATTATCTTAATATTTCGATCGCGATAAAAATTACTTATGCTAAAAATAATAATCGAAATTAACTTATGTGAATATATGAATGTGTGCGTGATTCAGAAATTTATCTGTATTGTGGTATATTCGCATAAGCCAAATTAGATTATTATTTTTCAAATTTTTGGTCGATTTCCAATTATTTTATCGGCATTTCATATTTTTGCTATATTTCACCTACGTTACTCATAATTAGTGAAAAGTGACTAATGTTTTCAGGAGGCAGAAATGAGAATACATAATCTCTTATTATTGTGGTATTTTTATTAATAATTGGAAAATATTAATAAACCATAGCGACACACTAAAAGAAAATTGCATAAACACACAGCATTATTATTATTTAAATTGAAATGGGCGAAGCCAGTTATTTTAGGAGACGTATTCGGTAAAAGTGCTGCGAAAATAAACGAAGCTGTGTATATTTAAAAAATTGAAGAACGCTATGAATCATTATCAGTATTTATAGGACTTCGCAATTGCTATTTCGAAAGGTAACGCGTTAGGCGTAAACATAACAGTGATGAGATATAATTATGAAAATGTATTCGCGATGACTGCATCAATTGTAGAATATAAATTGGAGAAACTTATGGTACTCATGTTCGACCGTTATAGATAAGTATGCACCTGTAATAAGGGTTCTAAATTATGGAGTCATTATGGAGTAGTATTCAAGATGTGGGTTAACCAAACTTGGTAAACTTGTCGATGTGCTTATGCTGTCACGGACATCGTTCTTAACGACACTTCCTTTTCAAGTCTTAGGCGGCCGTTTTTAGTTTACGAGATATTCACAAAAAACTTGACATGTAAATCTATGGAGTAGATGTACTGCCCCCACCCTACGATTTCAAGAATCTTGATAAATGTTGTCAAGGTCACCATTCTGAACAATATTTCCCTGTAAAGTTTTTGGCAGTCGTCTTTAGTTTACGAGATATTTGCAAAAAAGTTGTAAATGCATAGTTTAGGTCTGGATTAGATTTGGATTAAATCGGCATTAGGAGCAAATTCAGACCCGTTTCAGACCTAATCCAAACCAGAGAGGATATGAGAGTGATTACGTCCAGGGTCTTTTCTGTCACCACTTCTGTCAATATGTAAAACCATAGACAAAGCATGCCTAGGTTTAGCAAGGAAATTAAATTTAGTCATTGAAATCGGAGAGCAGGTAGCACATCAACGAGTTTACCCCAAACGTACAGGGTGAGGCACCACATTTTGCCATCTAGATTTACGTCATTATTATTACGCATAGCAAACAACGTTTCAGATGAAGTTGAATGGTTTTGAGAGGTGCACATTCTGATGGTACATTTTTTTGTAGGTGGACGTGTAAAGGACATATGAAGGTCATTAATGTTTTTTTTTAAATGAAAGTATTACTCTATTTGTGTAACAAAATCATTAGTTTAGGAGATATTTTAATTATAATTTGTTAGGAAATCTCGACTCTCTGGTCACTAATACGAATTCAATGTGATAATGTAGTTAGACATAGACATAAGACAATGTAATTATAATTAAAATAAAAATAGATTAATAAAAATAAAAATAGATTAATACTTTTTTGTAAAGAATATGCAGGAGCATCAGCTGATGCAATAAAAAATAATATGATTCCATTTATAAAACCATTAATGACCTCCATATGTCCTTTACACGTCCACCATAAAAAAATGTGCTCCTCTCAAAACCATTCAACTTCATCTGAAACATTGTTTGCTATGCGTAATAATAATGACGTAAATCTAGATGGCAAAATGTGCCGCCTCACCCTGTATATGGATAATTTAAGATTTATTGGGTTGCAAGAAAGTAATTTCGGTATATTAAAGTGAAATGGAGAGCCCAATTTTTAATTCAAGCAATGAACTTTAACGAATAAAATATTTTCCCAAAAGAATAAATAAGAAAATATTTTGTTGATTAAAGTTCATCGCTTGAATAAAGAAATTCAGTTTTATTTTATCTTAAAATACTGAGATTACTTTCTTGCCAACTCAATAAATATATTCTTGAAAACGAAAACGTTTCAGGATACACATAACCATTTAAACCATTTCTACATGACAGTGTGGCAACGACTGAATTAACCGAGGAACATTAAAAGAACGACTGCGATCAATTGCGAAATGTAGAGAAACTCGTTTACAGTTTCGTTCGAGGCCACATCGATCAGAAAAAGAAGCGAAGAACTGTGGCATCCAGTGGCGACGAAAAAATTGATTTGAATAGACCGACGACTGGAATTACTATGTATTTCCATGACTTACGAAGTGAGAAAGGCTGGCTGCAAGTGGACGCAGAAACGACATACATTTTTTCTAAAGTCGAGTGAACACTGCGAAGTGTATGAAAATGAATAGATGAATGCTTAGATATAGAAAAGGATTTACGGATGGTAAGCAATATTCAGCGTAATAACGAGGAGATACATACCGCGAAATCAGTGACGCGACCAAAAACCACTAAAAATGTGAAAGTTTTCGACTTGCCCGCCCACTCAGTCATCATGTAAATATCATCGAAAATCTGCGGGTCGCACTACCAAATACTATGTATATGCGGGTGGAAAATAATTCGATAATATAATAGAAACTGACCAAAAACTAGACTGCACTGCAAAGTAAAACAATTCGAGGCAGAGGAAAGATGAAAAATTATTTAATAAATAGACTACGGATCTGTATACCAATTATCATTTTCTTACTTGATTTAATGGAAATCACAATAAAGGAAATATTTCTACCGCGAATAAAAGGGTTTCTCGTGTTAAAAATGAAATCAAAATTTTTATCAATGTACGCTATGGTACAATTTTTCTTTTATTTTAGACATATCTGTGCTATGAATGTATACAGATCCGCAGTATACAGGGTATCTCATTTAACTGTCATCCTTAGAATGAATTCAAAATTATCCACCATTATTTCATTCATATAATAAATTACCTATAATTATTATTAAATTTTAATATGGCAGAATAGTGCAATGAATTTAAGCTTCATTTATAAAATATTTTATATTTTCATTAAAAAAATAAAATAATAATTTTACCTCGGAATATCTTCTTTAAATTTGACAAAGTAAACACTTCTTTTATGTATAATTTGAATGGTATCAAGTAGTCAGTATTCCGCAGAGGTTGTTTTATTTCAATGTTGCTTTATTTTATAGTTTTTAAGGTCATAGATGTTTGTTTTTAATAACTGCGTATACTTTCGTGTTGCATCGTGCAGCTCATTGAAATGTACCGTGATATGCCCTTCAAATGACCTTGAACTCTAACAATGAAAGTCAAACTTAAATAAATATCTGTAAATCTATAGAAAGTGTTTTTCGTAGCACGATTGATCACGAAATTTTCCATGGCTCACTTTGATTTACTGTATGTTTTTATTATACAATACTTTTTACTTTTTGTCCCCAAGAGTTCAGTAGCGTACTAGATTTTCTTTGTTGACCATCGAAGTCAAGATTGCGTATAGTTAATGGTAAGATAGTATTCGATGCACAGAGCATTTGCACAAAAAACCAAGAAAATATATAAACTAATTCGTCTCGAGAAAATACAATAAAGATCAGGACAGAAAAGTTGTGGCTTCGTTTACAAGTTGTTAATGAACACCGATCGCTGCATGCGAAGTATGCTTGTCCCCATTTTTCGCGCGTTATGTCCCTGTTTGCGTTCCCATTGGCGACAAATAGGCATGATTCAAAATCGTTTTGAATCATTCATGTCTAAGAAGACTAGGATCTTTTATCCATTAGATAGAGCGTTTACGACATTTTAACTGAACTTACTTTCACCCACCCAGTTCTTCACTTGTGTCATTTTTTTAAATAATAAATGTTGAATGTTCTCGGCGCTACGGTTTCGATCAATAACTACTTAATCAAAAAACAATTTTGCAGATTATCCAATAATCATCATCGACGTTTCGATTCTAATTCGAATCCTTTTCAAGATGTGTATATTGTATTGCGTCTGTAAAATCGTGTATGTATTGCACAATTTTCAAGATATTGTTGAGCTATATAAATGTAATAGTAAAGATTGTTCGTGAATATTAATTATAAAAGCCAGCTTACTTGTTTTCGATGTGATTCTATAATCGAGTATGGACATTGGGAATTCGAACGTGTGTCCTCGATGATGGTTGTCAAGACACTGAATGTATTTAGAAACGATTTAGGTTATGCCAATCAATAATGGCGATAAATTTGAAAGTACACAATATCTTTTTACCTATTTGTGTGAATATACCTTGAGGGTAAATTCAGTGATTCACATTCAATATTTATTGGAAGAATTTATATAATTAATAGTGTGTAATATAGAATGTTGAGTATTTTGAGAAATAGTAAAGGCTATTTATTGTTTAGAAAGCAATTTTTTAAATAAACGGTTGGTGCTCTATCCATTTTTGCAGTTTTTTTTGGTTTCATTCTTTTGTAAAATGATGGTATGTATAAAATTTTCATTATCAAATATCAGTTTGTAAACACCGTGGTATGTATGACCAAGATTGAACTTTCTTAAAACTATGTATACTCTAGAAATAACTATTCTATATTATTTTATAAACACAACAAGAATGGGTCTATCCAAATTTTTAACCATTTTTCCAGATAATATATATCCAAAGCGAAATAAAATTGGTAAATAATTCCTCAGGGAAGCATCTTTACAGTCTTACTAATCGCAAATTAAGAATATTTAAGAAGATTTACAACTTTTGCGTAGTAAGACATGAAAAAATCTTTAAAAAATGACGTCTTTAAAAAATGACGTCGTTCATACATTAGAATAAGTTATAATTAAAAGAGTTTCGCAGGAAAATGTTAATGTGAGCGTAGACCTTGAAGAAATTCTTGTAAAATACATTTAGCAATGTAGCATAGACTATTTCCTTAAGCAAAAATATATCCTTAACTGTTACTCTCCACTCAGTAACAACATCTATTTAGCATTCTTACTGGGAATGCTTGATGTTATTTCGAACTACGATAAGAAGGGTAATGAGCTCCCAGGAACAACGCAACTTTCACGTACAACAATCTTGCACGCAGAGTTCAAAACCGCATTCTTAAATACAGTACTCGCATCCAATCGCAACAGTGGAGAGTATTACCGTAATTACAGAGAGGCTGCGAAGAATAGTGAAATGAATCGTTTTTCTTTTCGATTCCGCCCGACCTAATCGAGCAACATCCCAGAAAGCAATTTGCTTTCGATTTGCCACAAAACTTGTCGAGAAATTCCGACCCATCTGTTTCCGCATTAGGCTCGGTTTGCAGGCGCAAATCTACGACAAATTTATGCCAGCAGTGTTCATTATAAAACAGTGAATAGATTAGAAGATTTTCAGAGTATGAACATATTATTTCCACTACCGTAAAATTATTAGCGAAAAATATATATACAATAAAAACGATAGTACAAGTAAACATTATCCACTTTACTGTGGTGTATCTCAATAACAATGTTGGGTAGCCCCTCCCCTCCCTCCTCCAAAGTTACCCCTAAAAAATTGAATACATACTAAAATATTGCTCCCCCCTGACTCTTTATTGAAATTTTTTCTGAGAAAAATTTGGCAAAACTTTAGTTGGTACACCCTGTATATATATTATTATTAAAAGCAGATACTATATCATTGCAACAAAGTCATCTACTCTATCCCGTCGCGTCGCTTCAGTTTCCAAACATACCCCTAGTAGCACAAAAATATTCGATAAATATTTTTTTCAAATATTGGAAAAATATTTTTTCAGCCACATTTTTTCATATGAGAAAAATATTGGATCTGAATATTGTGTGCATGTACAAGAAATATAAATTGAATGTTCAAAAAATATAAGCTAAATATTCAGAGACTATAAACTAGATATTTAAAAAGTATAAAGTAAATGTGAATCCAATATTTGAAAAATATAAATTCAATATTTAAATAAGATTCAATAAAATTTTCAAGTGTAAGAAAAAGTTATAACAAAAATTAGAAACTATGAATATCTATTATTTTCTGTGCACTGCTTGAGGGAATATTCCATTTTATTTTCCAAAGGACCTTATTGCAATTAAGAAATTTTTATATTATATTATATAATTTTATATAATTTCTGATATTACATAAAGATTTATTTTATAATAAGAAAAAAATATATTTTTCATAATATGAAATAAATATTATCTGCACATTAAGAAAAAATATTTTATTTCTAATATTAAATAAAGATTCATTTTGTATTTAGAAAAAAATATTTTTCTCGTAATATTAAATAGATATTTCCTGCATATTTAAATAGAAATATTTCTTACTTCATATAAAATAAATATTGTATGTATATTTAAATATTAAGAAGAGATTGAATCTCTTTTAAATACTAAATGAATGTGTATATAATATTTTGTGCTAGTAGGGACGAGTTTGAGTAGAATAATTTGGCCAGCTTTTGCATTCAAATAAAATTGAATTCGAATAACGCCCAACACTGGTCCACGGCAAGCCCTTGAATGCTCAAGCATAGTTCAAGAAAGTCAGAGGCGGAATATCGATGCCTGTTCTGAGAAGCGTCGCTATTGGACGCTCAGCCTCTGTTTCCATCTCTAGCTGCCGCTAGAATCGTGCAAGGCGAACAGGCGAGCGCGCAGTATCTACAGGCGAGCGTGCCTTGTACCAATGACGTCATCCTCGGCGGATCCAAGATGGCGTTCGCATGTTCGCCAGGCAAAATCGGCTGGGAGCCGCGAGCAGGACCGGTTTTCGACAGGGGGCGGGACCCGGAGTCGGAGCCGGGTCGTTTATCCGCGCGGTTTCGTCGTTTTGCGGCCGAAATGTAGAAGCTGCGAAACACCATGGACCTCCCTGCGTGTCGTGTTCCGTATAATAGCCAGACACGCAGGGATTATTTGCCGAGCGGATCGCGAACCGATCCCAGAGCGAGTCCAGTGGCGTAGCCGCTTTCGATTCCTCTGTGCGTGGTTCCTCCGCGTCCGTTCAGTGAAAGTAATTAACAGCCCCAATTAACCGAACGACCGCTCGTCACGACTAATCGACCGACACCGCCAATGGAGCCTCAAATCCCTCTCCGTGAAAAAAAGAATCAGACAAAGAGAACAATTCAAGACCAAAACGGTTGTCAAAGAATTAATTGCGGGGGCGATTGAGATCACGGGAGGATTCCCGTGGAGTTCAGGATAGAGTATTTATTCAAACTGAGTGGGTGTAACCCCGGAATGTCGTCATCCGAGGAGATCGCCGATGATTTTACAGTGACCCGACGTTGAATACCTTATAGACGGCAACCATTGTTCGCTAATGCTTTATTCTCGAGTTACTGTCACCGGTTTCGATTTCCATCGGTGTACGGAAGGTCGTGTACTCGCTGGGACCACGCAGGAGCAGGCGAATTCGAGCGGATTCGAGAAGATGGTCCAGCGTTTGGGACGCGACGCGGGCGTATCACACAGGTAGTTGCTCCTACCTTGTTTAGGCCAGAGGTTGGTCGCAGGCAACGAGGCGCGAGGACGCGCGGGTTTCGTTCTCGGCACTCGGCGCGGCGGTTAGGTCACGCTCCCGGTTACGGAGAGTTGCACGCGCAGGTAAATATCGTCCGACGCGATCGCGCGGCCGCGACTGAACTCACTTTCCAGTGTCGGCGTTTTACCTGCGACAGGAGAGACCTCTCAACGGGCCGAGCGTTCGCTCGCTCGTTCGGTTCGGTTCGGTTCGGTTAGGTTCCCTCTCTTTCCGAGCCGAACACCGACAAACCGTGTCGGTGTCCGTATCCACTTCGCCTTCTTACGGCTATCCTTCCTACCTACCCAGCCACCCACCTATTTACGCCTGCGAAACCGAGTGCGTGTGCGAGTGCGTACACGCTCGGTACAGCTTGGCGGCCTTACGTCGCGGCGACGTGATCAGGGCCCTCCAGCAACGTACCTTCCGATCCCCTATACGATGCTGCTCCTTTTCAGCTGCTGCTGAGAGACTCCGCGCACACAAACACCGGCCACGGATGGAACGATTTGTTGGCCCCGAGTCAGACGCACTACCGTTTATAATTAAGGGAACTCTTCTTGCAATTAGTGCCGGACGCCCAAGGTTTCGACAAATTAAATAAGAAGTTTATACTGCCATAGAGTCTTCATTAGTGTCACTCGGAAGATACCGCGGGTATACTGGGTGTCCTCGCGGTGCTTGATCTTGAGACTGTTCAGTACCTCTTATCTGTTCCCCGGACCAATTTCATACAGTTTTCATTGACACTGGGTGAGCAGTGTGTTAGTATATCGTTTTGTTGAACTTGCGAACAACGAGAGTGCTCGCATTCTAACACTTCAAGGATAAGGTTCTAATGTTTGCGGTCAGAGCTATTTTCACTTGAAAATTCAACACTTGTAAATTGATGTAATACTTAAATGTATAGTAATTTTAGTGGTGACTCAGAGACTGCTAAGGGTTAATATTATTATTTGTTATACGCACAGACTTACAGGTGTTAGCATTTCCCAAAAATCCTGAATTCTCCTTACCAACGAAATTTCAGTTCGATCTTCATCGTCGGAGTAGTTATTTAAACAAAAGGTATGAGATAAAGTTAGCTACTCCGAAAACTTCAATATACCATCGGTAATTTTATGCTTCCGGATTTCTAAAAAAATCGGTTCTGCAACCGAAAAATTATGTGCGCTTTTATAGGTAGAATGTTCATGACATTTTTCGTAATTTTGTGAAATGGCACCCACGCTTCTATATGACGAATGTCACCTTCGTTTCTCGAAAAATAATGTAAATATAAAAAATTGATGTAGATTATGATCAATAAAATATTCTTTAAGTTCTTACTCTTTCATTTTTTTTAATATAGCTACTGTTTACGAAAAAGAAACGCTGGTCCAATTTACCGCGAACACCCTGTATACACTGACAACTTCAATATTTTTTTTTTTTTTCTTTATACTTCGAGTTCGTCGTTTACTATGCTATCTCATACACGCGCTTGATATTCTTGAGTTGTTCTTTCAAAATTGTAAAGTCTTAGAAATTGCAGTGGCGCTGTAGTCGTGCATCGCAGTGTACGTCAGCGTTCGAATACTTTCGCGAGCAACTGTACCAGGTACTGCACCCGAGTGGATTTTCCTGGTGACTCATAAACGCGAAGACTTACTTCATAGCCAAATACTTCGTTCCGTCTCCGGTCGAAAATTCAGATCGAGAGTATGAAATTTTCCTGTTGAGTTTTTCGGGAACGGAGAGGAGAATGAAAGTTGCCGGTGAGAAAAAGAGGGGAAACGTTTGGGCGTGGGTGTTTCAAGGTCTTCTGCTCACCATTTACGGCTGTATGCAAAACCAGATACAGAGTGCCACGACAAAGAGCGAGACCGAGACATTTCGAGTGAAGAGAGAGACGGAGCATGCATACTATGAACTGGAAAGACACGGGAGACTGATTGATCGCTCAACGATCGTATAATGATTCCATAGAATCTACCATACCTGTATGATAAATCTTAATACTACGAAACATTTGACTTCGGAAGCCTGCAAAAAATAAAAGAGTCTGTTTTTTATCGATGAAACGAAATTAATAAGGAAATTTAATATACGACCTGTGACAAAAGAGAAACAGGACTTTGTCCGTGTTCTTGCCAAGCTATCAGATACAAGGGTATAGCAGGCAGAGTTGTGCAGAATTACAAATGAATTACTCCAGAATTATAATTACAAAGTAATTGAAATATATTGTAATTTACAATTCAGATCTTCAAATAATTAAATTACAATGTAATTCGTAATTGCAATGGAGTACAATTATAAAATACATTGTAATTGAATTACGTTGTAATTCAAGTATATTGTAATTTATAATTCAGGTCCTCATTCAATTAAATTACAATGTAATTCGTAATTGCAATGGAGTACAATTATAAAATACATTGTAATTGAATTATATTGTAATTCTAGTATATTGTAATTTATAATTCAAAAATTCATTCAATTAATTTAAAATGTAATTCGTAATTGCAATGGAGTACAATTATAAAATACATTGTAATTGAATTACATTGTAATTCAAGTATTTTGTAATTTATAATTCAGATCTTCATTCAATTAATTTAAAATGTAATTTGCAATTGCAATGGAGAATAATTATAAAATACATTGTAATTTATGTAATAAATAATTGAATTATATTGTAATTTATAATTGAGATCTTCATTCCATTATCCTGATGTCACTGCGGGAATACTTTCCGTGCAAAACATGGCTATATGAAAGAAAAATATAAAAATATATCGCACTTCTTCAAAGTTCTGTGCTATAATTTGGAAAGGTGTATTTTTATTATATTATATTTCAACTATATTGTATTTCAATTGTAAATTGTATATCTCTATTATATTGTATTACGTCGTAAATGAATTACTATATAATTGAAATACAATGCAATTCAATTACTAAGTATTTTGATCACATATGTAATTGATTGAAATACTATGTAATTGAATTAGCACAACTCTGAAAGCAAGGTGAGATGGTCAGAAGTGCCTCCAAACAAAATTGATGTTTTGTCACACCATTCGATGGAGCTTCCAAAAAAATACTATGTGGCAAGTTTCAAGTCGGTACCCCTACCACAAGGGTAGTTACAGAGCACAGTTTAATAAATCACACTCTAATCGAATACGTCAGATTTGCTCCAATTGCTGTGGAAGCTCAAAGAAAAGACCATGAGTTTTTAAAAAATCTATACGCGTGTAGTGTCATAAATGAACAATTAAGTCTGAAGTATCACTACGGAAATTTT
>CM052336.1:25297773-25321866 GCA_028455595.1 Lasioglossum vierecki | reverse complement strand
ATTATGTAATTATCAAATTAGGAGTACTCTAGCCGAGTACCCGGGTACCAGAATACCCGGGTAAACAGAATTACCCGAATTCCTGAGTATCCGTGTAAACAAAAATTACCCGAGTACCCGAGTGTCTCATGAATACACTGCGGATCTTTATGCAAAATAAAAATCGTTTGCATCAATATGTAAAGGCAGACGATATATTACGATTACTTATTCTCTTGAACGCTTTTAATAAATTTAAATTAATATATCAACGTGCTCTTTTAATTTCATTATTGTTTTAAATTGCACAAAATCATTTATGACTTATGTCTTATGATATACCCGGATACTCGGCTATCTCATGAGATACTCGGGTACCCGGGTATCTCATATACCTGGGTAAAAGTCCGAGCTCTAGTGAAAACTGTCTTGAAGGCTTCCATTTTCAAATCACTAACCATTCCAGTTTTAATCGACAGTCCCCCCATTGGCCGTTCTATCAGCTCAAAGAATTTATATTAATAACCTTCTTCTTCGGAAGAAAAGCATATTCGTCGCTTCCTGGTTATCGATCAATCGTGACTAGATTATAAGCATACTCATAAGCCAAGGTTGTCGGGGGACCTTCGGTCGGCTTCGCCCTAGTAGTAATACGCTAAAGAGAAAAAAATCCTTTCCCGATCGTTTCCGTTAAGTGGATCCGCGAATGGGGGGACGCAACGGCGAAAGGGGAGGGAAAAAGAGCGGTCTGTCGTTCGTTCAAAGACGCTCCATCGGGTTTTCCTCTTGTTTAGCCAATTTTATCCACTTGCCGCGTGGCTCCATGCGGAATGATGCGCCGAGCTGGCACGCGAGCACGGTTAAAGTATAGCTCGTTCTATTTTCATCCATGGATTTTCCCTTTTTGTTGGATTCGCGTGGACGTCGGCGTTCGACCCTGTTCCCGAGTCGCGACAATTCACGGTTCTCTCGAATCGTGTGAAGGGTCCCCGAACTACACACCATGCTTCGGAACCTACCTTTATTTTAAACTATAGGTCCCGTCGCGATATAATTTTCACATAAGAATTCAAAAAGCAACGTTAAATAATAATAAAAAAAACTACACAACATCGTACAGGGATTTTGGAATAATAAGTTCAAAATTCTAATGGGGTTAATACACTCCGCGTAAAAATATGGCACACATGATTTATTTAAGGTTTTCATAATCTGTAGGTAACGAAGTATATATACAGGTTTTTCCACGCAACTGTCGCGTCGTCACGATATTTTCGACACTTCTGGTAGCCAGATAAAAAACTGTTGGGAAAAATGGCAAACAAAAAATTTAATTATGAAAAGTGATGGTCAACTCCATTTTTTAAAATGGCACTACACATTTTTTCAATGGCCTTGTATACTATGACCTTGACATGATATCAACAGTAAGACAGACTTGTTTATATCGGTCCAGATATTGCTTTCTCGAAATAAATATATGTACATATATTGAAAAATATGTAATGCCATTTAAAAAAATTAAGAAGTCCTCCATTTTTCATGAACAACATTCATTTTTGAATCTTTTCCATTGCATTTTGTAGCAGACTAAAAACTAATTAACTTTGTTCCCAACATTTTTTTATCTGACTACCGGAAGTGGCTGAACAAACGTGGTAACAGTTACTTGGAAACACCCTGCATAGGAGAAAGTTATTCAGAATTTCAATGCCACCAAAATCGAAAAGAAGTAACCTTTTGCAAATAATTATTAAAATTTGTTGATAATATGTGGTTGCTAATAATCGACTAAAAGGTATATGCACAACTTAAAATAATTAAACAAAAAGAAATTAATAACTATTATTAATGGCGGAATTAGTGATTGGTTACGAATAACTATTATCGCTGACAAGAATTATTTTTGGTTTAGAGGTAACCATTATATATGGTGCGAGGATTGTTTTGATTACGAATAAACAATATCGATCGTAGAGACTTTTATTTTGGTTACTAGAATAAACGCTCCGGAATATAAAAAATTTCGTGATACTTATAAGGGCACTTTTTTTAAAAGCTTAATACTGTGGATAGAAATAGCATAAAAAAAGAGAGCCAACAGCACGTGGTGTTCCCAGGCGGTCACCCATTCAAATACTGACCACGCTCAACGCTGTTTAACATCCATGATCGGACGAGAATCTTTTTTTTTAACAATGAATTTATTATACTTAATTTATACATCCTTATACATGTAGTAACAGACTATACATACATACATACATACATATTGTATATATATATATATATATATATATATATATAATTGAATTTTCATATAAAAGATTATATATTGATTTTATAAAAAAAATTTAGTAATATTTGAAATTTATGTTGAATTTTCATATACATAATTTTTTATATGAAAATTCAGGCACGCCTGCTCTAATTTTTCTTTTACTTGATGTACTGTTGTTTACGTTGACTTGGAGTTTTCTATTTCTGAGGTATGAGTTTATAAATTTTATTAGTGTTTTAGGATATTTGAGTATCGGTTTTCTGCAACGTGAAATGGCTGTTGGCTTTTGTTTTAGTATAACTTGTTCATCATCTTTGGCATATTGAAGTTGCTAATTAAATATATGGATATATTCTTTAGCTTTTATACATGTATTATAATATATATTATTATATCATGTACTATATTATGTATTACATGTATATATATATATATAATAACAGAAAGTTTAAGAAATTAAAACATAAACTTGTGAAAATTTATAAAATGTAGAACTTAAACTTAAACCTGAAACCTTGATGGACTTAAAAGACTTTAAAATCGTAATATAATAACAAAAATGTTCAAGTCTTAAACTCTTAAACATACTTTAAAAATCTTAAAGAACGTAAACATTTTTATGGAGTAATTAGTGAAAACAAGGGACCAATCAAAACGCAGCTACACTGGACGGATTCCAGCTTAACGGCAAGTCTCAATGGGCGTTGGCATTGGCAAAGCCGGAATCCGTTCGCTGTACTCGTGCTATGATTGGTATGTGTTTTTTTTTTGATAACTCCTTAACAAAGCCACGGAGAATATTCTTGCAAAGGAAAAGGTTACTTCAAATAACCCGAAGAATCGAGCCTTTTATGGAAGTAGAATATTTTTGAGACACCTTGTATATAAACAAATCACAACATACGCACACTCTTCGGCTTCGGTCGAATGAGAGAAACGTTGTCTAGAGACTCTACGGGTTTCTTTAATTAAAGCAACGATATTTCATTCGTGTTCGTTCCGTATGTTCCCGTTTACACGAGGAATACGCGAGCGTTTTAAGACCAACATCGCGAAGTTTAACGGCTCTTGTAACAGAATTCCGGTGGTGATACATTTAGGCGCCTACGGGACAACGTAAACTCGTTACCGAAATGAATTGCCGCTAAATCAACAACGATTAATCAATCCATCGTGCCAGCTTGAAACAATACTGCCGTTTAGTGTGATTTTATCGCTTCCAACGAAATGCACGACCGATCCGACATTTTTACACGCGTGCCAACGCAACGCGCGCGTTGATCCGTTGGACGGATTCGCGAACGTTGCGCTCCTTTAATTAGACCTCGTAAAAGCTTAATACAGGGTACTGCCGGATAAAGAGGTCAAAGCCGCTCGAAAATTACCGGTTTCTTATGTTTTCAATTGCAACTATGTGCCCCCACTTCGAAAAGTCTGAAAAAATGATATGTTAACAACCACAACGAGATGATAAACTGTAAAAATGTGAACTTTGTATTTCACAACTTTTACAAGAAATCGGCATTTCAAAAATTGTTTTTATTTGTTTATTGTTTATTATTATTTGTTATTATTTTATTATTATTTTATTATTATTATTTGTATATATATTATTGTATTGTATATATTGTATTGTATATATAGTATTATTATTTGTTATTATTTATTGTATTTATATAACAAACACAATTATAATGGATGGCGAACTCAACACACATTTTTTTGCGTCTCTAACCAAGAGTTTTGGCTTTGAAACCAGAAGACTTCTAAAGGACTGTTGTAACACAAACCTAGCAATTGCAAAGACAAGAAATAGAAAACTTTTTTTATTAATTTCTGATCGAACCTTTGCGTCGAGATCATCTATACTTCTTGTTATAAACTACCTTACGATCGATAATCAACAAACACAATTGTTTTTATTCTTTAAAATTCGGTTTTGAAGCTAAAAATTCCAATAACTAAAATATACCTGGTTTTGTTCAGAATTTTCAATTAAAGAGGATAACTGTTTAAATATATAAGATAACTGTTTAGATAAGAGAAATTACGGAAAGACCTGAAAATTTATACAAAGTATTTTCTTTGGATAAGCCGACAAGTTATCGAATGCCCTTTTGCAAATTGAAATTGGTTTTGGGCCACTTTTGACCTATTTATCCGATTACAGCCTTTAACACTTTTCGCGTTCACGGTTTTCTCGCAAACTCTTTGGTCCGTCATCAATACTTCCCGTCAGCCGTCTTATGCGGTGTCTACAGGTTTATTATCATTAGGTTTATTATTAACCGTGCGAAGGTTGCGGTCCGAACAATTCCATATTGGGGCGCCGCACGCGGTGCATTCCGGAACAGTGATTGGCAGAAAGCATTTTAATAAATACTCGAATGACAAATTATTTTAAGACAATAAAATTTAAACAATTAATTTTAAACTTATTACAAAAAATATGAATTTATTACACTAATTACTGATAGATATGAATAACTTCCTCGTGAATTTAGAAGCAAATTTCATCTTGATATCTCTTATGGTTCAAAAGTTATAGTATTTCTGGATTCAACCCACAGTAGCGCCAGATTGAGACTAGACAATGTCCTGTCGTGAGATGATTTCTTTTCACGTTTTTTTTACAACGTTTTTATTAGCTCGCTTTCTTGTTGTCTGTTTGTCTGTTCGGTGACTTTTGTATTAAATTTTAAAGTAACTTCCTGATGAGCTAGAGACTTGAAATTGGATACATGGCTCAGAACTGGATGACAATGCATTATTAAAAAGAAAAAAATTTTTTAAATCTTACCGTTTCGGAGAAAATAACAATTAAATGTTTACCTTTTCAACCCCCCGCGAACTACGTCTCGCGTTCAGCGATCCCCACTTCGCTCGACAACCCTCTCTACTTTACTCTGCGTGCGCACTCTGACTCGTCCCCACTCCACGGACCCATTTCGCCTCGACGCGCGAACCATCGGTAGTGTAGTATAGTATACACAAGACTAAAAAGCAGAAAATAATTATTTAAATAAAAATATATTTTTAAAGTTACCACGTTTTTAAAAACGGACTAAAAAGTATAAAATAATATTTCCTATTGCCATACAGATTCCTAACCTCGTGCAGATAGTACTGAAAATTTATGGTTGTGAATTATGAATAGCTGTGAAAATACTTGTGAGATTTAAAACAAAAAACGTGGGACGCATGCGATAGATAATTGATGCATTTTTTAAAATTATTTTATACTTTTTAGTCCGTTTTTAAAAACGTGGTATTGTTAAAAATATATTTTTATTTAAATAATTATTCTATATACAGTCAACACAGGAAAATTACAATCCCCTTACTCGACGTCTCCTTGAGGAGACGAAACTTACCAGGGGACGGGGACTGGGTTTTTACCCATAAAAAACGCCTGAGCTGGTCGAGGAAATTTTCCCGGGCGAGGCAAATAATACATGTTGCTTCGGTGGGCTGCGGCATACAACATGATATCGCATTGTTTGCCTCGCCCGTCCGATTCAAATTTAGTTCCACTAAATCGTTGATTAAATAGTCATGGAAAATCAAAACTGGATCGTGTTTGGTATCATTTTAATCGGAAAAATGTTGCGAATGTGCATCTAAAAGTGAAATCCGAAAATTTTTAAAACTTTAAAACTGCACATATGTATATGGAATATTCTGCAAAATAATTTACAATTACAGAGAAATAAGTTCCGCAAGGTAAAAAAAACATTTTTCGCTAATAAAGTAAATACGAATAATTTTTAATGAATTTTATGGTTGAAGAGCAATAGTAAAATGTTAATATCCAGCCCACTATGTTTTGCAACGTTCACTTGAAATAATTTTAATTTCGTCAATTTTAAAGTGTTCGCTTTTTCAAAAACAGGTCCTTACAGGGAACACAATATAGTTAAAAACAATTGAGGTGATCTTTATTTTTCTGTCAAATATAAATCTTTTTTGTAGTTATTGTAAGGCAAAAAATATTTTATTGTCGTATAATTACTGATAAACTTTTGTTTAAAAACTGTATCGGATTATCGGAAATGCGTGTTTAATGTTATTTTTTTTAAATTAATACAACAATTTTTTATGTTTTTACATTCCCGTTACTTTTTCCGCGAGGGTGTAAGCTATCAAGGTTTTGCTGGCCATGGAGTTAGATAATGTTCTACAATTCCACTATTTTGTAATTTCATGTAATAAAAAACATATGAAAATAAAGCTAAAATGTTTGTTGATGTTCCCTAAAAAGAATTTGGTTAGACAATATCTTTATATGCGAGGAAGAATTTACTCCATTTTATTAGATTTATAGGGTTGCATACCCCTTTACTTCGAGCGGATTTAATAATTGATCCCACGTGTTCCGATACAGCTAGCTGACATCTTCTTCCGATTTCTGTTTCAGGCGATCCTCTTTTACACACCACGATGGCTATGGAAAGGCTGGGAGGGTGGCAAGATTCACGCCCTGATGATGGACCTCGACATCGGCCTCTGTTCAGAGGTCGAGAAGAAGCAGAAGAAAAAGATGTTGCTCGACTATCTCTGGGAGAATCTTCGCTTTCACAACTGGTGGGCTTACAGGTACTACCTCTGCGAACTTCTCGCCCTGGTGAATGTGGTCGGTGAGTGGTACGATATATTTTATTCCCTCGATCCCTTCCGTGGATTTTACGCTCTTTCAACTAAATTATATAGACTGCGGAACCTTTTTAGATAGATACACTTCCTAGTTTTAAAACGCGAGAAATGTTGCAAGTTATTTGCTGATATAAGGGACTGTCGTAAAGGTTGGGGCACCGTTTAACCCTTCGCTGCATAGTGTATCCTATTCGATACAGTTAAAAAATCTGGTTATTTTTCTGAAAATATTGTTTAAATTTTTTAAATATTTTTCCCTTAAATAAAACCCCCAAAACTTAACCTTCTTTCAATTTTTTCATCCCAATTAAAAAAATCTGGTATATACATAGTAAACTAAGAATGTGTTTTCTTACTATTCTAAACTATGTTTATTTTTCTGAAAATATTGTTTTAAATTTTTTAAATATTTTTCCCTTAAATAAAACCCCCAAAACTGACCTTCTTTCAATTTTTTCATGACAATTAAAAAAAATCATGCAGTAAAGGATTAAGTTGGGACAGGGCTTTGACAAAACGCCAATGTCATGGTTGTCAACTATGTTTCTATTAATAAACGAACTTTTCATGAACATTAGAGACAACGCAAGTCATGTTCAGTGTAGCTGGGCCAAGCAAAGGCTAGAAGATATACGTACTAAAAAGTTTTAGTGTATTCCATGCTGATTCGTTTCTAACCGAAAATAATTTTACCCCGACTACTTAAATATATCCTGTTTGTTGGAAATTCAATATAATATAAACGTGCAAAAAAAATTGTGCATTTATAATGATGTTAATTCGTTTCTTTCTTTGTTTTGCATATAGACGTCATTTTCATGAACGGAAACCATGCTTTTGAGTATTTTTGTGTAAAATAGTCAAATGGTTAAGGCGTTATAAAAAGCGTTATTGTCTTTTTTGTTGTTATAAACAAAATTATAATACGGCAAAGTGAAACATCGTTCCTCGATTTACGCGGCACTTTATTCGGGCGAGGTATCCTTTTATGTGGTAAATAATCTCTCGTTTTACACGGATTTTTTATCCTCGGTTTCAATTTACGCGATCTCATTTTACGCGGTTCCCTGTTTTCCTCTTCCATGATAAATGATTAATTGCTGTATATATATTGTGCTATTTTAAAGTATTTTTTTCCACGCTCGTGAACTCTTTTTACACATTTTCCTCTCCGTAAAAAGTAGACACTCCGCCTGTAACAAATAACACTGTCCAACAGTAAAAATGTTTTCATATAACTGTTGGGTAGATCTTATAGAGTTTTCTTGCGCTAATTCCGAATCTGGCCTTAATTTTTTTTCCTACACGCAGTTTTTGAAAAACATGACTGAAAAAACCTATTTTACAACTTTAAACAATTATTGTGATGTTATTATAAAAGATATTGAATTGTTCTTTGCAGCAAAAGATTTTGTAGACTTTCCTATTATTAAAATTAACTTTTATTAAAAAATTAAGCCCAGATTCGGAATCAGCGCAAAAGACTCTATAAGATTCACCCAACAGTTGTATGAAAACATTAAGAAAGTTTAAATTTGTTGGACAGTGTAATCCGCTTAAATCGTGGGACTACTTTATTGCGTTTCATTGATAAAATACAGTAGGTCGATTATCCGAATGAATGACGACTGAGAGGAGGTATAACACATCGACGAATTCACCATGTACTTTTTTCTCCAGCTAGCTGTACACAACTTCCAACGAAATCGGTTAAAAATGAATTTTTGTCGCTTTCCCTCAACTGTAATAAACACAATCCGTGCTATTCGTATACCATAGGAAACGAGCGCGAGCAGCGGGTGTGTATTTCCGTTCGCTCGTCCGGCTTTCTCATTTGCGTGGTTTTACCATTTCCTACGAATCTCACCACGACGATATGTTTACCTTCTTCCGTTATTTGTTTTGTTACTTTTAACGAATCTATATTTCTTGTCTGTCGGACAGACATTAAATGCCGCGTTTGCTTTCGTTATTCTATATTTTTCCCCGTAATCACCGATCGGCACCTTTCACCAATTTATCCGGAATAGTCGTCGATTCCCTGTTTCTAGGGATTGCAATCCCGCCAAGTGGGATCCCGCAATCACGCATTTTTTGGTCTCGCATTTCTTAAATAGGTAATAACAAAATTTTGCTAATTACGACGAGCACGATGAACTATTTTTTTTTTCATTTATTTAATGTTGCTTTAACATCAAAGGTCATTAGCAACACGGTACATTTTCTTACAATATTTTGTACATCTTGGTATCTTTGATATATTGGGCAAGACTGACAATGTGTTCCTCAGAACCTTCAAAATACTGTTATATTATTTTCAACCCATTAAACATATATTATATTTCACTTCAGTTTGTTATAATACGGGTAGAAAATATAGATTTTGCATAATTGTCGAGTTATAAAAATACAACCTTGAATATTTAGATTCCAGTTACCGAATATTTAGCGACGACTTGAAAGTTTTTCACTCATTCGAAGGCATTCCGTAATTTATTTTGCATTATTTCTAAAAACCAATCGATTATCAACCTTTTCTCTGTATCGTCAAATTCTTCTGGACGATTTTTTTGAAAAGCGAAAGAAATATTAATGGAGTTTTTATACGAAGTTTTTATCTTTACCGGACATAAGAAATTTCTGATAGCAAAATAGTTATTTAATTTTGAAGATACTTTGTACACCCACTCTATATTGGGTTGGCAAGAAACTAACTTAGGTATATATTAAGATGCAATAGAGCCCTTTTTTATTCAAGTAATGCACTTTAAGGAATAAGATATTTTCCCTTTTTTTATTTATTTATTTAATGTTGTTTTAACATCAAAGGTCATTAGCAACACGGTACATTTTCTTAAAACATTTTATACATCTTAGTATCTTTGATATATTGGGCAAGACCGACAATGTATTCCTCAGAACCTAACAGAATGGGTAAATATCCAGGCAGTTTAGCATTTTTCCTTTCATTTTCATATTTTTTGCATTCCAGTATAAGGTGATTTATATTAACTGGTACTTTACATATATCGCAGATCATGTTTTCTTTTTTACTTAACAAAAATTAATGGGTTACTTCTGATTTGCCAATTCTGATTATATAAATTGACGTTTGAATTTGACGATCTATTGGACTTGGAAACTTTTGCCACTCAAAATCCGCTCCTTCGTTATGGTACTTTTGTGCATAAATTCTTTGAATATTATCAGTTACATGTTTCCTGAATATTCATTGATATGGTTTCTGAGGTCATTTAGTCTGATATAATGATTGATTTGTTTCATTTTTGTATTTGATGCTGCCAATTTGGCTGCTCTATCTGCATTTTCATTACCCTGTATACCCATATGCGATGGAATCCAGAAAAAGGTAATTGATTTGCCAGTTTCAACAGTCGAGTTATAGCTTTCTTGAATTTCTATTTTGATGTTTTGTCGAAGATATATAAGATTATTACATTATATATTTGATATTATTACACACACACACACATGTATATATATATATTAATTATTAAAAATAATTAGACCTTTCGTACAAAAATATTTTAATTATTTTATACATATATACAAATAGAGATTTATTTTCATTTATGTAGATTTAGATTTCATTTCTATCTCGTTCATAAATTTCGACTAATACGATTAACGATGATTATCTTATTAATTAAAATTTGTTTCTTTACTAAATATCATATATTAGATCAAAGAACTAAATTCTTAGTCCTGCGGGACCCCGCGGGATTGAAAATGGCGGAGGATTGCTATCTCTACCTTTTTCCCTCATAAAGTCCACGAATACGAGCGCCGATCGTGTCGCGCGTACACGGGGTCGTAGATTCGGCTAATGGCGAATGAATGAATGATTCACAATAATATTTGGCAAGCATACAGCTGGCCACCGGCTGCCTACGAGAACAGCCAATCCACGCAGCTATTCGTCACTATTCTGTAATGCTTAGTTTGCTCTATTCTATCGCTGTCAACCACGAAATGTTCCGATTTGTAAATTCGTTTGCGTCCAGACGAGATGGCAGGATAGTTGGTATGATCAGAAGCCAAGTGTATAGAGTGGCTCTTATTAATCTGTGCAATGTTTGAGCTCAATCGAATAACGAGAGAACGTACCACCGGGTTCTTAAACATTAAAATAATTAATTATACGCTGATAATATGTATATCACCAATGATCACATTTTACACTCCATTTAATATCAAACAAATCTCGTTTGAAGCATTTTTTTTTATACAACAAGTACCTAATTTATGCGTAAAGTAGTACATGTAAATGGCACACCCTGTATATAGTTTATGAACTGTTGCATTTTCTTCACTGTCCTCGCAAAGTTGAATACTCCTTAACCCTTGGGTAGTAAACATTTTTGGCAACTGCACAATTGGCAATGATTTGGTCCATTTAAATCTTTATTCATGAATTTGTCGTAAACATACTTCTAAAGGTATTTCTTCTGGACACATTTACCTTAGCAATTAGTTATATAACTTCCACCATTTTCACTTATTCATTTCCCATTCACCAAAGGGGCCACAATATCAGATCAACATATTTTTTCAGTTCGTCTTCCTGTTCTTTCATACATGTCCTAATAAATTTGGACTTTATCTTTCGATAATATTAGTGGACTATTTTAATTAATTTTAATTTAAATTTCACTTTAGGGGAGCAAGAATTTTTTACTTCTTTAATACAGTCCTGTAGACTTGGATCAGAAAATGCCGAAAATTCAAGTTATAATGTTACGAATTAGCTGGTTCAAAAGTTATGAGTGTTTAAAGTTAAGCGATTTCAAGCGTCTTTGACCGGTTAGGACGCCGCCATGTTGGTATTTACCAACTAGAGTTTATTTATTTACTGCGAAGGACTAATATGGCTAATATCGACAGTGACATGACTCATTATTACCACGATCACTTCTCGACGAGCTAGGGACTTGAAACTTTAAACACAACTCAGAACTGAATGATAATGCAATATTAAAATAATTTCTTTTAAATAAACTGTGCGTTTAAGAGATAAAAAATCTCAACAGAGTATCTCAGCGGGAATCAAACCCGCTAGAAAAAATAGAAGTAGAAAGTAGAAAATAAAAAATATATTAAAATAAAAAACACTTTAAAAACCACGATTATATTAAAATAGGCTAAAGAAGAAAATAATTGTGTTAGATATTAGCCCACGAAGATTACGTTAATATAGTTTATTATATGCTTTTATCTATGGTTACTAATATCTAAAAAAATATTTACTGTTTTTCAGTACATTTTAATATAAGAATACGTTAATACATATAGTTTATTATATGCTTTTATCTATGGTTACAAATATCTAAAAAAAAATATTTACTGTTTTTCAGTGCATTTTAATATAAGATTACGTTAATATAGTTTATTATATGCTTTTATCTATGGTTACTAATATCTAAAAAAAAATATTTACTGTTTTTCAGTGCATTTTAATATAAGATTACGTTAATATAGTTTATTATATGCTTTTATCTATGGTTACTAATATCTAAAAAAAATATTTACTGTTTTTCAGTGCATTTTAATATAAGCGTGATCCTTAAAAAGTTTTTCTATAATTTTTTTTTTATTTTACTCATGAAGTCGAGTATGCGTTAAAGTTAGAAACCCAAGGACGTCGTTAACGACCGGATACATTAACACTTTGTCAGGGTTTGCAGTCATAGAACTAGCTGAGTGAGAACAATGCGAACGCCGTGGTTCCACCGGTAATCACTGGTTAGGAAACAATGATCAGCTGTTGTACGACCATGGGAATTGACAAATTGAAATTTTTATATGCGCAGGTCAAATGTTCCTGATGAACCGCTTCTTCGACGGTGCCTTCCTGACGTTTGGTATTGACGTCCTGAGATTCCTGGAGTCGGATCAAGAGGATCGAGTCGATCCGATGATCTACGTGTTCCCACGAATGACAAAGTGTACCTTTTACAAATACGGCGTAAGCGGCGAGGTGGAGCGACACGACGCTGTCTGCATATTGCCTTTGAACGTAGTGAACGAGAAGATATACGTTTTCCTCTGGTTTTGGTTCCTCTTTCTCGGCTTGCTTAGCTTCATGACGGTTTTGTACAGGGTAAGTGACGTTAACTTGTATTACAAAAAAATAAAATGTGTGAGATAGTGCAATTTTTATTGCAAAACTAGTTCGGTCAGAAAGCGTTCGATTAAACAGTTAAATACAGTAAAACCTCCATCTAAGAAAAATGTTATTCCTAGTAGCACAAAATATTGTATACACATTCATATAATATTAAAAAGAGATTCCATCTCTTCTTAATATTTAAATATACATACAATATTTATTTTATATGAAGTAAGAAATATTTCTTTTTAAATATGCAGGAAATATCTATTTCATATTACGAGAAAAATATTTTTTTCTAAATGCAAAATGAATCTTTATTTAATATTAGAAATAGAATATTTTTTCTTAATGTACAGATAATATTTATTTCATATTATGAAAAAATATTTTTTTTATTATAAAATAAATCTGTATGTAATATCAGAAATTATATAAAATTATGTAATATAATATAAAAATTTCTTAATTGTAATAAGGTCCTTTCGAAGAAAAAATGGGATATTCCTTCAAGCAGTGCACAGAAAGTAATAGATATTCATAGAATCTAATTTTTGTTATAACTATTTCTTGAATTTGAAAATTTTATTGAATGTTATTTAAATATTCAATTTATATTTTTCAAATATTGGATTCACACCTTTACGTTATATTTTTTTAAATATCTAGTTTATATTCTCTGAATATATAGTTTATATTTTTTTAACATTCAATTTATATATCTTGTACATGTATACAATATTCAGATCCAATATATTTCTCATATGAAAAAATGTGACTTAAAAAATATTTTTCCAATATTTGCAAAAATTTATCTAATATTTTTGTGCTATTAGGGTATGGTTCTACTATTTCTTTACGACCTCGCCGACCCACCGTGGTCCGAGCAGCCGATCTAGCAGTTCATTTGGTAAAAAATGATTTGTCTCGACAATACTTTTTAAGATAGACATTTTAGATATTATTCTTTAGAGAATTCTTACATTCTTACATCTTAGAGAGTACATCTTATTATTCAATATTTAAGCATTACTTACTGAAAAAAGAGCTTTTCTTAAAATAGACAAAAACTTCAGATATTTATGGTTGATTTTATTAAAATAAAGTACAATCGAAGAAAATTTCCAATTTTAAACTTTCCTTTGTCCGCCACTGTACGCGGAAAAGTAATACAAACATGCAGTTAATATTTGGCTAGAATAATTATAATTTCTATCATTTTCCGGCTTTGTTCGTATTTCTGAACGGATATTGGATCTTGCATAAACGCTGGATCCAACCGGAGTACATGATTTCAATGTAACCCTTTCAGAATTGTGGGTTATCGAAACGCAGATGCGCTTCTATTTGACCCCCCCGCTGCGATCCTCGTAGCGGTGTATTGGTTCGAGCAACAGAACAGTTCGGAGCCTCTTGTAGCCGTAATGAACGTTGCGCAAGTAGGAGCAGCATATGATTCTCGATTCTTGGTTCACAGATCGTAATTATATTCTCGCCGCGAACGAGGGTGTACCTTCTGCGATTACGGTTCCGCCTGGTCCGACGAGAAGCCATCGAGACGATCGTCCGACGGAGCAAAGTGGGCGACTGGTTTCTCTTATACATGCTCGGGGAGAATTTGGACACGGTGATATACAGGGACGTGATGCACGAGCTGGCGAACAAGCTTGCGTCCAGGCATCATCACAGCGTGCCCGGTATCAAGGGAGAGCTTCAGGAGGCCTGATCGAAGTAAGTGGTGTCTTTCGAAACCTCCTGCACATCCGTTCCGCCTATTTAAAGCGTCTCTCTCTCTCTCTCTCTCTCCATTTCCCGTCCATCCACATCACCAATAGAAATTCCCAGGCTGACTTATGCAGTTCGATATGTAACGTGTCTTCGATACTCGGCACCGTACCGCACCGTCCACTGCACCGGACATAAATTTCCTGGCAACTAGCGTTTGACATTTACGCGTTATCCTATTTCGAGCGGTTTAACAACCGCGCTAGAGAGCCTTCCCCTTGTTCAATATCGGTTTGAAATAACAACCTTATCTCGAAAGCGACGCAACCTGCGAACCATCAGCTCCGAACGCTAAGATTTTCCAGCGATACCGTTTTCACTCCCATAGCGCTCGAGCCCACGATCGCTTTAGACTCTGATACTGTGCGCACTTCCATAATGGTTTTCCATAAAGGCTTAGCACTCGAAATTCATCCCTACATATGTATCCAGTTGCCAAACGCGCCTCTACACTAGGGCTGACCTTATTTACCAACCTTCGAATCTTTTCCGAATCTAAAACATATTAACCAATGTTTCTTAATGATCTCGGCGAACAGGTTCGATCTGTTATAACTCCTACACTATTTGCAAAATTTCACAATTTTTACTTTTCGACGTTTTAATCTCTTTTTTAGATCATTTTCAAGAGAATTTTAAAGATTGCGTCTGTAAATTAATAATTCAAGATTAAGTTCTGTAACGTATGAATTTAAAACTAAAAAGAAACCTGTAACATACTTGCTTTGTGTAAGGGAAAATAATTTTTCCATAATATTCTTAATTAGCCATGTGTTGATGCTAAGACTGCATTGCATGGTAATGAGGTTATGTGAGTATAATTGTAATTAGAAACCTAAATATCGAACGGTCAAGAGTTGATCAATATTTGGCGGTGAATTCATACAGACATCTGTTCTTTCGCTATTTTTATACCATATTAGATATGGTATATCTCATTTAACATTCATATTTAATTTGACAATAAGACATAAAAAAAAGGATAAAGGAGGATTACTTGGTCCCCATAGGGTTTCAAGTCCATACACTACTCCCTTCTCTTTCCAATTTCACCTATCGCCTAATTTCAATCAAACCCAAATCCAACGGGACCTACTTTTTATGGTGGGTTCCGAACCACCTTTTTTGCCAACAACACGTGGCCAGTACCCAGACAAGTCACCGCCTGAAGTATACTGTATACCCATGCGGTCACCCATCCAAGCCCGGCCCACGTCCAACACTGTTTAACTTCGGTGATCGCACGGGAACCGGTGTTTCCAGCGAGGCTATGGTCGTTGACTGACAATAAGACATCTTTAATTGTTTTTAGATTATTAGATCTAAATTCCGGATTTGCTAGTATAATAACATGATCAATTAAACCTTTAATAAAACCGATTTTATGTTGTAAAGGATGGTGGGACGGAAAGTTAATGTGTATCTTCCAGACCAGTTAGATTTGTGGAACCAATTTGTTTTTAACATATTCACTTCTCTTAATATACTGACATCAAGAAAATTCAAACAGGAATCATTCTCAATCGCATGTGTAAATTGGATTCTATCATGAAATTTGTTGAACGTGTCCAACACGATCTGCAACTGGTGTGGTTTTATACAAGTGATAATGTCATCGACGTATCTCTTGTAAAAAAACAGATCAAAGGGTAGTTTTGAAATAGAGATCTGCTCAAGTTTTTCCATAACTAGATTCGCTATTACTGGGGAAATGGGTGAACCCATAGAAGTGCCAAAAACTTGTCTATAGCAAATGCCATTAACCCCTTGGCCTACACAATATCTGCCAATTGCGCGAGCTATAGTAAACAAGAAAGTCGGTCACGCGCCGTGACATTCAACTGTTTAGCCGTGTACCCGAACTGGCGAAAAATGTATACTTGAGTGCATCGCGACTTTATGACACAAAAAATTTACCACGAGTCGGACTCGTGGTTTTCGCTTATGGCACAAATTCTTTACCACGAGTCAGACTCGTTGTTTTCGTTTATGACACAAATTCTTTACCACGAGTCAGACTCGTGGTTATAGGCCAAAGGGTTAAACAAAAAAACATTTGCCTCAAGAATAAATTTTACTGCATGGAGAAAATTGTCATGATCTATGGAAGTATGTTCTTTAATTTCACACACACACACATCCCATCTACTACCTAATACTTCTAAAGCCAGATCTATAGGAACGTTGGTGGATAAAGGATAAAAAAGGATAAAGGAATATACTTGGTCCCCTTAGGGTTTCAAGTCCATACACCACTCCCTTTTCTCTTTCCAATTTCACCTATCGCCTAATTTCAATCAAATCCAACGGGACCTACTTTTTATGGTGGGTTCCGAACCACCTTTTTCGCCAACAACACGTGGCCAGTACCCAGACAAGTCACCGCATGAAGTATACTGTATATACCCATGCGGTCACCCATCCAAGCCCGGCCCACGTCCAACACTGTTTAACTTCTGTGATCGCACGGGAACCGGTGTTTTTTTTTTTTAAACATGTTTATTGGATAAATTAGTACAGTCTTATGAATAGGTATCAATAAACATTTAAAAACTACCGAACAATATTGCAAACGAATACCTAGATGCTCGCACTTTGCGAGTCTCCTAGGTCTACATATCTTTGGTTGTAGCATATATAAAAGGATATTTAGTAACTATAAGTTAACATCGATGAGAAAAATATCTTAAACGTATCTGGGGGTGAGCGCATGGGGAAAAAAATAAAGTGGGTAATTATTAAGAAAAACCCCCCGCATCAGTCTTTGGTTGAGGAACATAATTTAGTGTAACTTAGTCGCTAACTTACGTACTAGGCTTAAGAATAAAAATGTATTTACATATTTACAGGAAAGAACAAAAAAATAGTAGGCAAACGTGCCTTTCCGATTATCTGACAATTACAATTTTGTGTTGTTGTATTGCGTACTTAGGGGAGATTAGGCTCTGGTTTGTTGTAAGTGTCTGACTTTTCGGTCATGAAGATCTTTGATATGGGGATCATTTAAAGAAAGCCACCAATATCTTTTTATGTCTAGTCGATGGAAATCGATGTAGTCTGTATTGGGGATGGAGCGAGAGTACTTGAAGTTGTTTCTGTTTATTGTGAAGTCAAGGTGGTTGTACGAAATGCGTTTATCAGCTTTATTACGCTTCCAGTGAAAAATTAGGTTTGTGTTACTAGAGTCTTGAATTAATCCTGCTTGGTCGCAGTGTAAGAAAGCTTGGGGGGTGGTGTAACCGTTGGCAAGTTGTATTTGTGATTCGGTTAGGTTTTGGTGGGTAATTGAACGGATGATGTCATTATCAATGAAAGGTAGTTTGCTGTAGTAATTACGGATTATTTTGATAATAAAGGAATCGATTCTAGGGATATCGGCCTTGTTGTAAAGTACTTAACGGGAACCGGTGTTTGCAGCGATATAGGAACGTTGGTGAATATGGTGAATATAATATAAAACATATTCTATGCAAAATTTTAGATTGATCGAATGACGGGAGATATTGTAATAGGAGCCGCACAAGGTCTAAATAAAACATATAAAATAATAAATTTTATCTCGTGGTGGGCGAACTTGGAAATTTTCTGTCTCTTTAAGCTCAATTCGTTTAATCGACGCCGAACAATTCTGACACTTGTCCTTCCAGCGGGATGTGCCGCTGCTTCAGTTTCAGCATGAATATCGACGATGATCTTAAATCCATTTGCTTGAAAGGACCGAGGTATTTTCTGATCGGTTCTGGTGTCTGTTTCTCACGGTATCATTTTTTGAAAAACGCCGTCCGTAGTTCCCGTGTTACTTTATAATATGTCGTATAGCTTGACAGCAAACGATTGTATTGCTATATCTATAAATCCTTAGATATCTCCCGATACGTTCTCCCATCTTCGCAGAGCAATTCCAGCCGTCGACGTTGCTCTTATATAAAGCGCTTACAGCTATGAGATCTGCTCCCTTTATTTGAAATCAACATTTTAAATGTTCGATGTAGTAGCGTTATATTTCATATTGGCTAGGAATCTAACAACAAATAAAAAGTGTCTTTGTACATTTTAATAAACGTAATATTCTACCTGGAGAAACCAAAATTATGATAAACTAGCTAACCCGACAGACGTTGTCCTGTCCAAATTTCAATAAATTTTCTTGCGATCATTTTGTGAATTTGTGAAAACCTATTGGTAATTTAAAGTTGTATTTAATTTCAAAGTAAAAAAATGAGAAAAAACGTGTTTCTGAGTAATCGTTGTATTTATTAATGTTAAGCTACTCTACTTGTAACGTTTCAAATATTATGATGTTTCTAATTGTCTTGAATTTTTTTCAGGACCGTAACGAACAAAAAAAATTAAGCATATTCGTCGTTCGAATCGTGAATTATGGTCTTGAGTTTATAGAAAATCCCAAAGAAAAAAGCACTTTCATTTTTTCCCGAATTTTTATGTTTCCGGGCAACTATTCTAATTTTTATTTACTCTAAAAACCTGATTCCGACTACAACAAACATTTTTTTTTTAAATTCGCTAAATCGGTCCAGCCATTCGCACGTGATGTCGTGACCAACGAACAGCATTTCATTTTTATTTTACAGGGTGTCTCAAAATTCGTGTAGTTCCCGGAAATGGGAGGTTCCTTGGGTCATTTGAAGTGACATTTTCCTTTACAAAAATGACGTCGGCGGCTTTGTTTAGGAGTTATTAACGAAAAACACGGACCAATGAGAGTGCGGCTATTGCGAACGGAGTCCGACTCAGCGACAGGTCCCGCTTAGCGTGGCGGCGCCATTGGCCAAGCCAGAATCAATCCGCTGTAGCCGCGCAGTGATTGTTCCGTGTTTTTTGTTAATAACTCCTAAACAAAGCCGCTGGCGTCATTTTTCTAAAGGAAAATATCGCTTCAAATGACCCAAGGAACCTCCCATTTCCGGGAACTACACGAATTTTGGGACACCCTGTATAGCGTCGCTAAGTCCAATAGCAGTCTATCGTTTCGACTTTTGTATTGAACGGCTGAAATGTTCTAGCCGGAAACTATTTCTAGTCAGCTCCCAACCAAATATGTTAGCGCTATATTCGAAAATGTTATAAGTTATAATTAAAAGTTATCTTTGTAACGTTGGCATGCACAATCATGTGCACGCTGCTAATAATCCCATTTGGGGTTCTATAGCTTAATAAAAAAAAACGTGTACAGGGTGACACAGAAATGAGTTACATTGTAAAGTTACGCTATTGTTACAGATTGCCTCGGAAAGTCGTGAAAACTGAAAGGATTCCCGTAGCGAGGATAGCTGGCGTCCCGGCAGAAGCCGACAGATACGCGGAGGAATGTCGAAGACGAAGATTCGAGGAAACGAGTTCCGGAACGGGACGGATCGCATTTTACTTACTACTCGAAGCGTGTGTTTTTCCTTTTTATGCTTCGCCGTATTTCGATAGCCCGCTGGAAGGAACTTCGGCGAACGTTAATCGTTACTCGCGTAAAAGACAAACAATCGATTTGTATCGCGCATTTATTCGTCCGTGTAGTTCAAAGCCTTAACAGGCTTCGCGTAACTCTTCGAATGGACAATTCTCTGTAAAAGGAACTAAAAAAAAAGAAAGAAATGCTATTCGACGAAGTGAACGATTTCGGTGCGAGCAAGGCAGTGTCGCCAGATCAAGACTTGTGTCCCCACTCTACTTTCCCCTTCTACGACGCTATTCCCCCACGCTTCCATCGCGGCGCGTTCACGTGACGCGTTTCGTCTCCGTCGCGCATGTGTCAGAATTTCACGTGACTACTCCGGCACCGAAAGAGAGGGTAACTTTTTTCCCTCAATTCGCGCTCCCTCCCCTCATGTGGCGACACTGGACCGAGGCGAATGGCTGCCCAAATCCGTAGTGTTCTCCGAATGAATCGGAACGTTCTCTGTTTCGCGAATTAATCATTTTCTCGCGGGGCAAAAAAGAAATGGCTGCCTAAATCCGTAGTGTTCTCTGAAAGAGTCGGAACGTTCTCCGTTTCGCGAATTGACCACTTTTCTCGCGGGGCACGCGTTACATTGGCACTGCCAATTCGGCAGGGGCGAGCTCGCAGCGAGAACCAATGTATCTTCTTACACAAAGACTGTGCCAACGCAAACGAACCCGCGTGTAACTTTTACCGGACTCTTGAAATAAATGTATTTTTATTTAAAAAGTAATTTAATAAATATATAGTTCTATATTATAGGTGATTCTATGTGGACGTTTGATATATCAACTTCCCGTACATGTACGGAGACCGTGATGGGACCAAGTTCGATATAAAGGGTGTTTAAACCTTGAGACTACAAATCGAGATAATAGTAAACAAATGATGGATACTCGGAGCAATTTTGTATATTTAGAGAAATATTAAAAAATCCCTGAAAGAAACACAGTATATGACTACATGAATGTACCCGGTTGGCTATAATGTCAATACAAGTAATGTCTATACAAGGGTTCAGAAAGTTGGTCTTTACATTTCTTCAGAAATCTTATGTTGCATGGCAACATTTTAGTTTAATTTACTGGACCACGTGGACATAATAAACGTCATTTATTCATAATCGTTTTCTATTATAATGCAACGAATTCCCACTCCTAATGGAACACCGTATAGATGTAAATAAAAAAAATGGAGTAATAATTCCATCTCTTATATATATTCAAGCATATTCTAGTGTATGCTACTTTATTCCAGTATATTCGGTATATTCTAGTATATTTTGTTATATTCTAATATGTTCTAGTATAATTGGGAATATTGCAGTATCTTCCTTTCATTTCAGTTTGTAGCAATCCAGGTAGTTTATTTTGCTAAAGATCCGTAGTCCACTGATTACATATCAAAGTTATTTATTTTTTTTATTTTCATTTATTTATTGCTTTAAACCAAGTTCGACACTAAAAGAAGCAGTAAATACTTCTGGAATACCTGAAAAAAAATTGAAAAATAAATGGACATATAGCGGGATTAAAACAATGTCTGCTAACCAACGCCTAGAAAAAATACATGAATGCTTAGATAAAATATATTCACCTTGGGTTGCCTGCAACATATCAAAGTTAGTTCTATCTTATCAGAAACGTATGCAGACATGATCAGTGATTTCTGGGAATTATTGAAAAAATAATATGGAAAATGAATTTATAAATAATCAGAGCAGCGTGTGTTACGAAAGAGCAGTCGACTTATTTTTCGAGGTGGCTGTACACCATTATGAGATTTCGACAGTGCCTTGGTGCGACGCGTTCTTGGTCCCACCACTATGGTAGTGTGTGAGAGTATATTTCGAGTGCGTGCAAGTGGCTATATCTTCTTTGAGAGCGGGAGGAGGAACAGGGTGCGATGGTGTGTGGTTGGCCATATTCGGAAACGCGAGGAGGACCAACCGGTCCTCGTTGGTCCACGGCTCGCGAAACGCGAAACTTCGTGTCGGAAAAGGAGGCGGTGGCGAACGCGTTCTTTCTGCGTAACGAAGCCATTGGCATTTAAAGGGTCCCTTATATCCTTTCACTGTCCACGCCGCTCGTCCGGCTATTTCTTCGTGTCACTTACGTTCCTGCAACATCCCCGCGCACGGGACCTCGTTATGATAATTATGTTCCTTCTCTCAATTCCCCGGTTTCTCTGAAACGAATCCGCGATCAAAATTTCAGGGGTCAGCCTCACGTGGAAGGGTAAAAAAATCGATCTTTTCAACTGTATTTTTCAAAAGTGAGTATAGAAACTTAAAAAGAATTACCCAAATTGTTATGCTCGCATTCTTTCAAATGAGGAAATTATGACTGCGAATGTTTATGCAATTATCAATTTTTTTCAGGAAAATTTTAAGAAAGTGGAAACGAATGTTACGGAATCTTATATAATAGCATTTCTTGAAAATTTTCAGAAGAGATGAACGCGAAATAAATGCCACAAACGTATTTTAGATAAGCTGATCATTTCAGCCTGACTGAAGGCTCACAGATTCGGTGAATTTTAATGTACAGGGTGGGGCGCCACATTTTGCCATCTAGATTTACGTCAATATTATTATGCATAGCAAACAATGTTTCAGATGAAGTTGAATGGTTTTGAGAGAGGCACATTTTTTGTCATTAATGTTTTTATAAATGACTCATATATTTTTTATTGCATCAGCTGATGCTCCTTCATATTCTATACAAAAAAGTATTAATCTATTTGTGTAAAAAAGTCATTGGTTTAGGAGATATTTTAGTTATAAATGTCTATTGAGAATTCTTGCTCTCCTACTACATTATCACATTGAATTCATATCATTGACCAGAGAGTCAGATTTTTCCTAATAAATTATAATTAAAATATCTCCTAAACTAATGATTTTGTTACACAAATAGATTAATACTTTTTTGTAAAGAATATGAAGGAGCATTAGCTGATGCAATAAAAAATATATTATTCCTTATAAAAAAACATTAATGACCTTCATATGTCCTTTACACGTCCCGCTACAAAAAAAATGTACCATCAGAATGTGCCCCTCTCAAAATCATTCAACTTCATCTCAAACATTGTTTGCTATTCGTAATAATAATGACGTAAATCTAGATGGCAAAATATGGCGCCCCATTCTATATAAAACTTGAAATATAAAATCCAATAGAGAACTTCCTTTTAATATAGTCGGTTCATTTAATTTATTTGTTTAAAGTGTCTATAGTTCATACACTGCAATAGACAATTAAGACATTTACGTTATTTGCAATGCAAATTGTTCTCCATCATTTGGCTAAAACTGGAAGTAGTTTATGAATACTGACACTAAAATCCCATCAAACCTTGTAATAAACTAAGCTTTATGTACCTCGTCCCGTAAGTGGATGAAGTTTGCAATACGGCAATATAGCAGTTCGTGATATTCCATGATCGCGAATGCCTGAAACGTGTTTTTTACGGGGTTCATCATCTCAGAACCGGTAACCTAAAAAGTTATGCAAACGCTGAATAAGTGAATGCACGCGAGAGTAAGATTGGTAAACATGATATTCGTGGATGAAACAAGATTGAATATTTCAAATCGTACCGGTTTGCACAGCAATACGTGCAACAGGAGATTCATTGACGACACCAAACGACTAAACTGGTCCGTTTAGCAACGACCATCCTTTCTTAGCGTTCTAACATTTTAATATCCCCGTTCCTTGATATGCAGCACTTTATTTACGCGATACACAAACTCTTGATTTATGCGCATTTTTATTTTAAACGCGACCTCTTCTTAGAATCTGTACA
>CM052336.1:25244495-25258301 GCA_028455595.1 Lasioglossum vierecki | reverse complement strand
AAAAGAACAATATCGAGTCACTACACTGTTCACTAGTCTACAGATTTTTATGAATTTATCAGGAAATTGGCTGGGTGAAATATAGAACAGTAAAGGATTGGCAAACTTTAAGAATATTTCAATGTTGTTTTTAATGCGAAATTTTTATAGGAGAACATGTTTATTTTGTATAAAGATCCGCAAGTCTACTGATCACTTTTAGAGAGAGTCTTCTAATTTATTCTATTAGCATACTTTTGTTCGCGTTCTCTCTTTCTCCAGTATCATAAATATTCTCTCGCACCAAGCAGTTCTTATCTGTTTCCTTGAGATCTTCGTTTCTCGGGTATCTCGTTAGGTCAACCGGCGTAATCTCCCTATATTATCTGTCGAGCCTCGAGACCCTAATCCCAGCTGCCCTTTCCTGTATCTGTTTGTACCTCTCTTCTAATTCCGCCGTTCCTCCTCTTGTCGCCAGCAAATCGTCGGACGATTCCCTCCAACGTTTTAGTTTCTCCTCGAACCGAGTAGCCCTTCTCACATCCATTGTCCTCATCTTGTTCCTCATTCCTTCCACCCTCGTCGCATACCCTAGCCGCCTCCTTCAATCTAAACCCATTGTCCATCTCAAAAATCGCTCTTGCTCGCTTGTCAATTCCTTCCGCCTCTTCACTTCGCCACCCACGCTCCGTACATCACGTTTCTCCAATCCCATTCGTGTTTTCTCGTTTCGAAACGTGCACCGTATTTCGCTCTCATCACTTTCGCGGATTGCTTTTGTTTCGGATTGCTTCGCGAATTAAAATCCGCAGAGAGTCCGATTTGATTTTTAACTATTCAACCTCATCCACCCCTCACATATCAACAACTCAATATGTCAATTTGACAATTTTCCCGCAATAAGTTATACTGTTCCGTTATTTGTCGGGAAATTCACAAATTACATGTTAAATATATTAGAACCAAGTGTAAATCATATAGTCGATAATGACCTTGCTGTTAATGCGACCACGTTCAAACAAACTGCAAATAAATAATATTAGTAATTAATTAATTGGTTATCGGTCGTAATTTATCTTCAGAATATTACAAATTTTTATTCGCGGCGCAAAGGTTCGATCATTTACAACAACGATTAGCTATATTTTGTGAATACTAAACGCTGGATTTGGATTTGAATCTTCAGGTTCAAGAACCACGTTAGCTATTAAGGGGGTAAGAGATAAGCAGAATATTACTAGAATATTACTAGAATATTACTAGAAAAACAAGTGAGAAAAAAAGACACTGTTGTTGTTTGTCCTTATACGAACATAATAGGAGCTGTGTGAGGGCTCATTATAAAGAGGAAGGTCGATTGTGCACTCATGACTTCAGTAACAACAATTGTTTTGTATTAGAAAAATACGTGGAAACCTAAGGAACCTAAGGAACCTAACCTACTGATTTCATCATCAAAACAGTCTTTACGGGGATATGTTGTTTGACCCTATACGAGCATATTAGGAGCTGTGTGAGGGCTTATTAAAAAGAGGAAGGTCGATTGTAGCGGGCTGTTCTCATGATCTAAGTAAAAAAAAAATCGTTTTGTATTAGAAAAATACATGGGAACCTGATGGTGGTTGTCTAGATTTTTTCCCTCTACTTTGTGTGTGTGGACGCTCATATTATTAAATATAAACATAATCTCGTTAAATCATGAGTGCACCTTACAACAATCAACCCTCCTCTTTACAATCTCACACAGCTCCTATTATGTTCGTATAAGGTCAAACAACTGCTTGCCGCAAACACTGTTTTTCTAGTAATATTCTAGTAATATTCTGCCTGTACCTTACCCCCTTAAAATGTTTTAATACGAGGAAAACAAAAGAGGTGTTTCGTCCTAGACTCGCTAGAGGACTCATCAGTAAGGTTATCTAGCGGGCCCTGCCTTATACACGGGATGTTCGAAGGCAATTTGAGAAACGCATTTATGCTGAATGGTGACAGATCAGTAACTAGCATCAGTATCAGTAAATAATATTAGGTTAGCAACTAACAATAAGTTCGCGACCTCCACATTTCCTCAAGCAAAATCATTTATATATTTTTTTAAGCACGAGTATTTTATATCAAATTAATTGCAAAATTCAGAGCTTCCCAATGATACGAGTTCAAAAGGAATAGTTACTGAATCAGGTTTAGGTAAAGTTTCTTTCTTGATCGGAAAGTGAATATGAATCTATGATTTCGACGCAAGGTTCGATCAATTTTACACAAACAGCAAATGTGCAATTATTTATGAATGTATCTTGACGTTTTGATCCCTATGCGGATCATTTTCATAAAGAACATATATTGCGTCCAAAAATAATGCAAAAGAATTATAATATAGCAAATAAAATTAAAAACACAGCCAGGTCAATAAACAGAATCAACAAAATTAATGTATTACTTGCTGCGTAACAAAAAGAGAAAAAACATATAGAACAAACACTGCGAAATACCGGAAGGCAATGTTGACTACATGGTGGCAGATATGTGACTGAATCAGGTTGTAATGATGCAATAAAAGAATTACGAAAAGAAAATGTCGCGAATGTAGTTTTCAAACTAATAATAATAAATATCATCGCCATCGAGGAGAATACCTGTTTTTCGAGAGTGAAATATTCTAATGCTAGCCCTCGTGACTTTCAATCTTATACGGGTCACGATGCGTGCATGTAATTTTCTTCCCCATACGATACGGGTTTCTGTATTCGTCCGTTTTCCCGTTCGTTCTCATGGAAGTTTGCGTGTTACAATGGCGGACGATTCTTATGGCTTTGCCTGAGATATTTTATCAGGAGAATGTAACTTTGGAGATGAGAGTGTAAAAAAAATTATGAACGACCGTGGAAGTTTGTTCATTGCTGCGGTTTTATTGCTTGAAAGACTGTGAAGAACATTTTCTCGAGAACCGAGGGTCATGCAGGTGGCGTAGTTTTCTTGTATGTAATTTATGCAAGAGCACCGTTCGAACCCATTTTTTAAGTTTCTGCTGTGAAATAGTCCACTGGAATTTTTTAGTACTAACGGATACACAGTTAATTATTTATATTATATGGTCGATAATGACCTTGCTGTTAATGCTACCACGTTCAAACAAACTGCAAATAAATAATATTAGGTTGGCAACTAACAATAAGTTCGCGACCACCACATTTCCTCAAACAAAATCATTTATATGCATTTTTTCAACTTTTTCATTCAAAATGAATGGTTACTGAATCGGGTTGTAATGATGCAGTAAAAGAATTACGAAAGAAAATGTCGCGAATGTATGTAGTTATCAATCTAATAATAATAACTATCATATTATCAAATATAATTATTATATATATTAATGACCTAGCTGTTAATATGACCACATTAAAATAAACCATAAATAAATCAATAAATAAATAAAATTGTCAATCATTCTCATACTTTTATAATCTCGGTATTTGAAGAAACATTCTTCATAAAACATAAAAAGAAGACCATTTGTATTCAGAACATATTCTTCCATAAAATGCTTACACATATTATTTCATGATAAATAAAATACTTTTTAAAAAGCACGCTTATATAAGAACGCACTAAAGAGGAGAAAATAATATTTTTTTTTATTTTCAATATTCCGTAAAGCTGATTGATTATATATATGATAAATAAACAACGTATCTTTATGCGAAATAAACATTCTCTATGTGGATTAGCAAACTGGAGGAATGTCTAATAGGTCGAAAATAATATGACAGAATTTTGAAATGCTTCGAATGCTTTCGCTGTTTTTAGTTACACCCACTCACATTTTTACCACAAGTACATAAAATCCGCTGTCTAACGATAAGCTTTCTAAATCGTCACGAATTTCAATGAGTATATTTAATTTTCAAATATTACCGAATATGGAGTACACACATGGGAGTGAATATTGCAGCATCGAAAACGTAGCAGGGTAATAAAATTTAATGCAAATAGTTGCATGCAATTATCAGCCCAAATAGATTCGATTTGATAACCAATCCTAATAATAATAAATGAAAAAAAGAGCTTGAGCATCGCTGTCCAGGGAACTGCAATAGCATCGAATGACTCTTGAAAGTACGCAGCCTTCGACGCGACGCTGCAGGCACGCGTAAGACGAGGCGTCGCGCGACGACATTTTTAAAAGAAAGTGATAAGATAATGTTCAGAGGAACGAAATGGCAACGGTTGCTCTCTCCGATCGCGCAATAAATCTTCGTATTTACGCTATACTGTTTCACGGAATGGAATCGCTGGAAGTCCTCGTGGAGAGGAACATTTCGGTCGTTTCCTGTGTGCAGGGGAAATTCCAACGGGCCCGAAGGCGTTTCAATCGGCTCACGGAGGCTTGCATGGTAATCGACCAAGCTTAAATTGCCGGCAATCGTTAAACGGGCTCTTAGCTGACGATAAGATTGCACGTGAATCATTATCTCGATGATGCAGCACTTCTCGCTGGTCTAGGATTGCCGCGGAAGTGAAATTTATAGCGGAAGAGAGAGAGAGAGGACCCGCATCTTTTCTTTCTTTCTTCCTCGCTGGACTCGAGCGAATTAATCGTGGCTTTTCCAGCATTGTGAAATTAATCGCGAACCTTGACCCTCGGCAGTGCGACCTTGTCGTGAGAGAAGTAAATTCATGCTTTTTCCTTTTCGGTGCGGAGTCGTCTCGTAAAACACGGCTCGCTTTTGTCCTTCGCGACGCGAACGAATGGGATCGCGGTAGGCCGTGTTGGAAAATGGCTGACACAATTCCTCGCAGCCCTCCGGCAGTTTTTGTAGATGTTTTGTTGCGAGATCAACGCTCGATGAAGACGTTAACAGCGACGTGTTTATTGCGGCCACACGGTTTACACTTGATTCTAAAATATGTATTTGACAAGTAATTTGTAAAAAGGCCCGTCGTTAACACTGATTTTTAGTATGAGAGACAATAAGGTAAATGTACCTATTTTCCCAATGAGATTAAAATAAATAATTAGTTAAATCTGTTCTTCGATACATTAACACGGCCGGCAATATTTTTTGAAGAAAAAACTTTACGTAAATTCATGAAACAATTAACATTATTATTATAAATCAATAATCAACATTATTATACAACAATATTTTCCCTTTGTGTGATAATTATTGAAACGTACAAATAGAAAACAAAATACAACGACTGGCCTGCCCGTGAGACCACATTGGTATCAGCGGTTGTGAAAGTGTTAATATTGAAAACGCTTTGAAAAATTTACAGACGCAGTTGTTTCCTCTTTCTTGAAAAGGATCTATATTAGGATCGAAACGTAGAAAGTTTAATCAAACTAGCAAAATTGCTTTAATTTAATTTCTGATCGAACCTTTGTGGCGAGATCATCAATACTTCTGTTATAAACTACGTTACGACCCACAGTGCGGTATTGGACCTGAAAAGCTGGTCAAAAATCAATATTGTAAATATTTATATAGAATGTTGTAATTACGCCCCAATATAGATAAATAAACATGCCATTACGTGGTGCACTCCTGTTTTTGTTTATCCAAACAGTCACCCGTGTCTCCAATTAAAACATAGCACTTGTTCGATACACACGCCTTTGATCGTAGCAGTCCATTCATACGCATCTCTTTCTTGTTATAATTTTTATGTTGAAAGTGATTTTTGTGACGAAATTTGGAATAGATGTTGTCCAGGCTTGTGCGAGAACCCGAAATCTCGGGAAACCCGACGCTCAGGACGGGTCGGGAAATCTCGGCCGAGACGGGTCGGGTTCCCGAAAGTGCGATACGTTTCGGGTTCCCGAAATTCTTCGGGACCCCGAAACTCTTTCGGGGCCTCGAAACCGTTCGGGATCCCGAAACTCTTCGGGATTCCGAAGCGTTTACGGGTCTTACTCGCCTATGGCTCTTCGAAACGTGATCCCAAGAGGGAGAGAGCACTCTTTGATAATGAAATCAGTCTTTACGGGGATATGTTGTTTGACCCTATACGAGCATATTAGGAGCTGTGTGAGGCCTTATTAAAAAGAGGAAGGTCGATTGTAGCGGGCTGTTCTCATGATTTAAGTAAAAAAAAAATCGTTTTGTATTAGTAAAATACATGGGAACCTGATGGTGGTTGTCTCGATTTTTCCCCCTACTTTAGACGCTCATATTATTAATTATAAACATAATCTCGTTAAATCACGAGCAGAGTGAAGTGCGTTGAACCTTCTTCTTTAGAATGAACCTTCACACAGCTCGTAACATGTTCGTATAACGACAAACAACTCGATCCCGCTAACACTGTTTTACTTGTTTTCTAGTAATATTCTAGTTATATTCTGCCTTTACCCTACCCCCGTAAGTGTATAAGGGAACAGTGAATGTAAAGGAAAATGTATTCGTTTATGTCGGCGACTGTTTCTTAAGGTTTCCAGGTCGAGAAGTGTGTCGCGGACGAAAGGGAAGACAGGTGAGACAGGGCGCTATCGATTTCCGGGCCGTTCCTCGATACACGGGGAAAAATTGATTACACGGCTGGTGGAATTTCGAAAGCGGTGCAGTAGCGTATGCACGTGACGCGAAAGCATGCGGGTCATGTAAGAGTGACAATTTCGAAAGCATTTCTTTGATGCACGTGCGACAAGCGCGATGCGAAACAGGGAAAAGGCTGATGAGCACGTTCCCTTCGTCAATTATAGAGCCAGCCAGCGAGACCACGTTATACCACGGAATCAGATAACACTAATGGAAACTGAAGGCCCGGGGAAACGGTGTTTTGTCCCCTTTTTCATCCCCTCTACACGGATAAGCAGCCACGGGAAACAAGCGGATCGATGTAATTCAATGATGAAATATTAGATCCGCAGAGCCCCCTCGAAAGAACCTCGGTTCGAACCACGGATCGAAATGAAGTCACCTCTAGCGTTTTCAAGTATCTTCTCAGTACGTATTTGCTGGATTTTCCGACAGAATTTTCATTTGGAAAACATTTTTCTCGTGACAAACTACAGTGGCTGAGCAAATTGTTTCAAATCAAATTAGAACTTCAGGGATCGAAATAAAGTTACCTTTTGTTTGTTAAAAATATATCGAAGTTCGTCTAGCGTCTCTTTTCGTATGTGCTCAGGATTTAGGATATTCGAGAACAGCTTTGCGCAACATTCCTCCCATGAAATTCCTAAAACTCTTGCGGTACCCTTAGAAATCTTTGGACGCTCCTCATTCTTCGCCTTCAAGCGACATACCCGTCGGAAGCGTGTTTTACATTTATTTTCGTGATACATTTCGGAAAAAGCATACCAGATCGTTTATCTGCTGAGCACACCCTAAATGCTTTTCATTCCTCAATTCTTCGATTTCAGTTCACTAGCGAAGTCTTTTGAGTGCTGGAAAGAAGGTCCTGAATGTTCTTCATTATTAATTAGAAGATTGTTATCGATCGCAAGGATTTCTTATCAAAGTTGGAAATGATATTATCGGCGCACGGGTTGGATCAAATTCTACACTAAAGAGTAGAAAGTTAGTGTAAAATTTGATCGAACCCGTGCGCCGATAATATCATTTCCAACTTTGATTCTTCATTATTCAATGAATCATCGAATTCGTACTCGTCAGCCCCATGCTCTTGTAATTGTTTTACTGTATCGCTTTTGGCTTCGACGTACATCGTTTCTTCATCTCTGTATTGGATAGCTGCCCTTTTTTGTAATTCTGTACCAGGAGAATTGTAGTACTCCTCGTGAAACTCGAAATACTTTTCAACAACACTGGCAAAACAATGTCTCTTTAGAAACACCTCCTTTCTTTTCCTCGTGTTAAAAACATTTTAATAGCTAACGTGGTTCTCGAACCTGAAGATTCAAATCCGAATCCAGCGTTTAGTATCTCACAAATATGGCTAATTGTTGTTGTAAATGATCGAACCTTTGCGACGTGAATAAAAATTTGTAATATCCTCAAGATAAGTTACGATCGATAACCAATTAATTAATTACTAATATTATTTATCTGCAGTTTGTTTGAACGTGGTCGCATTAACTTGGTTCTAATATATTTAACATGTAATTTGTGAATTTCCCTACAAATAACGGAACAGTGTAAGTTGAGTTGTTGATATGTGAGGGATGGATGAGGTTGAATAGTTAAGAATCAAATCAAACTCTCTACGGATTTTAATTCGCATTACTTTTAACAAAAGCAAAATTTTGACAAAAGCACTTTCAATAAAAGCAATCCGCAAAGGTGATGAGAGCGAAATACGGAGCACGTTTCGAAACGAGAAAACACGAATGGGATCGGAGAAAATTTTCCAAATCTATTAATACAGAAACATTGAAGCCGTTCTCGGGAGCTATAAGATAAGATCCGTATTCACGTATAAGTAACTCGCATCGAATTCGTACTATCTGTTTAGCTTTTCCTTTACTATTCGGATCGCTTTCGGAAATTTCCATCTTCTGATGTACGCGGAGTATTAGTTCCGATAAAGATTGTATAATCTATTCCTTCATTAAAATGCCATTAAGGTCGTCCTCGATGCGCAAATAATTCTCCCGTGGGTATATAATCTTCGAAATAGGATTAGAAATTTTTCGACCGTCGGAGGTGACGCGAAATGAGGGTGCGTCGAATGAATTTTCATAAGTATGGCAATTTGCATTGAATACAAGCCAACCGCGAGAGGAACGAAGTGGCCGTTTAAACTCTCTCATGAGAACTGCCATTGTTTTCAATTAACTTTATTCTAGTATTACCGAAATTTCTGTCATTCTTATCTTTTAATTGAACAAGTCGTGTAAACTCTCTCAAGAGGATTGCCACAGTTTTATTACCACCGAAATATTTCCGTTATTCTTGTCTTTCAATTATTTTATTAGTCGAAAGTTATTTCAAAATATTTATTAATACCTATACTATACTCCTCAGAAATATTGGGTCTATAAATTAAAAACCGGAATTTGACATTAGATGCCAACACTTGTGTATAGGCTGTAGCAAATCATTGACATACACGTAATTTTGAAGCTCGATTCATAACCTGCAAAATCAGTCAACAGTGTTTGATTCGCTTGTGCATCATATCTTTTTCAATCATGGAAAATTTTGAAAATTGTCGAAAGATACAGCATTTGCGGGAAGTTGTGCTGAGTCACTTTTTCGCAAAGAAAACTGCAGCCGAAAGTCATCGTTTGCTCGTGGAATTGTATGGCGAACATGCTCTTGCGAAAACACGGTGTTTCAAGTGGTTTCAACGCTTTAAAAGTGTCGATTTTGACATCAAAGACAAAGAGCGGCCAGGACAGTCGAAAAAGCTTGAGGATAAAGAATTGGAAGCGTTGCTCGATCAAGACTCGTGTCAAACACAAGAAGAGCTTGCGGAATCAATCATAGAAAACAACTGATTCGTTTAAAGAGAGCATTGAAGGAAAATCGGCCAGAATGGGAGACCAGACACGAGACATTGATTTTCCAACATGACAATGCTCGGCCACATGTTGCTAAACCCGTTAAAAACTATTTGGAAAATAGCGGATGGGAAGTTCTGCCCCATCCGCCATATAGTCCAGACTTGGCGCTTTCTGACTACCATTTTTTTCGGTCGATGCAGAATGCACTTTCCGGAATACGCTTCACTTCAGTCCAAGGCATCAAGAATTGGCTTGATTCGTTCTTCGATTCAAAATATGACCGGTTTTTTTGGGATGGCATTCACAAATTGCCAGAAAGATGGGGAAATGTTGTAACTTCCGATGGATAATACTTTGAATAACAGAATTATACAAGATTTTCTTTAATAAACGCTCAAATTTCCTAAAAAAAGTCCGGTTTTTAAGTTATAGACCCAATAATTGCACAAAAAATTCTGGAATAATTGCCAGTGTTTCGTTACGCACACTTTACGGCGCGGGAACGCGAGCTGATAATTGAATCGCGTTGTGATCGTAGTGTCGCGGTCGGGACAGGTGCACCAGTTATCCTTTAAATGCTCGCAAGTCCACATTTCGATTCCCCCGGTTCGTGGAATCGCTTCTACGAGCTATATTCTTCTCGCAAATATTTATTTCAGCGCATGGAGTTGACGATTGTATAGAAGAATTTATAGAATTTCGAAAACACGATCATTGTGAAATCGGGTATCGCGGTCATCCGATCGCGTATTGATTATGGATAAGTTAATCGGAACTCCGTAGTACTGTATTTCCATTCGGAATTAATCATTGTTATTGCTTTAGCCGGTAGTTTCACAGGAATAGAGAATCTGTCCTGTTCTCGAAACGCGGATCACAATAAAGTTCAATTTGGACGCCAATAATCCGTGACTCGGCCTGTCGTTTTCACTTGCACCCCGGTCGACCGTTGTCGAACGTCCTGTCGCGGCGTTGCATACCGGAACACCCACGCGCAATCACCCATTGCGGTTACCTGGTCCCAAAGTACAAGCTGCGAATACTGTTTCGACGCGTGCGTGGAATTCCCTTCCACCCATGCTCCTCTTCCGCGGAATGCAATGGAAATTTTCAAAATTGCCTTGACTCAGTCGTGCAGAACTCGCCCTTATAGTTCGTGGGACCGTAAAAACGTTAGAGTACAAGCCCGCTATTACACCAGGACCAGGGATCCTAACCAACGCCTAACCCGAACCGTAACCCGGGTTATACATGCGCGGTTACTATAACCCGCAGTAACCCTTTTTTATCTCGGGGAAAACCTTGTATAGGCTATCTCCATTCCTGGGGGAAGGAATGGAGGGTGTGTGAGACCCTCCTCGACGGACAGGTGCGGCTATGCACAGTTCCGCCGAGGCCAACTCACTAAAAACCCCGCGCCCGCCTAAGCTATGTAGAGAGGTGCCGGGATCTCGCGGAACTCAACCGGTCACCTCTCTAGCTACATGCCACCCCGGAGGAAGAGGAGTTTGTGAGACGCCTCTTCCCCCGACCTTAGATAGATAGATAGATAGATAATGCGTTTGTCGGGGACGAGTGGATCGGCCACTCCTCACTTCCTTAAGGCACACCGGTTCTTTCATCACCAGTTTCACAATTGGCGCTACCGACCTCGGCCCAAGTAGGATTGCAATTATCCTTCGTTTTTCGGCCCTCCTCTGTTTTATTAGGCCCGGGCCACTTTCAGATTCTTTGACCTACTAGACGGGACGGTCATCGTTGATGAGATCGGCCATTCTACCTAATAATTTAGAGTTTTTGAGCTGGTTAGAGCTCGGAGTGTACGTTGGACCGACTCACCTTCAGACCTGCAGGGTGTCTCGCCTGTCTGTTAGCTACCCCCAGCTTCACCTCCGTTCATCATGTTGGATGCATCAAGTTATAATTCCCATCCCTACTCTATTCTCTGGCTATTCCGAGAAATACTTAGTAAAAGTACTAATAAAATAGTCCCTAGTCTGCGACTCTACTTAAAGGTTAGGTTAGGTTCAAAAAGCAAGGGACCGCGAAAGGAAATTTGCCATTGGGAAGAAGTTAACACAACTTGGGATTAGATCCGACTTCATCGAAATCTCGGCTGCACCGAGATATCAATTCCATGCGGTCCTCTCTTGCCTAGCCTAACATATCTAAGTGGGTAAGAAGGGTTCGTGCTTTAACTTTGCCGAAATTTGTTCTTTAAAGAGAACTAATATCAGCGTCATCAAAGTCTCCCTCCTGGGGGGGGGGGGGCTTGATGCATCCTAGATAACGTGGCTGATAGTTTGGATGTGTCCACCATCCTCAGGGTTCAGTGGGTGTTCAGCAAATAGCTCCGTCCACCAAACCTCCCCCCTTATAAGGTTTCTATTCTTACCATTTGTTATAGCTGCATATGCGTATAGCAGCACCTTATTATAGAGATTATCTCCCCCGACCCTAACTAACTTGTACCCCAAGAGGAGGGACCCTCTTGGTGTACCCATCCCTGGAGCCTTCGAATGGGATGACCGTAACCCCCTGTGTTGGTTCATCCCCAGCTCCCGGTGTCTTCGTGGTCTGCTCGGAGTCGAGGGCTCCCGCAGTAACCCTGGAGGAACGGTTCTCAAGTAGCAACCAGAGCGGGTTACACATTTCAAACCGTACCGGTTACAAGAACGGGGTCCTTACGTATCCTGGGCCTTTGAAATGTAGGAAAATAGTATGCAATTGTAAAAATGAAAACATAATATTTAGCGTGTATGAACTGAATACATAATAGATGCATGAAAATAATATAATATAATATTAAAGCACGCAAAAATATATAAAAATTAAAATTTCACTCTTCTATAATAATGTCGGAACCGTCAATTCGTATACTGAATTTCATGGGATTCTCAACACCTTATATACATATTCTGAACTTAACAAAATACGATCGGGAAACAGTCAGGACGCTGAAGTGGTAGGTGCAACAATGTATGATTGAGGCGTCATTTGTCACGCTCGCAGAAGCGATGGCTCTATATTTATAAAAATATATTTAAATGCATTAACTCAATGCATATATTTTTTAAGTATTATATTATTATTGCATATTATTGCATATTAATATTATCATAATTAGTAGACAGTAAATTTATCGTAAATATCCGCTACATCTCAGAATCAGTATCAGTAACCCGCTTTGTAAGAGCGGGTTAACCAGGTTAACCGTACAACGATGTCTTCAGTAACCCGGTTACGCGGGTTACAAGAACCGAACCCGGTTACGGTTAGGATTAGGATCCCTGACTAGGACACTGGTGGCGTAACCAAGTTGCAAAAATTGTTGCCTATCTGGTGTACGGCATCGGCCACCGGCCGGGCAACATTTGGCGGCGCTGACACCACCTTTGGTGGTATTTTAGGGGGCATTATTTTGCATGTAGAATATTAGACTGCAGCATCGCGAATTCAGGGCCGAATTAAAATTTTGTAGCAGCCACATAAGTCAGTTCAGACCAGTCGGACAGAATATTGTTATATTGTTACTATTGGGATGGGTTAAAAAATAAACCGAACTACAGCCTATTAATTTAAACACAAACTTATTTGAAACGCGAGCAAAGAAGGCCGTCGAATTACATTGATAGTTAAGGAGGCCCTAAACGATCAATAATTTTGATCAAACGATTGAGTCAATCGATTGACACGCGCTTGAATCAACCAAATTAAAATATAAATTACAATTTTTACGGGTTTCTAGACGGTCAATCACGCTTGACTCAATCAATTGATTCAATCGTTTGATCAAAATGATTGATCGTGTAGAGCGTTCTTAAGACTCGAAGTGAGGAGACGCAGCAGAGTAAAACAAAATAGAGAACCACACGTTGTTCATTTATTATAAAATCAAGCAGGCCTGTGAGATCATTGACCTCTTGTGTATCACCTGTTTACAGTGATTTTTTTCTTATTTATTTCTTATTAACATCCAATAGTTACGCAGATTTGTGTCTACTATTTTTAAACGGAAATGCCTGCCAGACTTCGTCCCAAATGTAAGAAGCAAAGGCATTTCCGTTCGAAAATAGTTGACACAAACCTGGATAACAATATTCTGTCCTACTGGCCTGAACTAGCTTATGTGTATCCGATCATAAAGGTTAAGCGTTCGCAGTCGGGACCGAACGCGGCACTTAACTGTGCAAAATGCTCGAGTATACTCCACTGTATCGAAATTTACGCAATCTAGTTACTAATATTACTATTATTATTCATTGATTGCTTTAAACCGTATAAAGTTTCTATAGCGTATACACTACAAATTATATTATATATATGTCGGGACGTGACGGCAGCGACGCAACCATTTGGAGTTATACGCCCGCGTACGATTAAGTTTAGCTTTAAAGTAACAATTTAGATATTTA
>CM052336.1:25198126-25222602 GCA_028455595.1 Lasioglossum vierecki | reverse complement strand
ATTGGTTTCCAAACAAACCACACAAACTCTCTCCTCGTTTGTATTTTCCGATTTCACTGCTCGAGTTTTCTTTATTTTATTTTTTCTATTCGTTGTTTTAAAGTTACTTTTTAAATTCTTCTTTTCATCTCTTATCCGTTTTTTATTTTCTTTTTCTTCGACCAATAATTTATGAGATTGTAAAGTAAGAACTTCACTCTTTTCTGATTTACTTTTTTTTTATTCTGATCGCTTTTTTGTTGCATCAGGCAACGGATACAATTTTTAAATATCAGCAGCAGAGGTACTAAGTGCACTTCTCAAGCTCATTTCTCTTGTAATAACTTTGCTTAACGCAGTTTTTAAATCCTTTTCATTCCATAAACCTCGTTTTTCTGATGTCCATGTCGTTGCTTAGGTGTATTTTTAACGACTGAAAGTAAGATAATAAACAATATTATAAATACGAACATACAATAATGTTACTGTCCGATAATAGGGACCAGTGAACGCACTGAAAAATAATATTTTTCTGAAATCAGTTCACTTTATAGAAAAAACAAAAAGTAACTGAAAAAGTACTTACCAGAATTTACAATAACACTGATCAGGTGTCTTTTATTCACGACAATTCGATAGATATAACACTTTATAATTTATACGATACACTGCTTTCACGTTGAACGCTAACAATTTCAATGATTTTAATGGCTTTGATCACGTGACAGAAACGTGTAATTTCCGCACGTCGTTTGTTTTATCCTTTCCTTTGTTTTGACGGTTAAAACGACTTTGTTGCAATTCAGATTATTGAGATACAGCTAATGTCCGATATTAGATGCCGTTCGGGGCTAGGGGAACTCCCCCTACATTTCGCGGGATCCACACGTGGATTTTAATATTTGCACGATCGACGGAATTATTAGCCTAATCGTTTTCGTCGACCGTGCCGCCGTCGAATCGTGTTTTTCATTGTCCGCAATATTATTTATCTTCGTTATCGCGTTAACGTCGGACGTAGGGGAAAAGTTTCGCCTGGGCGAATCGAAGAATAATACGCTCCGGTTATGAGAAAGAAATTATTCCTCGTTTCGCGAACGAGCCCTAAATATTATCGACGGAAATGAGGGTGGACGTGCACCGGAACGACCCTCGTTTTTCCTTTATTCTCCGTATACATAGGATGTTGCCTGTTTTACTCTTCGCTGGCGTCGAAAAAATTAACTGCCGCGTAAAATGTGTTACGGGGTCCTCGCCGGAATACTTTCGTTCTTAGATCTGCCAGTGTCGATCCATTACCCGAATGAACGAGTTCACGACACCCTCGGATGGCTGAATAAATAAATTGAAATTTAATCCGAAAAAATAACGATCGAAATAAAGATATAACGACACGAATTGTCTCGCTGTTGCGCGAGACAGGCGAGTCGACCTTGCCGCGACCTTCGAGTCTCTCGCGATCCAATCACAATTTCGTTCTTATTTTTGACCGCATTACGATATCATTTTCTGGAGTTATTAGAGTCGTTCGGAAAGTCATTTCGTGGAGAGATGGCATTACTTCCATTTGTTATTACTGGTTTATGCAATTTGCGACCTAATGTAACGACCTAATATTCAAGTAAAACTAAATAAATTGTTAATAACAATCGTTAAATGATCTCGGCGCTACGGTTCGATCGTAAAAAACAAACTTAACTAAGCAGTTTTGCTAATTATTTTAAGTAATCGACGTTTAACAACTCTCAAATTATCATACTTAATCACACATAAGCAAGTGAGTGAAAAATTGTGAATATGTTTTTCCCTTACATTTAAACATTTAATAGTTAAAAAAATTGTATATTTTCGTGCTTTTTTCATTGTAGTTTTATTTATTCTTTTTTCTTACAGACGCAATTTTAAGTTAATCTTGAAAATGGTCCAAATCAGTGATCGAAACGTTGATTATTTAAAATAATTAGCAAAACTGCTTAGTTAAGTTTGTTTTTTACTATCGAACCGTAGCGCCGAGATCATTTAATAATTGTTATTAGCAACGATACGATCGATATAAGAAGTTTATTTAAATAAATAAATTGTTACAGAATGAAATGTTCGACTCGAGTAACGATCCTGGATCAACGGTGGTCCGGACCAAGCGGATTGGATCTCTGTCGATCGTGAACAACCTGGACGTGCTTCGTCAAAGAGTGCTTCTCGAATTGGCTCGACGTAAAGCGATGCAAGATCAACAGCAGGTCGATGCTAATCGTCGCCTGTTGGACGTGATTGGCAAGAGATCGTTGCCTCTGTTCACTGGAGGCATGAACAAGCCCGTCACGAGAACGAGGAACGGGATCGACTTTACGATTGATCAAGAAGAAAAGATACATGATCGAAGTATGACGCCGGAAAAACTTCCCGGAAGACTGGATGACTGGCTCCAGGTTAACGATGCCGCTTTTCGAGAGAGACACGACGACCAGACACGAAGGGTAATTATTTTTGGGTGTAATGAAGTATATATGTAATACATAATAATATATATAATATATATACAAGGTGTCCCAAAATTCGTGTACTTCCCGGAAATGGGAGGTTCCTTGGGTCATTTGAAGCGACATTTTCCTTTACAAAAATGACGCCAGCGGCTTTGTTTAGGAGTTATTAACAAAAAACACAGACCAATCAGAGCGCGCTTAGAGCAAACGGAGTCCGACTCAGCAACAGGTCCCGCTTAGCGTGGCGGCGCCATTGGCCGAACCAGAATCAATCCGGCTGTAGCCGCGCTCTGATTGGTCCGTGTTTTTTGTTAATAATTCCTAAACAAAGCCGCTGGCGTCATTTTTGTAAAGGAAAATGTCGCTTCAAATGGCCCAAGGAACCTCCCATTTCCGGGAAGTACACGAATTTTGGGACACCCTGTATATAATAATATATGTATATATTATATATAAGTATATATAATAATATATAGTAATAAATCATAAATGTAATAAAGTATAAGTCGAGACAATTGTTTTTATGGCAACGGTTAGGTGAAATAATTCGAAAAAATAACGAACTGTAGTCTGCACTCTCGACTTATCAATACGTGTGATCATCCTACAGTTCAATCTACAAATTGTTTATGGCTTACGGTTACATGAAATAATATATTGAACTGCAGGATGATAATCGATCGCATGTGGATACTGAAGATTACCTCTATTTATTATTTTCAGGTGCAGGCGAACGAATTGCGTGTACTCTAAGCGTCTTCTCAGAAAATACAATGGAATCACAATCGCTATTACGGTTTTTTAACTAACAACACGATTAACATATAGTTTGTGTATTATTCGTAACATTCCTCATGGTTTACCATAGACCCCGTATGTTTTCTGGCATGCAAGAATCATAATTTGAAAACCGTTACATCCGCTGTCCTGCTACTTGCAAATTACTCGTGTACCGAGCACGAAGCGATGTGTGCCAATAGTTTTTAACTCTTTGGACTCGAAGCAGTTTGAAAATTTGAGAATCAAGACGTTTCTTTCAACCCAGAGCATTTTTATTCTATGTAAACTTTTTTATATTGTGCACTTGTTTTCTCGTGAAACAGTTGAGCTTTTTACAATTTATAGAAAACAGACGAATTTAATAATATTCACAACTGTTTTGAATAATGGTATGACAATTTTTACTGGCGCCTCAAGAGTCGCCATTCGAGTGCAAAGGGTTGATAACTCGGGATATTTAAGATAACTGTAAAAATGTTCAAGTATTCCTTTCTCAGTTTCCCCCACTTAGCTACAGATTCATTTTACGATACCCAGAAAAGGAAATATAATAGAAACGACACACGAATCTCTTCGCTCACCTGTGGAAAAGCTCGCGACAAGGAGTCTAAATATTTTATTTATTTTCTATTTTTCCTTTTCGACCACGTGGAATTCTGAAACAGAGCAGTATTATGTGTTGTGATCTTTTCCAAGTCCGTCTAATCGATCACCACCACCACCACCACCACCTTTCCTCACCCTTCGCATAAGACATCCGATGTACAATTTTTCATGTAATTTATTGTAAATGTTACTTCATGTTAATGTTAAGTTTCGAAAGCATGACGATGGCGATACCACAAGGTATTTTATCGTAATTATTTCATTTTAACGGTGACACACATTCCAAACCAATCCGCCGTCGCACGAAATATTATAGTAATAGGAAATTGTACTTACTTGCTGTACGATAACTGTTTTTTAGATACTTATTTATTTACTTGAATGTTTTAATGATTGTTTGTGATAAGGGTTAAATGTTGTATGTAAAAGGAAGAATTGTACACCTAACGCAATGTGATTGTTATTTTAGCATAATCTAATCTTCAGTTTTGTGGCTCGAGGACATTTCCCTCGTACAAACGATAAGTGTATTTGGAAATAAATGTTTCAAAGATATATGTATATTTGCCGAAGCGTCTTTTACGTAAACGATTATTTTCTTGAATGTTATTACGAGTTTGTGTTAATGCTGTTCCGACTACATTCCTTCGCATCGACAGTATCCTTAGAAAGACACGTGACGATGGAATTGATTGTGTTCCAGTCAGTCGATATACCAAAGAAATACTGTATTATGTGGAAATCGATGATTACTTTTTTACGTGTTACTAACGAGTATGTACACTATGTTTAGAACGCTTGCCCCCTTAACAATTACACGTATACACATATTATATCCGCGTACTGCATCGAAGCGTAAATTGTTTTCTAATTGTTCGGATTTTAGTCCTAAGTATTTTTATGCAGTGTTAAAAATACAAATGAAATAAATAAATCACTGATTAAAATGATTCAATGGAACATCTTCTTCTCTTCGTTTAATATCTTTTGTTTATCTGTTGATCCGCAAACGAGATATACGTTCATTTACGAATGATTTCATATCGACAACGTGTTAGAACTATAACGATGTAGCAATGAAACACAGTTAACGCTTCTGATGTTTACGGTGATGTTAGAAAATAGATATTAACTATGTATTATCATTATTTACATGTTATATAACATAACTTGTTAAAAACTGTATATGCATTCTAAAAGTACTGTGCATAAAGTAGATATAAGTTATTTATTTCAAGAAATAATATAATGTTATTTATTTTCGATTTTTCTTTTTTTTATTCTGATATAAATTGCACAAAAAGTAGATCAAATGAAATAAACTTCATTTAAGACTAGCGTGTTGCGCGTTCATTCACCTATCTCTCTCTCTCTCTCTCTCTCTCTCTCTCTCTCTCTCTCTCTCTATCTCTCACCCCAACAAAAAATGTGATAGAACTAATACCATTTCCTACTGTTCTTTAAAAAATTTTATTCTTTTTTTATCCATTATCGATGTTTATATAATACTTAATATTATTATCATTATCATTACAATTACAACATATATCTCATCCACTTTGAGCGAATGATGACCGTACTTTACTTTTCTCTGGAAATATAATGTCTGTCGAACCGTTTCACTGTACAGAGTGTCACAATTGGAAATACGGTAATTATACACATTAGCGACTTCTCTCGTGACCTTGAAATATGTTGTCAAGACCTAAATTTCATCATTCTAAAAAACTCCGCTCGGTCTTAATTTTTAAATATTCGCAAAAAACTGACTCCGCCTTTTCCCAATAGCCGAAAAATAACTCAGACTTAATCAAAATTCATTTAATAGCTGTACAAACCTAACTCTCCGTGTGGTAACAATCCAGAAACGAGGTTCCTTATCGAAATTCGCGAACTTCAAATATGTTATCGCTAAAATATATAATTACCGAAAATACTAATGTACAATACTTTTCCCATGATCACTTTCAACAATATCTCGGGGAAAAAATGAAAGAAAAGTTGTATGCTCTTAGTTCCCATTCCAATTGAAATTTCTTTCCGACGCGTAATCTACTATTGACACATTTCAGTTCTGCATATAAATAATTAATACTCTTTCGAAATATATTTAATAAAGACAAACAGTTCAGGCGACTGTGTAACGTGGCTAGTATTTTAAAAAGTAAAAAGTCGAACTTTAATAAAAGAAAACGTACAGAAGGTAACTTAGAACCGTAAGAAATCCGTGAAATGAAGTATAGTCTTTTATATGGTTGCAATCACAGTTTACGAAGGTCAAGTACAAACACGCTACCATCGGATGCCGAAGCACCAACTTTATCACCTCGACTGTTCCAGCAGACTTCAAATATTCCACCTGTGCCTCTATAACTGTGTACCAACTGACCACTCTGCGAAATTTAATAAAAAGTATATATAATACTGCATAATATAGTAAAAAGAAAATAAATGCAATAGTCTTACCTGTGTGGACCAAATATGAACACATTTGTCAAAACTCCCGCTAGCAAGAAATTTGCCATCTGGACTGAATGCCACGCTGTAAACTGGCTCTGTGTGCTTCGTAAGTGTGTGTATACATGCTCCTCTCTCTACATCCCATAATCTTACTGTTGAATCGAATGATGCGCTTGCTAAAGTTAAATTCATATTTGGATTATGTGTTCCAGGTCCAGTCGGTGACCACTTAATCGTATAGATTTCTTTGCTATGTGCCTGGAGATCGTGCACCCACGTATCCTGTTTCATGGACCAAATTTTGAGACTCATATCGTCCGAACAACTAGCTAACAAATTGCCTTGAGGGTCCCATTTAATAGCATTAACTTCATTCTGTAATTCATTCGGTAGATGAAAACAAATATACTCAAAAAACACATATATTTTTGCCAATTATTTGTATGTACTCACCGTGTGACCTTGGAAGCTTTTGATCGGCTTGTCTACATTAAGTTTACAAACATGAATACATTGATCTGTAGAACAACTAGCGAACGATGTATTTGTTTGCCAATCAACGTCTAAAGCAGGTGCGCAATGGAAACTAAACTGTTGGGTACACTGTCCGCTTTCCGCATCCCATATGATTGTTGTTTTATCCACGCCGGCGCTCAATATGTAATTTCCACGTTTGTTCCACTTTAACGCAAAAATTGGACCTTTGTGCTGACCTAAAGTTGAAGCTAATCTACCATCTGTTTTCCAAATTCTTGCGTAGCCATCGTAACTTCCTGTTGCTAATAAAGTTCCATCGCACTGAAAGAAGAAGGGCAATAAGTGTTTGCTGCTCCTTGCAAATTATTATTCAGGTTCTCGCACACCTCTGATAAATAGAGATTTTTAAACGTAAAACATACCTTCCAATCTAAGGAAGTAACATCTTTATTACTCGGTACTTCTGTGCCACCTTTCTGTATGCAGTGGCGAAGGACGAGTTGATTCGGTGCTTGAGAATTATCAGACATATCCCAAATACGAGCTGTACTGTCTCCGGAACCAGATGCCAAAAGGTCAGTTGTGGGATTCCATGCACATATGAAAACTTCTGATTCGTGACCACGTAATTTTGTAGCTTTACTTTCTGGAATTTCAACTGCACTGGCATTACTTCCTCCACCTGAGCCTTGTTGTTGCTCGTCCACTTCCATTTCTGTTCTATCCCCTCCTCTCTCATTTGTGCCTACACCTTCGTTAGAGGTAACAACTGTAAATTGATGAATACATATTAAATTTGATACACTCTTTTCTTTCAAACACTTTCATGACCAATGTTACGTATACGCGACCAGCAGCAATGTTACTATAATAATCTGTAAAAATGAAACACCCCTCCATGAAAGTGTTATAACAAAATAAACCAATATTGTTCGCTCCTAATTTACGAATATGTTACACCTTGAATATTGAACTGTATTTTGCTATACCATTATTTTCTGGAAGTAATGAAATATATTTTTAGACTAGTTTTTAGACACTAGTTTATTAGGCAAACATTAGATGTTTAGACATCTACTTGAATGCATATGGTAGAACAAAATATAGCTCAAAAACAAATCCGTAAACTAAAGCAGTCCTTTGATTTACCTGGTCTAGAAAGGAGGTCCATAAAATTTGAATACTTTTATAAACCAGGGTGTGCCAGGATCACAAAATAATTGCTAACAAAACAACTAAAATTACCTTCTTCTCCATTTGTGTCTTGCACTTCCGTTTTCATCTGTTGTTTCTGCTGATTGATTTGATTCTGCCTTGACGCAACAACGTCTGGCATAACAGCATCGATGAGGGATAAAGATTCCACCATCCTTTGCTCCGTTCCATCTTCGCCTATCGATATCTCTGCTTCCGTATACTGTAATCCTTTCTGAAGAATGGACAAGAGTGCCGCTGGTGGTACTAAGGCTCCATTTATGTTACTTTGTGATATATGTGATTCTATTCCGAATGTGTATGCAGAATGTTGAAACCCTATTAAAGGAACACAAGCAAAATCAAATCAATATAACAAAATGCGATGGTATACAGTGGAGCGGTGATAAGAGAACAGCGCTCCACTATAATTCTGTACTAACAGAATTTTAACACATAACCATTTTATACAGCAATGCCCAGAGTATGAGAACAAACGTATATATTAAAGACAAAGCTTCTCGAGGGCAAGTACCGTCTTTACCTTTGTATTACAGTGTTTTATCGATAAATAATTGTCCCAGAATTATCCCCACTACCATGGAGTATAATCCTCAGGGGCCCTGAAGCTCGAGGGCCTCAGTTACCAAGAAGTGCAAACATAACTAATCCAATAACAAGACTTCTTTCTTTTTCATTATTTTTCTATGGAACATTCACCGATAGATTCATGATATTCTTATAATGAAAATGATACCAAATATGATACAATTCCGATGATATTTACTTGTGTAGTGAATAATGAAAGTTTCAAACACAAGAAAGAACAGTGTATGGGAAAGCCTTTGAACTGTGTCAGGTTCACACGATTAAATATCATCGGAATTATATCATATTTGGTATCACTCTCATTAGACAAATGCCATAAATATGTTGGTGAAAGTCCCATAGAAAAATAATGAGAAATAAAAAAGATTTTGTTATTGGATTAGTTATGTTCACACTCGAGCTTCGCTGTCCATTTCTGAGTTCAGCAAAAGTCAAGGAATAGTATCCATGGCTGGTAATTATCCCTTAAACCCATTGCTTTGGACAATTATTGATAAAACACTGTAGTTTAATGTTCTGTAAGAATTTAGAAACAATGTAACACCTATATGTAACAATATTGTACTGCTAAATAAACCTCTTGGTTTAACCCTTAGCACTCAAGTGGTGACTCAGAAAGTCGCCACTAAAAATCGCTATATTATTATTCAAAATCTAGTTTATACGATTAAATACGTTACTATCTAATCAGTTAGTAAAGATTTAAGTATTGGAGGAGGTGTTACATCAATTTCGTATCCGTAAAATAAAAAAAATCATGTACAATGAAATTATTCTAGGTCAGAAGAAATTATTAATTTTCTAGTTAAGATAGTTCCGACTGCAAAGGGTTCAAGCAATAACGAATGATAATGATAACGAAAGGAATTCGAATATTATTGATGTGTATACGAATTGTGTAAGAGAGGTTAGAAAATGTTTGAGTAAACGTACCGGATTCTTGTAGATATCGGTAAACCAAGAAATTGACTTCATCGCTAGAGAAGCTCATTGTTCTTATCCTTTAAGACACTAGCACAACATATTTACGCGAAGTTGCGCCAAAAAATCGCGTTGATCCACGTCAATCGGACGCTGAGATTCCGGAGATTTGCCGCGTCGAGGCAGCTATAGCAAAAGAACACAGACCCATTATTACATACATAGGAGACTACGATTGGGCATGAAACCACAAACAAACGGTGTGTTCGGAAACGGTATACCTTCGTGCCTCGAACGTAACTCCGTCCTGTTTCAAAACCGAGAAAAGAAAAAGGATGTACCGACAACACTAACTCGCGTAGTGTTTTCAGACGTATTTATTATGTAAACAATATTATACTTGTGCAACAATATAATAATGACCTAGAGCATTGACAGTACGAAATCATACACGGTACCTCACCAAAACAGAACGTGAGCAATGTCACAATGACCATTTGGGGATTATTTCAAAAAGTATAAATCATAACTTGTATTATTTACAATTTACAGAAATATGTCAATGCGTCTGCGACCTTTAACTCTGCTCACAAGAAATTTATTGCTTCGAAAAGGTTTGTATCGCAACCGCACCAGTAGATTTCGATTTCACAGTTAACTTTTACAGTTAGATTGGAACGCGTATTGTTAAAATAGTAAATAGGTTAGTTTTGAATAGAACGAAATATAAAATGAAAATGTGCATACGTTCATTCATAACGTGAACGGTGTGCATCGAAATTTGGGACTTAATTTTATGCGGGCTTCATTTACTATTTATTTTGTGAAATCGTCTACATATTTATCTTATTGCTTCAGTGATATGTAGACTGCGGATCTTTATGTAAAATAAAAATTGTTTGTTCAATCATCTGACCACTGTTTCAAATTATCATAATCAGCAGAAGTATTCAAAATTTTTTAAATGTTATAATACTAATACAAAAAAAGAATCGTGGAAACAAGTGAAGTAGAACAATATACATGCATGCGTATATCTAACATAATTTATACACTTTCTTCCGGCGTTAATTAAAATGTTCTAGACAATTGGATCTTCATTAGTGAAACCTAATTTGAAATTTGTTTCTAGCACGTGTATAATAAACATTATCCACTAAATATAAACTTTTCCACAGTTTATCTGCAGCTTTCGACAAGTACATGTTTTATGACGCAATATGTAATAACTATACTTGTAATACGAAATTCACTGATAACAAAAATGACTGTCGAAAATTATCGCTTGTATTGTATATTAGCAAACACGAAAGCTAACACTTGAAATATCAGCGTTATATCGAACAATATACTTGAATCGAGATTGTTCGTAAAACGTAGTCGCATGTTACCTAGTTTTACTGTATAGTGCAGAAGCCACGTGTCATCGTAATAGCGTAATTATCAAATCTGAACGCCGGAGGACCTGATTGGTTAGACCAAGGTCACGAAATCTGATCGTCCATATCTCAAAGGAACAAGTCGTGTGTGCCGCTTCGAGTTCTCTCCGACGTATAGTTGCATAGTTGCGAGGAAAGCGCGGCAAGACGGATCGTGTTGTTTTTTTGTTACCGGGATCACTGTTCGATTCCACATTCTGTTTAACTTGTTTTTAAGGAACAATTAGAAGAATGAGTGTGGAGATTGATAAGGAGGAATTAAAGAAACGTTTGACGCCGTTACAGTGGCATGTAACGCAAGAAAAGGGCACCGAAAGGTACGTCAGACGTGAATTGAATTTTCTTATTACGAAGTAACGCATGTGTCAGATTATCATCGTACGCTTTAGAAGTCGTACGAGGCTGATGCAGGTTTTCGTTTCGCGAGACAGAACTTCGAACAACTTGAAAATACACACGTATATTTACGCCGCTTTGTGCGTTGTTTATAAGAATTTTCAACACCGGAATTGTCCATTTCGTTTAAATGCACGATCAGAGTGTTAGTAATAATTTAATTTTGCAATTTGTAATCGCGTATGCATACGCGAGTCAAGTATTAATTTTGATCAGCTGATCAAATTTACCGATCTTTCATGTACTTTTTGGATGATTCTTAAACAGGAGAGTAGCTCAACAGAGAATCATCGTAATTCTAATTGCATACTTTCTAGAAAATTCAAATATTTATGATCCAATTTTCCAAAAATATCAATACGGTGGAAACTGGTTTACTTTTAGATGATGTGCGATAAAAATAGATTTTTCAAGAGCATGTGTCGGTTTGACTTTGCGTCATGACCGAGCAGTGTAAAAATAAAACATAGGTGTTCATAATTAACTTCCTGCCTGTGCATGCTTGTCCACGACGCTAACCATCTTTCCTTCCCTTTTTAGGCCCTACAGTGGTTGTTACAACAAATTTTATGAAAGAGGCACGTACACTTGTATAATTTGTGATCAAGAATTGTTCTCCTCCGATACAAAATATGATAGCGGCTGTGGTTGGCCTGCGTTCAACGAAGTATTGGAGCAGGGACGAGTGAAGTTAACCAAAGACACAACACATGGTAAGCGGATTCATGAATCTTACTTTTATCGATAAATATTTTTTAGAATTATGCTCGGTTTCTTAGTACAATAACAATATTTATTACATATATATAATATTACACTCATTAAAAGTATCTGCTTAAATGGTAGATAAATAAACTCTATGACGCGAACATCTGTTTACATACAATAGTATCCAGTATTGTTCATACAGATTATTGGAGTTTTATTTATTTACCATACTTAAACATTCTTCATTATTTTTCTTACATTCATACTTTCACAAATACCTATCCTAAACTTTTAGTTCTGCCGTTCCCAAGCCTTCCATAACTCACACTTCGTTATATTTTGTTTATTCTTTGTTATATTTTATAAACAGCGTGAACATGTACGATTCAATTAATATTGTGTTTCTATTATTCAAATATTTTATTATAGTATACTTCAGAGATGCACGAAAATTTGTATGATAGATTTATTTTCTCATAACATATTTATTAAGAATTGAGAAATCTTTGTTACTATTTTATGACAATTATATTAGTATATAAAGAAGGTAATATTCCTCCTTCTCCTGTACCTTGCATGCTAATGCTTAGAGTGTGATTGTGTTAGACTTACATCATCTATTGTGTGAAACTAAGATCATAGGTGTATAGTAAAACATAATTTTTTGTTCTATTTCTGTATGAGAGAAAGGATATTAACATATCTTGCTATTTCATCGAATTATAGTTAACATGTAGCTTTTGCTTTTACATAATGATTTTAATAGACATATTACTTTTATGACTTCAAGCTTACAGTATACAATTGATCCATTACATCTAACATAGTATCTCAATTCGTTTTTCAAAACTATATGATTTATACGTACTTCTGTAGTCTTTGACACTGTCTCGACACTATTATTTGTATCTTTTATTTTATTTTGTTTATGTTATGTTTATAAAAGTATGTAGACAAATGTAAAGTATTATGGTTATATGAAATGCAATACCATTGTAGATTATAATGATTATATTTTGAAATGTCCTAGTCATTTTTCAAGAATTTGATAACAATTTTAATTTAGTTGTACAGTATCGATATAATTAAATATGGAATCGGAATTCAAAGAGATCTTCAATGGATGAGTAAAGCAAGAAACATGATTGTGGGTATTGATTATGCGTAGATTGTGTAGTTATTTCTTATTTTGCTGGTTATTTAAAGAATACAATACGATACAAGCTTCTTGTTATATTTGAACCTTTTATTTTTACAATTAAACCATTTAGAGCAGAGGTTTTAATATTTGTTGCTTAATATTCGTTACTATACCTACTGCTTTGAATAATATTAATTCATTTTGTTTGGTGCTGCTATTACTGGAAAGCATTTAAAGTACACAAAAGAAAGGTGTTGGTCTGTGTTTAATCACACTCTATTATTCTATTTCCTTTGTCTTCCTATTGCTCCGCTACCACCACTTCACTCTCACCATTGACACACAAAAACTGCGTCGACAATTGACGCACAGTTGGTGGAAATCTACTACTGCTGATCGCAAACCCAGATATGGTGCGGACTGAAGTAACCTGTTCGAAGTGCGGCTCACATTTGGGGCATGTGTTTAACGATGGTCCAAAACCCACGAGGAAGCGATTTTGTATCAACTCCGCATCGATAAACTTCCATTCGGCAGGAGAGGAGAAGAAGACACCATCATAAGACTAGCGGAAAAGGAACTTTAACTAAGGTTTTAGGAAAAGAATGATAAAGTCCAACTTGTACTGAGAAAAAGTTTATATTTCTTAACGAATACCGACTGCATATGATATTTTCAATTAGATTTTGCTACTACCTTTTGAAAATTTCGTTACTTTTTAAAATGAAAATATGTAAACATCGTACATAGCAAAACGTATTTTTACTTACGTTAAATATTACGGGCAATACTTTCATGTATATTGAATATTTATTACGAGCAGCTTCTCCGTCTATACTGTATGAATGCTAAATTCATCTCGAATTATGTTAGAAGCATAGATTCCATACGAGAATATAAATATGTGTATTTATGCATAATGCAGTGACAAATTATGTCATATTAATTTTTGCAACACTAATCTAATCTTAAGATAGCCTTGAATCTGTAAATACACACTAAATGAATAAGATACTACATTTAGAGTGTGTAAAATATAAGATCTAATAAACTAATGTAAAACGTATAAGAAATAATTCGCAAAAGCATTCAGTTATTTTTTTATATTACATGTAACGGGCATAATATGTAAATAACAATAACTATTTATTTGTCAGGGGAAACCGTGAAAGTGCATTGTAAATTTTGTTGTCCTGTTTATTAACTGTACGTTATTTAAATGGAAAATATTTACTATCTGTATCGAACTCGCATGAGAAGGGATGGATCACATTGGAACAACAATTCTTTTGTTATAAAATGTTTCCTTATATTGTAACGTTTCAAAACAAACTAAAAGGTGTTACAGTACAATATATATGCAAATTCTAGGCATTATTTTTACAATAATTCATTATCCATTTCCTGCTTTCCTTCGTTTTTTTTTTTAAATTCGACACTGTTTAAGTTAAATATTAGCTTTTCCTGAGAACCAGATTCTCTACCAAATTCTCTTGCGATAACAAATGCCAATTTCATAGAAATATAGGTACACCGTTTAAAACGACGTTTTCGATAAAAACTCGAAAGCTGAAAACTTTAATAATAAAATATGTAAATAATATAACGGCTTCGTCGGTAGGCCTGATTTCTTGTTCTATATTGAGATCTCAAAGCATTTTCAAAAACATCATAAAAAAAGAAGAAAGTTACAAAAACATGCGAGTACGCGTGCTCGTAACTCGATTTGCATAGGAACCTATTTCGTATAGTTCTAAACCGACCAGAAGTAAGTTTCTTACGGAGATACATAAATGCACTTGGAACAATAACCGAAACGTAAGGACCGAGAACATTTATCCTTGTCCACATTTTTATCCGAGTCTTGTTTGCAACAATTGATATTATTGCGATTTGTGTGTACTAACAATAAAATAATAACAATGATTCTAAATTGGTGAATGGCGCTCAGTTTTATTATGATAAGGCATACTGATACAACTTTTTGTACTTGGGTTCATTCAACAAACAACGAATCTCACTCAGAATGTTCACATGCCTAATCGTAAACCTGCTATAATAGTCTTACGTGGTATTTAAAAATATGGACAAGTAAACTTTGCACCCCGGTTCGGCTCGATTTACAAATAAAAATAAATCTTATATAGATAGCTGCTTCAGCTGAAATATGCTTAATCACCGCCGCAGTAATACAATTACATAAAATGGACGTTTCTTTTTTTCCCTTCTACAGATATTTGTGAAAATGCAGGACCTCATTCAGTAATGTCCGTTCGTGTTAACGTCAATTTCGACCCTGGATCGCACGCATTTCTCTTCTGTTTGTATTGTTTACACAAAACGCATTCCTTCGTTAATACTAGACGTGCACAGTTACTTTGTTTCTCCTATACCGCCAAACATTGCTTACAGTTCCCGAATAGTTTAGAACGCATGCTGAAACGGCGGGAGCTGATTCACGAAAATCGAGACAAGTCTAACAGGACTATAAAATGTAATCCTTGATTCGTTATAGGTAAACATAATTACCCTTCAGCATGTAATTCTAATTTCGGGCGTAAGCGCGCGTTGCAAAACTGAGCTGCTTCGTCTGTCACAAGTATAATTAGACATTATTCAATTATTATAAAAAGAAAAACTAATCAGGCTTTTTAATGATAATATTACGAAAACAATAAACTTAGTAAATGATGAATACATTATTGCATATACGACTCTTTTATTATCAAATGATGTATGCTTTCCTTGCGCTTGTTCTTTTTCTTTTCCTCATCGTTTTATATGCAATATATCATTAACTTCCTCGATATCTATTATACTCTCACATTGCGTCCATTAGCGGTACTTTACAGTAATGTTCTACACGTAATGATGATGAAAAGAATTAAAAAATGACAAGTCTGAAAAAGTCTGTGTTCCTTAAACTAAAACGTCCAAGGCTTCCGCTTCAGCAATTAATATATGTTTATGGTATAATACAATTAGGAAAGACATTAATTATTAGGTTTAGTGTAGTACAACCATATAGAAATCTTGTCCCGTACAATCGTTAACGTAAATTCATGTATATCTTTCGTTATCTTCTCGGTCGATTTACGTGTACGTCTGTGTCTGTTCGTATTTTCTTTTTTTTTTAAACAAAATATTAAATTATCCTGCTGATGATTCAAGATTACAAGGAATCTAGCGCGAGTTTTTTCACGTCTCTAAACATGACAAGACAGGCACTTTATAATGTCACAAAATGCTCCTATATCTGAATCTTGTTTTAAAATTTCGTCACTTATCCGTTCGTTTCTTACAAGACACGTTGAAGACATTTTTACGTTTTTTTCTTTTTCTTTCTTTTTCTTACGACCTGTATTGGAGAACACACGTGTTAACAGGACACCCGTCCATGCATAGAAAGATGTTTTAATAACTAATATATTTTAGTAACAAGGTCAATGTCTCAACATGTCTCATGAGCGATGCAAATGAGAAAAGTACTTATGTTTTATCTTACAATTACAAGAAAATGAAGTAACATTAAATAAGACTCGCGTATGTTGAATTCATCGTGAACTTTTTTTCGCTACACGGTAAAATCAATTCTTCTTGAAATTATATACACGTAAATGTAATGCACGGATTGCAAATGTCCAAATTGTAAAAAGTATCGATTAATGATCATTAACTTAATACAACGTAAACGAAGTTCGCTAACATTCATCCCGACAAGAACGTGATCTCTTGAGAACGTTTAAAACAAGTTAGGCTATCGCTTATTATACCTACACGTCATACTGACAGACCAAAGACTGAAAACATATTGCTCTGTTCTCCGTAACTTCGTTCAAAAAATATAAGTCTGACACGAAGACCAATTTTTTCTTTTTTTCTTTCTTCCTACGATTTCTTGTTAAACCATAATAATGTATTAGAATAGGTCCTATGTACTTGTTCACATTTCTTTATGGTATTATCTAATAAGGTTTTTCGCTATAAATAATGTATGTTTGTAGCTAACTCTGATCTTCAATTTTTTTTTAGAGTCAGTAATACTAGTTTTTTTCTTTATATCTTTAGAAAATAACTGACAGTCGCTTGGAAGTCCTCGACGGCAGTTCGATATTGGTACAAGAGCTCTTCCTCAGGCAACAACCTATTCGTACAATTCTTACTTTTTCCCTTTTGAGATTATTTTAATAAGACATGGCGAGCTCATTGTCACCAATAAAAACTCGTCGAGGAGTGCAAGATTTCTGCCGTCAGATCGTTCACAGTTCTGATTTAACTTTGTTTCTCCTCGCAACATGCGAGAATCGAGCAATTTAAAAACTTTGAAACCATTTCTCGATACTTCTCAAGGTATCGAATAAGTTCTATCTATCTATGACCTATATATATAAATATGTATATATTTAATATGCATGTATATCTATATATATACATATTTATACATTTATATATATGTTTATATATTTATATATGTTTATTCAATATTTATAATATATTATTGAATTATTGTGCCGTTCCGTTTTGGGAGGATGATTCTTTTTTTACTCGCAAACTTAATCTTTCTGGTCGCACTGCATGGCCAGAAATGCCAACAAGAATTCTGCCGCTAATGGCCTTTCGCAGCTTCCTTCGCTGCCATTATTAAAGGTGTTAAGGAAGCAAGCGGCCTTGCTAGTTTCAGAAAAGGATGCTGCAATTTACCAGAAAATATACCTCTTAATCAATTTTGTTCTTCTACTACAGGTTTCACACACCAAATACACCCTTTTGCAAATCAATTCCAACCTTTTACAAATAAAGCGTTTTTAGATGAGTTGTAAAAAAATCAAATTAACTATAAATTAATTGTTAAGACATTCAAAATTTTATTTACATTTGGAAGCGATTACAAACTCGTTAACTTTGTAATATATAAAAACGGTGTGCAAATATGTATATCAATTGTAGCCATTTTCTGATTAATAAGTTTTAAAAATGAAAGTACATAATATGTATTTATTGAAGCCCATTGAGTCTTAATTAATTTGTAAAAGCTTAAATTTTATTTGCAAGAGCATGAATTTCTAGTGCAAAACCTATAACTAGAGGTGTGCGAGAACCCGAAAATGTCGGCCGAACGGGACGAGAATTTCATTCGGGATCAAGACGGATTCTGAAATATATCGGGATATATTGGGTAAGCATATTCTGGTTCGCGATAATGGTAACCGACATTTTTAGGTTCTCGTACACCTAGTGTATTGACCTAACGGTTTAACTTTCTAGTCTAGAAATTCAAAAAGGAACCATTATGTTTCATTTCCTTAAAGAACGTACTATGCCATAATATCAAAACAACTCATTATTTTGGTTATTAATTCTAGTTGCTGATTCATGTATATTTCTCATAATTTAATTCTGTAGTAAAAGAAAGGCTCGAAATTTAGCTTGAATACCGTGTTCTAGACTAGAATAACCCTTTAATCCCGACACACAGTATCCACGCTGTACAATTATACTAATATATAAATATGTGTGTAGTACAATGGAATTACCTTGAGTAATTCTGAAGCTGCCGATCGTTTTTCGACTTCAACCTCTAAACATTGATCTAAGAAATCTTGAAAAATTGCCGATAATTTATCCTTCTCTTTAATTTCGGGTTTACCATTGGTTGCAATCAAATACAATGCTCTCAAAGGATTCTCGTTCAAATATGGTGGCTCTCCTTCTATCATTTCAATAGCCATTATACCCAATGACCAGATATCCACCTAGAAATTCGAAATCACTGATCAGTAATGCGACGAATTTGACACGTTCTGTTTCCGTTCGCGAATTATATGTACCTTCGGACCATACTGTTTTCTTGTAACTACTTCCGGTGCCATCCAATATGGTGTACCAACCATGGTAGTTCGTTTACTTTGTTCCGGCGAAATTTGTGCACAAAACCCAAAATCTGTTAGTTTCACCCCGCCGTCTAACCCAAGCAGGATATTATCAGATTTAATATCTCTGTGTATAACTTGATTACAATGCAGGAACTCCAAAGCTTGCAGGACTTCTCTACACACAGCTGCTATTTGACCCTCATCCATACAAGTCTCAGTCACAACATCAGTCAAACTACCGCCAGGCAAATATTCCATAACTACCCATAATTCTTCTCCTACGAGGTAACTATCCAAGTAATTTACAACGTTCGGATGTTTGTTCTCCCGCATAACCAATATCTCGTTTATTATCAACTCTTTCTTCGGTTGCTGTGAAAGATTCATTTGTTTTATTGCAACTTCCATCCCGGTCGATGTTTCGATTGCCGTATACACTGTTCCCGAAGCACTGAAAAATAGATGAAAAAAGAATGTTGACGCATTTCAAGATAATTTTTTGCATACAAACTAGAATATACCAGAATGTACCAGCATGTACCAGAATAAATAAAAATATACTAGAATATACCAAAATATATTAGGATATACCAGAATATACGAGAATGTTACAACTTACCCTTGACCTATTTTTTCCATTTTCGTGTACTTTCTATTAGGATCGCCTACGCTTACAATTGTTCTCAGTTTCTCTAATATCTCATCATCCGACATTTTTTTCTTTCTTGCTTTATCGCTTTGCGTCGGTCTCGTTTGATCAGTCGTTGTAGATGTAGGAGTAGCTTGATTCTTGTTTCTATCCAATTGCGATTGGTGTGGTTGTTGTGGTGTTCCATTTCGTTGAGGTGAACCTAACGTTGTGTTTATCGGCGGCGGTGGTTCTTCTTCTATAGGCTTTGTATACTGTCGCAAGAAGTTGTATTATTGTACTCATTCGCGAAAATACACAAAATAAACAGTACTATCATTCACGTGGACGTAGACGTCGTTACTTACAATTGATTTTGTACGTTCCGGTCTAGCAGAAATTGGAGGTGGCGGTGGTTCATCTTCCTGTTCGGAACTGGTTGCACAAGCATCTGTTGGCGTACTACTGGGACTACTGCTACTTACTCTGTAAGTTTATTGTTTCTCAGCGAATATTTAATCGCGCCGGTTGAAAACTGTGAAAAAGACTCACCTGCTGAGCGAATGTTGAGAATGAGAACTTCCAGAAGCCTGTGACATTGCTTGACCACGAATGCTTCCTACTCCGGTTCCAACACCTATACCCATGCTTCTGGGACTACTTGCTCTTTCAATGGGAGCTTCAAAAGCAATCACATGTTTTTAATTTATATTCGCTAAATTATTAATAATTAGAGGTGTGTGAGAACCCGAAAATATTTTTGGATTCTCTCACATCTGTGTTTAACCCTTTGCACTTGGAGCTATTTTAACTTGAAAATTAAACATTTCTTCCGACCTAAAATAACTCCATTCTATATGAGTTGTTTCTCGATTTATGAATATAAAATTGATATAATACCTCACACATTACTTAAACGTTTAGTAAATAATTACATAGCATCGTATTTAATAATGTAAATAATATTTTGAATATTGGTACAGCAATTTTTAGTGGTAACTCTGAGTCTAAGACCATTCAAGTGCTAAGGGTTAATAATATGAATTCATCCTTAAAGAAATGATAGCTTACCAACTACTCCAACCATTTTTGTTGTTGTCATGTACTTGGAACCTTTTGTTTCTTTACTGCTACTGTCATACCAATTCAGAACATCTAATACGGCTTGCGGATTCTTCTTCTGTTCCTGTTTACTGATGTTACTAGACATAAGCAGCCTCGCCCAAGCTTCCGGCATTCCCTAGGATAAGACACAATGTTTTAGCATAATAATTTATAATATTGTATATACATATACATGTAAGAGTAGAAACAAGTGATACAGGATGTATTTAATCGCAAAGATGAATTCTCAAAGTTTTGGAAACTAAGAGAACATTGTGCAAATATAAAATATTTCAGAATCTAATTGACGTACGGAAGTAAGATTTTAAGCATTCAAACCAATGTGAAATTTTGTGTCGCCAGAAAGCAATAATATCGAATGCAACGTTGACTAAAGCGTTTATTATTCTACTAAAGCAGCTATGCCTGTAATCTATTATAAACTCCAAATTTTGAATGACAAAAAAGAAAAATAAAGAAATAAATAATAATGTAACTTTATTAACCGCAACAGAAAACAAACAGTTAAATTATGTGTAGATACAATAAAAAGATGCAGGCAAACTATTTTCTGTCGTTATTTGAAGTTACTTACTTTCAATGGCAGCTTGAAAGAAATACGTGTCTAGTTAGTTTTTCATGTGAAAAAATAATAGGTATAAGAAGCATCAGACAAATTACCAAATTACTTTTCCACAGTGTCCATACACATGTGACCAGGTGATGAAAATTTAATTTATTTTAGGTACGGAAAATCCATCAATATCTTATTTTTTCTAAGAAGAAAGTTCATTATATTAATCCTTACCAATACATTATAGGTCATTCACATAATTCTATGCAATGAATACACGATGAAAATGAGTACATGATTTATATGTATGAGATCTGATGACATTCAAACATAACATGAAACTTGAAATTAAAGTACACGCAAAATTTCATTAACTTCCAACTGTTGCAATGTATTTTACCTTCACTTTATAAGCGCGAAACAATTGTTCAGTGTAGAAGCAAATCGTTTTAATTCTAAACGTCGATCGATCAGTATACATCTTGCAAATGTTTGCAGCTTTAAGTAAAGTAATTTATCAAACCAGTAATGTATTGAAATGAAATAATGTTATTTTTACAGAATATTCATTTGGATACTCCGTACCATTGTATAGTAGCAAAGCAGGAAGCGAGTGCATTTTGAACAATAGTAACGAATTGCGAACAACAAAAAACTTACCGTAAATTCACCAGTGACTGCATCAAATCCAACATGCACCGTGTGTTCAAAGTTGGTGGGGTAACTGATGTTGGGCTTGTCCTTGTTTTCTTTTACCTTCATTTTGCTTTTCAATGTTTTTTTCTTACGTTCGTCAGAATCAGGTTCTTTTGGCAATGGACGCATATCCACTGGTAAATTAGGTGCGGATTCACTCCTGAAACATATCATACATTTTTCAGTACACACGTTATAAAGTATTTATATTCTAAATAACAATCAAAGAGTAACATTCATATCTCCACATAAATTAAGATAATTACTTTTACCTAAAACTAAGAACAATATCATAAATAATATCTTATTCTCGATAAACACAGTAGCATATGCGATTAAACAATACGCAGTTTCTATTAAATCACAAAACCAGTATTTAATACAAGTTATTTATACACAAGTACTATATCTTATATTTTGCTTGCAAGGTGCAGGAGTGCAGTTGCATGGAAAGATTTGAAAGGATGCTCTCCCACAACAGAATGTCATTGCATCTGAACTGTAGGATTTTATTTTTAGCGACTACTAAATTAGTGCCTGTTCCTCTATTTTAAGGGAACGCAGATCTGTGCATATTGCGAAGAAAATAATAAGGAGCTCACGGTATAATAAACTGATATTGGCTATCAGCATATGCCAAACAAGAATGTGTATGTTAGTCAGATTATATTTATACCGTACGATGCACAGTTACAAGTGGTAATTAATCGTTCTATTCTTCGTGAATTCTTCTTATCGGCGTGGACATAATCTACACTGTACTTAAGAAACAGAAATTTATAAACGAAATATTACCTGTTCGAAGTAAGTCGCACAGGAGGTGCGGGGGGTTTATCTTCTTCATCTGACATTTTGTCTCAGCTCCTGTCCCTTTGTTGCCAGTCTATCCTACGTTACTGCGTTTCTCTATCCTTCTACTCTGAGGTCTCCGTCGTGTGGCTGCCTCCTGCCACAGCTGTTGTTCGGATGGTTCACAAAATTCCAAAAAAAAGACTAAGGTTTGGAATCGCAGTGTGTACGGAATCGTCTCTGTTGACAAGACCGCCAACAAGTTCTCTGCGACAGGCCTAACGTCCTAAGAGCCATTCACCCCTACTGCCAAGTAAGGAGGTTGACCGTTCTTTTCCTTTTTTTTTCTTCCGAATTTCGTGGATACTGGCTGACCGACGTTTCTGATACCGGCTCTGTATCACGAGCACGGGCAGAAGGACTTCGGGCGACCGGTGGACGACATGAAACGGGAGCAAGGGACAAAGCCCCTCCTCCGCGAGTGACAGTTTTGCAAAGCTAATCGACGTCGCTCGTTTATGGGTTTTGTTGAATTGCGCGAGTACTCGCTCTGGCGTCTTCGATCGGGTCAATGTCGTGGGGTTACAGGGTACTCGAAAACGGGGGATAGACGAACGCCTCGGAAAGCGTGATTCACGCACGGGTGCAGACACCGCGCCGCATCCACGGATCCCTACCTCTTTTCCTCTCTCCCCGACCTTCCGTGTCAACCTCCCTTAGTGTCGCGATTTCTCTTTCGTTCTCCCGCGGCTCTCGTTTCACTCCTCCCTTTTTCTGTCCTCTCGCACTCGCGAAAGAAAAAATACGATTATATATCGTATATATACATACATATATATATATATATATATATATATATATAAATAGGTATATATGTATGTGTATGTATATATATTTATATGTGTATATGGCGCCGCTTTATCCACACGTCCGTGATGTGCCGCGTTCGGGCACGGCGGAGGCGGAACCACGCGGCGCTCCAAGTTTTATCAATGGCACCTCATCTCGTATATATGTAGAATCGACGCCCGATGTCGACGAATCACTCCCTGTACTTCTCCACAACTTTTCGAGGCTGATAAGAAGTCTGAATCACCGCCGCCGCGGTCCTCTGCCACTGTACAGTGCTTCCACTGAAACACCGTTCACTACCCCTCTATCCTTCGTCTTTTCCTTTCTCTCTTTCACACACTTTTTTCACTATACTATAGTGCTCTTTCTTTCCCTCCCACGTACGCTATCTTTCGCCTCGCATACTTGCAAGGTCTAATCATTAGTGCGTGCACATACATTTATATCTTCACCCACACCGATTGTTACCTTACTGGACACACGGCACACGACCGACCGTCGTCTTTCTCGCTTTCTCTTTCTCTCTTGCTCTCTGTGTGCGTGGATACATGATTTGAAAAAAATTTTAGAATAATATAGGTTGGAGCGGTGGTAATACTGCATCCAAATCAATTACAGGTCAGCCAACATGTTGGAAATGAAAATTCCGTATACTTCATTGTGATTCCGACCCTTAGCCATGTAAACCTATATATAGACACGGCACAGATACACTGATATTAGTGATGGGCACCATCGATAAAACTATCGACTAAATCGATAGTAGT
>CM052336.1:25171645-25198026 GCA_028455595.1 Lasioglossum vierecki | reverse complement strand
TTCTTAGAATTGTTAGAATTGTAAACCGATTTTTGAATTTGACCAAGAATTGAGTTTAGTTATATAGACTTGTTATTATAACGATGTACATTTTGATGTTAAACGTTAAACATTGTATACTGTAATAGTAAAACTTATTGGAGAATATAAAAAGAATATTTAAAAAACCCTGCAAATTATATTTCACATATAACCTATAATTGAGTTTCACACAAAAAAAAAGTTAATTTTTTTAATGTCAATAATAAATATCTTACGGTAAGTCGAAATATTAGTAATTGTTAAACTAAAAAACTTGTTTATACAATACATTTTTGAAATTGAAATTATGGAGTAAGAAATTTACAAAAATAATGGTGAATTCAGATTCCTGCACCACTAATATATTTACTATTTCTGTGTCTATAATACTGAGTGAACATTGCAGTACAGTACTGTAATCGCGATTGTATGCAATCGCTGTAAGAGTGAATGAGAGATGAGACGCATAGACGTAGGCATAGACAATAGCCCGCAATCTAGACGTAACCACTAAAACAAAATTTCAGTCAACTAAAAACTATCGACTAAATATTCGATAGTATGCAGTAACTAAATAGTAACTAGTCGATAGTCCAATGTGCCCATCACTAATACACTGATATACAGCGATTGATGCAAGTTGAAGAAGGACTTTAGACGCCACCGCCCCTATCGAAAACCAAATATACTACAGTAAATGGCGCGAAGCTTGAAAAATATGGTTTATAAGAACGCCGTCGATATTCACGTAGCAAAGTGAATTGAGTAATGATTAATGAAGTTTGCAAAAAGTGAATTTGAACACTCGTGTCGCGTCGGCGCACTGATATTATTTCAGTGGTGCGTTTGCGCGTGGCGAAGTGTGGCAAAGCGTAGAGCTTCACGGGTGATCGCGAAGCGAAGGGAAGTATATAGTACCATTGGTTTTCGATAGCGGCGCATCATGCCAATGCCAGCAATGGCGATTTTGAATTGGTTTCAAAGATCTCCTATCCATAGTATATATATCAGTGCACAGATACTTTTCCTTGAGGAACAGATGAAGTAATATGTGACGTCACATTTTCCAAAGATGATCACATATAATGGTCTAAGGGAGGATCAGGATCATCAGAAGAATGGACAGGATAATTTTAAAGAATTTGGCATTTTATCGTGAAATAATCAATATATAAAATATATTTGAGATGCAAATGTTTATTCTATATGTTTTAAGGTATTACAATGAAGTATATGAGATAAAAATCTTATTATTTATTAACTATTTTAGTAATCGATATTTGATTCTGGAGATTAACAAATTTTGCATATTATGCAGGTTACAGAATGTTTTTTACACATAAATCGATCACATTTTAAGCGTCGGTCTACCGTATCAGCCATTTTTAAATTATCTTAAGATTATCTTGTGACGTCACGTTTTACCACAGCTTTGCCTCACTGGACTCTTGGCTTTCCTATACATATACTATACCTATGATGGGTTTATAAGGATCGATCTATAATCTTCTCAACCACTATCAGTGTTCTCAACACTCAACAGACACTTTGCTCGCATCCATCATCTGATAGATGAAGTAATGGTCCAAGTCTAAGATTGTCTCAAAAGAAAATTCTATACATCTGTGTTCACATGCTACAGATAGGTGCAGCTGATAGATGATATTGTATTCCCCCAATGAGAGGATTGGACAGAAATTCTTGTCGCGTTTAGGGAAATTGTCTGCTCTGTGCGACAATGCCTATCATGCCTATATGACATTGTTTTTCTTTATCGTATCTTTTCATAGCGTTACAGTAACAATACGCTTGAAGTTAGTTATTATCAGTCTACATTTACATTGTAAACGAAGAGGGTAAATCGTAATTTTACTATCGTATATCTGTGTTTACTATCAGAGTAATCAACACCCACGCTCGAGTCGATCAATGTTTTTTGTACGATTAACAATTTTTTAATCCCATTTTGCACTGTTACTGCGGAACGAAAAGACTGTTGTGTTTCAATTATGTACATGTCACAAAGTAGCATCGGTGATTCATGCTACAGTGTAGAATAACCACGACATGAGATTATAAAACAAAAAGCTGGAAGTTGTTTAATCGTACGACGATGTTATATGCTATTCAATGATTTGTTACAGGCCGATCAGAATTGATCAAACGATTATAGCAAAACGACGATTGTGCGAATAAATTTTTTTTATAAGTTCAAAGTTTAAACATTATCCAGTCAAGATGAAGAAGAAGGTACGTGCATAATTCTTTGAACCTTCTAGTAATTGAAGTGTCAAACTTTTATCATAACAAGTGCATTCTGTTTATGTAATAAATATTTATTTGTATTTCCTTAGGTTCTTCTAATGGGTAAAAGTGGCTCTGGGAAGACCAGTATGCGAAGTATTATTTTTGCAAATTATATTGCCCGTGATACACGCCGTCTTGGAGCAACAAGTGAGTAAAAGCAGCCTATCGTTTCTCCTTAAGGGGATAGATTCGTTTCCAGGATTGAAAGGGTACAGGATATGCCTTCTCATTTCTTGATAATGCAAAGATGGAATTTCTCAAAAATCCTATTATTACGTTTACATGATGTAATTTGCATTATTTGGCAGCATGTAGCTGTCGCAGCTTTATGCTTCCAAATAATGTAAAATACGTCTCGTAAACGTAAAAATAGGAAATTGGGGGCAACTGCTGCCTAAAGTGATCTTTTATCTAACGCTTTTGAATCCTGATAAACCCCATCTTTGCATTATCGTGAAATGAGAAGGTGCATCCCGTACCCTTGCAGTCCTGGAAACAAGACTATCCCATTAAACTAGTTCTCTGACTTCATATGTACTGATGTTATTCATGTTTGTTGCAGTCGATGTAGAACATAGTCATGTACGATTTCTTGGGAATTTGGTGCTAAACCTTTGGGACTGCGGTGGCCAGGAAGCATTTATGGAAAATTATTTCGCATCGCAGCGTGATAATATATTTAGGAATGTTGAGGTTTTGATCTATGTTTTTGATGTTGAGTCGAGAGAGCTGGATAAAGATATGCATTATTATCAAAGTTGTTTAGAAGCAATATTACAGAACAGCCCCGAAGCAAAAATATTCTGTTTAGTGCATAAAATGGATCTGCTTCAAGAAGACCAGCGTGATGTGATGTTTAGAGAGAGAGAAGAGGACTTAAGAAGGCTTAGCTTACCCCTTGAATGTACTTGTTTTAGAACTAGCATATGGGATGAAACTTTATATAGGTAGATCTTTATCATTGTATACTTTCAGTTCATAGTGTTCTAGCGTTTCATCTAATACATTATATTTAGGGCATGGTCTTCTATTGTCTATATGTTGATTCCCAATGTGAAAGAATTGGAACAAAGTTTGAAACAATTTACAAATATTATTGATGCTGACGAAGTTCTACTGTTCGAAAGAGCAACATTTTTGGTAATAAGTTACTGTCAGAGGCAACATCATAGAGACGTCCATAGATTTGAGAAGGTTTCAAATATAATAAAACAGTTTAAGTTAAGTTGTAGGTGAGTTTACCAAGATATATTACTGGGTAATGCATGTTACAAGACTGTTAATGTGTTAATGTGCTTATAAGATAATGTTTTTAGCAAATTGGCAGCACAATTTCAAAGTATGGAAGTTAGAAATACCAATTTCGCGGCATTTATCGATGTATTTACGTCGAATACATACGTAATGGTTATTATGTCGGACCCAGCAATTCGTAAGCATTTATGTATTGCATATAATTGTATATATAATTGTATAAGTATTTCCAATCAATTATTTGTTATTTCAGCATCGGCGGCAACGCTAATTAATATTCGCAATGCTCGGAAACATTTTGAAAAGTTAGAGCGAGCTAGTCAAAGCTCAGCTTTGAGTAGATAGAAATCAATTCGGCCCAGGCGCTTTGTCACCCGGGTCCAAACTGGTAAGCGTTGTTGAATCTAAGAATGACTATGAATCCGAGTCACCAAGATGAGAGTACGATTGTACAAGACTTTCTTATTTATCTACCGAGATATATTAATAAGTTTGCTAATGATTTACTACATTCAGCATGCAAGTACTGATGTGAACGTAGAGATTATTGAGAGCTGAAAAGAAATCTTCAGAGACGGTACAAGGGCAAGGGGTATCTTTCGCTCGGCACGCCTCACTATCGATGCTTCCATAGTCCTAGTGTTTAGGCTTTGCAGGCACACGCTACATAATATGCGTGATCGCTGAGGCAATATTTCGCTAGAGCCGAAAATACGCGAGACTCGGGGCGTGCCCTTCCCGCATTCTTTCCAAAAGTCTTCTTTCCAGCTCTTGATAGTAACAGCAATCAATTTGAATAAAATTTGTAGTACAAGTATCTATACAACTTATATCGACAAACATCGATATAAAATTTGTAGTGATAATTACATGAAGGTACCAAGAGAATTATGTGCATTCAACGGTAGACGTAAAATGTATGTCATCTAAGAACTCAAAATTTTACGTTTCTTCACAACGTAGTGGTATGAATCCTTTTATATTCCTCCGTTATGGAAGAATGCTCTCTATCTTGGCTCTTAGATCATTCATGGTTTCCCGGGTGAGCAATTTTCCTGGTTCCATGTTGTATGTTTCATTTTTGTACAGCAATTACTCTGGCCTGTCTCAAAGATGTATATTTTCTTACGTTATTCACTTAATATAATAATATACTAATTGTAAGGGTCATATTCAATTACAATGAAGATCGATGTATCGCCATTTCTTTCTGGATTTATGTAAATGATAGTGAAAATTATTATTATTAGTATAAGGAAATAAACGTTTAGTTCGTATGAATTTGTAACGATAAAAGTGTTATAGTAAGATCTTGTGCTTTTAAACATGTATACTTAAGCTGTATTTTATATATGTACAAATAAAAAATGTAAAAAAAAAAAAATGCATTCGCTATATGAGAGAATAAATTCGAACAGAAAAGAAAATCTAGTGCGTTCTTGTTGGTTAATATACTAATCAATAGTATGCGGATGCTTATGCATCTCTGACTTATGAAAATTTTCAAAAAATGTTATAATATAAAATTCGATAGAATTTTACTTTTTTAAGACGAGTTTTCTTTATTTTAGATCTACAAACGCTGTTCCCATGAAAACTAGGATTTCGTTTCGTTCCACTTTCTTAAAATTAGTCTATAAAAATGGGAAATTACATAAACATCCGCAGTATGCTAATCAACTAGTTTTACTATTTCTGGAGAGCATTCGAATTTTCCGCCGTTCGATTGGTAATGGCGGATATAGGTACTGTCATCACTGTCATTACTTTTAGTGTTGACCAGTGTTGACAGAGTCCAGTAGTGCCTCTAAACGTAACAATGGACAGAATAATCAAAGGAATCATGAAATATAGGAGATGTCACAGAGACGGAATGGTGAAACAATTTCAACAAGTCCGAGACCATCCCGAGGTGTGTCAAAATAGTTTCGTGAAAATTTCTCGTGATAGTGCATGGACATGTTAAATCTTTTGTATGCTTGTTATCAATAGTGTGTATAAAACACAATCCTGAATGATTATTTTTACAAGGTCCAATGGAAAAATCTAATTTATATTATATCTTGGAATTTATTCAAAATTATACACTTTTTATATTTCTAACATTTCAAGAAGAGAAGCATGTTTCTTCTGACTGTGAACTCATGATACGACCTTGACCACAGAATTACTGATAAAAGATACAAAACGTTCGTAGTACACGTGCACTTTTATATCACTTGTAAAGAATGACATTATCTAACATGAATGAATATTAATGAAACTAAGATTTATACATTAACTAAACTGACGTTCGCATAATTATTCATTTATCTTTTTCGAACGAATAAAATATTTTTGAAATTAAAACATTTTATTGTTTTTACTTTAAGAACTGTGTGGATTTATATATTATTTTATTATTACTTTGTTTCATTTAGACATATACTATTTATTTAAGCGATTTATTGGGTTGGAACGAAAGTTCGTAGCGTTTGTAAATTAAAATTGAAAGGTAAAATAAAGATATTTATTCAATATAATACTTTTTCATTTTGTTCTATTACTTTTTGTTTTTTTTTCGAGGTAAATTTTCGTGTTAATGAATAAACATATGAATAAATACCTTAATTTTACATTCGATTCTTCATTTGAAAACGCTACGAACTTTTTTCGAATTATTTGGAATGAAATTTGAAATGTATTTTAAATGCGTTAATAAGGTACAATGAAAGAAAAATATTTGAATCTATAATGTGACTCGTGCGATGTTAATCATTACTGACGTAATTGACTTCTGTCGTTGCTCTTATCACAGCCAAAAGCAGTATTCTTTACCTGCATGGACTCCCGGATGATCCCAACTAGATTTACGGAAACGAACGTTGGGGACATGTTTGTCGGTACGACATTTCACTGAAATATCATTTCTTCGAACGTGAAGATTACTTCACTGATTACTTCACCGTCTTTATATTGCGGTGCATTTCACTATTATTGCAATTGAACATCGATATTACAGATTCATTCTAAACATTACTTTTCCAATTCAATTATAACAAGTTCTACTGAGTAATCGAGTTTTACGATAACGCAATTTTACATGTTGCGATGTACAGGTTGTCTCACAAAATGTTTTATCAACTAATCATTAAATCGAAATAATTGCGAATTTTTATAATTCGATCATAAAAAAATGATTTAAAATGCGATTAAATATAAATCTTTAACCCTTTTCACGCGAGTGGTGACTTGGAGGCACCACTAATAATTCTTACACCATATTCAAAATATTTGTTGCATTATTCAATTTTAATTTCAAATATTATCGATAAAATTAAGAAAATCATATAAAATGGAAATATTTCAGGTCGTAAGAAAAATTCGATTTTCGAGCTCCGAGCTCTGAGTGCAATATTATTTTATCAAATGTTGTTTCCTAGAAAAAAATTGTGAAGAAATGTATAAGTAGATAGTGGATCTTTATGCAAGATAAAAATATCCTACCTGACTTTCAATAAACTGTAGTCAAATGGAATTCAATTTTCTTTCTTAATATGTTTAATAAGGTTGAAAATAATATAATAATAGTTTTAAATTCTTCTCATCTTTGTCGCAAATGCATAAAATCTACTGTCTGATAAGAAGTAAAAGAGGAGTTCGTTGTTGCTCATTAATTCTTGAGGAAACGATTCGTAGATTTGTAATGAGACATCCTGTAGAATAAGCTACCGAGTAGGTAATTTCTGAATAAACAGTAACTATGAATTTTTCTTTTTCAGTTAGAAATGCTGGTAACATTGTTCCTCACTCTCAGCATTTCGTGGACGAGCTGACCATGTGCGAACCCGCTGCTTTAGAACTTGGCTGTGTGGTAAACAGCATAAAGCACATTATAGTTTGTGGACACAGCGATTGCAAAGCTATGAATTTATTGTATGCCTTGCGGGACGAGGAATTTGCCTCCCAGGTGAGATTCGTTTGATAATTAAATTAAAAACTAGAATAAAAATACAATTGACTTTATACTGGAAGAAATTGTAGTGTTGGTTCAGAGAAGTCAATTGTTCAGTAAGAATTAAGTAAGTCCATATTTTACACGCTACAATTCTAATATTTCATTTTTACAGTGTTGTCTTGAAAAAAGGTTTGGACTCGTATTGACTTTCCTAGGGACAAAATAGTCATTCAAGGTCACTAAAGGTTACCATCCCCTCCGTACTACCTTACATAGCACTATCCTCCAATTACCTTATCACTAGACTGCAGATGTTTATACAATTTTCAATTTTTGTAGGCAAATTTTAAGACAGTGGGATCATATGAAATCTGATCTTCAATGGTAACAGCCTGTGTTGATATGGAATAAATAAAAATCGTACTGAATACTATCGAATTTAATATTCAGGTATTTTTTGAAAATTTCCAGAAGCTGTAAATGCTTAAAGATCCGCAGTCTACTTATCACATTTTTTTTGTACATCCTCGTGATTTACACGATTAGAGAAAGAATTTCGAGCAATACTTATGAAATGTTAGTAAAATATTGAGAATATAAATAATAGTGTTGGTATTTCTATGTTGTTTTTTAGGCGAACAGGAGAATATCACCGCTAAGAGCGTGGCTGTGTGCACATGCAAGCAGCAGTTTAGCAAAATTTCAGCAGCTTGAAGTCTCCGGCTTCCACCAACCAATTATTTTTCAAGCTGAGACACCACTGAGGAAATTCGTAGCCTACATTGACCCAGAAGATAAATTTAGTATAGAAGATAAATTGTCTCAAGTTAGTCTTACATACATGTACAATTTATTTGTTCAAGTTCGTCAATCATTATGAACTCTAATGTATATAAGAGAATAGAGATATCTCCGTATAACTTAATTAATTTTAACTGTGGAAATGTTTCTCATGTCAGATAAATACCCTTCAACAACTGCAAAACGTGGCTTCCTACGGATTTTTGAAGAAACGACTGGAGAGACATGATCTACATATCCATGCTCTATGGTTTGATATCTACACTGGCGACATTTATTACTTCAGTAGAGGGAACAAACGATTCGTGGAAATAAACGAATTGACAGAGACGCCATTGCTCGCTGAGATTAAAAAATATTATTCGTAAAGTATTTTATATTCCAGCGATACGTCTCGTTTAGATCAATAATCTCGAAACTCATTGTTGTTTGAGACTGAACAAATCAAATTCAGCAAGGCCTTGATTAATCTTTTAACGTGTAATTACTGCGGGTTAGATACTCGCTAGATCGAAGACCACATCATGTACCTGAGAGTGAAAGTAATGGATTTTCTTTCTCTTAGTCTTTTCTTTATTAAGACTAAGATTATAAACTTGCTTGCACAATAAGATATCGATACAGTAGTGTTAGATATATATATTTATATTTATATTTATAACGAATATACTTGGTGCGTATTTATTTTGAATAACGTGTAAGAAAGATATTGCATATTGTTACTTATATGAAAATATTTACCTACAGTGTTCATGTTAAACGGAGGAGACTAAGTTTTCTTCGAGAGGTAGATGAAAAGTAAAATATTTTGGAAATATATAAATTATAAGAATATTTTAAGTACACAAATTCTACTATATTTTATGTATTATATATATAAATATATATATTGTCCATACATTTAATCAGCATAGTACAATACATATTTACTGTTGATGGGATCACCGTCGCGTTTTACTTCATTTCCTCGATTTCCTATCCAGTATTAAATATAGAATTTTCAGTTACGAGAAAAAATGCTCTTGTAAAAATGTATCGGTAAAAAGAAAAATGCAGAAATTTTGTTATATTCTCTCACAGAAAAATTTGCACGGTTATTTGTCTGAGTACTTTTAAATGTACTTGTTCTTTCAAAATGGAAATAAAGAAATAAGAAGCGGAGGACGTACCATACTGACGGATGGACGGTTTCGTGGCCAGGCTAACTAGAGCATGCCACTCCCGAAAGAGAAAGCAAAACAACGAACCAAGGTGTAGAATTAGGATGATAAGTATGGTATCGGATGTTTTAGCGAATCTATTGACGCAACATACGACAGGTATTTGCACCTGCTGCAATTTTTTTATATAAATCCACCCCCAGTAACAAAACATGTTCTTAAATTGTTCATTCGCTTTATATATTTCAGATTCGGAAATATATTTTCTCGGATATTTAATGTACACATAATAAATTCTATTAAGAAAAACTTATATGTAGACAATAACTTTCATTACTGGCCGTACGTAAAAAAGGAATATTCCTTCTGCCAGGCAAATCGAGAACAAAGGGGTAACATCCATAAAACATCAAATAACATTAAAGGCCTAATTGTTATTCGATTTCTCAGTATTCTAAAGGAACACGCAAGAATGATTTATAATTGGGAGCGAACGAGACGCGGCGGTTTGTTTGCAAATTCAGAGAATTTCGATGTTAATTCAGAATTTCTCCTTTCGGATCCATAATTCAATGTCTGGGTAGTGTATGTGCCTCTTCCAACGTCTACGATCTACAAGCGAGGCTGTCGTCGCTGTGTTATGAGCTCACGCATACGGATCCCCGGATCTCGTAGATGCACACGGAAAACGGTTCAAGCAGCTCGCGCTTTTCTGTGTGTTTCGCGGTAAAAGTGAAGAGGATTCGCTTCTCTGTCTAGGCGAATCGTACAGTTGAGCCGGTTAAGCCGGTCTAAGAACTGTGACGAACACTGGCATCGTTGCCACTACCAGCCGACCACAGGATATTGAAGAGCCCACTGTTAAATGATAGCGTATCGTGCATCCTTCAAGGATTTTCCTCCATTAACACCAAGAAACGCGACTTCATCTTTTTCTCCCTACGAGCACAACCTTGCGCTGACTTATTCGTGGCTAAAAACGAAACTTTTTTCCAGAAAAAAAACAGTCTTACTTCAGCCAGAGTCATGTTGAATTACGAATGAATTACTCCACGAATTCTAGTTACAGAGCAATTCAATGATATTGTATTAAATTATTTCGTAATTCGAAATTCAGTCGCTTCGTCCAATTAAATTAAATTCGTTTTAAGAAAACACCCACGTAAATATAAAATTGAGTCGTTCGTGAATGCGAAACGGAAGAAACACGGATAAAAATGAAAGATATTTTTCTACACATTGAGTAAATTAGATTATATCGTATTTCAATTACAATGTTTATCTATTACACTCACGATTCGTTTAATTAGAAATTAAATTAAGGGAAAGGTTCGAATCGTATGAATCACGTAATTCAATTACATAATGTATTTAAAAAAGCACACTCTGCCGGAAAGCAGAGTTGTGTTGAATAAAAATTGAATTATAGTTGATGTTTTTTGTAAAGTTAACGCGGAGAGGAATAATAATCAAAATAATATAGTTGCCTCCGGATTTCGGTGACGCTTCAGCTACCTCGAGCATCGAATTCCAAAGACGAAGTTGCGGCAAGCGTTTCCACCTTTAAATTGGATTCGGTTACGAAATTCGGGTGCACGGTAGTCCTCGAGCCCGTTTACCTGAACGGTGGACAATGTTGTTTACAGCGGACACTATTGACAAAGAATTTGCGTAGTTTTGTGGCCGAAGGCTGGACCGTGCATTCTGTTAGAGCAATGGGGGGTATTGCTCAGGTGAACCAGGAAGTCGAAAAGAGGAACGGGACGCTCTTTCAACAGTTTCAACCCTCTTGTTCACCGCAATTTTTCAGCGCGTCGCTTCCGCGTCCGTGTTGCCTTTTGTTCCGCAAACGGCGGAACGAGTTCGACTGAAATATTGCCCTACCATCGGTTCGAGAGTCTCCAGGAAAATTCGGAAAGGGATGCTTCCGTGATCTAATCTGACCGAGCCCTGGAAACAGGCGAATCTCGCATTGCATACAGCTTTATTCCTTTGTCTTGAATAGTGACTCTGATGCGCCAATCAATATTGCCATATCATTTTTTTTATTAGAAAATCTCATATGAGATTTATTTCAACATAATTACAAAAGAAAAACGAAATACGCTACATATAAAACAAAATATAATGAAATTATAAAAATAATTAATATAATTATTATTATTATTAATTTAATTTATATTAATTCTTTCATCTTGCTTTTTCTCTGGCTTGCATTGGATTTATTAATAATCCTGAGTGTAGCTGCAGGGAGGGTGACGAAACGCTGAACCATGTTTTATGGCAATGCAATTTATACGACGAGGAAAGGCTTAAATTAATGAATAAACTCAGCAAAATAAATTTACAGCTTCCAATGGATGTCTCAATATTAATAGCTAAACCAAATATAAAAGCTTGTCACTACATGTTATCATTTTTTAACAGCTGTCGTCTTAAAGTATAAGTTTTGTCTACTGTTCCAACTGATTATATGTCTGTATTGCCATATCATTATTTGTAACAGTTTGTAAATGTTTAAATTCTTTATTCTAGAAATTTTATTCTAGAATATTCTGTAAAATTGTAATCTGTATTCTAGAAATTGATAGAAATTCAAATGACGTATGAGGAAACAGATTTAGCTTGATATGAATAGTGTAAAAAAAGAATAAAAATCCTGATTGCCAGATATGTGTGGATCATGTGCGAAACACTTAAAATATTTAAAGAAGTTAAAAGCATTGTTATATTTTGAAATTATTGGGAGAAGAAGCACAGTGCTATTTAATCCCCGTTGTTTGCAATTGGTGCAGACAACTATTATTTTGCGAAAAACCAAGTAAATGCTTTTTCCTTCGCTCGATGCACAGTGGAGTATTTTACCTGAAAAGCTGAACAAAATTATTCCAGCGTTATTGGTAGTCTCAAGGTCGTAAGGGTGATTTTGGGAACTGGGACAAGTTATAGCTCTTATTATATAATATATAAGTACTAAAAAAATTAATAACATATTAATAATAAAATATATATATAATAAATAAATAAATAAAAAAAATAATAATAATAAAAATAAAAATAATAATAAGTAATAAATAAAAAAAATATAATATATAAGTAGAAATAGAAAACAATGATAGAGGAAGAAATCATATTTCATAATACGTTCTAACTTCGACTTTTGACCAACTTTCGCGGCCAAATATTCCACTGTGCGACGTATAATATTGTCGACTCGATTAATTTCGTAAAATAGATCCTAGGGCAATGAGATAGTTGCTCCGAAACATTTGATCGGCAGCGTAAACCTCCGAAAAAGGATGGAAGTGAACGTTGTTAATTGAATCTCGGCGTGGAGGTGGCCACTGTTGTTTTACAGGAAAACGTTCCGCCAGTTGTTTTGCCATTTCTCGATATACCGAGCGCGCACGGTCTGGCATTTTTCTAGACGGCGATTGGATAACATTCGTTGTATGAATTTATTCGGTACGTTAATTAATTACGCGGATAAGCCGTCGTTAATTTTTCTACGGTCGACGGGCCTTCCTCGCCACGAAACCGACTCGCTCGTGTATAGGAATAAGGTTTCGGAAAAATAACCGAGCATGACGAAGTAGTAATGCCACCGAGGGGCTGTAGCGTGTTATGCTTCGACACACACCACTGACCACGCACTCTTTTTCTTCGGCCAGTCTAAAACGAAAGAAAAAAAGGAGATCGTGCGAAATCGTGACATCGTTACTATCTCCCGTGCATCGATCGCTGGATCTGTCAAAACTGTTCCATTTCGAACGTCACGGATTACTTCTAATTGTTTTTCGCGTCGATCGGTTGCAAAAGGCTCATTCCGTCAAGATTGTAAATCTCCGTCTTTAATTATGAAACATGAGCCTTTGTTGCACCGGGTTTTAAACAGTCTCTGGTAAATACGCTCCCATCCACAAGTCACCGAATATTTATTCTTTGCATACAGACGATTTTTTGTTATTAAAGAATATTATCAAATAAAAATGGTAATTACTAATCTTTTCGAATGTAGAGAACATGTAAATCAAATCTGACCAGATATCCTATATTTTCGAAATTTTCATTACTATTCTTGTATTTTCTAATTTTTTACATTTAAGTGGAGCAATTGTTTTCCAATTTGGCTTATAAAGCTGTGCATAATCATCCCAGAATTGATCAATCTCTTTTCTTCAACATTTACTCGAACAGTATATGTACACTGTTGTGCAAAAGAAAGAAGTACCCAGCCATATCAAATAGAAAAGCGTAAAACTTTTTGACTAAAAAGTCAAATACAAACACAGTAAGTTTCGAAAAAGAATTCCGCTGTTTAATTGAATAGTTTTCAGAATATATGTTACTGCGGATTATCTAATACTTTAAATGCAATAAATCAATCATTGTTCAATACAATTTCTACATATTAACCCCTTAACCTACGATTTACGTTCGAGAACTTTGGGCCGGAAACGTGACGAAGAAACGTAAACAAGTTCGCGCAACCCGTAATATTTACGTTAGGCCCGATCATCGTACACGGGCTATGCCCGTAATATTTACGTTTGGCACAATCATCGTACACGGGCTATGCCCGTAGTTGTAGGTTAAGGGGTTAATATAAAGATATTGTTTGTCATGATATCTTATATAATTATACTGGATACTTCTTTCTTTTGTTCGGTAGTGTATACGAAGCTTGTATTCTTTAATTAGCATTTTGTTGAAGATAAGTAAGTGTCCAATGATTTATGGACGGGAGCGTACACGGACAATCTGCAATTGTAGTCGAGCTATAATGGTCTAATGACACTGGACAGATCATCCGGTAAAATGTAAGATCGAAGAAACATGTTCTGGATTGAAGTTTCGTTGTCCTAATCTTCTCGTTAAGGAGAACACCGCATCGAGGGCGATTAGGCTTACCACTCGGGCAATCCTGCGCGCACGAATTCACAGAACGGCAGAGAAAGGGCAAGGGAAGGAGAGAGGTTTTTCGTACAGGTTGCGCCACGATTATACAGTTAAACGTTAGCCTAACGGTCGTGCTCAGAATTTCGGGCATTTGAAGCCGACGAATAGGCACGCAGACGGCGTACGAGTCCCAATCACGGGACCTACACCTTGACATTCGACAGACGGATGGAGGAAATTGTGTCAAACTCGCACCACTCGTGACTTCCTCGACCTAAATCCACTGGTCGCGCATTAGTGGAGATTCGATTAAGGAAACGGGGAAAAGAAAATCTCTCAATCTATTCCTATACGGTCTGTATTTCTTTCATTTTCACGCCGCACAGTGGAGCGAACAATGCAAATAAACGGACATGGCGATTACTTCTCATTGGCTGAAGATATTGGATTAAAACTTTGCAGACTTTTGACCTCTATTATGTAGAGTACATGTACTGAAAATCGTTCAAGTCCAACAAGTGAATCAGGTTTATTCAGTTTCCATAGGTTCGTCCCAATTTTCCTCACTGAGATCACTTATTGTCAAAAGCTAAAATGCTTCTGGAAATAGATCTTGTTTTTTTCAAATTAACTGTGGTCGAAGAAAAGATTTTTCGGCTGAAAAATCATTAGCAAGGCTCTCAGTTATGCGCATTTTATGCCTTTGAGAACATTCGGAAAAGGGCTTTGGGCCTGGCACTATTTCAGTATCCGCGAGAAAAACTAGCTTTGTTTCAAGCCATTTTTTATTTCTCTTTTCGAAATTATCCTTCTTGCGATTTGCTGCAGTCCATCTATTATACAAGTTGGCACAAACCTTTCTCAGTTTATGTTTTACATTTTTTTGTCTTTTTCGGAAGAACTATTATAGAATTGTCCCATAAAGTTTTCTTGAATTGCTCTTAAATTAAGGATGAATTGATATAAATCTTAAATATAAAATAAATCTTAAATCTTAAATATGAAATATAAAATTATGATATCTTTGTAGGAACGACATGGAAACTGCGACAAAACTTGGAACTGAGAAGTGATAATCCGTCAACCGGGTGATCCGAGGACGAACACCTACACATTCTAAGATACAATTCTAACGAGCACGAGCGATCCTTAGGCTCTCTGTCCACGGAGCGTAGCGAAATCGTCGCGTAATTGTCTATACTCGAAGCGTGTACCAAACTTCACGTTATTACTAAAAGAAAACAAAGATGTCGAGTGACGAGGAGACTTTGATTTTTTATAATTATATTCGACGGAGAAGATGCTTGAAATTTAACATCGTTTTCTGCTAACTCTCTTGTAGCCACAAATATTCTGCAGTTAATATTATTGCAAATGTAAGGATACACCCAGAATTTTCTTGTTCTTGTTCTACTCCGTCGAATGTAATTATAAAAATTGAAAATATATTAAATTAAAAAAAAGTTTAAAAAATGCCTTTTTTATTTTTGCGTGTAAGCTTGTAAATTAAAATTTTGGGAAATATTTTTTGTATATAATTTCATAAACGCATGCTTCGAATTGATTATAAAAAATCAGGTTGTTTGGTTCAATTATAAAAACATTATTTTGTTTTAAGTGGCGTTCGAATATCGAGATATCGCTTCATGAGCGGGTTTCAATTGCTTTTCGCCTACACCTCAATTAGTTATTATTTCAACATATTATACATTTTTATTATTGATTCAGTTAATATTTAATTATTGTTAATTGTTATTATTTTTTTCAATTTTCTTATTCTTCTTCTTCTCCGTCGAATATAATTATAAAAAATCAAAGTCTCCTCGTCACTCGACATCTTTGTTTTCTTTTAGTAATAACGTGAAGTTTGGTACACGCTTCGAATATAGACAATTACGCGACGATTACGCTACGCTCCGTGGACAGAGAGCCTAAAAGGAATTCGGTGTAAATGTTACGATGTAAAACAAATCAGAAAAGTTAGCGGATTATCGTTTGCTGCACGGGCTATCGTGTAACTCGCGTTTCCGGGTTAACAGGTTAACGTTGTATTAACCGTTCAATAGCAGTGATCAGTGCCAGCTTTAATAATTACAGTTGCTTCGTAATATTGATCACTTCGAGGCAGTTAATAGTTCTCCGGGTGGCATTCGTTTAGCCACAGATTCTTGAACTCAATAGAAATGCATGTGTTAGTCCGCGCCGCAATTTATCGGCGTTTCTTGCCGCGCGAAATGAGTCAAGCCGTTTTTATCTGCTCCTATTTATGCTCATGCGAGCATCGAGGTTTGAAAAATTGTTAAGTTAATAGGTTAATGATTCGGGCTCGAGAATTCCTTGATAGCGATGTCCTAATACCGAAAACTGTGCCCATATCGCGTTCAAACGTCAGAATTTTGCGGATAGCCGGCCAAAGTATGGCGATATACATTATATTTAAGTGAATATACTTTTTTTCGGAAGTGTATAGAACGTCCTTGATGAGTCCTTGCGCGGACGTTGCAGGCCGAAGGACTTGCTCGTCGTTTCGCTTCGATTCGTGCCGAGAAAAATGATCGTGTTTGTGTGGAACGGCAATTGGCCAATTCCCGGCAGCGCAGTGTGTCGAATGTCCCCCAATGATATCGTCTATTTTTGCGCAGGACTCGCAGAACGTAACGGTGGTGTGGCCACGGCGCGGCGTAATTATAAAATGTTGCAACGACAGCCACCGCCGCCGCCGCGCCGCGCAGGTGCAACGAACTCGCCGAATGTGCCGCGCCGGCCACTCAACAGTCCAATTATTATGAAACATCATACGTTTTGCGAACGATTGCTTGACAGACGGATTCGCTCTTTCGCCGGCGCGGCGTTCCCGAAGAAATTCACGCAGCGAATTTTCAACCGCCTGTAACCGCGCAATCGACTAAACGCGTGTCGACAAAAAAAAACTAACCGTACAGGTATTGGATAAACCATAATTTTTTTGAAATTCTGCAAGTTTAACCCCTTGCCCCGCGATATACAGGGTGTCCCAAAATTCGTGTACTTCCCGGAAATGGGAGGTTCCTTGGGTCATTTGAAGCGACATTTTCCGGCTGTTCTTCCGTTTACGGTCCACCTCAGAATTCGATGAAATTTTGAAAATAGGTTCTTTTTTTATTAAAATGACGATTGCCAGAAGGGTTTTTGGCGAGTCGAAAAATATTTTTATCATTTCAATGCCCGAATTTCAAACCCGAAAAGTTTATTATTTATGCGATTAGAATGAGTTGTGGTTAGGTTAGGGTTAGGTTGTGGTGGGGGCGGAGAGAATACGAAATACGAAAATCCAGGAGTAGTCTTTAAAAATTGAAAGATTGCCTTATGTATGTACCACTCTAAATTAAAGAGGATTCGCTTATAGATCATCTGTGTGAATTTTTATGGTGCTATGAGGTGAACTAGGTTGGTGAAGATCCATTTTTACAATTAAATGAAGATATTCTATATAAAATAAAAAAACGATAAGTCTGTAAGGTATAGAGCGACATTGAAATGATAGAAAAAAATTTTCGGCTCACCAAAAATCCTTCTGGCAATCGTCATTTTAGTAGAAACAGAACCTATTTTCAAAATTTCATCGAATTCTGAGGTGGACCGTAAACGAAAGTTTCGCTCATTATCCTTTACAAAAATGACGCCAGCGGCTTTGTTTAGGAGTTATTAACAAAAAACATAGACCAAGCAGAGCGCGGCTAGAGCAAATGGAGTCCGACGCAGCGACAAGTCCCGCTTAGCGTGGCGGCGGCATTGGCCGAGCCAGAATCAATCCGCTGTAGCCGCGCTCTGATTGGTCCGTGTTTTTCGTTAATAACTCCTAAACAAAGCCGCTGGCGCCATTTTTGTAAAGGAAAATGTCGCTTCAAATGACCCAAGGAACCTCCCATTTCCGGGAAGTACACGAATTTTGGGACACCCTGCATTTTACGGTTTCAGTGACTAGAACGTTTTTGTAGTTCGTATAATTTCCTAAAGGAGAAAAAAATTTATACTTATTGAATGCTTGCATATTCTCCAATAGATGTACATTAACAAAACCGAAGTAGAATTTAATTTTGGTTCAAAGGAAATTAGTGTGTAGCATACGTATTTATTTGTTAGATTCTGTATAGAATCTTCGTCACGAGTCGGACACGATGTTGTAGGGGAACGGATTGTCAAGTTTAAGAAACGTTCGTTGCTTTATGTCTATATTGCGTTATTTGAACAATCTTGGAAAGACAACTATAAAGACGTCGCACAGTGGGCCAGATAATATAAGTAGGAAGAAAAAAGCCCGAAACTAAATAAAACAAATAAAACAAAATGAGTTTGCTGCAAAATATTGAGTATCAGAATATGTGTTGTGATTATTCAGCTATTATCAACGACTTTTATATTCATAATAACATGAATTCAGCAGTTGAAAGTAAATACAGAACTACAGATTTATTTCAATTTGTGCGATTCAGATTATTTTTATGTTTCCGGAAATCTTGGCAGTCATAATGTTCGATTCTTATAAGCTATTTCACATTCTGCAAAGTGTAAATTCTAAGTTACCAAATGTTACTAATTGAAACTATTTTTAGTCAACAGTAACATTCTTATACATGATATAAATTCAAAAGTTTTTCGCTTTTAGTTGCTATTTCATGAGAAATAATTTTTTTGGTAGATCGTAAATCTGTTATAACTCGGCGCGATAAGATACTTCATCCGCAAAAATTAGGACTAATGCAATCCACCTTAACAAAAAATCGGCAAATTCTCGTGACTTATCAACAAATTTAGATTTTTTGCATGTAGACTTTGTGTTTAAACCTTTACCACAGCTACGTATGAAATTTGTTTGCAATAGCAATTTCTCTAAATCTGACGAAAAAATGTTTTAAATAAAAGTTTAACAGTATTCATACATGTATAAATTACAATATAAAAAACATTGAAAAAATGTTGTTTAAAAGGAAAAAACAATGATGCTTCGATTTTTTAAATATCAAATTGTATTTTTTATTTGATAATGTCGTAGCTGGTGTTAAGACGAATTCACTGATGTATAATATTAGGATTTTGACACTATTAATAACGTTGCAATAGTTTTGGCGCACTAAACTGGTGAAAAATAAGTACTACGCACTTCAGGGCGTAAAATATTGAGCATCTTGAATCTAGTGTTGTTGGGAAAGCAACAACGGGGTTGAGAACATGCATTTCATTTTTCGAGAACATTTATATTAGTTTAGTCTACTGCGCGCCGTCGGTAAATTTGATAATTCGGGGAAGTCCGTTAATTGTTCCGAGCGTTATTAATGCCATCAGCGTGTGGTTCCCGTGCTTTCACTCGTGCACGCGTCTAACAGGCGAAACCGGCATAAGAAGATAGTGATCGGCAGATTAACAACAGCCTTCCACGAGATTTGCGCTGATTTTTTGTGTCCGGCTATATAAATGGCAGCGCAGGTAACGTCAATATACGGCGAGCATATTTTACGCGGCGGTTGTGGCGCAACGTGTGGCAGAACAACGTTATGTAAAATCCGAGCAAAAATCGCGGCCGCCTCGCCATGGAAAAACCATCGTGTTCAACCGTGGTCGTTGAGAACCCCGAGGATACCTACTTGCCTACGATACCGAGGAATTGGGCACCGACCTGGCCGATTTGTCACGATCGTTCATTCGTGCCTTCTCGAATCACCGATTCTTTTTTCTTTGGAATCGACTGGCGCAACGCTACGCTGCCGAGATTGCTCACGCATCTCGGTTTCACGCCTTCGAAGAAACAAAAGTAGGAACGGGATTACCACACGGGTGTTCCTTGTTTCCCATGTTGGTAAATGTGATCGATAAGACGATTGCGGCTCTTTAAGGATGTTCTGGTGGTATATCAAAACGCAACAAAATTTTTGAAAATTTGACAAGATATAATTCTTACTAAATTAATGCTATTACCAAAGTTTGGGTTCGATTCACTGCACCGTTTGATATTTATAGCAGGTTAAAGTTTGCACATTTTAACACGTCTTCTTATGGAGAATTCATAAAATTCCACTTCAAACCCTATTTAAACCTTGAAAAAACGCAACTAGAAACTCCATTTTTGTTAATATGTATAGTAAAAATTATGTAATTAATTATGTTCAAAATTCATTAGGATTCACGATTTTACAAAACTTCAAAAAATTACAAAACAAAAAAATCACCTTTTTTGTTATTATCAGAATATGATTTTATGTAAATTATACATGTTTATTTTCAGTAATAACCATGAATATTGCTTTCTGAGGTATTTTTAATTTATTTAAATATTTATTTTTAACTTTCTATTGTGTAATTATATATATATATTGAATATCACAAATTTATTATCTTGTAGTTCAAATCAGGGGGTACTTACAATTTTTTATAATATGTAGACAATTTTATTAAAAAATAAATTTAACATGAAATTCACTAATTAAACGAAAGCTTTTTAAATTAATCTATGTTTTAAAGCAAAATATACTAATGAGTCAAGACAGGTTTTGTACTCGAAATTCACCCTTTTGCAAGTCAATTTTAACCTTTTACAAATGAAGTAGTTTTAAGTAAGTCTTTGTAAAAAAAATCCAATCAAATGTAAAATAATTACAGAGAAAATCAAAATTGTATTTATTGCAAAGATTTATTTTAAATACTTATTTAAAAGTATTTATGAAAAAATAAGTAGGTGTAATTTAAAACATTAAAAATATTAGACCAATTTAAGTATAATTTTATATCGGTGTTTCAACATATTTGAAATTCTTTTAATGTCCTCACAATTTCACATCGACTGTTCATTTGTGTCATAAGTGCATAAAATCAGTGACAAGTATACTGCGGGTGTTTATGAGATATTCGAAATTTTTGTAGAATACTTTTAAGAAACTCTAATCAAATTCACTAAAAACTCTAATAAAACTTTATTTTCCGTGGTAGAAGCCTTTTTAGATCTGAAATCAATTAAAACCGTACTAAATTTTATTCACATTTTCTATCCAAGCATTGAAAATTTTGAAGAGCCATCATTGCATAAGGATCCGGAGTCTAGCGACGAGTCACCTATTAAAGTGTTTCAAATGCTGTTTAACAGATTGCCAGTATCAAAATGACGAACAGCTTCCAGTGTGAAAATTCAGAGACGTCCATCAACTGAAAGACAGCCTTTTAAATCACCGAACAACCCACAATTGTTCTGTAACACATTAGCCTGTCGTTAGATGGTATCGAGTGTCCAAATCCTCATGACCGGTAGCGTGTATCATTCTTACAATATGGCGATCGATCAAACGCGATGAGGAGGAAGAGAGAACACACACATATACAGACACAGAGAGAGATGGAGAGAGAGAGAGAGAGAGAGAAGTCCATGGCCGTGACTTCCAGCAGCCCCAATTTCTCCTTATCAAGGATCGGTCGCGGTTTTCTCCGTGGCGGACGTGTAAAAGATATGAACCGGTAGGACACGTGCGGTGCGTAGGTCTTTGGTGCGTGAGCGTGCAAGTTCAAGAACAATGGCGCTTCACGATCTGTATAATGTAGGTACGATTTTGCCAGGCGATGGTGCTGGCTTATTGTTGGTGGCAGTGACGGGCGGTAGGGGCGGTGGCGGCGGGCAGCTCTCGTGCCACTGACCCACAAACATACTTACCTATGTTATACTATGCTGCTATATACGCCGGTTCTCTGCCGTTGTCGCTATGCCTTAATGCCCGTACACACCGCTCTCTTGCTCGTTTGCTTCCTCGCGCCATGCCAGGCCGCAGACGTTGCTGTATACGTCGTCCTTGGAAGATTTACTTGCGGGCGTGATCGTGTTCCCGATCTGCCGCCTCGTGAATTTTTCATTCGGTACCTGTGCGCCACCATGAAGCTGAAAGTAACTTCTACTCGAAGGGAGCCCGGTAATTGTATGCTAAATGCGCTCAGCAATGGATCTCGATTGCTTCGCGATTCGAACAAGTCCATGCCGATTAGAATCGGACGGGTCGTCGATCGATATAAGTTGAAAAGAAAGCTGTAATCGATAAAAATTTGCACAAGAATCGTTGTTCAGTGTTCGTCGTCTCGAAACGCCGCGCACAACATTTTGGTGTCGATTCGTATGCATCGTTAGAAGTTGCGTCTTATGCAAGCATTGGAATCACCGCAGACGAGAGATCAATACACGTTCCCATTCTGTTTATACACATTTTCCTCGGCAATTTCCTATTGGGTTGCGTGAAATGATCCTTTTAAAATATCTATCATGATTCTCGAATTGAAATTTCGGTTAGAAGTTTGTGTCGATATTTTACATTACACCATTTTAGTGTCGATTCGTATGCATCGTTAGAAGTTGCGTCTTATGCAAGCATTGGAATCACCGCAGACGAGAGATCAATACTAGGGCTGTAACTGTCCTTCGAAAGTCGAAGATTTCAAAGGTTAGCTTTCTGGTAATTTTTATTACTTTTTAAGTGCATTCGTGATATGATCCAGAAAATTAATAGAATGCAATTTTTTAAATATAATTTAATTACGATAAGTTCAAACGAAAACTTCAATGTCAGTCACCGGTGACTGACAGTTAATATTTTTATGTATCAAAAATCGTGACAGGGTATAAGATTGCGAAATTTTAAAGCTTCGAAACTTCGAAACATTGAAACTTCGAAATTTCGAAGACTTAGAAGCTTCGGAAAAGTTACAGCCGTAATCAATACACGTTCCCATTCTGTTTATACACATTTTTCTCGGCAATTTCCTATTGGCTTGTGTGAAATGATCCTTTAAAAATATCTATCATGATTCTCGAATTGAAATTTCAGTTAGAAGTTTGTGAAATGAATCAGTTCTCGAGTTGTCGCGCGGAGTCATGTCTTATACGGTCGTCGAAGTCTCCGCGCAGATGTTCGCTGGCGTTCCGCTTCCTCGTGCTTGTTTCTTCGCGATTTTCACGTTTACGTTTGCAATCCTGTTCAGCTCTATTTGCCAGATTTATCGGTATTCACAGATCAAATATTTCATTGCGAAACAAGACAGATTTACTCGGTTAACTTTCGAGTATCCATTCTATGTAGATTCAGCGAGTACTCGGTCCGGCACTCTGACTAATTGCAAGTATTTACAAAAATAACAATTTGTAATTGAAATATCTGCTGATATTAGAAATGCGAATGTTCCGAGTCGGTTTCGTGCTGCTTTGTGAATCTGCCAGCAGATAAGTCGTGATTTCGCGTGACTCCGATCGCGGCCGGAATGGAACGCGGGCTTATTCAGCAAATTACCAGAAAAGTGGCAATGTTTAGGCGGGTATCTTGATCGTGAAACCGAGAAACGAAGAACGAGTGATTTTGACCTATCTGGTACCTCTAGTGTTAAGGCACGGATCTAGGTAGAATTAAATTGAGATCACGCGAAACTAGCGTGAAAAACAAGAGTCCATGAAGATTGCTGGTATCCGCGTAACTGTGCCCGGGAGAGACGCGGTCGCGTGTAATCCTTGTCTATACGTATACGCCCGCGTTTTACTCTCCATCTCGATTGGCCCACTTGGTAAACAGGACAAAACTGGAAGAGCAAGGCTGGGTCCTGAGTCGTGGCCACTGAGGAAAGAGGAGCCCGATCCGCTCGACTTTTTTGCCAACGTCACGGACCCGAGACGAGCCGAGGCTCGCGATGGAAGGAGTCAGGAAGCTACGGAACGGAACAGGAAATCCACGATCAGATCGTGGACAGTTTGTCATCGCTCTGCTGCTGGCTCGCTCGAATCAGGCGACCCACTCTTGGTTTTTGATGGCTGTCCACCTGGAAACAATCTCTCTCTTCTCTGTGCGACACGTTCCGCAACTTATCTTCTTGAAAATTAATGCCTGCCTTGATTCTTCAGCAATCAACTTGCAATAGTTTCGCGTTTACTGCTTCTCCAAAATAGCTGTGCGAAAAATTCTTATTTCGAACATTAATAAGAGTCACTGTACGTGTGTACATATTTTTATTTTATTATATCATATTAAATATGTTTCTTCATCTTATTATTTGATTTCTAAAAACCCGTTTGCTGCTTCTCAAAAATAGCTGTGCGAAACATTCATAGTTCGAACATTAATAAGAGTCACTGTACACGTGTACATATTTTTATTTTGTTATATCATATTAAATGTTTTTTTCATTATCTTATTATTTGATTTCGAAAAACCCGTTTACTGCTTCTCAAAAATAGCTGTGCAAAAATTTTTTAGTTCGAACATTAATAAGAGTCATTGTACACGTGTACATATTTTTAATTTTGTTATATCATATTAAATATGTTGTTTCATCTTGATTTCGAAAAACCCGACAATAATTATATGTGAAATTATTTTAATGGCCCTGTGTTTTTTATGAAAACTCTATTCTGAGTTCTAGAATAGCATTTGAATTCGTTATGAGCGATATAGGACGACGTATGATGTTTTCCACCTAGATTTTTTAAAAATTACTTTACACTAACAATCGAGTGTTATAAATAGTATAAATACATGGTACTTTATCTTCAAAAAATTACAAATAATTCAAAATCTTTAGAACGACACCGCGTAAGCTGACATCATTAGTCGCACATCACAATAGGTAGGATTGTTTTGCCATCTAGATTGGACATTTGGTACAGTGTGTGTCGGTGAACAATATGTATACCAAAGTTCAGACCGTGAAATATTGAGCATCTTCAATCTAGCATCGCTGGAAAGGCATCGAAGAGGCTAAGCACATTTTCATTTTCATAGAACATCAAACACAGTTCGCAACCCACTATTCCCATAAAACAAATTCGTGTGTTCGATGTCCGCCGGTTACTTCCGTTTCGTAACGCCGCTCGTTCCACTTTGCCGTCGAGATCGTAATTAATAACCACGCTCAGCCAATCGTCTCCTTCTTTTATTATGGAATTTAGGACGCTTTTTGTCGACGGTTCTTGATAAAAAGATTTTACGAGAACGAGCCGGGGGCCGGGGTTATTTTTACGATCCGAGCCGCGGAACACCGCATACCACGGATCGGGCGCTAGCATAATCCCTTCTTTTCTTTTTTCTCCCTCTCTCTTTCTCTTTCTCTCTTCTTTCCTCTCTCTCGTTCACCCGTGGTGAACCCAACTGGGTCACATTTTCATCGGCAAACGGTAGGACGGAGGAGTGGACCTTTACCTAGTTACACTTTCGAGAATCGGGATGCTAGTATACTCTGGTGCTCCGGAATGGCTCGCACTCAGAGCTGCCCAAATTTCTCCCCTCCCTTCCCCTCCCCGTTCCTCTATATACCCAAATCCGGAACCTCGTTTTGGTGTACAGGGGGCCCCCACGCTCCTCGGAATGTCCTCATTTTTTTCGGGGCCTTGGGGTCTCAAAGACAGCGTGACTTCCTCAACGTAATAACCAGGAACCGCGAGGCAGCCTCGCGCGAGCATTCGGCACCGGTTGGCTCTTTCAATTCTGTCGACGTATCACCGACAAAACTGTTCTTCTACCTTGTTCTACCATGTTCCACCTTCTTTCACCTTCCGCTACCGTCTTCTTACTTAGGGCCCTTCGCCGTGACACACTGTCCGCAGCTAACCCGAAATGAGTCCTACGCTGACTGAAGTTGACTTTTTGATTTCGATGTGTGTCACCATGGCCGAGTACACGAAGTACAGTACGACCTCGATTAACCAAACACCTGATGCCCGACGGCCCTAATAGCCCAACATGCTTCAAATTTAAATAGCACTTGGATTGGTGTTCCATTTATGGCCAGTGACATAGATTAAGTATTCTCGTGTTATAGGTTCTGCACTCTAATCCACCCTTTTGCAAGTTGAACTTGATCTTATGCAATCTTTGTAAATCAATTCACTCGTTTGCAAATCAATTTCACCCTTCAAGAATATCTAAAATTAATTATATATTTATAAAGATTGAATTTCAAGTTTAATTTTTTAATTTTAAATTTTAAGTTTCATTAAATTATATATTTATATTTAG
>CM052336.1:25133472-25170856 GCA_028455595.1 Lasioglossum vierecki | reverse complement strand
CCTCTTACAATACTGAAAAAAGCGTTTGTAAAAATTAGTTTAAAAGGCCATGAAAGATGTTTGGTAGCGGCCAAGTATGAATAATTTGGCCCTCCATGTAACTCTTTAAAAATTAAATAGCGTTCTTTTAAACTAATTTTTACAAACGCTTTTTTCAGTATTGTAAGAGGTATTCGTGAGCTGACGAACTTGGCCGTATTTTGTTTGATCTCACAACTTTTTACGGCCATAGAGAACTTGGCTCCTGTTTACAGGATGTTTTTGTTGGGATTTTAACATTTCATGAAACTTTTCAGGACCATAAATGCATAAAGATCCGCTGGCTAGATATCCTCGAACATCAGGATACTCATCAGCATACTATAAGATCATAACTTCTGTGTTTCCGAAACTAATTGACCTAATAAGTGTGTCTATTACTCCTGACGATGATGCAAGGGGCTTCGAAAAAGGTCCAGTTACAGTAGACAGTCGTTGGGGAAAACACGAGGTCCCTCTCGCTTGGATATCTCGTGGAACAAGCAGGAACGTTTTAAGGGCTCGTCAGGATGGTATACAGCCTGAAGAGCATAAATATTTGAGTGTCGTCACGCGTGTTATGTTCCGGACGCGTGACCATTGTAAATTTTCAAAGATTCACAATAAATACCATCCCAGTCTGTTGCACACATGTTTCCTTTTCGCCCGGATGGCCACGCTTCGGGCGCGTACCTGAAGACACCGTCCACGTGTCATTGGATGAAGCCTTGTGACCCACGTTTTTCCGGGATAATACCTGCAATTCATCTTTTCACCAATGCCGACGCAGGTATAAGGCGCGCGCCTCGTGACAATTCTGTATTTTTAACTCGGAGACCTTGCCGCAGGAACTGGTCCTCTATGTTCTCTTTAATTCTCTATAAATTATGAAATGACAGTCGAACTTCGATAATTCGAATTTCAAGGCAAAAACTGCAATCTTCGAGTTATAGAGGTTTCGACTACTTGTCCGCTCCCACGACTAGAAAGGTTTCCTTTTTATTAGGTTTTTATACTTAGTTTTTAGAATTCTTTTTTTCTTTCTTTAGTCTGGACAGAGCGGATTGTAAGTTCAATCCTTTAGGATTTCTCTTTGTTTTAATAGCTTTAGTAGGTATAAGTACTACTTATTTATTTGTGACACGTGTTGATTAAAATTTTTTGACGATGTAATCACTGACAGGTTGAAAAACAAAAAAAGAGGTTTCGACTACCGAATGTAGTTATGTGCGTAAGAGCATGCCCCCACAGCCCTTAAACAAAAAAAGGAGTAATGCGCAGAGTAGGGTCCTGTATCCGTTATCACTAGGTATAGGAGGAGAAAGGGTTAAGGGGGTAAGGTACAGGCAAATATTACTAGAATATTACTAGAAAAACAAGTGAAAACAGTGTTTGCGGCAAGCAGTTGTTTGACCTTATACGAACATAATAGGAGCTGTTTGAAGGCTCATTATAAAGAGGAGGGTTAATTGTTGTAAGGTGCACTCATTATTTAACGAGGTTATGTTTATATTTAATAATATGAGCGTCCAAAATAGGGGGAAAAATTGAGACAACCACCATCAGGTTCCCATGTATTTTTCTAATACAAAACGATTTTTTTTTTTACTGAAATCACGAGTGCACCTTACAACAATCAACCTTCCTCTTTATAATGAGCCCTCACACAGCTCCTATTATGTTCGTATAAGGACAAATAACAACAGTGTCTTTTTTTCTCACTTGTTTTTCTAGTAATATTCTAGTAATATTCTAGTAATATTCTGCCTATCCCTTACCCCCTTAACGTCTCTAGAAGGTGAGTTTTTCACTAGCTTTTGCTAGTTTTCTCATCTTTGTAGAAGAGTTAATAATTTGCTGATGGTAATAGTTTTAAGCGAGTAGACTCCTTTTTCCTGGATTACAAGGGTGCGGGATTCGCCTTTTTATTTTTCGATAATACAAAAAATGGAGTTTTTTCTAGAGCGCTATCGCCCTCAAAAATCTATTTTCGTAGTTAGATGCTACCGAATAATAAATGTATGAATGTTATTGGCGCGCTGGTACGATCCTTTTTGACAATAGTTAAGCTATTTTGCAAATTTACATAAAATATTTCGACGTTTCGATCCCCATTTGGATCATTTTCAAGAAACTTATTTCATTGTAATTGCGTCTATAAGAATTCGTTTCTAATTAATAAATGATTGTTAGACATGCAGCAAAAGAAAACAATACCTTAAAAACCCAATCAGCAGAGAAAGAAAAAAGAAAGAATATAAACAATTATAATTGTATGAATACTCACTTGCTTAACACAAATTAGTTATTAGTTTAAATTCTTTAGAGTAAGTGAGAACGCTACCGAATAATGCATATTACGCCTCGAAAACGAAGAAATACGATTTTTAAGGGCGATAACTAATTTTTATTATTGAGGGCAATAACAGTACATATTTTTGACTACTGAAAATCCCCATGTTTGTATTATCGAGAAATGAGAATGCGAATCTCACCCTTGCTATTCTGGAAAGAAAGGAATTTACTCGCGTAATAAACTCGTTGACTGGATGACTATCATTAGGATTATCATTAGTCATGCTAAAATTAATGGATTGCTCGCATTAAATATACAATGAAATAGGCAGTCCCCAGTGCCACTGTTTCCGATCACTGTACAAAGATGAAGCTATCCCCAAGCGTACCTACGGCACGAATCTACCCAAATGTTTTGACAGTATTGACTCGGGCTATTCCAAGGTCACGAGATTTATGATACCCTTCGACAAGTTCCGAGGTTACGGTTGCTAAGGTCTTCTCCGAGGGACTAGTTCTCTACTATTACCATTTGCCGAACTCAGAACTTTATTGCCAGCTATAAACGCGATTGTGCGCTGCCGTTTCCCTGACTTTTATGAAGAATCGTGAGAGATCTTTTTTCGTCCTCCCGTCGCGCGAGATGCTCCTGGTATTAGCTCTCCGTGAGGTAACTCAACAAGAATATTAGACGACCTTATCTCAGATTTTACTGTAACCTTCGCAAGGTAATGACGAGTCTCGGAGACCCCAGCTTTAGATTTTCGAAAAGGATTGTTATACGAATCTGTCAATTAAGAAAATTAAATCTGTTTATTTACTTTTTATCCTGTGTTATTCCTTATCCCAAATTTATTAAAATCGAGGCTGTTTAAGAAATTCATTTGTCGGAGTCTAACAGACCCCATCTTACTATTTATATGTTATTGGACCTTAACTTGCGTAATTTAAACATAAACAAAAATATAACAAGGAGTCTAGATGATATCGGCGAAAAGATTCGATCAGTATTACATTAAAGCAATCGTGCTAGTTTGGTTAAACTTTCAACGCTTCGATCACAATATGAATCCTTTTCAAGAAAAGAGAAATTTTGAATTTCAAAATTTTGAAAATAGGTTCCTTTTTTACTAAAATGACGATTGCCAGAAGGATTTTTGGCGAGTCAAAAAATTTTATTTTATCATTTTAATGCCCGAATTTCAAACCCGAAAAGTTTATTTATTATTTAGTTATATTATTATTTATGCGATTAGAATGAGTTGTGTTTAGGTTAGGGTTAGATTGTGGTGGGGGCGGAAAGAAAATCGCATACGCATACGAAAATCCAGGAGTAGTCTTTAAAAATTGAAAGATTACCTTATGTATGAATTTTGTGTGAATTTTTATGGTACTGTGAGGTGACCTGGTTGGTAATGATCCTTTTTACAATTAATTGAAGATATTCTGTATAAAATAAAAAATCGATAAGTCGGTAAGGTAGAGAGCGACATTGAAATGATAAAAAAAATTTTCAACTCGCCAAAAATCCTTCTGGCAATCGTCATTTTAGTAAAAAAAGAACCTATTTTCAAAATTTCATCGAATTCTGAGGTGGACCGTAAACGGAAGTTTCGCCTAAATTTTTTGAAAGAGTTCTTAATATGAAAGTACTGAAAAATAGATTTAAATACAATATTCAAAATAACGGTAATGAATTACCAACCTGCTTTATGAATAAATTAGAGACAGGAATATATGTATAAGCACATGTTGTTTCAGTGCCGGTACACAAATTACTGTAGTACAGGCAGGAAGTTAATAGAGAAAGAAAACAAAACAGAAACAGTGGATCGAACATGAACTAATCAATATGTGGCGGTAATTTCAAACCTTGAAAAGTAAATAAAATAAAATAAAATAAAAGTAAATAAAAAATAAACAAAAATGTCGACTGCACTAGCAAATATTTATGTCGCGTTAAAGTAGTTATTTCATAAAACAAACATTGATTTATGCTGGAGCCGCATAAAGTTCCATGTAACCAGTTATGCAGAAAATGAATTGCGACTAACTGAAGGTTAATCAAACTAATTTCATTTTAGTTGGTCCTCTACACAAAAGTATATAACTTCTGTAATTTTGATCATTTCGAAGAAATCACACGCGTACATCAATCATCAATATATAGATGTACAAAATCCCAAAGCAGCAAGTTCGTTAGCGTTCCTGTAAAAATTTCGGAATTCGCGTGAAACGTGCTTCGAAAATCAGAATCCAAGGTGCAGATAAGGAAAATTGGAATTTTTGAGTACCGATCGAGGATGAGCAGCCGTGAGTCGTGAAGATCGACAAGTTAGATCTGCCGCGCCTAATTTATTCCTCGGAATCAAAACGTTAATTACTATTTGCGATTGCGCTATGGGCGAGTCGCTCGGCAGAACCGTCGCACTCGCTACGGATCGCGGCTATTTGCGTCATAATAATTGTTGTATAACTTTCGATTAATTAGGCTTCGGACCAAGCCGTCCTCCCTCTCCAGGGGTGTGATGTATACGTATACGTATGTACATGTGTATATATTTTTTTCGTTGACGCAATGCAACGAGGAACGATGGAGGAAGGGCCCCCTTCTTCTTCTTTCTGGCGATTCGCAGGAACGGGGCCCCACTTCGCCACGAATCGGTTACACTTTCGTTGCTGCGACTAGTGGTACCACTCGACCGCGTTCCTCGTCCGCGAGGATCGCTAACCAGATCGACCTAATTATTCCCAAGTTTATTTCGAAGTATGTGAACCGTGAGAGACTCTTCGACAAATATCTAAGATGGGCGAGGGATTGGCGGCAGAATTGCGTTAATTACAATTGAATTACTTCACGAATTATATTTACAAAGTAATTCAATTATATCGTATTCAATTGCATATTTCGTAATTCAACATTTGATCGCTTCATTCAATTAAATTATAACGTGATTTGTGCTTCTGGTCTCTTGTGCAATGAAATTACGATGTAACAAAGGTGGCTAGTTACTGATATGTCACCTTACACTATAAATACGTTTTTTTTTTTTTTTCAAATTGCCTTCTAGCATCCCGTGTCTAAGGCAAAGGCCCGCTAGATAGCCTTACCGATGAGTCCTCTAGTGGGTCCAGGACGAAACACCTCCTTCCTTTTCTTTTCCATTGTTATAAATGATCGAACCAACGCGCCGCAAATAAATATTTATATTATCTTTAACTAAGGTGGACATCGTCGCGTAAGAAAACGTCATAAATATAAATACAAAATATGTAATTGAAATATTCAATATAATTCACACAATACAATTGAAATATAAAATACAATGTAATTAACACTAAATCTACCACGAAGTGTCAAGTGACCCATTTTACATTTTTTATCTGACAATTACGAAAATTGTTTAGGTGTTTCCATGAGAATTTATGGAATATATTTTTCAACTCCAGTATATATTATAGTAAAAAAGGCACAAAATATAAATAAATTTAATCTTGTTATTTTTGTAATACTGTACACATCAGTCACTTTTGATGGTCGGTAGGTTTAAATTAGCACAAGTCCGGCTGATGGAGGCCCTCTCGAGCACCTGGTTCAGCTCCAATAACCGCCGAATGTTTTTCGGAAAATTAATGAAGCATTGTCATTCTGTCGAGTCACTTTCTTCCAACGTATTTCTGTTCTACGGATTTATTAGATTTACTTAAACTTTAACGAGGCTTATGTGCTCCTGTAGAAAGGAAATGTGTTGAAGAAGTTCTTTTTGTTCTAACGGGGCGTTTAATGATGTCAAACTGACAGAACTGTTTTGCGTCTGGTTCTGTTTCGATTGAGAGAACGTGTGAACTGTATCGTTTTAGGTTTTGTTCCATTTGGAATGATTGCGGAATTAAACGGAAGAAATGGTAGTTCGTGTGAAGTACAGTTGTTTCTACTCTGTACAGAAATCTATAGGACACTCTTCATTGCTGAATTTCTCTAAAATCAGAATTATTTTATTGAATGTGTAGTAAGAAATTTCGAGAACTATCTGCAACCTATACCAGAGGTTTAAGTTATTCGCTAGTCAACTTTAATGCAACAAACGGTCAAGGTTAAGCCGACTTAAAATTGTGCAATTCCCGGCGGAATGGTTTGTTCGGCTGAAAGCAATAAAATCCACGCTAGGTAAATACGGAAGAGTACCTGGTCCTGGTTGACGTCGAAAAAAAGGTCACCTAACCCTTCCACGGGAAATCCTCGGAACAGTTACCCTACAAAATCCGTAGCAGTCATGCCCGTAACTGAAAAACGGGACTTTCGGGGGATGCAAAAAGTCCAGGTTACCGCTAGTTTACAAAATACAGTAAGGCCTACCGACACGGTCCTTGACGAAATAGTCTCTGGTGGCGGCGAGGAGGGTCAGACTTTTTGTCCTACATTTTTCCCAGCTAGAACCTAATTCTGTGAAAATGGCACTGTACTACCCTTTGGCACCATTGTCTTCTTGCGAATGGCGTAACTCTTTCGGAAAACACGGTAAAATCTTTTTTGGTGGCAAATCTTTGTTTGAACAGGAGCTTCGATGCACTCCGAATTTTGTACCTTGTTGGTTAATCCGTTGCCGTATTTTAACTAGTCACACTCGCCATGAAGATTTTAAACAAAGTTCAACAAATATTAATGTTACGCCTTTGTTCTTAAATGAAATATTTGATTCGTTTGTAATTAATGGTTAAATATTAAAGTAAATGTAGCCATACAAAAAATATAAATTTTCTTTTCTCTACTACGACATTTTTTACGATGAAGACGTTTGAATCACTGTAACTGTAAATAAATTAGAAGCTTCTTGAATTAGAAGCACGTGCAATGAAAAGTTTTGAAAAATTGGGAAACATAGTAAAAGAACTTCGTAATTTTTGTTAATTGATGTCGCTCTAATTATTACAATTTAAATGCTTTGTTATCTAGAATTTATTTTATTTTAGACAGTGCTTGTGAGAGTGGTGTTGAATCACAAGATTCAAAACAGCAAATTTTATAATACTTTATTATAAAATGTATGAAATTTTATAATGCGAACGGGGAAGAGAAAATGGGTATGTTGTGGAGAATTGTAACCCTGAGGGGAACAAAAGTAAATATATATTAAATTTTATATAATTTAAACATTTTCTCATTTAGTAATACCCAATCTATGATATTCGACGTCTGAAAATTATTATTAATTTCATTAAGATATACTCAATGAAAATTGAATTTCAATGAGATAGTTGTAACCTAACAACACTAATATAAACTAATTGTAAGTTAGACACTTGGCCATATTGTAAAATAATTATATATTGTGTCATTTGTAATGTATACGTTATGTAAACCTTATATAGTTTAAAGCAATAAATAAATATATAAATATATATTTATATAATATAATAAATAAAATATAATATAATAAATAATATAATGAATAAATATATATAAAAATATAAATAAATAATAATAATAATAATAATAACATAGCAAAATCTGCGGTCTACGTTGTTGTAAACACTTCCACGGGTAACTCCAACGTGTGCAACGTACAATTTTCTAATTTCACAAGGATCATCGATTTCCTACCGTTTATTATCCGGCGTGCAGTTTCATCGCATGGTGCAGCATTATTAATTTACTATGTTGCAGTAAAATTATATTATATCCGAGGCTAGCGTGCGTTCTTTATTAATACGTCGCGTATTAAGACGAACGAGTTCGAACGCGGAGGATCTTGGCAGCCAATGCGAGCGTGGAAAAGTGCATCGGCCGATCGCAAGAAACGGCCATGACGAACTATGCACATGTGCTGAAAGCGTACGAACATCCCTTTGAACCGAGGCCCTCGCATCCGCTGAGAGATTTGTCTTTACATTTCAAATTTCTGTCAAACGAGATCAAGATATCTTTCGAAAGTGTCTAACCGATCAGAATAAAATGCGATTCAATTGCAGGCACATGCACGGCCTTGAGGAATCGGTACAATGGAACGAAATCATTTTTTGGTCCGCCATTTTGTGCCACTTTCGAACAATACAATTAGCATTCGCGGGGCGTTGATATTCCTAGAAGAACACTATCGTTTCGATTTCGTTTTAATTTTGTCTTGACTAGCTTAATCCATAAAAATGTATATTTTTATAAATCATTATAATTTATGTTGTATCGATGGACCTTAAAATGAATTTTATGCATTTATGAGATGAAAGCCAATTTTCGACCATATAGAACAAGTTTTATAACATTTTGTTCTGCGATCTGTTGCCGATCTTTGCCAGGCAACATAAAGATCCCATGCTCGTAGAATTTCTGTCTTTTGTTAGCAATAAATTGGGTTACGTGACTTTTTACGACTACTTGAAATGAAATTTACATTGTTTACGGTGTGAACAGTGAAAAGATTGTTAGCCATGGAATAGTGTAAAAAGGAACGTGAACAATGGAAATTGTTCGAAATAGAGTAATGCTGACACTCTAGGGTTTATTCATAAATGTATTCATAGTACAATAAATGTTGATTTGAAGTGTCAATCAGTTTATTAGAGTTCTCACGTTTTACGACAGGGCAACGAATGCTCGAATCGGTGATCGAAGACTGTGAAGAGATTGTTAGCCATGGAATAGTGTATAAAGGAACGTGAACAAAAGAAATTGTTCGAAATAGAGTAGTGTGAAGAAGGGTGGGTGCGCTTGCATGCGGTTTTACGCGTTTCTCTGACCATTCGCTTGTTGCTGGTGCGTGTAGGTGTTCGTTGATGTGCCCGGTGAAGGTAAAAATTGCGAAATTTCTCGTCTATGCCAATTAAATTCAAAACTCGGACACAGACGCGCCGTCATAAGAACGAAATTCCACGTTGGCCAATTGCCGATGGCACGCGCACACACAAATATACTTGCCCCCGTTATTATCCACGAATTTATCGATCTTTCCATTGCTTTCTGGCGAAACACGAATGCATCGGTTTATCATTACTAGACTGCGGATCTTTATGCAAAATAAACATTGTCTGCATCGATTGCAAGAAATATAAACTAAATTGAATGGTATTTCTTCCTTTAATGATTTTAATATTTGCTCGGTAACATAGTAATTTCGGTATTTTAAGGTGAAATAAATACGAATTTGTTTAATCAAGCAATGAACTTAAGTGAATCAAATTTTCTTATTTATTCTTTTTGGCAAAAGATCATCGAACAAAATGGAAAATATCTTATTTATTAATGTTGATTGCTCGAATAAAAGAATTGAGCTCTATTTCACCTTAAAAGTAAATCGAATATTGAAATCTTTAATTATTTAAAATTTTTCAACAATTCCGAATTTCATTTACGCAATTATGCTGTAAATGCATAAAGATTCGTTGTTTAATCATTACAACCGGGAGCGTGCCGTCGTTGCCGTCGAAAGCGTCGTCTCGCTCGAATCGTTGTTTCAAGGTACCTCACGACTCGATTATTATACTTATCGATTGTCACGGTCTCGATGCGTTGCGTGTGAGTAAACTGGACTTGGTCATTGTTCCAATGATTATTTATTACTAGACTGTCCAGAAATGGCCATTGATCAAATGATTATTTTTTGCTAGACTCGCGGATTTTTATGCAAAATAAATATGTTTTGCATTGATTGTGGAAAGCAGGAATAGCAGAAACATTGATTTCATCCATTGATGACTTTGTTTCGTTAAAAGCAACATTACAACGTTCTTGAATTTTTAAAATCTTTTCCTGTTTTACATTTCACCCAACCAATTGCTTCATAAATGCTTGATCATTGTTCCAATGATTATTTATTATTAGACTGTCCACAAATGGCCATTGGTCAAATGATTATTTATTGCTAGACTCGTGGATTTTCGTTGATGACTTTTTTACGTTAAAAGCAACATTACAACGTTTTTGAATTTTTTTAACCTTTTCCTATTTTACATTTCACCCAACCAATTGCTTCATAAATGCATAAAGATCTGCGTTTATTTTTATAACTTTTGCCTTGTATCATAACATCGAGTGTTTGTGATGGAGGTTTACCACACAATAGATCAAGTATGGTCGCTATTCGTTTGGTTTAAATCGGAATAATAAAATTCTGCATTTTTAATAAAAGTTGAGGTATGAGGTTCGCTTATGGGAAACGAACTATATTCATTGTTCTGACTGCGTCACAAATAATCTAATTACATAGAAGTACACAGTAGGTGTCAGTATAGGTTGTTCTTCATTATCGACAGACTTGTCATTATTACATTCAACAGTTGAGATTCAAAATTGTTGTGAGATTCAACGTATGATTTCTCCTCTATTAAAGTCACATTAAATTAGTTTCTATTCCTTGCAATCGATGCAGGCAATTTTTATTTTGCATAAAGATCCGCAGTCTAGTAATCATATTAATCATCGATTCCACCTTGTCGGAAGTCCCGCTGAAGGAGTAACAGTTTGGCTGCGAGTGTTCGTTCGAGGAGCCGGGAAAACACTTTCCGGCGGTGGTCCTGATGGCGTATCGTGATTACAAAAACTGGGCATAAAACGGACATCCACGGATGTACGGTGCTATTTGGGGAGGGAACCGGGTGGACGGTGATTTAACACCGATGGTGGAGGATGCTTCGAAACGGCAAGGTGGTGGAAGAAGAGCAATGCACGGGAGGTGGTGGACTACGGAGGAAGTGGAGTCGGCTCGAGTTTTAGGTGGGGGGTCCACGGCCCCCCCCCCCCCCGGCTCAATACGCAAGGAGGCTTCTCGAAGTAGGGGCCCCTGTCGGTCGGTACAGCGTAAGGCCCCTCGCAGTAAGGGCCCACAGGCCATCCAGTTCGTTTCTTCCTCGCCTACTTTTAGGAATTAGTCGCATCTCGTCCGGCGCCAGGCGAGCCGAGGCCTCTTCCCTGCTCGTGTCAGATCTACGCAAGGCCTCCCACCTCTCTCTTCTTTCTTTCTCTCTCTCTCTCTCTCTTTTCTCTCTCCTCTCACACTCTCTTCTCTCACTCACTCCACTCCACTCTCTCTCTCTTTCTCTCTCTCTTTCTCTCTCTATCTCTCTCTCATTTTGAAGTTGTCGACGGCGAACTTCGATCAAAATTCACAAGAGACAGAGGATAAGAGTGTGCGTGCGAAGAAGTTTATGCCCTGAAAGGAACAACAGGACGAAAGCAACGAACAACAACAACGTAACGTGTAAAGAGAGCTCGTCGAAGTCTCGATCGCGATAGTGACCAACGATTGTTTCGTGTTCTCCACGCGAGACCGGGCTCAGCTGTCATCGGATCCTGACGCGCCTTGTTGATCCTTGTGGAGCGAGGACGGAAAGAGAGGAGTCCACGGCCAATGAAGAACACCGGGAGGCTGATGTGCTGTCGACAGTGCTCGAGGAGGCAAGGAAGGAGTTTCTGGGCAAGGTCAAGGACCCTGTCCCGCGGGAATTCCTCTTCCTGATCCACGGCGGATCGATCACCCATCCCGCGACGATCGACCGTGAAAAGGACGTGTCGTGTCTGGGCTGTTCGAAGGAAAACGGTGTGCGCGCGCGAACAGGAGGCACAGCAACAACCAGAAGAAACGGAAGGCTGCAGTGAAAGTTTTGTGGTCCTCACCTGGCTTCCGGTTTTCTCGGGGAATTAGACGCGCTCGTTAATTGTCCCTGATAACGACGATCGACGATTCAGTGTACGTTTTGGGACCGACTTTACACGCACACACGGACGGGCTGGACACTGTTGTTGCCATTCGCGTGACAGCTTGTGCGTCTCCCTCTATTTGTCGAAAATACGTTTCATCGTCGAAGGAATTACTCGGTTCGTACAATTCCGTTCGTTGCCCGTTTCTCGCCCATGTCTCGGTGTGAGAGGTGAAGTCTCGAAACGAAAAAGAAAAAACGAAGAAATATAAAAAAAATCGGAAAAAAGTGATCATTGATAAATACGGTTGTCAACGGAGCCAGGATCCAGCGGGTGAACAGTGTCTCGTTCTGTGGATAGATTTACAAGAGGAGGTCCTGAGGACATCAACAATTCCACTCTGGATACCACGCTGCTCATATGTAAGTTGACCAAACACACCGACACAGCCTTTCCTTTTTACCTTTCTCTCGATCTTTCGAGTCGCTTCTCGAGCCGTTTACAACACGTCCGACGACGGTTAATTATGTAAAGAGATTTTTTTTCCAACATTACCGAAAAGCGGGGTTGGGGAACGTTGTCCCGCTGTTCTCTCGGAGTTCGCGTGAATATTCGGCCGATTATATAACGGAGCCCGAAAGAATTCGTAAACGGCGCGCGATAATCGGCGCAATATGGCCGCGGCGATGTAATTAACGATCCACCCGGTTTGTCCGACGAATTCGCAAGACGTCGTTTCGCGCGAATCGTCGCGTCTACGTGATTTTTACGAATCGATTCCTGCTCAGAATTTCTTGTACCACATACGTCACTCGAGTTACCACGCTTTCTAACGATAGAACCCGTGTCTCGTATTCACGATCGAAGTCGCGAATTCCGGCCGACTTTTTTTCTCTCTCTCTTTCTCTTCCTCTCTCTCGCTCTGTCTCGCAACTGTCGCGAAGAAATTTAACGACACCCCGAGGCGATCGCATAGGAAATTCGAATCGGCCTCGCGGCGCTTGGCCGTCCTTGGCCTTTCGCAACGCTATCGTAGGGAAGGTCAGGCCTACTCGTTTTCCGGAACCGAAGAAAAGCCATCGGACTGCTTTGCTGGCCCGATAAGACCGCGGGGACACCTGCAGATCCTGGTTCTTCGTTCCTTGAATTTAATTCGCCCAATTAAATGCGCCTCTACGAAATAGCCAGCCTTCCTCGAAACAAATCGACTACCAACTCTCGTAGACTTCAATGAGCACAGTCGTGTACTCGTTTCCTTACTTTCAATGTGCAGCTGTCTACGGAACATTCCGAAGTTACAGTATATCAATAATTCGTAGATATATTTTCTAAAGTTTGCAAACCGTCTTAACTACTTTTCTACAAGGATTGCCTCGAGCTTTCCAAATTGGAACTAGAAATATGTGCCGATAACTGCTGAAAGATTTCTTGTTTCGAGATATTTCAAGTAAAAGGATGTTAACGTTAAATGAATTGAATATTATTGTTGAAATAACGAGCACTATCTAACGTATCATTTTTCACAATATCGTAAGAATTACATTGAACTAATTTGGTTGAAAATAATGTGATGTGAAATAACTGATAAACCAATTTCTTCATAATTATTGGCACATATGACGTTCCAGGAGAGTCTGGACATTCCGTGGACACGTTCTCGAGTTGTTACGTTGATATTCCGATCGGGGAATAAACGGTCGGAAGATTTCTTGTGTGGAGATATTTCAAGAAAAAGGATGTTAACGCTAAATGAATCCAATATTATTTTTGAAATAACGAGCACTACCTAACGGATAATTTTTCACGATATCGTAAGAATTACATTGAGCTAATTTGGTTGAAAATAATGTGATGTGAAATAACTGATAAACCAATTTTTTCATAATTATATCGGGGAATAAACAGTCGGAAGCATCCTGATCCCTCGGATCGCGAGAGGCCGCTCGCAACGTGTCAGTGGAACCTGGCACTAAAACCTAACAGTTAGTAACGGGTACTGGTAACCGTGTCATAAAGGAGGATTCTTCGTGGCACGGAAGCATTTCGGTATTTCGGACCACGCGTATTAATGGACACGATTCGCGGTCCCGGAGCCATAAGCTTCGCTCCAGAAGTACTCGTCGAATTTTTTCGCCGAACCGTTTACGTTCGGCAGACGACTTTCTATCCGCTCGCGCGTACGCGGGGAGGGGAAGAAAGATACGTCTAACGAAATTGCACCATGAATGGGACCATATATTTCTAGTTAGGAAACCCGGGGGAGCACGCGATGGGTGTCAAAGTCGTTGGCCCGTTGAATAATAACGAGCGTAATTTTCCGCGGAATATTTATTTGATGATGAGGATCAGCGGACGACGACGTATGCACGGGGGATGTCGCAACGATGGCTCGCGAGGTTCTCGCCGTTTCGCGAACAACAAATCACACCGGTTGTCCAGGCATCGTTCTGGGCCATTTCTTGTCTAGTAAATTTTACTCCCCGTTCGGCGAGGTCGGTTATAAATCCGCGATGGCGGCGATCAATTATCAACCGCGACGGATGCAACTGGTGCGCCTGGCGCGCCATTGTTTGCGTCCTCTGCGATGACCGGGAAGAAAGAAGCCGAACAGAAGCCTGTTAAGACATCAAACTCGAAACATTATATCGATCTATCAAAATGATTGAAGAAATAAGAAGAAATCTTCATTCTCCATCGTTCCATTTCGAACGACTGCTTTAATGGGAAGAAAGAAGCCTGTCGAGGAATCAAACTCGAAAGACTACGAATGTTTCGAAATTATTCAAGAAAGAAGAAAAAATTTTCATTTCGAACGATTGCGTTACTAGGAAAAAAGAAGTCGGAAAGAAGCCTTCCAAAGAGTCAAACTCGAAACACTATATCAATATATCAAAATTACTGAAGAAAGAAGAAGAAATTTTCATTTCGCATCGTTTTATTTCGAACGATTGCGTTACTAGGAAGAAAGAAGTCGGAAAGAATCCTTCCAAGGAGTCAAACTCGAAACACTATATCAATATATCAAAATTACTGAAGAAAGAAGAAGAAATTTTCATTTCGCATAATTTCATTTCGAACGATTGCGTTACCAGGAAGAAAGAAGTCGGAAAGAAGCCTTCCAAAGAGTCAAACTCGAAACACTATATCAATATATCAAAATTACTGAAGAAAGAAGAAGAAATTTTCATTTCGCATCGTTTTATTTCGAACGATTGCGTTACCAGGAAGAAAGAAGTCGGAAAGAAGCCTTCGAAGGCGTCAAACTTCAAACACTATATCAATATATCAAAATTACTGAAGAAAGAAGAAGAAATTTTCATTTAGCATCGTTTCAATTCGAACGATTGCGTTACCAGGAAGAAAGAAGTCGGAAAGAAGCCTTCGAAGGCGTCAAACTTCAAACACTATATCAATGTATCAAAATTACTCAAGACAGAAGAAGAAGTTTTGCATTGAAATTGAACTTGAGAAATGTTCTATAAAATTTGGATTACATTCCTGAGAGTAGCAGATTCGCGACGAAAGTCAGCATTGCTTTTGAATAATATTCGAAGAAGTCCCGAGCAAAGTTTCCCCTGAAATGGTCGCCGGTAAGATCGTTGAGAGCCGTACAGATCTGGTAAAGGCAACCTTGCCTTTAACCTCGGGGGATATTTGGTGGCTAAGGTGAAACGATTTTCACTGAGCGTTCCCATTACGGCGTGCGCGCGTGTGCCGCTGAAAACCCATACGTCTTGTCGATGGTTCTTTGACATTTAGAAGCGGAGCCGACTATTAGGTATTCGGGTATCGGCCGAGGAGGACGTAGCCTTAGAGGACTACGGCGGTCGACGGAGACGGAGGTTGCTCGGTTCGCGGTGAAATTTCTCCGGAGCGACTTCCTTAGCCGTCGCGAGTGGGGAATCGACGTGTTGCCTGCGAGGTTGTAGACATCTTGCGAGGCGGTTCGTTGCTCTTCCATGCCAATTCACGATTGGCTCGAGAGCCGGAGCCAGTGTCAGTGTCAGTACGCCGATTTCTCGTCGGCCGTCGCATTTTTCGGAAGCTTTCTGCGCCTCGGAGCCGAGAACTAGGAGTCTCGGCTCGTTCATTTCTCTATAAACTATTCGCAATTATCCTCGCGTGATCGTGCGCTCGATCGAACGGAAATGGCGGCCGGAAGCTGCTTCCTTATGTACCCTTTTTCTTTTTTTTCCTCTCTCTCTCTGTCTCTCACACTCTCTGGGAGAATTTTAATAAACCGACGATTTCCGTTTTACAAAAAGGGAATGAGTCGAAGTATCGACAGGTGGGAGGGCATTTCTTCGGAGAACCAGGATGCGTGTTGATTATTCGCGTCGGAGGAAGAACGAGAGCTCTAGGAGTCTCCGCGAGAGAGGCGGAATCGCGCGAGATGCTGAAAGGGAATGCGGGAGAGACGAGGAAAGAGGCGGCCGGTAGAGCGAGAGAAGGAAGAAAACGGCGAAGAGAGAAGGACGAGAGAATAACAGTGTGGTGGGGTATTCCCAGTGGTATCGCGCGGTGGCTGAAGAGTAGGTCAGTGTACCACATTAACCGGTATTCCAGCCGGAGTAGGGGGGCTTCCGACTCGTCAGTTCCGCAAGCGCCTATAGATACTCCGGGGCTCCGTCCACGGTCGCGTCCATGCTCGCCTCGCTTTTGATCGACGAACATAACTGCTTTGTTCGGTTGCATGTTCGAGTACCGGTACTTTACCGGACTCGTTTAGCTGCACGCTCTCGTCGAACACCTCCGGGACGGTCCATCAGAATTTTCGACGAAATCCGACGCGCGCGACCCGGCCAAACTCTCGGAAATATCTCTCTGATGCGTACACGAGTTTGACGAACGATAAATATCAGTCGGCTCCTCTCGGCAAGATGACGCACGAGATTGTCCTCTTTTTGGCACTTTCCTCTCTTCGAATTTCGGAACCCGTTCTCGCTATCCCTGTTCATCGTTGCCGTTCGCCCCTCTACCCCGCGTGCTACCTTCACCACCTCGCCCTCGTCTTCTTTAACCTTTACCTTAATGGTTGCCGCACTTTCTCCGTTGCCAGCCGCGGTGCCAGGTTCCCTCGCGTACGTTCCTACACACCTATGAGCTACGACGCATTTTGATGTCGGCGTTCAGGCAAATACCGGAGCAGCCCGAATTTCTCCGAGCCTGGATCTTCCGCGTCGATCGACTCTCGATCGACGCGCCGCGCCAACATTATGCCGGCTTCCCGGCGTTGATCTACTTTTCTCGGATCACGGCTGATCTAACGTTACGCTGTACTCCAAGTCTCCATTTAACAAAGAGAATAATCTCATTCACACGATACAATTAAATACGCATTTCCGTGCACCGTCTGACCGATCGCTCATACAATTCCGTTTAACGGAATATTAAAGAGTCGTTACGGAAGCTATGACTCAAACGCGAAGCATTTACGCGAAGAATGCGAAGTGCCCCTGTGCGCTGCCGCTTGCTTGCCCCGCCGTTGAAATCTCCGATTTCCATAGGCGCGCGATACATCGATGCTCGTAGCCCCTCGAATAAGCTGAGGTTATTTCTCGAGTTCCGGATTAGCTGCGAAAGGAAAGTAATCGCAGTCTCCCGGGCCCACATAATGACGCGCTAATCGTCGAACGAGTACTAATGAAGCCGCTAAATATAACCGCGTGTACCGCTACGAGAGATAAGAGATAGTACCCTCATTTGACGTATTTGCCTTTAAAGCCGTATTAACGCGAAAGTCGACGCCGAGACTGATCGGCTCTGTTGTCTCCGTCGCGCAGTTCTCGCCGATGCGATGGAATCCGTTGGGGAGACTTCCGCCGTTCGACCAGACAGTTTCTCGGAACTCTGCGATCCCTTATCGCGGGAGGCTCGATTTTCCCAGCGGAGATTCGCAGAGTTCCCCCCCGCGAAACGGTCCGGAGAAAGACAAGATCGTTCCGGATGATGCGGGACGGCTACCCCGATTACCATAAAATTTTTGTCCGCGTTAAAAAGCGAAAGAACTGGGTCGACCTCGTAAATTCGCCGGGGCGACAGGCACACCGAGGAATTTGTCATTCATGTCCGATGCGGAAGCGTGGAAGTGAATTTCACGTTTACTCGTGTTTCTGGTTTTACGTGTCGCGGGGAGAGGAGCCGAGCCGTGCGTATGTGTGTCTCGCGCGCGCGAGCAAGCCTTGTTTCCATCAAGAATGAGAGACGCGTGTTGGCTGTTTCGAAGCGGAGCGGATCGGCGCAGATCGGAGCGGATCGGAGCCGAGGCGCGAGTGTGACTCGTTTCCCATATGTGGGTCACCGTGGGGAACCGCGATTCGCACGCGCCATTTTTCGCAACGAAAAGGAAAGCCATGGCTTACGCGCCTAGCAAAATCCCGACTGGTTTTGCGTAGGCCTCCTCGCCGTCGAGCGCAACGCGTAACGGTGCTTCGACCTACATCCGTTCCCCACTATACACGCACGCGTTTCAGATATAGTTTAACCGGGTATAGTGGCGCGAACAAGTGCGCTCGTCTCACGTGACGACGCACGTTCCTCTGGTCCGGAACGGTTCGCGAGAAACCCGAATTTTCAACAAGATTCTTGGAGAAGCTGTGGACCGAAAGCCGAGTCTTCTCGAATAGGACGCTGAACGCAATCGGTCGTTTTGCTTGGCTGTTGTTGAGCGTCCTCTTCGGGGAAGATGAGTCCTGACGGACACTGTTATGTTCCCAGTGGTAAGCCGACGAAACTCGGTTCGCTTGGCGTGCCGACAAAAGTGGGTCGGCACGGAAACCAGCGGGCTCGCACGCGCCATTTTTCACAACGAAAAGGAAAGCCATGTGAGCAAAATCTAGCCGATTTGCGTAGGCTTCGACCGTGCAGCGGGCTGTAACGGTGATTCGGCCTACTTCGTCCCCCACTATACGCGAGCGCGATCGCGGTATAGTTTCGGCGTATAGTCACGGGCACAAGTGGCGGCGGGCAGACGCTGGGACCAACGATGCAGGTCCTTGTTGCCCGCCCCCTCTACCCCCCATCGGTACACGTGCACCGATGCCCATTTCATTTGGACGTGCCACCACGTGTGGTACGCACACGATTGACACTCGTCCATCGTCCTCCTTCCGATCCACGAGGAGGAAGAACGTCACGACATTAATCTCCCCACGATCGTCGAAGATCGTGGAGATCGAGCAGAGAGGCTGGCCCGTGCGAAAGTCGAAATATAATTATAAATCGAATTTCTTGCCCACGGAGAGAATCCCACGGAGAGTCTTCTTAGTCTCGCGAGAGCTCGGGTTGTCGTTTTAAATAATTCAACGGTCGTCCAAGCTACCGATCCGTCCAGCTGGTAATTTAACGAGAGGCTGAAACGTGTCAAAGAGATACGCGCGACGGATCCGCTGCTACGAGGTGGGCAGCACCGTAAACCTGGATGGTCTCGTGCAAATCGATACGGCCGAATTGATCGCGTCCCGCGGATACCCGGTGATCCCATTGATAAGTGGCTCATCGAGACATTGTCGTAGGCCCGAAAAAGTGGGACCGATGCGCGCGAGCTAGCCCCAGCGCTCGGCTCAGAGGCGGCTGGGGACTCTCTCGCGTTTGCTCGGGTCCCGGCTTCGTCCGAGTCCACGCCACTGGATAACGGTACCCGGCGAACACGTCACGGCTCGACGAGAGACCCCCTGTCCTCCCTGTCGGGCCTCGAGGTGGGGACCTCCAACGCTTGTCTACCGTCCGCTTGGCAATCGACAAGGACGGGCTCTAACCGACGACAAGGACGGACGTGGCGTGTTCGAGTGAACCCTGTGTGGGGCAGAGAGAAGGAGGATGGCGCGAGGAGGGAAACGAGGCAGCCTCGTGGTGGACAGCCGGACCATACGTATGTGCTTACCATTTGCATGATTCCCATGGTGTGCCCGCAACGGCCACGCGGATGTGTCAATCCCCCAGGGAGATCGAGCAATCGCGCGCTATTCTTTCCTGGCAGTTTTTTCGTTGCCGGATGCGGCGATCGACTCTCGATCGGATGCTCCTGCAAAACGGGCCCTCTTTTGTCCCGATCGGTTTGGAGAAACTCTTGCCGGTTATCGATGAAAATGGTCAATCGTTTTCGGTCACACCTCGCAAAAGCCGCGAGTGATCCTTCAGCTGTTACCGCAGCCTCGATCGTTCGATTTATCTCGGATCCTTTTTTCCTGCTAACTAGCTACGGTTTATAACGCGCGCGATCAATTCCGTTGAAAGTTTCTACACTCGCCGATATAGGATGCTCCTGTAAACGGGCCCCCTTTGATCCGATCCGCTCGGAGAAACTCTTTAGTTATCCATGAAAATGGTCAACCTTTTCGATCACACTAGCAAAAGACCCGAGAGATCCTTAGGCTGTTACCGCAGCCCCGATCGTTCGATTTTTGTTGGATCCTTTTTCCTGCTAACTGGTCATGGTTTATAACGCGCGCGAGCGCGTGTGCACGATGAATTCCGTTGAAAGTTTCTACACCCGGAGATCGGCGTACATTCCACGGCCCACCTGTGTTTTCTTGAATGAACGCCTCAACTCTTGACTCTTCTTCTTTTTTTCCTTTTTCTTTTTCCTCGTGTTCGTTCTATTCGTTTTCTCGGCGGAGCGTCCTTCTTTTTTCCCTGGTCTACAAGCGTCGCGAAGATGCCTCGCTATTTGCAACACGAAAATGTATTTTTAAACGTGGCAATTTGGTTGGTCGAGTGTACCCGACCGTGGCTGGCTAGCGTGCCACTAACCTAGTTAGCGGGAGCAAGTCCCTTTCTTCTCGAGAGAAGTGGTATCTGCCTACTTAACTTCATGATACACGATCATATACATGTGTATTTATACGTGCATTGTATACGGACCGCGCGCCCGTGTGTGCGTGTCTGCGATAGTCGCAAAAAGTATCGTTTATAATATGCGCGTTCACACGCACGATTTGATATCAGCGCGGGCCGACAAGAAGCGAGCGAACCTATACACGTGAACCATTGTCGGTCCCGTTCGCGGGGAACGTGGGATTTCAATACCATCGAGCGTAGGTGAAAATGGACCCACTTTGAAAACTAGGACCATAGCTCGTCGCGCGTTAAACTTCGCCACACGGGAACGTACTTCTCTAAAGGCTTACACACAATGACTTGCGTACAATTAGTCTCGATCATTATTCCAGTATTTGTTGCGTGTTCGACTTCAGCACATGAAAACGTACCACTCTCAAAACCTACGAGTTTCCGGGCGAAAATGTTTGAACGATCATTTATGAGAAATTGAACATTTATGAGAAAAATGACTAGGTGTGATACAATACAGTGAGAACATTAGAAGAATTTAAAGATACTTTTTTTTAAATTTATTTATTTAACGTTGCTTTAACATGAAAGGTCATTAGCAACGCGGTACATTTTCTTACAATATTTTGTACATCTTAGTATTTTTGATATATTGTGCAAGACCGACAATATGTTCCTTAGAACCTTTAAAATATTGTTATATTATATTTCACTTCGGTTTATTGTAATACGGGTAGAAAATATTGATTTTGCATAGTGATCCGTTGTCGATTTAGAAAAATACAACTTTGAATGCTGAACGACTATGGCAAAGGTATCAGTTACCGAATATTTAGCGACGACTTGAATGTTTTTCACTAATTCGAAGGCATTCTGTAATTTGTTTTGCATTATTTCTGATAAACAATCGATTACCAATCTTTTCTCAGTATCGTCAAATTCTTCTGGACGATTTTGTTGAAAAGCGAAAGATATATTAACGGAGTTTTAATACGAAGTTTTGATCTTTACACAAGAAATTGCTGATAGCAAATTAGTTATTTAATTTTGTTGTTTAGCCACAGCACAATAAAATCACTCATTCATTATCCTCTGATGTATCACAGTTTCTCAGCAGGTTCTATAATCGGAAACGAAAAATTTCGTTGTATCGTAGAGTACGGTTTTCCGACTACATAACTTTCTACATCATAAACAAAAATTATCATAATACTTCATATACGGAGGGGACAAAATAAAATAATATTAGGTAGATCGTGTTATTTTTAATAATGTCTAAAAAGATTTTGTGTCCGATAACCAGGTGGGGTATGGTAACTGATACCTTTATCCTATGAACTTTATATATATATATATATATATATATATATATAATTATATTATTTTTATATATATATATTTATATATATTTATCATATGTTTGAAAATTGATGTTCGGTAACTGTTCCCCTGACACTTGCATTGTCGAATCGTCGGGTTCGTTTTCCAAGATCGCAATTTTTTGTTGCAGGTCCTCGCGGCGCCGTTGGCGGTTGCAGCACCCCCGGCAGTAGAGTGGATCCCTGGTGGAATCCTGGTCCCCTCTTCCCCTCGACCCCTGGGCCCCCAAGGATCGACGAGGGGGCACCGGACAACGGGAACGGTGGTTATCAGTACTGCAACCCGGGTAACCGTAACACGAGTAGCCCGTCGCAGCAGTCCCAGCAACAGCAGCAGCAGCACCACCACCACCACCATCACCACCATCATCATTCGAATCAACAACGGCAGCAGTCGTCGCATCACCAGCCGAATCAGTCGAACGGCTCGAGGAACGTGTGCACGAGCTACGGGATCGCCTCGACTGCGTCCTCTTCGTGCTCGCCGCCGAGCCTCGGCCACGTGGCCACGGTAGCGCGTGGAGCTGATGCCGTAGGTTCGTCGACGAGCGCATACGGCATCGCTTCATCATCCCCGGAGCCTTCATCGGCCAGCAATCTGATCTTGTCGGCGTTGTTGACGACCACGTCTTCGAGCAACAGCATCCGAGCCGCCCCGGTTAGCACCGGGCACAGCAATAACGCGTTGACGACGTCCCTGAGCTCATCAAACGCGAGGAACATCGGCCACGGAGGTTTATCGTCGACTGACTCGTTGAACGGCATCTTATCGTCGTTGAACGTGCGGATCAAAACGGAGGAGTATTCGGAGATCCGATCAGAGGAGCGAAGAGCAGCAAATCCGACGACCCTTTCATCATCGTCTTCATCATTATCTTCGTCCTCTGCATCCGCGTTCAACGCCTCCCTTTTAAGCTCTCTATTGTCCACGTCGCGGATCTCGTCGGGCCACTGCCGGAACGACGGCGACGAGGACATCCTCTCGAGGTCCTGCATCAAGCTCGAATATCCGTCCACGGATACCCAACAGAGCCAGGAACCGTCGCAGGAGGAACGAACCGTGGTGCGCGCCATCAAGGTCGAGTATCCTCTCAGCCAATCGTCGCAGGACGTTCTGGATACCGAAGACGAGGAACTAACCGCCACGTCACCCTACGACATCATTAGCGGAAACCCCGGCGGCAGGTGTCTGCAGAAGCAACAGCCTGCGGCCTGCGGCGGCAAGAACCAAACGACTTCGTTGGTGAAGAACGTGGTCGTGCCAAACTGTCCGGGCGTCGTTTCACCAACCTCCGACATCGTGATCGACATGAAGTACGAGACTCAGTCAGGCCCGCCGGCGGCGCCGCCGCATTTAACATCATCGGGGGTCGAGCCACCCCACAGTAGTCAGGGGACAGGCATAGTAGTTGGAGGATCGCCAGCGGAGGTGGTCGGCGTGGACAGTTTACTTCTGTCGCCATGGGGAGCGACCGGGCCGGACTTCCTCGAGCCTCCGGATGTCAAGCAAACGGCAGCTGGTCTGCAGGATGCATGGGACACTATTCTCCTGAACTCGTCGGTCGGAGTAGCCTCGGCGCAATCTTTGGCCGAGTTGAAGCCTTTGCCGCCGTTCACGGGTTACACGGGACACCTGAGCATCAACGGCATACCCGGCCACCACTATCACACGATAGCGTCGTCCGCGCAACGGCCTTCGTTACCATCCTCCTCCCCTACGTCGTCCTCGAACCAAGAGTACTACGAATCGCCGGTAGTGTCCTCGAGCACGCCTTGCCCACAGGGCAGCCAGAAGCAGCAACAGCAACAACACCATCAGCATCAACAACAACAACAGCAACAACAACAGCAGCAACACCATCATCACCAGCAACAGCAGCTACCGCAATCGACGCAACAGGTGGAATACGACATCGAAGATATCGCGGAGATCATTGGTTCGGCGATAGCGGACACCACGGTTCCCGGAGGTGGGAACGGAGCAGGCTCCGAGCACGATCCCGACGCGTCGCGAGATTGGATCGACATCGCCGAATGGATCGACACCGCTTGCTCACCGAAGGCTCAGGAAACTACATCGCCCAGCCCGTACTCGCAGATCTACGCAACAGCGACGCCCTCGACCCAGGCGCAACAACACGGCTCGACCTTGCAGAGTCTGTTGACGCACGGGTACGCGCCGCTGCTGAACGCCAGGTTACAAGCCGCGAACGCTGGCCTTCAAAACGCATCCTGCGGCGAGACACCGTCCTCCACGAGTCCCTATCCACCTGTTAGTCCACCGGGCAGAGTCTCGACCTCCTGCAGCCCGGACCACCTGTTGCACTCGTCGTTCGCGGCTCCCTCGCATCCGAGAAAGAGGTCGCGACCTACTCCGGGATCGCAGAACCCCTCGAAGAAGAGCCCCGGCGCCGGAGCCACCGCGCTGCCTTACGGGACCGAGTCCGGTCTGATCGGCGGCAAGGAGAAGCCCGTCCACAGATGCTCCATCTGCAACCGGGGATTCCTGAACAAGAGCAACATCAAGGTCCACCTTAGAACCCACACCGGCGAGAAACCTTTCAGGTGCGAGGTCTGCGCCAAGGCGTTCCGACAGAAAGCGCATCTGATCAAGCACCAACAGATCCACAAGAGGATCGGCAGGGACTAGGCGAGGCAGGTGTCCCACTGTCTTGGGAGAATGGTTCGAATGTACCTAGACTACCGTAAGTACCTATGGCGAAACGCTACGGCGTCGATCCGAGAACAACCTGCCGACGATCGACGGTTGTGTCCGCGACGCTGGTTCAATCCTGAATAATGCCGTCCAGAGATATATGTATGATGACACGACATATGTGTCCCAGGTGTAATAATGTCGAACGGTGGATCGAGGCTTTTGTAAATAGGTATGAAACCATCAGCTTGATCGCGCGGTTCCCTTCTACCGGCGCCATGGATCACGAAACGACGAAACCGAGAAACGTTTTCGAAACAGATGATACGGGAATTCCGTCGGGTGATGTGAGAATGATCTCTCGTGCTGTGTTATAATGACGACTCGAAGTGAGCGAAACCCACTGGTCACACGGTGTGTACATATACATATACGTATTCGATGATAACAGAGCACACGTACGCGGGTACGTGCGTATATATACGTAGTAAGAAAGCGAACGTTTTTATTGTTTAAACAAGATGCGAGGAACGTACAGCGAAATGAAAATAAATGAGACGCATCTCGTGGAAGATCGTTGGTGAAACGGAAAGAGTATATATACATTCCTTATGTATACATATACATAGCTAGGTGTAACATATAACTAAACAAAAAAAAAACGTAAACGGAAGTGACGAAAACTATGCGGAGGTGCGGCTGTGACGGCCGCGCTACGGATGTACCTAAGCTCTTCCAAATACGTTGTTTCAGTAGATTTCTATCGCTTGTTTCTTTTTATTTATAATGCTTTTATATTATATATTTTTCACGGTCTCATTGTCCGCAGTCCTTTTCTAGTTTCTTTGTTATTTATTTTCATTTTCCGTCCTACCCCCTTATCCGTTGCCCCACACACCCGGTCCCCCATCCCTGTTTTCTTCTATTGGTTTATCTTTGTAAGATAGTCAATCGTCTGTCACTTTTTATTTAAGATTTTCTCCTTCTTTGTTCCGAGTCCCCATTCCCCTCCACCATGTCCTCCCTCCCCTTAACTCTTTAGTCTCCATATTAGCTTTTTGATCTTGGCGCACCGTATGTAACATGTACGACGACGTTCTTAGGATTGTTTAAGGATATCCCTCTCGAGGACGTGTTACGGGTTCCTCTCGATCGAGAGGAAAAGTTTCATCGACGACGAGAGCACGATGTACCTAGCTTGTCCAATTTCGTTTCCGAATCGTCGTCGTCGAGAAAAAAATATAAACGGACGAAACCAGACGAGAGCTTTCGACGAGTCGACCGGCGCAGGACGATCCGCTTTGTTTCTTAATTATATTATCGTGTTCCAGTCCCGGAATTGCAAATACTCAATCGACGATTGTTAATTTATTATTCTCTCCCGATCGTCCTGCGTCATTCGACCGGCGAATCACTCGTCGAATCCTTGTGTTGCAATGGTGGCTGCGGAAATTGTAATTTGTATAAAGTCAGAAAAATGTGGATTATTTAAAAGCTGATGTTCGATTAAAATGATTGTTACCGTAACGAGAAGTTGCCATTTCGTTTCTTCGTTCCGTCGATCCCTTGAATCCTTCTCGAAAATCGATACAGACTGCGGAGTAGATCATCGATCTTATCATTCTTTGCATCGTTGTTTCAAACAGTTTCTAAACGGTTAAAGTCTTCTGTATTTTAGAAATTGCTAAAAATTCCAAGTCCAAGTTAAAAAAATAAAAGTCAACAAGTTTCGAACACAATTAACAGAACCGCATAACTTATTACCAGACTGCAGATTTCTATGCAAAATAAAAATATTTTGCACTGAATGCGGGAAGCAGAAATAACATAAAAATTGATTTAATCCCTTAACAATATTATTACATTAAGTTTCATTGTTAACTATGACCGTTTTATATTTCATCCAACCAATTTCTTCATATAAATGCATAAAGATCGGCAGTCTAGTTATTACTGTGGAAAAAGTGTGTCAAATTTACATTAGGATCAATTTTTTTTGACATAGGACGTCGGTCAATTTTTATTGTTTTCTTCAGGTAATACATAAATCTTATATTCTACAGTTGAATCAATGCATAAACTCGAATTTTTTAAATTGTGACATTCGGCGTTCACAACCACGGAATTATCGTCGCGAGCAACGAAGCTCGCCAATTTTCGTGGAAGCTTAATCGAAGCGGAACGCATCGACATTCGCGAGGTGAAAGTTAGCAAGTTTTCGTCCGAAATAATCAGGCAGTAATACGCCGGTAGTAAGACGACGAAACGTACCCTCCGCGCACTTATGGTCGCGTGTTCCGCGAATCCGGATCTCCTCTGACGTGTACGTGTTCGATTTCTTGCTTTTATTTCGCTCGAAGCGTGGCACCGAGCTCCACCGAGAGGCCGACGCCCGGATTCTGCGATCGCTTGACGTAATGGTCGCGTTGTCTGTATCGATTTCTCGAAAACGGAACCCTAACGATTTACTTTTCACGGTTGCTCGACGATCAAAGTGGTCTTTTCATTTACGAGACGATCCTGTATATTTTAGCTGCTGATTTTGCTATAATTTGTACATTGGAAATATTCAAACTTGAAAAGTAGAAATTTATTGGTAACTGTCACGAATATTTGTGCCCATAACGATGAAAGTGGTCTAAGTGAAAATTAAGAAAACGGTTATTTCACATCACATTATTTTAAATTAAATTAATTTGCTATAATTTTCATGATATTTTCAAAAATGTTATCTCAATATTATATGGGACTCATTTAGTGTTAATATCCTTTTCCTTGAAATATATCGCTCAGACCATTTTTATAATTATGGGCACATTTGTAGAATTGTGCTCAGTATATGTATGTATTTATTCAAAATTTTTTTGGAATGAAAATTTTGCATTTAAAGTGCAATTTTTAATATTGAATAAATGTTCTCCAAAATTTTATTCAAAATTGATTAATTTTATTTCGATCATAAATATCGTTACTCGATGCCCTGAAAGATCAAAAGTTTCGTTATGGTCTCAGAATCTGCTTCTTTCACTTTTTCTAATAAAATGGATACTTGTTGCAACATATATATTTCCCTGTGACAATAACCCTCTTTTTTCTCAATTACGATTAACCGATTCTGTTTCTATAAGTTCGTGCACATTGTGATTGAATTAACTTTTCGATTCGGTTCTTTTTTATTAACTGTACTTAATTTTTCTTTTGCATTTTCTCCTTTAATTACTGCGTCATTTCGAAGATGTTACATTGCTTCAGTACTACTGTCGCGTTTTTATTCTTCCTACTTTTGTAAAACATGTTTCCTCCATTCTGAATCGTTTTTATACTTCCTCCTGATTGAGTCGAAGTCATTTACATGCAGCACGCACCCGACTTCCGGTAAGTAATAATTCATATTTATTTGTCCATTTTTTAAAGTTTTATATCTCGTTTTATATTTTCTTAAAATGATATATTTCTTGCTTCGAGATATATTTGAAGGAAAAGAATATTAACACTAAATGAATATCATATTATGTTGAAATAACAAGCACCATCTAATGATTAATTTTCGATAATATCGAAAAAATGACACAGAATAAATGTAGTTTAAAATTAATATCATAAAGGAATATCATATAATGTTGAAATAACAAGCACCATCTAACGATTAATTTTCGATAATATCGAAAAAATGACACAGAATAAATGTAGTTTAAAATGAATATCATAAATAAATATCATATAATGTTGAAATAACAAGCTCCATCTAATGATTAATTTTCGACAATATCGTAAAAATGACACAGAATAAATGTAATTTAAAATTAATATCATAAGGGAATATCATATAATGTTGAAATAACAAGCACCATCTAATGATTAATTTTCGACAATATCGAAAAAATGACACAGAATAAATGTAATTTAAAATTAATATCATAAAGGAATATCATATAATGTTGAAATAACAAGCACCATCTAACGATTAATTTTCGATAATATCGAAAAAATGACACAGAATAAATGTAGTTTAAAATGAATATCATATAATGTTGAAATAACAAGCTCCATCTAACGATTAATTTTCGACAATATCGTAAAAATGACACAGAATAAATGTAATTTAAAATTAATATCATAAAGGAATATCATATAATGTTGAAATAACAAGCACCATCTAATGATTAATTTTTGACAATATCGAAAAAATGACTCAGAATAAATGTAATTTAAAATTAATATCATAAAGGAATATCATATAATGTTGAAATAACAAGCACCATCTAACGATTAATTTTCGATAATATCGAAAAAATGACACGGAATAAATGTAGTTTAAAATTAATGTGCTGTGAAACAACCAATTTTTCACTTAGACCACTTTCATAATTATGGTCACCTATAAAGAGTAGTTTGAAACGGGGGAAGACGTGTCACGCTTTTTTCTCATGGAAGTGGTCGAATCGAGCAGTGGTCAAAATTGATACAGTTTGTACGAGAATGGTCGCTCGTGACTTGTCCTAATTATGCGGCGAGTATCGCGTCAAAGGATCGCGTGAATGGTCAAATTGTGAAGCATTTTGTACATTGGTAATCTACGGGCTGTGGTTTTAACGGGTCTCTCCACGGTAGTTGGACCAAAATAAAAAGATCGGCCCGTCTCGTTCTCTCTTGTGTCCGGTCCGCGTTACCTGGATCTTTCCGTATGTATCTCCCTCGCGGAGACAACGTCACGAGAGGCCGTATAACCTTTGGGACCGTAACCCCGTTATACATTATTACGTTTAACAATGGTACCCGCGGTGTCTTTAACCTAACCGATCCACCGTACACTGTAACCTGTCGCTGCAGATATCCCGGATCCTCTTTTCTTCCAGATCGGACGAGCATCTCTTTTGTCCACTTTTCCCGCGTAATTTGACGCGCTGCAAATTATACATCAGTGAATTCGTCTTAACAGCAGCTACAACATTATCAAATCAAAAATACAATGTAATATTTAAAAAATCGAAGCATCATTGTTCTTTTTCTTTGAAACAAAATTTTTTCAATGTTTTTTATATTGCAATTTATACATGTATGAATACTGATAAACTTTTATTTGAAACATTTTTTTTGTCAGATTTAGAGAAATTGCTATTCCAAACAAATTTCATATATAATAAATTTGGAAATAAGTCACAAGAATTTGCCGAGTTTTTGTTGAAGTGGATTGCATTAGTTAAGTTTTGCGGATGAAGTATCATATCGCGCCGAGTTATAACAGGTTTACGATCTACCAAGAAAATTATTTTTCATGAAATAGCAACTAAAAGCAAAAAACTTTTGAATTTATATCATGTATAAGAATGTTACTGTTGACTAAAAATAGCTTCAATTAGTAACATTTGGTAACTTGGAATTTACACTTTACAGAATGTGAAATAGCTTACCAGAAACGAACATTATGACTGCCAAGATTTCCGGAAACATAAAAATAATCTGAATCGCACAAATTGAAGTAAATCTGTAGTCCTGTATTTACTTTCAACTGCTGAATTCATGTTATTATGAATATAAAAGTCGTTGATAATAGATGAATAATCACAATACATATTCTGATACTCAATATTTTGCAGCAAACTCATTTTGTTTTATTTGTTTCATTGTTGATAATACTAATACCAGAGGTCAATTTACGTCTCAAGGGAATGTATAGTATATAAAATATTCACGAATTTTTACATTTTTTTACCTTTAGTTTCGGACTTTTTTCCTCCTACTTATACTATCTGGCCCACTGTGCGCTGACGTGAAAGAATCACTGCAGATCATACCTACACGCTTTATACCGGTATCTTTGGGCAGTAACAATCGAAAAAATCGAAATTTCAAGTCAACTTTAAAACGTAACAATACCTTTGGACTCGAAGCAATTTCAATTCCAAAAAAAATATCAAGACATACCTCTCAATCTAGAAGATTTTTATTCCACGTAATCTCTTTTACACTATGCACATGAAATTCAACCTGTTTACTCACACGACATTTGAATTTTTAGCAATTTCTATAATACAGAAGACTTGAATCAATCTATTACTAATCAATTTATATTTACTACTACCTGACCCGATAGACGTTATCCTGTCCAAATTTCAATAAATTTGTTTGTAATAGTTTTGTGAATTTGTCAAATGCTATTGGAAATGTTCAAACAAAGTATAAATGAGACAGAACGTATTTCTGATCACTATATCTATTAACGATTGTAGTCATGGATATTCAATTTAAGGAGGAATTTTCCATTTTTATAATTCTTCTTTCCTCAAAAACCTTATTCGGACTATGACGAACATTTTTTTAAAGAATTAGCCTAATCGACCCAGCCGTTCTCAAATGATGCGTTTACCAACGAACAGCATTTAATTTTTATTTATGTAGAAGATAGAAGAAAATTTCGTGGGACACAACTCTCCTCGATCTACTAGACTAGGTTGTCTCAATAACAGCTGGTTCATCTATTCGATGGAACACACAGAGTCCGCGATTCGAGTGGATAGCCGATGCGATATCAAATTAATCAGGGAATAAGGAATGCCGTATTAACCGCTCCGTTTAAGTCCCAATTAAGATGGTAACGAAGGAGCGAAGATAAAAGCTCCGGTGGCAAGCTGGAGGAGGAAGAGGACGAAGAGGATGAGGAAGATGAGGAGGTGGCTGGTAGAGCCAGACAAGGACGGTTGACAGAAAGATCAGATGAACCGGAGTTGGAGGCTTGTGACGCAAACAGTTAGAGGCTAAACCGTGATGGTAGAAAGGGATCATGGGTACCACGAATCCCATCGCGGCCTACGTAGCCAGCCAGGCCAATGACCTAGATTTTTCGGGCCCGTTGGACCAGGCAGGGCTTCCTATACCCGAGATCGGTGGGTCAGGTTTATAATGCGCGTATACACCTTTCCTAGGAGACTGGTTCCTTGACTCCTGTCAAGTGGCTACGTAAGAGGATTCCTGACGCTCCAGGAAATCAGAGCCACGGAATTGATGGCGAACTCGAGTCGGAACAATGTTCCCCTTTCACTAATAAACTGCTTTTTTTAAATGAAATTTAGTCTGGCTAGAGTTAGTCTTGTCCCCTCCTAGAAGTTAGCCCTCCACTTGTGGAATTAAATAATTTCATCAGTTGCGCTGAATTGTGCTATGTTTGTATTATATTGTGTTCGAATATTACAACTATAATATAAAAAATAAGATGAAAAATTGAGAAAAAGGATTTTTTGAGTAGCCCCCACTTTTCATTTTTTTCAATTTTCTCAATTGTGCTAAGTTGTGCTAGGTTGTGCTAAGATTGTGCTACAGTATTACTTAAAAAAACTAATAAATAATTAAGTTATAGTGAATAATCGTTTTGAACATCGAATTAACTTTTCATTTTTTTCAATTTTCTCAATTGTGCTAAGTTGTGCTAGGTTGTGCTAAGATTGTGCTACAGTATTACTTAAAAAACTAATAAATAATGAAGTTATAGTGAATAATCGTTTTGAACATCTAATTAACGTTTAAGCAAGTAACAATCATCGAAACAGCATATAATCATATGCTTATAATATTCGAGCACAATACAGCACAAACATAGCAAAATTTAACACAACTGATGAAATTGTTTAATTCAACAAGTGTTGGGCTAACTTCTAGGAGGCCGTCTTATCACCTCCTGATCAATCTTCGACACCTTCTGTTCAGAGTAAAATAAGAAATTATAACTTGAAACGACTCTCTTTAACTACCTTAGTTGACTCGTTTACAAGAAACACTTGTTAACACTTAGCACTCGAGTCTCTGAGTCGTCACTAAAAATTTCTGTACCATTATTTAAATAATTGTTTACATTATTAAATATGTCGGTATCTAATCAATTACTAAACATATAAGTATTGTATGAGGTATTACAATCAATTTCGTATCTACCAAATTTAAAAAATCACAGAGAATGTAAATATTCCAGGTGGAAATATTCTAGGCCAGAAGAAACGTTTGATTTTCGAGTTAAAATAACTCCGAGTGCAAAGGGTTAAAACGTGCGTTTGTTGGAGTTTTCTCGTCAAAATCTAAGTATTGTTTAAAAAAAAGTACAACATTTTTCATCCTAGAAAGGAAAGAATAAATAACATCATAGAGAATGGAAATATTCTAGGCCAGAAGAAACGTTTGATTTTCGAGTTAAAATAGCTCCGAGTGCAAAAGGTTAATCTTATTCGTTTAATCATTAAGAGTGTAGCAAATCCATCATCCTAGCAAACCAAGTAATTCCAGATGATCGTATAAACGCACGCGTATGGAAGAGAAGTTTTCAGCAAGAACGAAATAAGAACAATAAGAAATTATTTCACTTGATACCGATTTCAAATATGTCAAATCAAATATGTGCAAATCAATTAATGCATAGTTCAGTATGCCAAAAGAACATCTGACCTGATAAGATAATATATTAATGGAATCTTCGTTTTCGAAATATTTACATTTTCAAGTAAACAAATATATGAACAATTCTTTCGTTATTTATTACATTCGTTTGTTATCTACAGACTTTTGCAGCTGGCTGTGAAACACTTGCATCGGTCTTATGAAAATAAAGTAGTTTTATTTACTGAGAATTTTTATTATAATGTTCATTGAGAAACAGTTTATTTAGTAATTTAGTACTCAAACATCTTTACGGTAATCCGATTTTCTGAATGGATTTTTGCTGCTATTTTTGGGTACTGTTATTTCGTATTTGTATGACCGGTGGTCTACATTGTTATTAAAAGGAACTGGAATCGTAAACGCAATGGACTATCTATAATTAAACGAGACGATAGTTTATCAACGACAAGCTTATCTCTGCATTCCGTTCTACTTCATCGATACCTGTACCGATTCTAAGCAAATGACACAAGGTATCAGTGGATGCTTTACATTTTCCTGATAACGAGAGACCCGAAGGTAGTTTTATTTTCGCACAAACTCCTTATTAAGTGTGCCACTGATTACATCCAAGCTCATCCGGATCTTCCGAGAAAAATTGTCTGCACTAATTACCAGAAAAACGGGTTACGTAATAATTGATGTCTTCTCTTAACCCCTTACAATATCATGTCTGACACGTGATGAAGACTCTGAACACATTCTGATTACAATTATAATAATTTCCTTTAAACAAAAATAAAATTCTATTTTGGTTTTGTTAATATATAATAGCTGTTGGGAACATATCGGCATACAATTTATATCAATATTCTCCTTCATTGGGAAAGTAACTGACCCGATAGACAAATTTCAATAGTTTTTGATCGTTTTGTGAATTTGTGAAAAGCTATTGGAAACGTGTAAACAAAGTAAAAATGAAAAAAACGCATTTCTAGGTGATCATCAATTTACCAATTTTTCATTCCCTAAAGGTATATAATACGAATAAAATATACATTCATTCGAGCAATATGGTGAAAAGAATACTAGCAATTGAGTTGGATATCATAATGAATAATTGAATTACATTGCCAAATTGCAAAATAAATCGGGACGGTACCTTCATCGATATTCTTGGAAAATGTATTCTCGAGAGTAGAGATGAAATTGACTCATGCATTGGGATAATTTTCGATTATTGTAAGCGGTAACATTAGCATTAGTTGCATAAATAAAAAAAAATGGAAAAAAAATTTTTTTAAATTTTTTTAAAAATAAAAACAAAAATTTTTTTAATAAAAATAAATTAGAAAAATTATTTTATGGAATTAGGTTTGTTTCTTCGGTGGAAAATTACCGTTCTCTCGTATAAATTACATTGTCGAGTGAACTTCTTTCGAAAAAAACTAAAAAAACTAAAAAACTACTGGACCAAAGTGGACCAAAATCTAATCAGCTCTAAGATACAGCGGGGTACATCGATTGCATCATTCATCATACTGATCCCATTGTTACTTTTTTAGAAAACGTTAACGAAAAATTTGGTACCATAGAAACGGACATACGCACGCGCGCACACGCACACACACACACACACACACAGACATTTTGATAAAACTAGTCTAAAATGACTCCAATGACCATGAAACGTGAAGACCTGCTAAAAAATCGATTTTCGATTTTCGGGGTCATTACAGTAACTTCCCTATAAAATCGGGAAGTTAATAATTTCCTTTAAACCAAAATAAAATTCTATTTTGGTGTTGTTAATATATAATAGCTGTTGGGACATATAGGCATACAATTTATATCAATATTCTCCTTTATTAGGAAATTAACTGACCCGATAGACAAATTTCAATAGTTTTTGATCGTTTTGTGAATTTGTGAAAAGCTATTGGAAACGTGTAAACAAAGTAAAAATGAAAAAAACGTATTTCTAGGTGATCATAAATTTTCCAATTTTTCATTCCCTAAAGACCTTGTTCGGACTATTACGAACATTTTTTTTTAATAGACTTTTAAAAAAATTTTTTTGTAGTAATGCATTGTCATCCAGTTTTGAGCCATGTATTTAATTTCAAGTCCCTAGATCTTCAGGAAGTTAGTTTAAAATCAATTGCAAAATTTGCCACCGAACAGACAAACAAACAAGAAAGCGAGCTAATAAAAACGTGGAAAATTAGCCGAATAGGTCCAGTCGTTCTCAAATGATGATGACGTTATAGTGAACAATCGTTTTGAACATCTAACTAACTTCTCATTTTTTTCAATTTTCTCAATTGTGCTAAGTCGTGCTAGGTTGTGCTAAGATTGTGCTAAAGTATTACTTAAAAAACTAATAAATAAAGAAGTTATAGGGAATAATTGCTTTGAACATCTAATTAACGTTTAAGTAAGTAACAATCATCCAAACAGCATATACTCATATGCTTATAATATTCGAGCACAATAGAGCACAAACATAGCACAATTCAGCACAACTGATGAAATTGTTTAATTCAACAAGTGGGGGGCTAACTTCTAGGAGGCAAAATTGCTTTAATTTAATTTCCGATCGAACCTTTGCGCCGAGATCATCAATACTCCTTGTTACAAAAAACTTGAGGTAGTGAAAAAAAAGAGAAGAAGAAGTATGAAATAAGTAGAAGTATAAGAAAAGAATTAGTCCAACTCCTATCGCGACGACCCAGTTCTCTGTTCCTGTAAGTAGTGTCGAAGCTTATGGTTGAATCGGCCGGTACCTTAACGGCACCGGTTTCCGTCATTCGATTTCGAAGTGAATAATTTCGGAATCGACGATCGAAGAGTTCGCGACAAAGATGGAGCATCGTTGCTCGACGAGAACGACGAAGAAGAAGAAGAAGATCTTATCATTATTTGCGTCATTATTTGAAACAGTTTTTAAACGATTAATGTCTTCTGTATTCTATAAATTGTTAAAAATTCAAATGTCGCGGGAGAAAACACGTCCAAGTTAAAAAAATAAAAGTCAACAAGTTTCAGACATAACTTATTACCAGACTTCAGATCTCTATGCAAAATAAAAATATTTTGTATTGAATGTGGGAAGCAGAAATAACATAAAAATTGATTTCATCCCTTAACGATTTTGTTACATTCAAAGTTTTACTGTTAACTATGACCGTTTTATATTTCATGCAACCAATTTCTTCAAATAAATGCATAAAGATCTGCAGTCTACTTATTACTGTGGAAAAAGTGTGTCAAATTTACATTAGGATCAATTGTTTTTGACGTAGGACGTCGGTCAAATTCTATTGTTTTCTTCGGGTAATACGTAAATCTTAACGGCACCGATTTCCGTCGTTCGATTTTGAAGTGAATAATTTCGGAATCGACGATCGAAGAGTTCGCGACGAAGACGGAGCATCGTTGTTCGACGCGAACGACGAAGAAGAAGAAGAAGAAGCGTAAACACGGAAGCGGAGGAAGCGACCGTTTATGCTTTGAGGAGGACAAACGGGCAAAGGACTGCTCCTGCAGGAAGGAAGGGCCACGGGTCCGAGACGGATGCATGGAAGATCGGTGGCCGATTATGGCCTTGTCGAAGAGAGACAATGGGCATCCTTCGTTCGCACACACGGGTGTCTTTTGCTCGTCCGGTAAAACGTGGCAGACGGTGGCGTGCGGGCTGGCACTCACTGTAGAGCCCGGTTTTAAAGAAAGTCTTTCACCGTGCACACGCTGCTGTGTTCTCTCGAGTCGAAGGGGGAGTGCCTTGGCGAGGAGGAAGAAGAGGAGGCTTCATTCTGCGCTGGATAGTGGTGGAAAGGCAAAGAGGAACGAAGCCGAACAGCCGGGGCCTGGAACGGAGGAGGAGAGGACGACGATGTTATACTACGTTGGTATACTTGATCGCCGCGCCGGTACCAGGCAGCGATGTTCCACTTACACGGCACACTTAGCAACCCGCCTCGGTTCAGGATCCTGAAGTCTATCCTACGGCTCCGATCGCCGGTCGTTTGCTACTCAGCCGTGTACACGCTGCCGCCGCGCCGTTTCAACGTGAAATTCGTGATAGAGCCCGAGAATGCTTCCTTAGGAAATGACGCGCACTCTGCTCCGCTCCGCTCTGCTTTGCTCGGCTCCGTCAGCACGATGGAAACTAGGGGAACTCTCAAGCACAAGCTGAAATTGATGGCTATTAGTAGACTAGGGATATTTATGCATTTACAGGAAAACTTA
>CM052336.1:25109003-25133372 GCA_028455595.1 Lasioglossum vierecki | reverse complement strand
CGTGTTTGTCTAACAATAAATTGATGTATACGCTGTTGCGAAAGACAGTAGTGCAGAAACGCAACCACCACTGGAGCAGGAACACATTGCCGTCATTCTGCGACATGCAATTGTTATGTTAATTACATCGCACGTTTCACGTACCGAGACACCCTGGTGCCCTAGAACCTTCAATCCGTGAGAACTAGTTCGTAGATTACGTTCAGTTCGTAACAAACTAATTTCTCTTGAAATAATCGTATGTGCAGCGTTTTGCGTGTATACTTGAACAGAAAGGAAATCTTCATTGTGAGTATTTACTTTTCCGACTCGGAGAGGCCATTGTTTATTATATTAACGATATTTATCTACGAAAAATGCGAACGCTTGCTAATAGTCAGTACATATCTTCTCGCGTGCTCGCGTTTTAATATATTAACTCGCGAAAACGATTGTTTATCTTGAACAGTTTGATAAGTGTGTGCTGTGTATTTAAAACGAGCGAATTTATTTATCAAATTTACTTTCATTTATTTTACATTTAATATTTACAGCAATATTACGATCATGTTTAATATTATGTTTAATATAAAATTATGTTTAATCATGTATTATACAACATCTAAATAACATGTAAACGCAACCTCGAGGGGTTAGTAGAACTCGCTGAAGAGGGTATGAAAGTGTTAACACATTCGAAACAGATTTTTCCATGGATACACAGCTTGTTAATTTGTAAGTCAATAACTCATTGTACACATGTCTTCACGAGACGAAGAATGGCTAAGATCGTGTCAACGACTAATAGATCATTTCGGAAATGAATATGACCTGTTATGAGTTATCGCAGTTTAAGTTCGAAGTAGCACATTCATTAACTCCAGTGTCCTATAAACAATCTCTGAATAAAATTCATAATTTTTCATCATTTTTACCGGTTCAATCTATACAACTCCTTTCAGATAACGAATTGTCACTTTGGCGACTTCGGATGCTGCACTTTTATCTAATAATTTTTTCTAATTAAGTATTAATTAAATTATACACATGTATACTAAGTGTTAAACCTTTGAACTTCTTGTCGAGTACGACTTGTTTTTATATGTATTTGGTTCTTCCTTTGTTTATTTAATTAAATTTTTTTTGTTAAAAACATATATTTTATGAAATACTCTGAATTATTTTTTCAATTTTCTTGTCAACAATTCCCTACTATTTTAAGTGTTTTATTTGAAATCTATTTCGAGGGAAAGTTCTTTGATTGTTGCTTGTTTTAAACAATCTTGTTTACTAATTATATTAGATATACCTCTGAAACCGTTTTGTAATTTATATTTGTGGAACTTATATATTAGTTTTTACCTAAAAAATGATGCAATTAAATAAATAACAAAAGATCCAAGTACATATACATTTTCGTTTCATTTACATTTTTCTTTCTCTAATGTCGAGTTAAAGGGTTAAACCTCCCTCCACTTTAAACAATAAAAAAAATCGTGAATCAGTCAGAAACCGAAAGAAAAAGCGACGCGAATGGGGAAGAATCAGCGCTTCTTGGTAAAGACGTTCATCGCAGTGAAAAATACCACGACGTCTAGTTGATGAGGTCTAAAATTTATAAATGACAAATCGGTACGAACAGGAAAAGATGTATATGTATCATTCGAGTTATTTTAACTGGTTTTGAAGAAAAGGATTCTGTTTGAAGTGTCGTAGTTGTAAAGAGGCGTTTGTCGATCGACCGTGGATAGGATCGGGATCATTGGTTGCAGACCGTGTGATTAGAGTGTCCCTGATCGCGGAAGGTGGTCCGTCCACGCATGAACCTAAACGGCAATAATTTTCGTCGGCACCCCGTACGATTTTCACCGTGCGTGTGCACGCGCGGTAGTCACGATGCCAAGAGAAATCGAACTTGATCGTTAAGCGAGCCGCGACGTGAGCTCGGCCCATTAGCCGCGTTCGAGGCAGTTCTGCCGTGCACAAGAACGGACTACAAAGCCTGTGGAAGAGGAACGGGCCCCTGTGTCGTCGTTGCCTGCCATGAAAAAAACCAAAAACGTCCTGAAGACGTTCGTAGAACATTCAAGACGTCTTAATGTTATAAAGAACGTCTTAAAGACGCGTATTTTGCCTAAAAAATTTGAATGTCCAACATCAGACGAATGTCAAAATAATAATAATAACAATAATAATAATAATAATAAATAATAATAATAATTATAATAATAATAATAATAATAATAATTTATAATAATAATTAATTAATTAATTAATTTTTATAATAATGTTAATAATTTAATTTAATTTTAATGTCCAACTATGGTAATCAGATTACCAAGTATCATATCGATAAAATTCTGTACTTTTAACTACTATACTTTTAACTAACGTTACCTTTAACTAACCGTGTCTAACCCAAAATGTAACTGGCATACGTTGTTTTATAACAATTACAAGACTGAATTTATTCAGAGGTCTCGCAATTTTTATAACAATATATGCTTCAAGGAAGAAATTTATTTAAACTGTGTACGCGGTTGTTCGTCATGTTACGGAATAATAGTCGTCGGATGTTTTATGCACCGATTAGAACGATCCGTGCATTCATGATTTACTCGGATCTACGATCTTAAAAAACAACCATGTAGTACACTGCAGTATGTACTTTCACTGCGGCTAAAATAGATCGCGTAATTCGGGTTGCATGTCTGCAGGCGCATTTGCAAGTTTTTCGAAAGTCTCGCATTATTCATCTCCCGCGGCACTTCGGCGAAGAATAATTACTACAAGTTCATGTACCAATGGTACACGCAATACCAGAAATAATATTTCAATGGTCTTGTAGAACGTAAGCTTTCGTTTTCACTTTATCTAAGTGGAACCGTCGAGCGAATTAAAACTATGCCATTAGAAGCTGCATCACGTTTTTCGTATCCCAACGAAGTTTTACAAATGAAAATTCTTAAATAGTTCTCGGGTTCGTAAAATACGCTATTTGTACTATACTATGGTACACTGAGAAACTTTCTAATTACCATAGTCGTTAAAGGAAACACGATTGTCTTATCAGCTTATATATTAATTAATGCAAATTAATCTAATTGTGGGCAGTAATTAGCTTCAAAAATCCATTAAAATGCAAAAATTATTCGAAACAATTCTCTTCGAGTAATTTTTAGATTCATTAATCATTAGACTGCCGATCTTTATGCATCTATATGGTATCTTAAAATTTGTAAAAAATGCTGGAATGTAAAATTCCAGATCTACAAAGGCTACTACTACTGAAAATAAGATTTTAATTAATTCCACTTTCTCAAAATTTGTCTACAAAAATTGAAAATTGCATACACATCCGCAGTCGAATCATTATCCATCATTACTCTACCGAGTCTAGGATGAAACACCACCTTTTCTTTTCCCGAGAACTATTAAACATTTGAATAGCAAAACGTGGCCTCGAGCAATAACATTCCACCGAATCGACACATTTAGGTATGCTTCAAACTTTGCTAGAATTGTTATAGAAACTGATCGAACCTTGCGCTACTAAATAAATTCATATTATCTTAATATGTCGATCGCGATAAAAAAATTACTTATTATTCATTATTATTAGGCTAAAGACACTGAAGACGCATCTGTCAGCTTTGTAAATTTTAATGATATTTGAAATCTTGATTTCAATTCAATTCCGAATTTGTTCATATAATTTATATAAACTAAGGATTACGGTTAACAGTTGATGTACGGTCGAAGTACTATGAAATATTTTCTGCCCCAGAAATGTTCAACATCGCACGCTCTCAGGTGCGAAAGTTTGTCGTTATTAGTATAATCTCCGAATCAATGTTGCTATACCATTCTACGTTTAGCGTTATTACTATAATTTCTACAATAACTGTACTCTCGGTACTGTTACCACTAGTCCAGTATTTCCGCCGCGTCTATTGCCATGATTATCGAGTCTGCTGTTTGAATAATCCACAAAATCAAAGATCGCCCATCGACACCTCGTTATCATTCCATTTACGATGATAATCCCGATGCAATCATCCACCGATCAGTCCGCGAAACAGCTGAATAAATCCGCCGTGTTGGAAATATCGCGATAACAACGCGCCCATATGTGGAATCCTGTGAATTTACCTGTGCGTTTCGATGCAGAACCAGGAAGAACAGGTACATACAATGTTACCTACAATCTTTGCAACGAATACTTGAAAAAAATTATTTTTCCCATCTCATTACATACATATTACTATTTTTATAATTTTATAATTTTATAATTTTATAATTTTATAATTTTATAATTTTATAATTTTGTGCAATACTTGTAGTACGTGCACACCTCATCTGCCAATTTGACACCTTCTCGTGTTTTTTTTTAAATTGTAATAGAATTTTCAGTTTATAAAAATTAGACAAAGCAACCTCACCACGTGTATCACGTGCTGTCAACATATTTCATACTAAAGTTATATAATGCAACGACGAAAATATTCCATCATACAGATATTTCTAATTATCACGTATATTAAATGTGCGTTTTTTAAATTGTAATAGAATTTTCAGTTTGTAAAAATATTTATTGTTGAAGACTACCGTAGACTCCGTAGACCAGAAATTTGTTCAAAAACATTGTATAGATGCAGTAACTTGCACAGTACACGTACAAAACATTGCGCAAGACGACTGTACACTTACTGCGCAGAAGAATTTTAAACAATATTTTCATCGCGTTATGTGGGAGTCTACATTGTTTTCCTATGCCACTAGTTCTTAACCGGTGTTCCGCACTGGTATTCTCTGCAAGTGTTTCGCAAAATTCCGCGAACTATATTAAATATATATAAAAATATATTTTCTAAAAGATATTAATTTCTACGCGGGATGTTTTTTGGATCATTAATTTTTTATCAATTTTAATTTGCATCATTAATGTTCCGCTAATTTTTCATATAATCACAAGTGTTCCCTGCCTTCAAAAAGGTCATTGTCTATAAAAGGTTATTATTATATTTTTATTATTATTATTATTATTATTATAGCATCACTATCCTATGTTTTAGCCAATTTTTACCACGTTTTTATTAGCTCGCTTTCTTGTTTGTTTGTCTGTTTTTTAGGTTTTATTCCCTTTCCTCGTCTTCCAAGATAAGGCTCCGTCGAGTTCTAAGAGCTAAGTGATGGCGTGGGAGGGAAGAGTGGGGGATGGGTCGTGGAAATTTCAGTGTAACAGATTTAGCAAATTTAAGCGAGCACTACTGTGTTGAGCTGGTGTAGATGATCGTCGAGTTGAGAGAGCGGCTTTGTATGGGTCTGGGATGTGGAAGTACCAAGAGAGCCCGAGGTTCGAGCCCGAGCGTGCTGTGTTCTCTCGTGTTCCTCGTGCTCCTCGTGCTGGTGGGACCTTGTTTCATGACCCACATAAAGCAAGGCCGTTAACACTACTCACGGGCCCGCGAACGTATGGGTGCGGGCCCCTACGAGCAGCTATACTCGCCGCTCTATGGGACCCCACGTGCCCATTTCCCCTCTCCTCGATCGACAGGGGGCTCGACGTGCCCCTCCAGGACGCACGGCTACCTGCATACACCGGAGCGTACCTGCGCGTACCTTCGCACGCATACACCCGTGCCACACATCAGACGGAGATGAAGATTCCTCTTGTCATTGTTGAAAGGTGAAAATCCATCAAGAAAAGACACCCGACGACTCTAAAAATACACCGTCGACCGAAAACGTATTGACACACTCTGTGTTTCTGGTGTAATGGCACTTCAGAAGTACCGGAGCGATTTTGAAGAAGCTCGATTTGGACTTTATATATTACAATCGTATTTGTTGATTATCGATCGTAGTGTAGTTTATAACAGGAGTCTAGATGATATCGGCGCAAAGGTTCGATCAGTATTACATTGAAGTAATCGTGCTAGTTTGGTTAGACTTTTAACGTTTCGATCCCAATATGGATCCTTTTCAAGAAAGAGGAAACAGCTGCGTCTGAAAATTTCTAAAAGAGTTTTCAATGTTAATATACTGAAAAACAGATTCAAATACAAAATTCAAAATAACAGTAATGAATTCATTACTTCTTGTTATTAATATATGTATTTGTTATTAACAACAAGAAATATATGACTTAGACCACTTTCATAATTATGGACACATATATTACGTAATGAAACTCGATAAAATCACAAAAGGAAGGAACAGACTCTTATTTGGATGAAGATCCGCAGTCTATTTATCAATGAGAATGACAATTCTGTTCGTTCGGTTTTTGTGATTTATTCCACTGTATAAAATCGAACGAACTTATTTGCCAAACCTATACATTGACATAAATTGTGAATAACAAGTATTGATGATCTCGGCGCAAAGGTTCGATCAGTATTACATTAAAGTAATCGTGCTAGTTTGGTTAGACTTTTAACGTTTCGATCCCAATATGGATCCTTTTCAAGAAAGAGGAAACAGCTGCGTCTGAAAATTTCTAAAAGAGTTTTCAATGTTAATATACTGAAAAACAGATTTAAATACAAAATTCAAAATAACAGTAATGAATTCATTACTTCTTGTTATTAATATACAGGGTGAATATTATATACCGGAACACCTAAATATCTCGAAAACAAAGCGTTGTATAAAAAAATGTTGAATACAAAAGTTGTGGGGTTTAAAAAGATCTATTTTATGATATTAGCAGTTTGACCTTGAGTTGCGAACGAACTTATTTGCCAAACCTATACATTGACATAAATTGTGAATAACAAGTATTGATGATCTCGGCGCAAAGGTTCGATCAGTATTACATTGAAGTAATCGTGCTAGTTTGGTTAGACTTTTAACGTTTCGATCCCAATATGGATCCTTTTCAAGAAAGAGGAAACAGCTGCGTCTGAAAATTTCTAAAAGAGTTTTCAATGTTAATATACTGAAAAACAGATTTAAATACAAAATTCAAAATAACGTTAACGAATTACCAACCTGCTTTATGAAAAAATCAGATACAGGAATATATGTATAAGCACATGTTGTTTCATTGCTGGTACACAAGTTACTGTAGTACAGATAGGAGGTTAATAGACAAAGAAAACAAAACAGAAAAATGAACTAATATTTATGTATTACACTACTGTCCGAAAGAAAGAAGCACTCGGTCATATTTAATGGAAAAGCCTAATAAATCAAAAAAGAACGTGGTGAGTTTTGAAAAAGGATTCTGCTGTTTAATTGAATAGTTCTGAAGATATATGTGTTATTGCGGATTATCTAATAGTTTAAATAGAATAAATCAATCGTTGTACACACACAATACAATTTCTACATAAAGATATTGTTTGTCATTATATCTTATAATTGTACTGAGTGCTTCTTTCTTTTGCACAGTTGTGTATATGTTTTGCAACTTATGAGTTATTATCACCAATCTGTAGACTCAAATACAGAAACTGCGTGAACATTATGTCATTACTATCCTTTTATAATATTCCCTAACGAGATGTTTTTTGAATTTGTAATCTCGAATCTCTACAATTTTCATTTGTGTACAGGGAAAACTACTAATTATGATCAGTAGACTCCGATTGAAAATGTTTGATTACAACAAATTCTTTGTCCATTCGTTTCTTTTATGTTTCTTCAAAGCCACCTTCAATTCTTTGCAAATATCTATATTTTTTACGCCTATCTGTTAGAGGATTTCAATACAAATTCGGTAAGTTTTATAACATAAAAAATAGCTTTTTTAATTTTTGTTTCTAGGGACAACCTTAATGATTTTTGTACCGCAGTAATGCTGAATGCTTAATTTTTTTGTCAAAAGGAAGAAAAAAAGTTTCTCTTTGTATTTTTGTTGTATCGAATTAGGCATCTGAATAATAATAAAACGTTCCCCATGCTCATCAACACTTCCGTCATTTTTCTAACCTTCGGGTGGAGGACTAATTTTATGCAAAATAACATACATACACATTTATGAATTTTTTCAAAAATAATGCAACAGTATGCTTTTCTAAATTTGTCCAACTTCTATATTTAATTTATTCGTTCTGTTGTTAAACGCATAAAATCCGAAATCTACTTGAAGCTACTTAACAAACTCACCGTCATTTCCGAATTTTCCAAAGATATTTTTCAAGCTACTCAACAAACCAATCGTCCATTAGCCAGGCAGTCGCAAACAAAAATAAGTGGAACGAAGGTATCGAAGAACCTGAGTTTCCATCGAACCGCCGCCAATTCGAAATTTATGGATCACGACGACGGCCGGCCGGTTCGAGGAACACTATACTAATTAATCGTCGCTGGAGGAAAGCTGAGGATGAATTGTCCTGGAAGTAGAATTGTGATGGAAGCCAGCTAGAAAGCTGCTTCTCTCGGTCCAAGTTAAACGTTCGAATCCTCTTGAAAAGCATCTTCTTCGACCGTGCAAAATGGCGTCCACCCCCAAATCGTGCGTACATCTTCAATGAAACAACAACTACTTTCTCACGATGTTCTCTCGTGCAGTGGTACCTCGGTATACGACCTTAATCCGTTCCTGATGTTTGGACTTACACAGAATAGCACGTATACCAAAGCAACCTTTCCCATAAGAGGTAATGTACAAGTGATTAATCCGTTCTCATGTAAAAAAGAAAATTCCTATTAATATTATATCTATTATTATTTATTTAATGCTTTAAAACAGATATGGTTTATATAGCATATTCAATACATGAATCAATTAGCGTATTACATAATGACTTAATTCGCCTCTCAGCTTAACTTAACATTAATTTGTAATTCAAAAGATTAATTCAACGAAATTAAATTTTTTTATTTATTTTTATTAGATTATTATTATTATTATTAGATATAGATATACAGAAATAAATATTAAATATTATACCTATATCAATGGGATTGTGAAATAATTTCAATTAATTCCTATTATCTTAATATGGCGATCGAGATAAAAATTACTTATAATTTAAACACGGTTTAAACACATAAACAAAAATGAGATCCTATAGGTTTTTAAATTTAAACTCTGCTTAACGCCTAACGCTATATACAAGAAGAAGCACTCGATGGACTGATCATTTTCTTTCATCTCACCGTGTTGTGTGTTCGCGGGCTTCATACGCCGACCTCGTCAGTAATTCCATTACCGATTCTTACTTGTACGATCAGTCAGTAAATAATACATTAACTCTGAATATAATTCAATTTTTCCTCTGAGGTAATTATTTAAAAAGAAAAATTCACACAAGGAATTTATGTCGGTGTATCGAGCAAAATTTTTCACGTTCAAACAGGACGTATTCCGAGGCAGACTAAGGTTCCACTGTAATTGATTTCTCTCGGACCCTCGTATGGCGTCGGTGGAAAGGGATGCAATTTTCGGAGGACGGGGGTGGTCGGAGGTCATCGAAGAGGAAATTAGTATTATGTTGGTGGGCAAACGAAGCGTCGAGGAATACGTAAACCGAAAGTTAAGAAAAGAGGGAGAAAAAAAACGTCGCGGTCCTGATTCTTGTTCGTGCACTTATGTGGCACTTAGAGGATGTGTGCGCTGAATGTGCATCCGCGTACGGATGTGTGTGTACCTGGACAAGTTAGTAGGTCAGGCAGACGTGAGTCAAGCGGCACATACGTGTACATGTGCGCGCGCCTCTGGTTGTATATGTGCGCACGAACACGCCGAGCACATTATCATACCCGTGGAGAACTGTGACTCCAAACGAGGCTTCATCAGGTACCTTGATCTTGACTCGACGCAAGGTCCATTTCGCTGTCGTCGCACATTCAATATGGCATTGCTCCTATTCGGTTTCGCATTGTTCGCATCGGTGCCACGAAACGGGAGCTACGCGTAATAAGCCGTAAATGGGAAAAGTTGTCGGCAACCGCGGCGAACTCTTTGATGCTGCGGAAACTGTTTTGCACGCGGAAATACACGATCGATTAGATACCGAGCGGATTTTCCGAGTTCTTTTCCAAGTACATATGTCGATAAAATATAATTATATTACGGCGCACGGGTTCGATCCTAAGTAATAAACTAAGCTATGTTACAAATTTTATTTTAATTCAACGTTTCGGTCCTTCTTGGGACCATTTTCAAGAAAATATAAAATTGCGTCTGTAAAAGAAAATTTTTATTATATTTTCCATTTTAAGAGTTAATTAATATATAAGAACAAAGAAAAAAGAAAGTAAATATTTCTGAATAATGTGAAAAACTTACTTGCTTAGTATCAAAACATGAAAGAAATAATTTCTTTGAGGAAACGATATGTTGACTATGGGCCAGCACGACACAAAGTGAGAAAATATACAATGTTAGTATGAAACGAGAAAGAGCAGACGTCGTAGTCTGCTATATGTCGATAATATTACGTTACATTTTCAACTAAATTCATTCAATGGAAGTTTTACGATATTGTGAAAAATGGAACGTTCGATGGTACTTGTTATTTCAAGATTATATGGAATTATATTTAGTGTTAATATCATTTTCCTTAGAATATCTCGGAACATCGATTGCGAGACATAGCGACCAAACTGGATGTTATTTCTTAATGATTATTATAAAGAAAAAATCATATATTGACATCTTAAGTTTTTAAAATTTTCCAACAATTTGGAACTTTATCTACTCCATTTTGCTTGGAGACTATATATCACTTCGACCACTTTCATGATTTTAGGCACACAATATGCGACACTGTATGTATCCTTTAATCCGAGTATACATTTAATTAAAAAAAATAATCAGTGGAAACTTGTTCTCATTTTTCAGTTGAATCTTGTTCGGTATTTATTGATATGTATGCTGATATAGATGAAAGAGATAAAAATTGTTTGTATATCTAATTTATAAGAGACTTAATAACGTTCAACAAATTTAAAATAAAGCACATGAAATGGTAGATATGTTTGACCGCGTTCAGTTTTTTCATTTCTGAATGTACGGTATATGTATATTTTCATTAGCAAATTAGTATGTAAAGATCGTGTGTTTTATTTGCGCAGATATCCTGCGATATCTCGCGATGGTTTCAGGAAGAACCGTTGCTGCCATCTGACGGGAACGTTCTCTACAAACGGGGCTTCCGACGGCTTCCGTGTATCATATATGATTGAGAAATAGTTTTTAGAAAATACGTACGTTTTTAATAGAAATTTTCAAGCCAATTGTAGTATGCTTTTTATTCTTATTAGAATTTTCGAACGTTTGAGGGCTTCAATTGATGATTGCAATTATTAAATGGTTCAAATAATTAACATTAACCAGCCGTAGTAAAAATGAAATACAGTAGGACCTCGATTAACCGGTTTGATTGGGAGAGAAATAGCCCGGATAAATTAGGGCCCGATGGATAATCAAGACCCGATGAAATAATTAAAATGTATTTATTTCCCTTCATAATATAATCATATTTAAACGCGTATTTGTTTATGATTGGGATTCGGAGAATCGAGTATATGAAATATTTAGTTTTTGTTAATACGCTATATCCGTGAACTATCGGTAACGTAGGGCTTGACATCGAAATGATACAGGGGCTCGTATTGTTAGAGGCCCCCGAGCCAGCGCGGGGCCTGTAGCAAATGTTACCAGGAGGCCCTAGATTTTGCATAATAATAAAATAAAACACAACTTTTGCAAACAAAAGGGGCCCTCAGAAACGCGGGGCCCGTAGCATTTGCTATTTCTGCTCTCGTGCAATGCCTTACTATCCAGACCTACGGTGGAAATATGTAAAATAACTTACTCGTTTCTGATTGCCTGTGAATTAAATATTTAAGAAAACTGTATAGGTTTAAAAATTGCTTGTTTACCATCCAACGATTATTTATATGTAATTGTATTGTATTATCTGATGTATAACAATGTATTGAAAAATATTGTATGACAACATAATCTCTACTTTGAGATTCTAATTGCAAAATAAAAAAAATTTGCTATTTCTGCTATATGGCAAATGCGACCCATCCGAAGCCTAAACAGAAAAGCCTCTGACTGGAGGCCTGCACTACATGTAATCTTATGTCTGTGCACTGAGTCTGTGGATCCGACCAAAGGAATCACATATGTATATTTATTTATATGGTCTAATATTTTCGTAAATAAAATCGTAAGAAATCGAATTGTTGTTAATAATGACGAATCGTGAGACCGGAAACCCCGCATCACTTGGTTGGTTTACTCCTATACCTTGTCCGTTGCTGCCACACATGTGACGAGAACGTTCTCTACTAACGTGACTCCCGAAGGAACTCCGGAAGAGCTACGTGCACGGCACATTTGCATAAATTCCTATGCAATGTAATCGATGATACTCTTCTTACGTCCAGTTTTTGCATGCCAGTGTAGATGATATCTGGAAGGTCAAAATTTGAATAAACGATTCTTAGCTCCGCTAAATGTATAGATAACAACGTTTCACGTAGGGAATGTTCATTTTACAACAATTACGCTATGAGATCTAAAAAACAATAAACCGCATTATTTCCATGAATAATTTCGACTCGTGAAGAAACAAGCTTTTGAATAAGTGTATTCGAGTTATATTATTTTGAATCGAGAAGATCCATTCTAAAAAGAAATATAGTAATGTAAACACATTTAAATGTCACTAATAACTATAAACAAAATACGTAGTTGCAAACCATAACAGAAAATATTTTTAATAAACGCAACATTTGTTTCACCAGACATTGATTTCTCGAAAAATTGGAACATTACAATCTTGAAATGCACATTTATCTTATACCATTATTGAAAACATTCTTCCCATTATACAATGTTTTCTTTTTTATAAATTATTAGAGTTTTAAATACTGTAGGAATAAATTGTGTCAGTGCTTTCATCTACGCAAGAAAAGATCATGAAAATATCCTAGGTCGGAAGAAACGTTAGGAGTTAAAAATGGCTCCGAGTGCAATGTTAAGGGATCTCCTTGTTACAGTAAGAAAAATCTCGGTCGATATTCGTGATACAATTTATTAGAAAATTCTCTAAATTCAAATATATTACACATGTGTTTTCAGAAACAGTTCACCCAAAATCTCTCGGAATATTATGTTCACGGAAGCCGAACGCCACTCGATCGACAAACAAAGATGGCGACTCAGCCCTTCGTAAAAAGACGAACGCGGGGTTGATGGCCGCGGAGAAGTTCCTATTCTATCGATTGACCCGGATCCAAGCGAGGAGATGCACCTTGCAGAGTTGCGATTCGAGTTTTCTGCCGGTTTTGCACGCGATCTGTAATTACCGGGCAACCTATAGCGGTATACAGGTCTTGTACGGTTGCGATTTCGTTACGTGGTTCGACAAGACTGCAAACAGCATTTCCCAATTGCTATCAATTTTTAAGACTCTCTCGTATACATCGTTCTACATCTATCGATGGTTCTCACGTAACGTTTCTGCTCGCAGGATTCGCTCCTGTTCCTTGAAAATATTGCGCACACATAGTCACTTTCTCTCCTATTCTTTTCCTCTCGTGCATCGGCATACATTAATCGTTATACGCACAGAATTAGTTCTTCTCTCGTGCGAGTTGCAAACATTCTCTGACCTCGACGATAAAATCAATCCACTTTTGTAACCTCGTTAACGTGTTTATCGGTTTCAGCGTCGTACAAATTTTTCCCGATGTTTTCAAAATGTCTATGGCACGTTCCCGTTTCAAAAGTAACGTTACGTTTCAACGTGTTTTAAGAATAATTTCTATCCAAGTATATCTATAGATATTGATGCCATTGAATGCCTCGATGCCGAATTTCTGTGAGAAATATTCTCAACGCTCGCTCGACGTATTTACAAAATCTTCTTCGCCTAATTTGTGCGAATATTGCAGCAACCTTACGCGGAGACGTTCATTCGATTTCCCATAATTTTAGTAGAGCTAGACCGTTCTCTCTGAAAGTTCTCTATACGAAAACACACACTCGGTTCTCTCCAGACATTCACTCTCAGACCAATCGTCGTAGAAATCGGATGTCTTGCAACAGACAACTTCAGTCGTAATTAACCACAGGACTCATGACAACCATAAGTCCGAATTAAATATATTTCCTCTCTCTCTCTCTGTCTCTCTTAATACACTTATCAATTTGCGTTCGCAGCAGTTTTTTCAAACAGTTTGCAGAATATCCCAGGTTTTAATAACAACAAAAAGATATTCGACAGTAACCTCTATTAAAGCTGGCTAGTAGCTTAGACATTGATCGTTTAATTACCACGAAATTGTCGGTAAAAATTTCAAATAGCTCATCGAACGAATAATATCATACAAGATAATTTATTACAACACTGTATAGCAACAGTACTTTAAACGGCTCTGGAAGTAAAATCTTCCACAGTTTTGAATACTATCGAGGTCTTTCAGTTTCCTTAACATACATTATCCTGGGATATTCTGCGTATTCAAGAATCATTTAATCGTTAAACACTCGCTGGCCATATCGGACATACGCCGGAGTGTGAAACTGGTCTTACCAAGTGCCAACAAAAAATCCTCTATCTCTCTACATACAATAGTTCGTCTTCTAAACGCGTATATCGCACGCGAAACAACTAAAACAGTGCCAACAATCAACGATTTCTCTAGCTTCTGTCGCCGTTGAAGCACAACAAAATCGTCTATCGAACGGCCAACGAGCAACTCTAATGTTAATCAGTCCATTCAGTCCGGTTTCGCCGTTGCAAAGATCAGAAAAGGACATACCCCGTTCATTCCTCGGGGAAGGTTCACACAACGACACCGTGTTGAGCCAGCAGTTGTTTCCTCTGATGAAGACTGGGCGATTCCGCGTCGATCTCGATGGTCTTCACGCCGTCGAAGGACTTGGAGGTCTTCAGGTTGTTCAGAGCCTTTAGACAGCTGTTCGTGGTCATCTCCAGGGACTTGGAGCTCTTCAGGGAAGCGTTCGCTAGCTTCTTGATCGTCTCCGAGATGGGACACTTGATGAAATCGGCTCGTTCTCTCTCCTTCTCCTTGACTCTCTCTTCGACCGGCACAGGGTCCTTCGGTTCAGGTTCTTCTTTCATTTTCTTCTCCTCCTTCGACTCTTTGGGATCGCCGAGCTTCATCTGACTCTCTTGAACAGCCTTCGACCTCCTACACACGTCCGATGACTCAGGCTGTCCTTGACAAGCTTCCACGCGACCATTGTTAGACTCTTCCTCCTCTTTGCGATCGTCCTGACCCAGAAGACACTTCGGGGGCGCCTCCACATAACCACTCTCGTCGCTGTCCACTTCTTCGTCCAGAGAGTCCAAGGTCAGAAACGGGGACTCGTCGTTTTGAAGAAGCTCGTGGTTCATTCTGCCCGGGTACGTCTCCATCACTCGTCTTTCCCTGTCCTGGGGATTCTCGATCCTACGCAGGATCTCGCCCCTGGGCCTGTAGTCGACCACGTCGTCGAAATCCTCGACGTCTTCGAAGTCGAACACGTGGGAGCTCGGATCCTCCATCGATTCGTCCTCCATCGACTCGTCCTCCTCGGATCGGGCTGCGAACCTCTTCCGGTTCGTCTGCGCACTCCGCAGATGGAAACGCGGGCTTCCCGCGCAGGTCATGAAGTTTGGGGAACCGTCCGAGTTCCTTCGAGGCCCCGGACCCAAACGGACCACGTCGTCCGAAAACATCACTCGTCTCTCTGTCCTGTCCCTTTGCTCTGGCTCACCTGTTCGAAATCACACAAATTAGAATCGTTATCGTTAGTGTTTGGCTACTAATGATTATATCAAATAAATATTTTTAAATAACAAATATTATCAGATATTTTTCTTTCTTCTCGTTTTGTTACGTAGCATGTAAGTACATTAATTTGTTCGATTCTGTTTATTGACCTGGCTGTGTTTTTAATTTTATTTGCCATATTATAATTCTTTTGCATGAAAATGATCCACATGGGGATCGAAACGTCAAGATACATGTTTAAATAATTGCACATTTGCTGTTTGTGTGAAATTGATCGAACCTAGCGCCGAAATCATAAATTCGTATTATCAGATATTCTCTGAAATCACCCATTTTATAGATTATAAGGTTGATGCATGTGTGTAGAGCCGTATTTATTTGTAAATAAATACTGCACGGTTCTATAGGGTCAACTATAGGTTTGATTTGTGTTTTGTATGTGAGTACAGTTCTAATGAGTACATATGTATCTTACTGAATTTGTAATAATAAAGAATCGAAAATAACAGTAGAGTCATAGAATTACGATCGCCGTATCGCAAAAAGAAGATCAGATCAAAACGAACGCCGCGACAAGAAACACGTCTGCCAAAACTATTGGTTACCCGTGTGTCTTACGGCTTTTTACAAATAAATACGGCTTATCCTTACAATAACCATTCGCTTTAGCAGATGTGTTTTTTGTTGCAGCGTTCGTTTCTAATATCGCAATTCTACGACTACTGTTATTTTCGATTCTTTGTTATTACAAATTCAGTCATATGCAGGGCTGTACGCACATACAATGCATGCATCAACCCTATAGTTGACACTACAGGACCCGACCCTATAGTTACGGCTTTTTATAAATAAATATGATTTCTCTTACAACATGAAAACATTGTCTGACCAAAGTCTCGCGATTGTTGAGAAAAAGACTTCATAAAGGACACTTCTCTCGGTCTATTGACTAAACGTAGCCTCTCAATTAATTTTTCGTCACCAGACTGCGGATCTTTATCAGTGATCCCAGATACCAATAAAAAAAGTCTTATTTCCGACGTTAGAACGACGCGACGCCTAAAATAATGTCTTCAAGACATCGTGTGCTGTCTGAAAGTAGCCACCAATAATAATTGGATTTTATAATCCAATTTAAAATTTTCAAAAATGGTTAGAATATAAAATTTGATCGAATTTTGTACAATTTTTATTTATTCCAGATCTACAAAGACTGAAGACTACCACTGAATATAAGACTCTACTTTCTTATTGGCCTATAAACATTGAAAATTGTACAAACATCCGCAGTCTAATCGTAATTTTCGATCATTAATCGAATTACGTTTTGTTCATCTCTGGTCTGAGGCTACAAGAATTTAAACTAGTTTGGCGGAATGAATTTATGAAATTTTAAGAAATGAGGTAGCTAATGACCTGCAGCGTGATTGTCCTCCGTCCCAGGAGCTCTCTCCTCGCTGGTAGCAGTGCTAGCAGTTTCGCAACCGCTTGAGATACTTCCATTCTCATCGGACGATTCGCGATTTAGAGCATCGAGAAGTCGGGCGATCCTCCAACTGTCTTGATCCTGCCAGCTGCGAGCAACAGTTTCCAGAGTCCTCAGCTCTTCTAGAATCCTCTGCTGTTCGACTTCCTCGGCAACAATGTCCTCCTCGATCGCAGATAATTTCGGTGCGCTTTTTGATCTTTCCAAGGGCGGTCGGTAATTTTGTCCACCGGTGCTTAGAAGTAGCTTCCGCCGCGGTAACGACGGGTTTTCGTACAGAGCGTTTGCTAGCGACAATCTGCGAAAGAGAATACGTATAACAATTATATTACGGTTTACTCAAGCATGTAACAATTGATTTATTTAATTAAAATCTCCCGATGTACAAGTTTTACTTCGAACCTAGATACACCAAAGACATTAATTAATTAAAATTAATCTATCAATTAAATTCATTAACCTTCTCTATGTTTATTGTTATTTTAACGTTAACTCTGTACAGGGGATAAAAGAATGTGTCTGCATACTGTATTGGGAATCACTATTCCCATGAATATTCATACGTTCTCAAAGAAACGATAACTTTGTTAATATTGGACCACACGATTTTAATTTTTTCAGAAATTAAAGCAATTAGTTTACTACATGTTGTGAAAAGAAATTTTTCCAAAAATTCCAATTGGTCGGAATTGTATAGAAAATACTGAAAGTTGCATTTGACAACTTTTTAATGTGGGCCTATATCGAGAATTTAAAAAATTCGTTTTGTAAATTTTTGTCAAAAATTTTCGTCACGTTGTGTAGCAAACTAGTTGCTCTAACTTCCCAATAAATTTTAAATTGTAAGGAGCAATAAGAGTGTCCGAACATTAGTGATAGTTACTGTAAGTATTTGTGCAATTATATTGACTTTTAAAAGACAAGTAAACAATACTTCGAAAAACTTGAAACATATCACAGATAGTATTCCTAGAAAATTTTCCATTCGTCAACATTTTATTTTCGTCCTTGTCAGTCTGGGCATTAGGGAGAAGGTTAAATTCTAACGAAACACACATTTCCTAAACGAGCTTTCAGCTTCTCGTATGCTGTTTTCGAAATGGGCTTACCACACACGTAATAAAATTCTCTACTTCGCGTCGACATAATTTACCATAAACAGTCGCGTTTCAAACTTTCGTTCGAGTATAATGAGACACTTCGAGAGATAAAACGGAGGAAATTTAAAATACAGAAGGGTCCGAGGATTTCGGAACTCAGAGTAGACAGCATCAGTATAAATGATGAAGTCATAGAGAAAGTTGATTTGTTTTCCATTTATCTTTGAGAACTATTCAACTTGAACATTCAGGACGAGTAACGTAGAAACGCAGCGACGATATGTTCAGAAAAATTGATTGTCCCCTTATTGACTCGCTGAATTCTTCGGAACATTGAATCAAACGACGATCAACACACGACCTGAATCGCGACTCGATCGTGCACTCTGTGATCTATGTACATGACCCAAATTGTCTGTTTCAGAAGAGATCTCTCTCTCTCTCTATTTCTCTGTCGCTGTAACTCGTGTTTACTAGACTGTAGAAAAACAATCGCTATCCTCGTCGTCGAATTAATGAAATTTATTGTACACGCTTTCCTTGGGTAGAAATCGTGTTTGGGAGATTCACTTGTAACGTTCTGTGAGATGAGAGGTATTCGTGACGGATTTATTATCCAACGATGTCAATTGATGATTAATAGTCGCTTGACGACAGATACGGTTCTAAGAAGAACTCAATCTACAATATCGAATATTTTATAAAGTATGGATGCGAGACACGATAATCGATTAGTTTCATTAAAACAAATTTTCATTGATTTTTGTTTCCGACGAAAATGCGCGAACTTCTAATTGCTAGTTAAAAGTGCAGATAACAAACTTAGGAACCATTTGTTCCCGAAGAAAAATGGCACGGTCCAACGCGTCTCGTTTCTAAAAAGTTAATAGATAGTGACTCGCGTGGTTTCTGATGTCGCCGATCCAAAAAAAAAAAAATAATAATAAATCGCATCGACTAGCTCTTCTGTTCTCGTTTTTGCCACGTGTGATTGGTGTAAATTTCCATTGATTTTCGTTTCCGACAAAAWTGCGCGAACTTCTAATTGCTAGTTAAAAGTGCAGGTAATAAAATTCGGAACCATTTGTTCCCGAAGAAAAATGGCACGGTCCAACGCGTCTCGTTTCTAAAAAGTWAATASATAGWGASTCGCGTGGTTTCTGATGTCGCCGATCMAAAAAAAGAAAAAAATAAATAAATCGCATCGACTAGCTCTTCTGTTCTCGTTTTTGCYACGTGTGATTGGTGTAGAGAGCAAAGATAAAGGGAAAGAGAGAAAAATAAAGACAGAGATAGAAGTGGCGGTAGCCGTCGGCGCGGCGGCACAGCACAGTGTCCCGAGCAAAAGGGTGAAAAGAGCAAATAACCAAAGACAATTTCCCGGAATGGATTCATGATCGATATCCTTACCTAGCATTTTGCCTGGAGACCTTGTCCCGTCGGAATTCCAGGAGCGCCTGCTGTAGCCTGGCGTTTAAGGTCGAGGCCAGCCTCCTGGCGGTGGACTCCTTGCTGCAGAGGGCGGCGTGGCACCTGAGCTCAGGCCTCAACCTGCGCCCCTCGTGCCTGTAGACCCAGACAAAGAGGCGCGGGTGGGAAGCAGGTGCTGTACAATAGGTGACTCTGTGCGCCCAGTACTCCGTCAGACCATGGTCCTTCGTCGTCGCGGTCAAACCACCGTTCGTGACCGTCAACCTCATCGACACGTCCGGCCTGTTGCTGGTAACGTAATTGCGCCATAAGGTCGACACCGGTTTCTCCACGCAGCCCTCGCCTGCAATTTCAATCAGACGTTCCTTCTCAATCTAGCTTCCAACGACCATTGTCTCGATTCCATCCACCTCATCATTTAACAAGACGCTACGAATATCAGGTGCTACCAAAACGTTTTCTTACTAACCACAGTTCTCTTGAATTACAATTGATTTACTTTCACGAATTCTAATTACAAATTAATTCAATTCTATTGTATTCGATTATCTCGTGATTCGAAATGCAGGCGCTTCGTTCAACAAAATTACAATGTGATTTGTAATTCTGGTCTCGTATTCAATTAAATTATAATGTTATTCGTTTTTACAATTGAAATACAATTACATGGTGAATGTGGGAACTGGGACAAGAATTACGAATGAATTACTTTCGCGAATTCTAATTAAAAAGTAATTCAATTGTATTGTATTCGATTATTACGATGTAATTCGATTTTACAATTGAAATACAGGGTATAGTGTAATTGTGAATTATTCAGAGTATTGACATTTCGATGATCTTGAGGTAGTATTTTTATACGGAGGATAGTAAAAAGTGTCATCGGCGGATGCATCGGTGCTCCACATGAAAAATAACGTTATAGGAAATTATTTTTTTTAATACATAATTAAACAACTTTTTTTTAATATATCATTAAACAACTTTTTGTATATATATATATATATATATATATATATATATATATATATATATATCATTAAACAATTGAGAAAAAAAATGATAAAGTATTTAGGGTATTATCCTTACACGAGGGATTAGTGACTTAATATTTTGGGGAATTATATTTGACCTAAATCTTTTATTTGCACACGATATCGATAAAAAATGTCACGTGGGCCGCTGTACCAAGCGTATCCTGCTAGACTCTTTCAAAGAACATCAAAATTGGATGATACTTCGTTTGAAGGCTAAAAAATCCAGAGTATCCTAAGCTGTGATTAGGTTCTTCCCGTTTATTTTGTGATGACCACGCTCTAGTACGTAGCGAATGCATAAAATCCGGAATCTAATCATAATTGTATGTACATATGCGTTACCGTATTACGCGTACTCGATCATTGTAATTGGTTTTCGCGCTAAGAGTACCGTCTTAATGTTGTAGACACTCTGTTACCTATTCCAAAGGTAATAATCAAGCTACTGTTATACCGGGCCATTAGTATTCAATGCCGCTGTTGCACTATTATTTAGGATAGCATCAGCAAGTAACCGTAATCGAGACAGAACGTATCTCTTCTATGTATATACACATACGTGTAAGTACACGAGTTTCACTGCTCGTTTCCGCGTACAATTACACGCGGTACAATTGCTCTCGGTGTATAATAGCTATTACTTGTATTACCGAAGTGGACACAAAATGGTTCCCCGTCAGGATTAACGCCTAGACAAATGACTATCAAAGACTAAATAACAATCCTTTACGATTATTTTACATTACCTAAAATAATGAGATTATACAGGGTGAGTCACCAAACGTTTGTACCTCAAAAATATCTTTGTTGTTTCTAAAGATACGTAAAATTTGGTTAGGACAAAGTTGAATGGTACAATGGGGCTGATACGATGCAGAAAAAATTTTGTTTTTATGACATTTTTTTGGAGATATCAAAGTCACCTTGACTTTTTTGAAATGGAAGCGCCCTTTTTTAAACACCTACAATGATAGTCCCTTTTATTAGGAATTTAGTGACTATAATTAGTCCAAGGTCAATCAAGGTCAAGGACAGAAAAAACGTATAAAACTAATATAGAAGCAGAATATGTTTATCACGGTTGAGACTTGTAGGAAATAGTAAACATACTCTGGTCGTAGTTAAAGTAAACATACTAAGGTCCTTCAATGTTATTCAGCATTCTTATTTACTATCAGTATGTTTCCAAACGCGATTCCGCTATGTTATATTCAATGACTGAAAAGTGTGATATGATCACGATTTACTGTGAATGTAGACAAAATGCAGTGCAGGCCCGATTACTTTATGAAGAACATTCCGGGTTTGCGTAAGGTTTATTACAATGTTCGAAGTAATAAGTTTCCTGAATAGTTCTCCAAATAGATCTTTCAAAATTGATGTCGTAGTTGTATTCATTATTATTCCTCCATCACAATGTGAAAAAACGATTAACATATAAGATTGGCTTCTAAAATGAATTCAGTACTTGAGGAAATATTGGAAACGTTCACAGCAATTATGGCAGAAACAGTAGCTACGTTACCGTACTAATTACATACTTCGGTGTCGATCTAATAGCGCTTGTAGATGTCTTAACGCGAATAATGCTTGAAGGCATGTTTTATCTGGTTTATTAAAAAAAAGTGAACTGATTTTATGAAAAAAAATGCTACTTTGATCACGACGGAGATCCTGCTCGAGTAAACACGCTCAAAGTTCTTTGCAGATCACTGTAAACGCAGTCTTTTTTTATTTAAAACGATATTTTCCAATAAAAATATGTTTATCGCTTAAACAGCTGATTTTGTATAAGTTAGGGTCAGGGTACTGTTCAGCTACGTTCGTGGAACTGAAATGCAATGTTTTGTTTATATTTAAAAGAATTTCTACGCATTCGAGAGTTTCACTGTTCGTTGATTTACTATCAACAGAAGAACTCGATTCACTTATTCATACACTTTTCTTTCTGATCGCACGTCACGCGGAAGCGGACAGTCAACATATTCCACAAACGCCAAACAAGGGCAAGGTCTGCGGCACAGATAGATTTCAATAACAAAAAATATGGGTCGCGCCATTGCAAAACTAATTGAAGTTTCAAAGTTCTCGTGGCGGGAGGATCATTAAGAATTTACTATATGGATGCTCGATAGCTTCGAAACATTCAACGCTTTCGATCCTTTCTCCCGAGACTTTCACCGAGTTGCATGGTTTCTGTGGTTTTCAAAATTTCTCAATTACTGTTCATGATCGTTTTCATACCTTCCAAAATATGCTTGACAAACATCCAGGGAAATGGTAATGATAAAGATCGAGGGGTTGTTTCCCCCTTAAAGAAGTGAAAAGGGTCGAGAAAAGTTATTTAATATTTTTATCCGGATTCAAGATAGAAAAGAAATTACGTTTCGCTCTTAGAATGTTCCCTCCCATCGCACAGTGTACCGAACGCCCAATTTAGGTGGAAAAAATCCTACGCACACACGAGTTTGTGGTATTTTTGAGAAAAATATTTAAAGTATATACATGTAATTTTTGGAAGATGAAGTACCGTAAATTTAGTACTCGATAGTTAATAAAAAGGAATTTTTCAGAAAATTCAATTCTGGATTCTACAGTGTGCCACATTCCCAATCTAAGTGGCAAAAAATTACACTTCTATAATTAAACATTTTATACATTTATGACAAAAATGAATAGGTGCAACTTGAAACAGTAAAAGTATAAGAAGAATAGAAAAACATCGTCACATCATTTTCAATTTGTTAAACATGTTAACCCGTAGTACTGAAATGGTGACTCCAAATATTGTTTACAATATAAAATACATTGGTATTTAATTACTTGTTAAACATCTAACTTCATACCGATGAAATTTAAAAAATCGTAGAGAACGGAAATATATTATTTTCAACTGATCAAACATATTACGAAAGAAAATAAATTTCTATTTCACTCCAGTTTGTTTGCAATTCAGGTAAAAAAACTTTATTTAGCCTCATTTCCATGCAAACTATATATAAACGTTTTATTTTGCATAGAGATTCGTTATCTAATAATTAAATATTGTTAAACATTCTGAAAGAAGAATATATGAAATTTTCTGATATGATTTTTTCCCATCTGAAATGGCCATTTGGTACACTGTGCATCGGTTTTGAACTCTAAGTAACTGTACCAGCGTTTCCTGTATCTCTTAATTGGTAACGCGATCTGAGGTACAACGGGCAACGGCGAATCAAACTGTATCGAAGGTCAGGATATGCTTGTCCCTCGGTTTAGTTCCGTCGGTGTATTCTAGTCGCGTGTAGAAGTCCCGCGGAATGTCTGGCTGCAACATATATGTAGTGGCATCCAATGGTAACGGACATTCGGTGCCGTTTCTTGCAAACTTCTCGACCAGACTCGGCCATCGTGAAGCTTCAAATTGCTTTCAGCACTCGATCGTCGTGCTTACATTTTATAACAGAATAACCTTAGGAGCATCTATTCCTTGCCTAATAGCATTGCAGGGAAATTTATTCTATAATAATAGATTTATTCTCGTATAATCCCTAGTAGCACAAAATATTGTATAATTTTCATATAATATATAATTTTAATATATAATATATAATGTATAATTTTCATATAATATATA